>CM038671.1:690278050-690878050 GCA_021605145.1 Aegilops bicornis | reverse complement strand
ATTTTGGGATATCACAATATCTCTTATTTAATTAATGCACCTATATACTTGGTAAAGGGTGGAAGACTCGGCCTTATGCCTGGTGTTTTGTTCCACTCTTGCCACCCTAGTTTCCATCATACCGGTGTTATGTTCCTTGATTTCACGTTCCTTACACGGTTGGGTGATTTATGGGACCCCCTTGACGATTCGCTTTGAATAAGACTCCTCCAGCAAGGCCCAACCTTGGTTTTACCATTTGCCACCTAAGCCTTTTTCCCCCAGGTTTTCGCGAGCCCGAGGGTCATCTTTATTTACCCCCCCCCCCCCGGGCCAGTGCTCCTTCGAGTGTTGGTACGAACTGAGCTGCCTGTGGGGCCACCTCGGGGAAACTTCAGGGTTGGTTTAACTCGTAGCTAGTCTCATCCGGATGTGCCCTGAGAACGAGATATGTGCAGCTCCTATCGGGATTTGTCGGCTGTCGGGCGGCTTTCTTGGTCTTGTTTTACCATTGTCGAGATATCTTGTAGTCCGGGATTCCGAGACTGATCGGGTCTTCGGTAGAAGGAATATCCTTCGTTGACCGTGAGAGCTTATAATGGGCTAAGTTGGGACACCCCTGCAGGTATTATCTTTCAAAGCCGTGCCCGCGGTTATGAGGCAGATGGGAATTTGTTAATGTCCGGTTGTAGAAAACCCGAAGTTGACCTTAATTAAAATACATCAACGGCGTGTGTAACCGTGATGGTCTCTTCTCGGCGGAGTCCGGAAGTGAACACGGTGTTGGAGTTATGTTTGACGTAAGTAGTTTCAGGATCACTTCTTGATCGCTACTAGCTTCACGACCGTGCCTTGCTTCTCTTCTCGCTCTCTTTTGCGAATATAGCCACCATATATGCTAGTCGCTTGCTGCAGCTCCACCTCACAACTCTGTCCTTCCTATAAGCTTAAATAGTCTTGATCTCGCGGGTGTGAGATTCTTTGAGTCCCGTGACTCACAGATTCTACCAAAACAGTTGCGGTGCCGATGATGCGGTGCACGGTGGCGAACCGAGCTCAAGTGGGAGTTCGGCGTGGAACGTGGTCGTTACTATGTGTCTTTTCACGATGATTAGTAGTGGAGCCCAGTTGGGACGATCGGGGATCTGTGTAGCATTTGGGGTAGTCTTCTTTTATTTTGGTTCCGTAGTTGGACCTTGAGTGTAATCTGGATGATGGATGTTTATTTATGTATTGTGTGAAGTGGCGAATGTAAGCCAACTATGTATCTCTTTCCCTTATGTATTACATGGATTGTGTGAAGATTACCTCACTTGCGACATTGCTTTCAATGCGGTTATGCCTTTAAGTCGTGCTTCGACACGTGGGAGATATAGCCGCATCGAGGGCGTTACAAACTTCTTCTCGTTCTGGCCGATAAAGCACCGAACGTACGACATCTCTGAGTTTTGCACACGTTCAGCTCGATGACGTCCCTCGAACTCTTGATCCAGCAAAGTGTCGACGGAGAGTTCCGTCAGCATGACGGCGTGGTGACGGTGATGGTGAAGTGATCCATGCAGGGCTTCTCCTAAGCAATACGTGAATATGACCGGAGGCATAAACTGTGGAGGGGGGCGCGACACAAGCCTAGGAATCAATGTTGTGTGTTCTAGCGGTGCCCCCCCCCCACATATATATAGGTGGGAGAGGGAGAGGGGCTGCAAGGGGTGCCCCAAGTAGGAGTAATCCTACTTGGGCGCCTCCCACAAGTCGGCCTCCCCCCTTCCATAAGTGTCCGAGGGGGAAGGAAAGAGAAGGGGGAGGGTGGGAAATGGGGAGGCCGAATCCTCCCCTTTCCTTCTCCCTTCCCTTCCTTTCCTTCTCCTCCTATTCAGCCTATAGGGGGCGCACCAACCCCTTTGGGGTTGGTCTGTCCCTCTCTTGGCCCATTAGGCCCATATAGCTTGTCGGGGGTTGCCCGGAACCCCTTCCGGTGATCCGATACGTACTCGGTACCCCCAGAACACTTCCGGTGTCCAAATACTATGGTCCTATATATGAATATTTACTTATCGACCATTTCGAAACTCTTTGTCATGTCTGTGATCTCATCCGGGACTCTGAACAACATTCGGTCACCAAATCACATAACTCATATAATACAAAATCGTCATCGAACGTTAAGCATGTGGACCCTACAGGTTCGAGAACTATGTAGACATGACTGAGACACCTCTCCGGTCAATAAGCAACAACAAGGCCTGGATGCTCATATTGGTACCCACATATTCTACGAAGATCTTTATCGGTCGTACCGTAATGACAACCTACGTTATTCCCTTTGTCATCGATATGTTACTTGCCCGAGATTTGATCGTTGGTATCTTCATTCCGTTGAATTAGTTTCCTGTTCGAATCTTCCTTTTCAAATAGTTGGCAAAGCTAGACTTTATCGAACGAATAGGTCTAGCTTTCGCCTTCTATTCCTTTTGGAAGGGGCTCGGGGGAAACCTTTTATCGGAAAATATAACTCAGTCAATTTGCCCAAATTTTCAGTTTGCAAAATTCATGTGACTAAAATACCTAGTTCAATCTCATTACCGGCAAGTCTCTTTACTCGGTCCGTAATGCATCATCCTGTAACTACCTCATTAGTCACATTGCTAGCAAGGCTTCTTATGATGTGCATTACCCAGAGGGCCCAGAGATACCTCTCCGATACTCGGAGTGACAAATTCTAATGTCGATCTATGCGGACCAAACAAACACCTTCGGAGATACCTGTAGAGCATCTTTATAATCACCCAGTTACGTTGTGACGTTTGATAGCACACAAGGTATTCCTCCGGTACCCGGGAGTTGCATAATCTCATAGTCGAAGGAGTATGTATTTGACATGAAGAAAGCAATAGCAACAAAACTGAACAATCAACATGCTAAGCTAACGGATGAGTCTTGTCCATCACAGAATTCTCCTAATGATGTGATCTCGTTCATCAAATGACAACACATGTCTATAGTTAGGAAACTTAACCATCTTTGATTAACGAGCTAGTCTAGTAGAGGCTTACTAGGGACACTTTGTTTTGTCTATGTATCCACACATGTATCATGTTTCCGGTTAATGCAATTCTAGCATGAATAATAAACATTTATCATGATATAAGGAAATATAATAGCAACTTTATTATTGCCTCTAGGGCATATTTCCTTTAGTCTCCCACTTGCACTAGAGTCAATAATCTAGATTACATTGTAATGATTATAACACCCAAGGAGTCTTGGTGCTAATCATGTTTTGCTCATGGAAGAGGCTTAGTCAACGGGTCTGCCGCATTCAGATCCGTACGTATTTTGCAAATCTATATGTCTTCCTCCTTGACTTGATCACAGATGGAGTTGAAGCGTCTCTTGATGTGTTTGGTTCTTTTGTGAAATCTGGATTCCTTCGCCAAGGCAATTGCTTCAGTATTGTCAGAAAAGATTTTCATTGGACCTGATGCACTAGGTATTACACCTAGATCGGATATGAAATCCTTCATTCAGACTCCTTCATTCGCTACTTCCGAAGCAGTTATGTACTCCGGTTCACACGTAGATGCCGCCACGACGCTTTGCTTGTAACTGCACCAACTGACAACTCCACCATTCAATATAAATACGTATCCGATTTGTGACTTAGAGTCATCCGGATCAGTGTCAAAGCTAGCATCGACGTAACCATTTATGATGAGCTCTTTGTCACCTCCATAAACGAGAAACATATCCTTAGCCCTTTTCCGGTACTTGAGGATGTTCTTGACCGCTGTCTAGTGATCCACTCCTGGATTACTTTGGTACCTCCCTGCTAGACTTATAGCAAGGCACAGATCAGGTCTGGTACACAGCATAGCATACATGATATATCCTATGGCTGAGGCATAGGGAATGACTTTCATTTTCTCTCTATCTTCTGCAGTGGTCGGGTATTGAGTCTGACTCAACTTCACACCTTGTAACCCAGGCAAGAACCCTTTCTTTGACTAATTCATTTTGAACTTCTTCAAAACTTTATCAAGGTATGTGCTTTGTGAAAGTCCAATTAAGCGTCCTGATCTATCTCTATAGATCTTGATGCCCAATATATAAGCAGCTTCACCGAGGTCTTTCATTGAAAAACTCTTATTCAAGTATCCTTTTATGCTGTCCAAAAATTCTATATCATTTCCAATCAACAATATGTCATCCACATATAATATTAGAAATGCTGCAGAGCTTCCACTCACTTTATTGTAAATACAGGTTTCTCCAAAAGTCTGTATAAAACCATATGCTTTGATCACCTCATCAAAGCATATATTCCAACTCCGAGATGCTTGCACCAGTCCATAAATGGATCGCTGGAGCTTGCACACTTTGTTAGCACGTTAGGATTGACAAAACCTTATGGTGGCATCATATACAACTCTTCTTTGAGAAATCCATTAAGGAATGCAGTTTTGACGTCCGTTTGCCAAATTTCATAATCATAAAATGCGGCAATTACTAACATGATTCAGACAGACTTAAGCATCGCTACGGGTGAGAAAGTCTCATCGTAGTCAACTCCTTGAACTTGTCGAAAACATTTCGCAACAATTTGAACTTTGTAGACAGTAACATTACCATCAGCGTCAGTCTTCTTCATGAAGATCCATTTATTCTCTATGGCTTGCCGATCATCATGCATGTCAACCAAAGTCCATACTTTGTTCTCATACATGGATCCCATCTCAAATTTCATGGCCTCAAGCCATTTTGCGGAATTCGGGCTCATCATCGCTTCCTCATACTTTGTAGGTTCGTCATGGTCTAGTAACATGACTTCCAGAACAGGATTACTATACCACTCTGGTGCGGAACATACTCTGATTGACCTACGATGTTCGGCAGTAACTTATTTGAAGTTTCATGATCATTATCATTAGCTTCCTCTCTAGTTGGTGTAGGCATCACGGTAACGGTTTTCTGTGATGAGCTACTTTCCAATTCGAGAGAAGGTACAATTACCTCATCAAGTTCTACTTTCCTCCCACTCACTTCTTTCAAGAGAATCTCCTTCTCTAGAAATGATCCATTCTTATCAACAAAGATCTTGCCTTCAGATTTGTGATAGAAGGTGTACCCAATAGTTTCTTTTGGGTATCCTATGAAGACACACTTCTCCGATTTGGGTTCGAGCTTATCAGGCTGAAGCTTTTTCACATAAGCATCGCAACCCCAAACTTTAAGAAACGACAGCTTAGGTTTCTTGCCAAACCATAGTTCATACGGTGTCGTCTCAACGAATTGAGACGGTGCCCTATTTAAAGTGAATGCAGCTGTCTCTAATGCATAACCCCAAAACGATAGTGGTAAATTGGTAAGAGACATCATAGATCGCACCATATCTAATAAAGTACGATTCTGACGTTCGGACACACCATTACGTTGTGGTGTTCCAGGTGCCGTGAGTTGTGAAACTATTCCACATTGTTTTAAATGAAAGCCAAACTCGTAACTCAAATATTCACCTCCGCGATCAGATTGTAGAAAATTTATTTTCTTGTTATGATGATTCTCCACTTCACTCTGAAATTCTTTGAACTTTTCAAATGTTTCAGACTTGTGTTTCATTAAGTAGATATACCCATATCTGCTCAAATCATCTGTGAAGGTTAGAAAATAACGATACCCGCCGCGAGCCTCAACACTCATCGTACCGCATACATCGATATGTATTATTTCCAATAAGTCAGTGGCTCACTCCATTTTTTCGGAGAACGGAGTTTTAGTCACCTAGCCCATGAAGGCATGCTTCGCAAGCATCAAATGATTCATAATCAAGTGATTCCAAAAGTCCATCCGCATGGAGTTTCTTCATGCGCTTTACACCAATATGACCTGAACGGCAGTACCACAAATATGTTGCACTATCATTATCAACTTTGCATATTTCGACATCAATATTGTGAATATGTGTATCACCAGGATCGAGATTCAACAAAAATAGGCCACTCTTCAAGGGTGCGTGACCATAAAAGATATTACTCATATAAGTAGAACAACCATTATTCTATGATTTAAATGAATAACCGTCTCGCATCAACCAAGATCCAGATATAATGTTCATGCTCAACCCTGGCACCAACTAATAATTATTCAGCTCTAAAACTAATCCCGAAGGTAGATGTAGAGGTAACATGCCGACGGCGATCACATCGACCATGGAACCATTTCCGCCGCGCATCATCACCTCGTCCTTAGCTAATTTTTGTTTAATCTGTAGCTCATGTTTAGAGTTGCAAATATGAGCAACAGAACCAGTATCAAATACCCAGGCGCTACTACGAGCATTAGTAAGGTACACATCAATAACATGTATATCAAATATACCTTTGTTCACTTTGCCATCCTTCTTATCCGCCAAATACTTGGGGCAGTTCCGCTTCCAGTGACCAGTCCCTTTGCAGTAGAAGCACTTAGTTTCAGGCTTGGGTCCAGACTTGGGCTTCTTCCCGGGAGTGACAACTTGCTTTCCATTCTTCTTGTAGTTCCCTTTCTTTCCCTTGTCATTTTTCTTGAAACTAGTGGCCTTGTTAACCATCAACACTTGATGCTCTTTCTTGATTTCTACCTCCGCAGCTTTGAGCATAACGAAGAGCTCGAGAATTATCTTATCCATCCCTTGCATATTATACTTCATCACAAAGCATTTGTAGCTTGGTGGCAGTGATTGAAGAACTCTGTCAATAAGACAAGAACACTATCATCCAGAAGATTACCTCCCAGCGGAGTCAAGTGGTTATGATACCCAGACATTCTGAGTTTGTGTTCACTAACATAACTATTCTCCTCTAATGACCCACAAGTATAGGGGATCTATTGTAGTCCTTTCGATTAGTAAGAGTGTCGAACCCAACGAGGAGCAGAAGGAAATGATAAGCAGTTTTCAGCAAGGTATTCTCTGCAAGCACTGAAATTATTGGTAACAGATAGTGTTGTGATAAGATAATTTGTAACGAGCAACAAGTAACAAAAGTAAATAAAGTGCAGCAAGGTGGCCCAATCCTTTTTATAGCAATGGACAAGCCTAGACAAAATCTTATATAGAGAAAAGCGCTCCCGAGGACACATGCGAATTATCGTCAAGCTAGTTTTCATCACATTCATATGATTCGCATTTGGTACTTTGATAATTTGATATGTGGGTGGACCGGTGCTTGGGTGTTGTCCTTACTTGGACAAGCATCCCACTTACTGTTAACTCCTATTAATTGCAAGCATCTACAACTACAAAAATAAGTATTAAGGTAAACCTAACCATAGCATGAAACATATGGATCCAAATCAACCCCTTACGAAGCAACGCATAAACTAGGGTTTAAGCTTCTGTCACTCTAGCAACCCATCATCTACCTATTACTTCCCAATGCCTATCTCTAGGCCCAAATAATGGTGAAGTGTCATGTAGTCGACGTTCACATAACACCACTAGAGGAGAGACAACATACATCTCATCAAAATATCGAACGAATACCAAATTCACATGACTACTAATAGCAAGACTTCTCCCATGTCCTCAGGAACAAACGTAACTAATCATAAAGCATATTCATGTTCATAATCAGAGGGGTATTAATATGCATATAGGATCTGAACATATGATCTTCCACCCAATAAACCAACTAGCATCAACTACAAGGAGTAATCAACACTACTAGCAACCTACAGGTACCAATCCCAGACTTGGAGACAAAGATTGGATACAATAGATGAACTAGGGTTTGAGAGGAGATGGTGCTAGTGAAGATGTTGATGGAGATTGGCCCCCTCCCGATGAGAGGAGCGTTGGTGATGACGATGGCGATGATTTCCCCCTCCCAGAGGGAGGTGTCCCCGGCAGAACAGCTCCGCCGGAGCCCTAGATTGGTTCCGCCAAGGTTCCGCCTCGTGGCGGCGGAGTCTCGTCCCGAAAGCTTGCTTATGATTTTTTTCCGGACGAAAGACTTCATAAAGCAGAAGATGGGCACCGAAGGGCCACCAGGGGACCCACGAGGCAGGGGGGCGCGCCCAGGGAGGTAGGGTGCGCCCCCCACCCTCGTGCCCAGGGTGTGGGTCCCCTCTGGTATTTTCTTCGCTCAGTATTTTTTTATTATTTCCAAAAATAACTTCCGTGGAGTTTCAGGACTTTTGGAGTTGTGCAGAATAGGTCTCTAATATTTGCTCATTTTCCAAATTCCAAATTTGTCGGCATTCTCCCTCTTTATGTAAACCTTGTAAAATAAGAGAGAATAGGCATAAGTATTGTAACATAATGTGTAATAACAGCCCATAATGCAATAAATATAGATATAAAAGCATGATGCAAAATGGACGTATCAACTCCCCCAAGCTTAGACCTCGCTTGTCCTCAAGCGGAAGCCGATAGTGATAAATATGTCCACATGTTTAGAGGTAGAGGTGTCGATAAATTAAAATGCGGACATGAGGGCATCATGATTATTCTTATAACAGCAAGATATATAGATATTGTCATATGATTTCTTATGCTCAAGTAATAATCTATTCACAATGTCAAGTATGAATCAACAACTTCATTGAGAATCAACAAACTATAATGTCAGTCACTGAAGCAATTGCAATTTATCATAACATCGGAAAAAGTCTATGTCAGAGCTTTTCAGCAAGTCCACATACTCAACTATCATTTAGTCTTTCACAATTGCTAACACTCACGCAATACTTGTGGTTACGGAGTTTTAATCAGACATAGAGAAAGATAAGGGCTTATAGTTTCGCCTCCCAACCTCTTACCTCAAGGGTAATGTCAACAATAATATTTCGTGCTAACTTACATCCAATTGGATATATATATCAGGATCTTTCCGACACACTGTGCTTGCCAAAGGATAAAATGTAAAAAGGAAAGGTGAAAATCACCATGACTCTTGCATAAGGGTAAGAGATAAAAGTAAAAGATAGGCCCTTCGCAGAGGGAAGCAGAGGTTGTCATGCGCTTTTATGGTTGGATGCACAAAATCTCAATGCGAAAGAACGTCACTTTATATTGCCACTTGTGATATGAACCTTTATTATGCAGTCCGTCGCTTTTATTTCTTCCACATCACAAGATCGTATAAAGCTTATTTCCTCCACACTAATCAATCATACATATTTAGAGATAATTTTTATTGCTTGCACCGATGACAACTTACTTGAAGGATCTTACTCAATCCATAGGTAGATATGGTGGACTCTCATGGCAAAACTAGGTTTAAGGATATTTGGAAGCACAAGTAGTATCTCTACTTGGTGCAAGAATTTGGCTAGCAAGAGAGGGAAAGGCAAGCTCAACATGTTGGATGATCCATGACAATATACTATATTTCAGATATAAGAAAACATAACCCATTACGTTGTCTTCCTTGTCCAACATCAACTCTTTAGCATGTCATATTTTAATGAGTGCTCACAATCATAAAAGATGTCCAAGATAGTATATTTATATGTGAAACCTCTCTTTCTTTATGGCTTCCTATTAATCGCAACGATGACCAAAGCTATGTTTGTCAACTCTCAACAACTTTTAATCATCATACTCTTTCTATGTGAAGTCATTACTCTCCGTAAGATCAATATGATCTCTTTGTTTCTTTTTATTCTTTCTCTTTTCTTTTATTCCCTCAAGATCATAGAAAAATAATCAAGCCCTTGACTCAACACTAATCTTTATTATATATCTCACGGACTCAATTACATAGAGGGATCATAAAGCAAAACTTAAAACTAGATCATGCCAAAAAATTTATTCTACTAGATCAAGATATTACTAAAAGGATCGAACTAAGAAAAATGGTAAAGATAGGAGTATGATGGTGATACGATACCGGGGCACCTCCCCCAAGCTTGGCAGTTGCCAAGGGGAGTGCCCATACCCATGTGATTATATCTCCTTCTTCGGGGGTGGTGATGTGATATTCTTGGCTATAATACCCCTCAGGATACGATTCTCCTCCTCGAGCTTGTTGACTTGCCGCTTAAGATCCATTATTTCCTGACGGAGCTTACCCGTGACGGTTAAAGCTCCGTGCACCCATGGATGCTGCATAGCTGTGGGTGAACAAGTAATACTCCTTTCCATATTTTCGTAAGAGAGAAATTTAACATTGGAGGGGATGACCGAGTTTGGGATAGCTGAGCTCTGTAGTTCCCCCATTGTGAAGCCTACCCGGAAACAAAAAGTAACTTCTTGATCCTCCTCCATGGCATCTATCCTTTTCAAGTCAGCTTCCATCTCTTCCTCCGTTGAGGGCCCAAAGTGATAGGCATCCCTATTTGCCCCTGGACCTGGTGTCGAATGAGACACCCGACTCTCCCCGACTGACTCTTGGGAAGACATCATGCCCTAATCTGCGGCAGAAGCAACTCGAAACAAAAACAGAGGATATTTGTGTGATACGGTGGTCAAAACCTTCGGGAGATTATATAATCAATTTTTACCAACCAAAATATGTATCGTGCAAGAAAACGGAGTCCAGAGAGCACATGAGGTGCCCACGAGGCAGGGGGGCGTGCCCAGGGGGTAGGGCGCACCCTCCACCCTCGTGGAGCCCTCGTGTCCTTCCCGTACTACTTCTTTTTTTCCTATTTTTCTAAATATTCCAAAACGGAGAAAAATTACCATTGGAACTGTTTTGGAGTCGGTTTACTTACTGCATTAATGCACCTATTCCTTTTCGGAGTCTGAAACATTTTGGAAAGTGTCTCTTATGTATTCCTCCGGGGTTACGGTTTCAATAACATTAGTTTCAACATTTATAGGATTACATGAGATGTAATGTTTGATTCTTTGACCGTTACCCACCTTCGGATTTGTGCCTTCGAAGTTGTTGATTTTTATGGCACCAGAACGATAGACTCCTCGATAATGTAAGGACCTTCCCATTTAGAGAGAAGTTTCCCTTCAAAAAATCTTAAACGAGAGTTGTATAGCAATACATAATCACCTACATTAAACTCACGCTTTTGTATTCTTTTGCCATGCCATTCTTTAACTTTTTCTTTAAACAACTTGGCATTCTCATAGGCTTGGGTTCTCCATTCATCAAGTGAGCTAATGTCAAATAGCCTCTTCTCACCGGCAAGTTTGAAATCATAATTGAGCTCTTTAATGGCCCAATATGCCTTATGTTCTAGTTCGAGAGGTAAGTGACATGCTTTTCCATAAACCATTTTATACGGAGACATACCCATAGGATTTTTATATGCGATTATATAGGCCCATAATGCATCATCAAGTTTCTTGGACCAATTCTTTCTAGATCTATTAAGGTCTTTTGCAAAATTAATTTGAGCTCTCTGTTACTCAACTCTACTTGACCACTAGACTGTGGGTGATATGGAGATGCAATTCTATGATTAACATCATACTTAGCAAGCATTTCTTAAAAGCGCCATGAATAAAATGTGAACCACCATCAGTCATTAAATATCTAGGGACTCCAAACCTCGTAAAAATAACTTCTTTAAGCATCTTAATAGAGGTGTTATGATAAGCACTACTAGTTGGAATAGCTTCTACCCACTTACTAACGTAATCAACAACAACTAGAATATGTGTATACCAATTACAGGCAGGAAACGGTCCGATATAATCAAAGCCCCAAACATCAAATGGTTCAATAACAAGTGAATAATTCATAGGCATTTCTTGACATCTACTAATATTACCAATTCTTTGACATTCATCACAAGATAATACGAACTTACGGGCATCCTTGAAGAGAGTAGGCCAATAAAAATCGGATTGCGATACCTTATGTGCAGTTCTATCTCCAGCGTGGTGTCCTCCATAAGCCTTGGAGTGACACTTGCGTAGGATATGTTCCTGTTCATGCTTAGGTACACAATGTCTAATGACACCATCTACTCCTTCTTTATAAAGATGTGGGTCATCCCAAAAGTAATGCCTCAAATCATAGAAAAAGTTTTTCTTTTGCTGGTATGTGAAACTAGGTGGTATAAATTGAGCAACAATGTAATTAGCATAATCAACATACCATGGAGCAGTACAAGAAGCATTTATGACATTTAATTGTTCATCAGGATATCTATCATCAATAGGTAGTGGGTCATCAAGAACATTCTCTAACCTAGACAAGTTGTCTGCAACGGGGTTCTCAGCTCCCTTTCTATCAATAATATGCAAATCAAATTCTTGTAGCAAGAGAATCCATCTAATAAGTCTAGGTTTAGCATCTTTCTTTTCCATAAGATATTTAATAGCGGCATGATCAGTGTGAATAGTTACTTTAGAATCAACAATATAAGGTCTGAACTTATCACAAGCAAATACAACTGCTAAGAATTCTTTTTCAGTAGTGGCATAATTTCTCTCGGCGTTGTCTAGAGTGTTACTAGCATATTGAATAACATTTAATTTCTTATCAACTCTTTGCTCTAGAACAACACCTACAGCGTAATCGCTAGCATCACACATAATTTCAAAAGGTAAATTCCAATCAGGTGGCTGGACAATAGGTGCAGAGATTAATGCTTTCTTAAGTATTTCAAATGCTTCTACACAATCATCATCAAAGACAAATGGTATATCTTTTTGTAACAGATTAGTCAGAGGCCGAGAGATTTTTGAGAAGTCCTTAATGAACCTCCTATAAAAATCGGCATGACCAAGGAAACTTCTTATACCTTCGATGTCCTTGGGACACTGCATGTTTTCAATAGCATCAACTTTAGCTTTATCCACTTCAATACCTCTTTCAGGAATTTTATGCCCTAAGACAATACCTTCATTAACCATAAAGTGGCACTTTTCCCAATTCAAGACAAGATTAGTTTCTTCACATCTCTGCAAAACTCGATCAAGGTTCCTCAAGCAATCATCAAAATATGATCCATAAACAGAGAAATCGTCCATGCAAACCTCACAAATCTTTTCACAAAAGTTAGAGAATATAGCCATCATGCATCTTTGAAAGGTAGCAGGTGCATTACATAAACCAAAAGGCATACGTCTATAAGCAAAAGTACCGAAAGGGCAAGTAAAAGTGGTCTTAGCTTGATCATCGGTGACCACGGTATTTGAGAGAAACCAGAATAACCATCTAGAAAGCAAAAATGTGTATGTTTGGATAATCTTTCTAGCATTTGATCAATAAAAGGTAAGGGGTAATGATCTTTCTTAGTAGCCTTATTTAATTTGCGGAAATCAATTACCATCCTATAACCTATAATAATTCTTTGCGGAATCAATTCATCTTTATCATGAGGTACAATAGTAATACCTCCCTTCTTAGGGACACAATGGACATGACTTACCCACTGACTATCAGCAACGGGATAAATTGTACCTGCCTCAAGGAGCTTTAGTATTTCCTTTCTTACCACTTATTTCATCTTAGGATTCAGCCGTCGTTGATGATCAATAACTGGTTTGGCATCTTTCTCCAAATTTATTTTTTGTTGGCATAGAGTGGGACTAATGCCCTTAAGATCATCAAGAGTATATCCAATAGCAGCACGGTGCTTCTTCAGAGTTTTCAATAATTTTTCTTCCTCCTTCTCTGAAATGTTAGCACTAATAATAACAGGATATATCTTCTTTTCATCAAGATAAGCATATTTAAGAGTATCAGGTAATGGTTTAAGTTCAAACACGGGATCCCCTTTGGGTGGAGGAGGATCTTCTAGGATTTCAACAGGTAAATTGTGTTTCAGAATAGGTCCCTATTTAAAGAACACTTCATCTATTTCCCTTCTTTCATTCATAAACATATCATTTTCATGGTCTAGCAAATATTGTTCTAAAGGATCACTAGGAGGTACGGCAATAGAAGCAAGACCAGTAATTTCATCTTTACTAGGCAATTCCTCTTCACGGTGTTGTCTACGAAATTTAGAAAAATTGAACTCATGAGACATATCACCCAAACCAATAGTAACAACATCCTTTTTGCAGTCTATCTTAGCATTAACAGTGTTTAAGAAGGGTCTACCAAATATAATGGGACAAAAGCTATCTTGTGGTGAACCAAGAACAAGAAAATCAGCAGGATATTTAGTTTTCCCACGCAAGACTTCAACATCTCTAACAATTCCAATTGGTGATATTGTCGTGGAATTGTCACGGCAGATGTCCTCGTGAAAGGACTTAGTCGCAGGGCCATCGTACGGGTTAACTCAGAGGGGTTAAAGCGGACACAAAGACACGGGAGTTATACTAGTTCGGCCCCTTCGATGAAGGTAAAGCCTACGTCTAGTTGTGATGGGATTGATGCGATTTGGCGACTAGGGAGCAATAGCCGCCTAAGCCTCGAATTGTCTCTCCCTAAACCGCCACGGTCGTCCCCTTATATACACGGCCGACGCCCGGCCGGTCTACAGAGTCCCGATCCGGCTCATACAAGTGTCCGGCTTGGTCTCTTCTCTCTTATCTTGCAGCACAAGTTACATGATTAAGACGGTTTACATATATGGACCCTAATCCGCCTCTGGGCTCTGGGCCACGTGCCTTCGTGGGCCCTAATTATAGACGAGGGTAAACCGGCCCCTTCAGGGCGGTTTATATTCAGCAGTTATATCCCCAACATTAGGCCCCAGATTGACTTGAACCGGTTCATGTTAATCTTCAACATCCTTACGAAACTCTGAATCTCCCTTCGCATTTCGTAAACCGCCATCTGCTTGAACCGCCATGACGTCATCTTCCAATCACCGCAGCTGGGCGCCTTGACATCATCTTTAACAAAGAAATCCAAACAGTAAGATTCTCTTCATTTAATACTATCCCGGAAATCGAGGCGACCGCTGCGCCGTCCGCCGTTTTTGACTCCTCGATTCTCGCGCTTGTTAATTACCCCGTTTCCTTATAAATAGACCGGCGGGCCCTTTCTCTTCTTCTTCCGCGCTTCTTCTTCCTCGCGACGCTCCAGCTCTGAAGCTCTGCCGCTGCCTCCGACCTTCGAACGCAGCGTCGGTATCAGCCGCTACATCAACCTGATTGGACGAAGCTCTTGGCGCTCCTCCGCGATTCACAGATCGGTAAGGCCCTCTTCAAACCCTAGATCCGCATAGAAGGTCCTGTTCATCTTGTAGTTCGTCTTAGTTTCCTCATACCCGCTCTGCTATGGCCGCATGATTCAACCGTAGTATACATCCTGTGCGGCGACTGCTCTGCCGTCAGTTTAACTCTTTGTGCATCTTTCATTTTGTTCAGATCCTCTTGTTTAGAACGCACGAACCTTCCTGCCCTTTATGAGGCTTGCATAGGTCGCAGAAATTTTTCTTACTGAATCTTCGGCAGATCTAAATTACCTCCATTTGCATGTGAAATCTGTTTACATCCACACTTAGTAGATTTTCCGATTCTGTCTCTTTGGGCGGTTTTGACCTTTGATAGCTAATCCGTCACTCCATTAGTCCTCAGTTAAACCGGAATTGGAAGCGGCTGCGAATCACCGGTTTAACATTGTATAATGTACGAATCATCAATGGTGAATCGTTCTCCTTTCCTTTCTTGATTTAGTCTTCGGAATGGCCAAACAATTCTTAGCTTGCAATTGGGTCGGTCTAAGGTCACCGAGACGCAACTCAACGGATGCGTCACCACCGGGCGCTTTATCTTCAAAAATGTCCTCCTTTGGCGGGTTCCGGACGCCGAATGCCCTCCCGATCCGCAAGAAGGAGAAGTAATTGTGTTTGTGCGGCACTTAGACCGGGGATTCTGCCCGCCCGGATCAAAATTCTTCCGGGATGTCCTTGCAAGTTTTCAACTCCATCCACAGGATATTGGTCCAAACTTTGTGTCAGATATATGCAATTTCCAAGTTTTCTGTGAAGTCTATCTTCAAGAAGAACCATCTGTGGAGCTGTTCCGGGATTTCTTTCACTTGAACCGCCGTACAGAATTTTCGGATGGTCCTAACACGGAGCTGGGCGGCATTTCAATCCAGAAAAGGAAGGAAGTAGATTTTCCTCATGCCAAACATCATAGCCATCCGAAAGATTGGAACCAAACCTGGTTCTACTGCCGGAATACTGCTCTTGACAACGAAAATCCTTTGCCGGGTTACCGTCCTCACCGGCTTAGCAACCATCATCCGTTGCCTTTACGCTTGACCGCCGTGGAACGGAAGAATTTTGCCCCTCAAATCATCAAACTCCGGGCTTTAATGGCTAACGGACTAACTTGTGTGGACCTTGTGCGATGCTGGGTTTCTTGGGGCATCTTGCCATTAAGCCGACGGCCCGGATTGATGCACGAATACACTGGCAGCCTCCAAGATCCTCAAAGACGTCACGAGCAACCGATAACTGAGCTTGAAGTCACAGAGGCAGTAAAGAGGCTGCTTGATGAACCGATCTCTGTCTGCAGCCAAACCGGATTGGCTCCATTCTGTAGCCAACAAACCGCTGCGGTAAGGCTCTACTCACCGCTTTTCTGACATTACTGCCTTATTGATATATATTAATCCTTGGTACCTCTCAGGCTAACAGCTCCTTCTGGAAGCGGACCAAACCGGCCTGGGCTCCGCGTGTAAAGTCCAAGACCACCAAGAAGGCTCGTAAGAGGAAAACCGCCGAGTCTTCTGATCGGCCGGAAGACGAAGATTCAGAAGCTGAGGTGAAGCTTGATATCCTCACGCGGGAGTCGCCGTAAACCGGCTCTCCCCTTTGTGTTTCTTCTTGCTTGTAGCTTGTTCGTTTTATTCTTCCTTTTACTGACAATTTTAACTCCCAGGATGATGCTGAAGCCAGTCATGCCGACCATGTTGAGGTAATCTTTCTTTCTTCCGAATCCGACCTCGTGCGGTTAAGAGAATTCAGCGGCACAAGAAGGAAAGTGAAAAATCTCATTCCTATGCTCATTTGGATCCAAACCTTTCCTTGAAGACACAACAGCTTTGAAGAGCGCCGTACAACCCGACGCAGTTGGTCAGCAGATTACCTCATCCGGTTTACGGATACACCAACCCGGAAGCGTCGCCCGTGAGGTGATTTGTTCTCTGAAAAGCGTTATCCTTTAAAAGGTTTCTTCCGATGTCCTCTCAATCCGTCGACCGAATTACCGTGCCTCTTCCAACTCTTACGGCGGTTCATCAACCACGCAAGCGCCACCGCTTAAAGTTGCTGCAAGGTAAGCACCATACGTCTGTCTCCGCCAAGTCGGTTTACACTTGCGTTGGTCGGTTTATCTTATTCTAATTACGAACATTGCAGCACCAAGGCTCGCTTGAGTAAAAAGCGAAAACCCTTGATCCTCTGCGGATGTTGATCCGGAAAAGATCCCGAGCAGCATGGCGAAAATCACGAAGTCGTGGAAAGATAGCTCTGCGGGTTGAACCAAGTTGACAACGCTGATCCGCGAACTTGAGCTGACGCCCAAGTGGAAACCTCACATCCTGCTCCACCGAGTCCCGTCACAGAGCGGGTCGTAATTAATGAACCGCCGAGCCCAAAGAAGACCGCCAATCTGGCCAGCCCGACCAAAAAAGATGACGTTATAGTGATGGGCACTGGCTACACCACCCTAGCCAACCGGTCGCTTTAGCAAAACACGGCACCAAGGAAAAGTCTACCACCATGAGTAAAGAGAAGGGAAAACCGATCTGTCGCCTTATGACAACCACTCGCCCAAGAACTTCACTCCGGCTACGAACCGACTCTACACAAGTCGTGACTTGAAGCCGGTGCAGTAAATTGCATGAAGGACCGCTATGAGGTAAGAAGTTATGCCTCTCTTGTACTTTTTGCTGTGTAGTAGCCCCCAAGGGTCGGTTCAACTTAGCATAGTTAAACCGGCACTTAACTTTGTATAGAACCCATACGCTTTAAACTTCATTGCCGTAGCCCCCAAGGGTCGGTTCAACTTAGCATAGTTAAACCGGGACTTAAGTTCTGTATCCCCATAGCAAACTGAGATCAACTAGCCATTAGCCCCCAAGTGCCAAGTTGAATATTTGTATTGAGCTTGGGACTTTTTAATAAAACAACTAACGTGCTCCCTTTGTTATCAGAATGAAATATACCAGCAAACCGTACAACTCAAGGACCTGCGTGCCAATCTGGAAACTCAACAAGCAGAAACCACCAAGGCCAAGGATGAATTGAAAACTGCCTTGGCCACTATGGAACAGCTGAAGGAATGGTATAAATCTGAGCAGGCCAACTGGGACATCGAGAGGACCGATTTGAAAAAACGGGCGGAAGATGCTGAAACGGCTCTTAAACCGGTGACGGAAGAGCTGACCAGACTAAAGCGCCAGATTCACGCCATGACCTCTGCCATCTTTGGTAAGAAAATTTGCACCGATTACCCATGTTGTGATGTTTCCTCCGGTTTAACCTGACTTATGCGCAATCGCACAGGGAAGCGTATCGCTCATCTGGGCTCTGATGTGCGGAAGAAGCTCAAGGCCGCTTATACGCTGATTGAGCAGCTGTATACCGGCGCCCAGCGAGTCATATGTGCCACATCGTATGACAACACAGCTCCGTCCTTGATCAAAGATACGCTGGACCGGCTATCCATGATTCCGGCACAGCTTGAAGAGTTGAAACGATCCGTGGCCCGGGCTGGCACTTTACTGGCTCTAACCCGCGCTAAAGGCGTGGATAGCGGACCTTGATCCGCCGACATAGCCAAGGGTTTCCCCGGCGCTCAAAGAGAACGGTGAAGCCTTCGATAATGATGCCTCAAGCGAATAACAAAGGAGATGCGTCCTTTGGCGAGTCAATCGACAGCGAAGCCAACTGGCGGTTCACCGCTCTTTCTACGACGCGAACAACAAGCGGGTGGAGTTTGTCATTCCAGAAGTGCAGAGCCTTGTTCCCCCAATCCGTAAGCACACTTATGCCCCTGACGTTGATCCGGCTGACCTTATAAGTGAAGAGGCTGTCTTTCAGGCCTTAACCTGGATTGATTGGTCCACCAATGACTTCCGGCCTTTGGGTGATGAAGAGGAAGAAGTTGAACCGATGCCAGATGCCCCCTCTTCCACACGTCAACCCGGCGAGGAAGCTTAATCCGCCAAGACGGGTGATGCATCGAAGCGCTAGTCATAACGCCATGCGAAACACCGGGCCTTGGAAGGCTTTGTAATAGAATAGCTAGCACTTTGTTTTGAACATGCCTTTATGCCCTTAGTCTGTATCCTTTCTTGGCGGAGGTGCGATACTTTGGTTTGAAGAATTGAAGCCTTCAATGCATTTTGCACCGCAATCACAAGCTCCTAAACCGCCACGGCGGCTTATGTCGCCAGCCGTCTTGTGACGCCTATATATTTATATAAGAAAATATTGATGTATACGATCAAAATTTTGTGATACAAAAATACCTGCCAGCGTCGGGCATGCAGTTGGCTTAGCCAATCTTGAGGCGGAGGTTGTATAAACCATTACTGTCAAAGGAGAAAAACAACCCCTGTGTTTATAATGTCGGTTTACCGTGTAAACCGTGTCGGGTCATGACAAGCCCCCTGTTACTCCATAATGGGATGTTAACAGAAAAATTCAAACCGAAACAATTATCTTCGGATTAAAAATGGACCGAATTCCGTTAATTGACAGCTTGAACCGGTTTAAAAATGTTATCGGTTTAAAAAGGTCAATAAAAATCAAATAACAGTTATGAAACCAATATGGAAGAACAGGCAATGATAAAACCGTTTGCAGGAAGAGGCTTTACTGAGCCGATCAGATGGGGTTACCATGGTCGGACAGGACCAAGCTCCCCATAAGGCGTAGCTATGGTTTAAGTCAGCCAGGCCCCCAACTGAAACCGTGGCATTATGCCGATCAAGTGGCATGGCAATGGTTCGGGTTCGACCAAGCCCCCAAGTGACTCTATGACCTTTAGGCCGACCAAGAGGCGTGACTGGTTCAGATGTGACCATGTCCCCAAGTGATCTGGTGGCTTTCGCCCATCAAAAGGTGTTGCATTGGTTCGGACACGACCAAGCCCCCAGATGACAAAACTTCTGAAAATCAAGATCAAGGGCTAAACCGGAGGCTGCTTTGCGACAACCACTCCATGTACCCAAACCGGATTTTTCTGAGCGGATACCCGCTTTAGCCGAGGGTCGGTTATTGCTTTGATTCAAAATATATACATTGTCATAATATGTACATAAGTAGAGCCGATGGCTCGGTATAATAAGGCGAAGATGAGCTATATTCCATGGCTCGTTGGTCTCCTCTTCGACGCGTGCGTGAGTCTTTTCGCTCTCGAACATCAATCGGATAGTATGACCCGTTGTGCAGATTCTTGTTGACCACAAAAGGCCCTTCCCAAGGTGGGGATAGCTTGTGCATATCATGCTGGTCTGAATGAGCCGAAGCACCAAGTCTCCTTCCTGAAAGGTCCTGGTTTTAACCCGGCGACTGTGATACCGACGAAGATCCTGCTGGTAAATCGCCGAACGAGAAGCCGCCATATCTCGCTCCTCATCCAGTCGATCCAAAGCGTCCTGCCGTGCAGCTTCGCTATCTGCCTCAACATAGGCTGCCACGCGAGGTGAATCATGACGGATATCGCTGGGAAGGACCGCCTCCGCTCCATAGACCATAAAGAACGGTGTGTATCCAGTGGATCTGTTAGGGGTAGTATTGATACTCCATATCACAGACGGTAACTCTTCTACCCAACAACCCGGCGTCCTCTGTGAAGGGACCATACGCCGGGGTTTGATACCTCTCAAGATCTCCTGATTAGCTCGTTCTGCTTGACCATTGGACTGCGGGTGGGCCATCAAGAAAGCGTCAAGCGGATGTGCTCACGTTCACAAAACTCTTTCATGGCACCCTTGGATAAATTGGTGCCATTATCCGTGATGATACTATGCGGAAATCCAAACCGGAAGATCACCCTTTTATGAACCGAACCGCCGTGGCGCATCACACTTGCTAACAGGCTGCGCCTCGACCCACTTTGTGAACTTGTCAGCTGCGACCAGCAAGTGAGTTTTCTTGTCCTTGGACCTTTTAAAAGGCCCCACCATGTCCAGCCCCCAAGTCGCAAACGGCCAAGTAATTGGAATCATCCTCAATTCACAGGGCGGTATGTGGGCACGATCTAGAAAACTTCGGCAACCATCACATCGCTGACCGGATCCTCCGCATCGGCATGGGCAGTCAACCAATAAAAACCATGGCGGAACGCTTTGGCAACCAAGGACTTTGAACCGGCGTGGTGACCACAGTCCCCTTCATGGATCTCACGCTATATCTCACAACCTTCCTCAGGGGACACACAATGCTGAAACGCCTACGACACCTCGCAATGATGCAACTCGCCATTAACAATGGTCATAGACTTAGACCGCCCGAACTACACCGTCGGGCCAACGCGTCTCATCTTACAGTAACTTCGCCCCGGGTCATGTATGCCAAATAAGGGAGCGTCCAATCCGGAATGACGTGTAAGGCTGCTACCAACTGAGCCTCCGGATCAGGAATAGCCAAATCTACTTCATCAAGAAGCTTGACTGATGGATTGTGCAGTACATCAAGGAAGACATTGGGCAGGACCGGTTTATGTTGAGAGCCCAGCCGGCTTAAAGCGTCTGCCGCTTCGTTCTTCCGACGATCCACATGGTCCACCTGATATCCTTTAAAGTGTCCTGCAACAACATCCACCTCCCGACGATACGCAGCCATGAGTGGATCTTTGGAATCCCAAGTACCTAATACTTGCTGGGCCACCAAGTCCGAGTCACCAAAGCACTTAACCCGGCTTAGATTCATCTCCTTAGCCATCCAGAGACCATGGAGCAAAGCTTCATACTCAGCTGCATTGTTAGTACATGGGAACATTAAGCGGAGGACGTAACAAAACTTTTCACCTCGTGGGGAAGTCAACACAACTCCAGCCCCCGAGCCCTCCAATTATGCGGACCCGTCAAAGTGGATGGTCCAATAGGTATGATCCGGCTTTTCTTCAGGTGCTTGTAACTCCGTCCGGTCATTAATGAAATCCACAAGTGCACGAGATTTTACTGCCGTCCGAGGTACATATCAGTAAACCGTATGCCCAAGCTCTATGGCCCACTTAGCAATCCGTCCGATTGCTTCTCGGTTCATGTATGATATCGCCCAAGGAGCTGAGCCGACCACCGTGATGGGATGCCCTTGAAAATATTGCTTGACTTCGGCTTGCCATAAAAACTCCATATACCAGCTTCTGCCAATGCGGATATCTCTGCTTAGACTCAATGAGCACCTCGCTGATGTAATAAACCGGCCGTTGAACCGGATATTCCTTCCTGCCTCCTTCCGCTCTACCACAATGGCTACGCTTAACCGCCACGGCATTAGCAGCAACATATAATAGACGCGGCTCTTTGTCAATGGGAGCGGCGAGAACCGGCGGGTTGGCCAACTGCCACTTTAAATCCTCCAATGCTTCATCGGCAGCTGAACTCCAGACAAACTGATCCGTCTTCTTCAAAGATTCGGTACAAAGGAATGGCCTTCTCTCCGAGGCGGTGATAAAACGGCTTAAGCGCGGCAATCCGACCCGCCAATCGCTGGACATCATTGATACACTTCGCTTAGCCAAGGAGGTGATAGCCGTAATTTTCTCCGGATTAGCTTCAATCCTCTGTTGGACACAAGAAAACCCAATAACTTGCTGCCGGAACACCGAAGACACACTTGGCAGGGTTGAGCATCATCTTGTACACCCGCAAGTTGTCAAAGGTTTCTTTTAGATCCTCAATCAACGTTTCCTTCTTCCTTGACTTAACCACAATATCATCCACATAAGCATGCACGTTCGGGCCGATCTGTCCGTGTAAGCAATTCTGTACGCAACGCTCATAAGTTGCTTGAGCGCTCTTGAGCCCAAAAGGCATAGATACATAGCAGAAGGCTCCAAAAGGAGTGATAAACGCCGTCTTCTCCTGGTCTTTAACCGCCATCTTAATCTGATGATATCCGAATCGCATCCAAAAAGCTCAAGCGCTCACAACCCGCCGTAGCATCAATAATCTGATCAATGCGGGAGGGCGAAAGGATCCGCTGGACAAGCCTTGTTAAGATCTGTGTAATCCACACACATGCGCCAAGTGCCATTTTTCTTAAGGACCAACACCGGATTAGCAAGCCACT
Organism: Aegilops bicornis; assembly: GCA_021605145.1. Lineage (NCBI taxonomy): Eukaryota > Viridiplantae > Streptophyta > Magnoliopsida > Poales > Poaceae > Aegilops > Aegilops bicornis. Next base: position 690,854,962 of record CM038671.1, on the reverse strand, counting down.
CTGGATGGAAAACTTCAACGATAAACCCTGCCGCTAAGAGCCTGGCAACCTCCTCTCCAATGGCCTTGCGCCTTTCCTCGTTAAACCGGCGAAGAAACTGCTTTACTGGTCTGTACTTGGGATCAACATTAAGAGTGTGCTCAGCGAGTTCCCTCGGTACACCTGGCATGTCAGAAGGTTTCCATGCAAAAATGTCCCGATTCTCACGGATGAACTCGATGAGCGCGTTTTCCTATTTAGGATCCAAGTTAGCACTGATGGTGAACTGCTTGGACGAATCGCCGGGCACAAAATCAACAAGTTTAGTCTCAGCCGCCGACTTAAACTTCATATCCGGATCGTGCTCTGTAGTTGGCTTCTTCAACGGGGTCATATCCGCCGGATCAACATTGTCCTTATAATACTTTAGCTCTTCAGTGGCACAAACCGACTCGGCGTAAGCCGCATCACCTTCCTCGCACTCCAAAGCGATCCTGCGGCTCCCATGAACCGTTATCGTCCCTTTGTGACCCGGCATTTTTAGCTACAAATAGACATAACAAGGCCGGGCCATAAACTTAGCATAAGCCGGCCGCCCAAACAGGGCGTGGTAAGGGCTTTGAATTTTCACCACTTCAAACGTTAATGTTTCCGATCGGGAGTCATGTTCATCCCCAAAGGCCACCTCGAGCTATCTTACCGACCGGGTATGCTGACTTGCAGTGCACTACACCGTGAAACACCGTCTTTGGGCGGCTGAGGTGCTTATCCGTTAACCCCATACGTCGGAAGGTCTCGTAGTACAAGATGTTGATGCTGCTTCCTCCATCCATAAGCACCTTTGTAAACTTGTATCCTCCCACCTGAGGTGCCACTACTAGGGCTAGCTGACCCGGATTGTAAACCCGGGGAGGATGATCCTCTGCTCCACACAATAGGCTGCTCGACCGGTAGCGAGTAATGCGGTGCGGCGGTTCAACAACATTGACTTCCCGCCACGAAGTTTTCGGCCTAGCTTGTCCAAGCTGGTGGTAAAGACATGGTACTGTCCACCGTTCAACTGCTTCGGATTACTTTGATAACCCGACTGCTGCTGTTGTTGATTGTAACCCCCTTGGCTCTGATTGTTCTGATTGTTCTGATTGTCCTGCGCACCCAGATTACCAACGAACCCTGGGCCGGAATTTCCAACACCGTAACCCGGGGCGGACCCCGAACCGCCGCCGGGCCCGTGATCATACCGGAAAGCATTAGAATTTTTGAACTCATGCATAATATAACAATCCTTCCAGAGGTGGTTTGCTGGCGCCTCCTTCGTCCCATGCTTCGGACAAGGTTGATTCAATAGGTAATTCAAACGATCCGGATTGTGACTGGCGCACCGCCCGGTTTATTTGCTTACCCTTGCGCCGTTGACCCTTGTCCTGTAGCGTTGGTGTTGGCTCTGAAGCCCATGTTACCATTTGCCTTCACGCTTGTTTCCTCCATTACCGCCGATCGATGCTGCTGGCCTCTGGAGTTGCTATTCTGTTTTCCTTCCCTATTTCGTCATCCTCCTCGGACTTCGGGATCCTTGGTACTATCGAATCGGCATACTTTACCAAAACGCCCATGAGAGTGCCCATGTCATTGCAAAACGCTTCATGCGACCCAGCTTCAACTTTAGCGGTTTGAACCGGCAGTTGGCTTCTAGGGTTAAGATCGCGGAATCAGGGTTGATCCGGTCTGAAGAATGTAAAACTTCCGAGACGCGGCGCACCCAATGGGTTGTGGATTCTCCCTCTGCCTGGACACAAGCCGCCAAATCCACCACAGACATGGGCTGTTTACAGGTGTCTTTGAAATTTTGAATGAATCCGGTCCGCAACTGGTTCCATGAACTGATCGAGTTGGGCGGCAAGTTCTTCAACCAAGTACGGGCCGTGCCTTCCAACATCATGGTGAAATACTTCGCACACGCCGCTTCATCGACATCCAGCATCTCCATGGCCATCTCATAGCTTTCTATCCACGCTCGAGCCAAATCGGCGGTATAATTGGGCACCTTATGCGTGCCCTTTGAAGTCTTTGGGCAAACGTACATTGCGTAAAAGCGGGACGAGGCAAGGCACCCCAAAGAGCCAGACGAGACCCGAGGTTGAAGATGGTCAGACGAACCGGCGCGAGCTGATGGTCCTCATGTTGTGCTGCCAACTCGGCCTCCCCACGTGCCTGGCCGGTCCACCACCACTTGAGCGTCTTGAAGCCACCCTCGGGTTGTTGCCTTGAGGCGGAGGCATAGCGCATTGCTTGATCTGGCCGGTTCGTCGGCGCGCCGCTATAACTCCGGCTTGGGAGGGGGTGGAGTGGATCCGATCCCGGATCGTATGAATATGCTTCTGTTGAGCGGGCCGCCCCGAGGAGCTCTTTTCGCCCGACGGGTTTCTACCGCTGCGGTGAATCGCCTTCGGTTGGAATCGCCTCAACCGTCTGCAGCCGAAACAAGGTTATCCATCGGGTTGGAGTAGTGACCGGAGGTGTCTGCGCACAGCTGGGCGCGGCATGATGGCAAGGCAGACCTATCATACGGGGGCTGAACGGTAGCGGCCGTCCAGTGCTTCCGGCGGTTCACCACCGCGGCGGATTACTGGTCCCCTTACAGGGTATTGAAGAGCTCTCTTCCCTCGAAAACCGAAGGTAAACGGGATCTGTACTTTCTTTTCATGACTTCATGTGACGCGCTCTGATCCAGCATGAGCCTATAAGCCTGCGCATCCAAAGCGACTCGTTCCGCCGCCATCCTCACGTCCGCGGCTGCCAGATCTGCTTTAGCCTTAGTGATTTTTTCCTTCACCTTTGCAATCTCTGCGTTGTACAGGTCCTGATCCGCCGGATTAACCTCTGCCTTGAGCACAACCAATGCGTCGAATAGCTCTGATAAAACCTGAGCCGGCGGGCGCACAGGGTCTCCTTCCCGGCTGCCACCGCCGCTGCTAAACCGGCGACCATCGGCGCCGCGGTCGAAGAGTGAAGTGTCGCTTGTGTACCGGCCATGAAGATCCCAACCCGGTTGGGTAGATCAAAGGGGTCCCGAATACTCTCACCGTCGGAACAGCCCCCGATCTGGCGATCTTGCAACTGGTACTGAGACTCGGTTTCTCCGGTTGACGACTCGTCATCAGAGTAAACAACGGTTTCGCCGCTAGATGCTGATCTACCCTCACAGTCTCCGTGGATGATCGACACGGCTGCACGCCGACGGCCCGGTTTAGCCAGTGGCAGGATTCTTCGCCCACGAGCCGTCTCGACGAGGTCGGTGCAGATGTCCGGCCCAGGCCCTGGCTCGCCGATCTTGCCGATGAACACGTGTATGCCACCAAAGGGGACCCGGTACCCGTACTTAATCGAGCCGGCCTCGGGGCCCCAGTCTGCATCGTCGATGTAGACCTTGCCGCGATGACTCTTAGTCATCCGGCCCACAGCATAGCCTTCGAGTCCTTCGAACTTTCCCTCTAAGATCATCAAACCATTGTGCGATAGCCCCACGGTGGCGCCTAACCGCCGTGGAATTGTCACGACAGATGTCCTCGTGAAAGGACTTAGTCGCAGGGCCATCGTACGGGTTAACTCAGAGGGGTTAAAGTGGACACAAAGACACGGGAGTTATACTAGTTCGGCCCCTTCGATGAAGGTAAAGCCTACGTCTAGTTGTGATGGGATTGATGCGATTTCGGTGACTAGGGAGCAATAGCTTCGCCTAAGCCTCGAATTGTCTCTCCCTAAACCGCCGCCGGGTCGTCCCCTTATATACACGGGCTGACGCCCGACCGGTCTACAGAGTCCCGATCCGGCTCATACAAGTGTCCGGCTTGGTCTCTTCTCTCTTATCTTGCAGCACAAGTTACATGATTAAGACGGTTTTACATATATGGACCCTAATCCGCCTCTGGGCTCTGGGCCGCGTGCCTTCGTGGGCCCTAATTATAGACGAGGGTAAACCGGCCCCTTCAGGGCGGTTTATATTCAGCAGTTATATCCCCAACAGATATAGTATCTCTATTGGCAAGCTTAATGGTAACATGAATTTCTTCTGACTCAGCGGGTGCAATATCATGCATAATTTCTTTGTATAAGTCAATAGGTATTGCACTAGCACTAGCACCCATATCACACAAGCCATGATAACAATGATCTCCTATTTTAACAGAACTAACAGGCATGCCTACCACTGGTCTATGTTTATCTTTAGCACTAGGTTTAGCAATTCTAGCAGTCTCATCACAGAAATAAATAACATGCCCATCAATATTATCAGCTAAGAGATCTTTAACAATAGCAATATTAGGTTCAACTTTAACTTTAATAGGTGAAACTACTTTTACTTCTATGGGAGGATTATATTTAAACCACTTCTCCTTAGGGAGATCAACGTGAGCCGCAAAAGATTCACAAAAAGAAGCTACTATCTCAGAGTCAAGTCCATATTTAGTGCTAAATTTACGGAAAACATCGGTATCCATAAAAGATTTAACACAATCAAACTTAGGTGTTATACCTGACTCCTTACCTTTGTAGAGGACCCAATCTTCAGAGTTGCGTTTAATTCTTTCCAATAAATCCCATGTGAATTCAATAGTCTTCATCATAAAATAACCAGTTCAAGAAGTGTCGAGCATGGTGCGATTGTTGTCAGAAAGCTGAGCATAAATTTTTTGAATAATCATTTCTCTTGAGAGCTCATGATTGGGGCATGAACATAACATTGAGTTAAGCCTCCCCCAAGCTTGAGCGATGCTTTCTCCTTCACTAGGCCAAAAATTATATATATAATTACGATCACGATGAACAAGATGCATAGGATAAAACTTCTGATGAAATTCCAATTTCAATCGCTTGTAGTCCCATGATCCCATATCATCACATAGCCTATACCATGTCAATGCATATCCCTTCAAAGATAAAGGGAAGACCTTCTTCTTGGTAACATCATCGGGCATACCTGCAAGCTTAAATAATCCGCAAACTTCATCCACATAGATTAGGTGTAAATCGGGATGCAATGTTCCATCTCCTGAAAAAGGATTAGCTAGCAGTTTCTCTATCATACCCGAAGGAATTTCAAAGTATACATTTTCATTTTCAATAGGTTCAGTGGGTTGAGGAGCAACTCTTTGCTCTACTGGTCGAGGTGAAGATACATGAACAAGCCCCTCAGAGCATTACTTTCCATAGTAACAAGTGACAGTAAATTTCAGCACACTATATAAATTTTTCCTTACCAAATTCCACTTACCAAAGGCGCTTCACTCCCCGGCAACGGCGCCAGAAAAGATTCTTGATGACCCACAAGTATAGGGGATCTATCGTAGTCCTTTCGATAAGTAAGAGTGTCGAACCCAACGAGGAGCAGAAGGAAATGATAAGCATTTTTCAGCAAGGTATTCTCTGCAAGCACTGAAATTATAGGTAACAGATAGTTTTGTGATAAGATAATTTGTAACGAGCAACAAGTAACAAAAGTAAATGAAGTGCAGCAAGGTGGCCCAATCCTTTTTATAGCAAAGGACAAGCCTGGACAAACTCTTATATAGAGAAAAGCGCTCCCGAGGACACATGGCAATTATCATCAAGCTAGTTTTCATCACGTTCATATGATTCGCGTTCGGTACTTTGATAATTTGATATGTCGGTGGACTGGTGCTTGGGTGCTGTCCTTACTTGGACAAGCATCCCACTTATGATTAACTCCTATTGCAAGCATCCGCAACTACAAAAGAAGTATTAAGGTAAACCTAACCATAGCATGAAACATATGGATCCAAATTAGCCCCTTACGAAGCAACGCATAAACTAGGGTTTAAGCTTCTATCATTCTAGCAACCCATCATCTACTTATTACTTCCCAATGCCTTCCTCTAGGCCCAAATAGTGGTGAAGTGTCATGTAGTCGACGTTCACATAACACCACTAGAGGAGAGACAACATATATCTCATCAAAATATCGAACGAATACCAAATTAAGATGACTACTAATAGCTAGACTTCTCCCATGTCCTCAGGAACAAACATAACTACTCACAAAGCATGTTCATGTTCATAATCAGAGGGGTATTAATATGCATATAGGATCTGAACATATGATCTTCCACCCAATAAACCAACTAGCATCAACTACAAGGAGTAATCAACACTACTAGCAACCTCGGTGTACCAATCCCAGACTTGGAGACAAATATTGGATACTAGAGATGAACTAGGGTTTGAGAGGAGATGGTGCTAGTGAATATGTTGATGGAGATTGGCCCCCTACCGATGAGAGGAGCGTTGGTGATGATGATGGCGATGATTTCCCCCTCCCGGAGCGAAGTGTCCCTGGCAGAACAGCTCCGCCGGAGCCCTAGATTGGTTCCACCAAGGTTCCGCCTCGTGGAGGCGGAGTCTCGTCCTGAAAGCTTGCTTTTGATTTTTTTCTAGACGAAAGACTTCATATAGCAGAAGATGGGCACCGGAGGGCCACCACGGGGCCCACGAGGTAGGGGGCGCACCCGGGGGGGTAGGGCGCGCCCCCACCCTCGTGCCCAGGGTGTGGGTGTTGGAAATATGCCCTAGAGGCAATAATAAAATGATTATTATATTTCCTTGTTCATGATAATTGTCTTTTATTCATGCTATAGTTGTGTTATCCGGAAATCGTAATACATGTGTGAATACATAGACCACAACATGTCCCTAGTGAGCCTCTAGTTGACTAGCTCGTTGATCAATGGATGGTTACGGTTTCACGACCATGGACATTGGATGTCATTGATAACGGGATCACATCATTGGGAGAATGATGTGATGGACAAGACCCAATCCTAAGCATAGCACAAGATCATGTAGTTCGTTTGCTAGAGCTTTTCTAATGTCAAGTATCATTTCCTTAGACCATGAGATCGTGCAAGTCCCGTCTACTATAGGAGTGCTTTGGGTGTACCAAACGTCACAACGTAACTGGGTGGCTATAAAGGTACACTACAGGTATCTCCGAAAGTGTCTGTTGGGTTGGCACGGATCGAGACTGGGATTTGTCACTCTGTATGACGGAGAGGTATCTCTGGGCCCACTCGGTAATGCATCATCATAATGAGCTCAATGTAACCAAGTGGTTGGTCACGGGATCATGCATTATGGAACGAGTAAAGTGACTTGCCGGTAACGAGATTGAACAGGTATTGGGATACCGACGATCGAATCTCGGGAGAGTAACGTACCGATTGACAAAGGGAATTGTATACGGGATTACTTGAATCCTCGACATCGTGGTTCATCCGATGAGATCATCATGGAACATGTGGGAGCCAACATGGGTATCCAGATCCCGCTGTTGGTTATTGGCCGGAGAGCTGTCTCGGTCATGTCTGCGTGATTCCCGAACTCGTAGGGTCTACACACTTAAGGTTCGATGACGCTAGGGTTATAAGGAAGATTACCGAATGTTGTTCGGAGTCCCGGATGAGATCTCGGATGTCACGAGGAGTTCCGAAATGGTCCGGAGGTGAAGATTTATGTCAGGACCCCGATTCCAAGTCACATCGATCTAGCCGGTAACACCTCATATCACTTTGCAGCCTCACGCACGATATTCCCACGAGTGTCGCCTTACCATGGCCGGGACCGTTTGCGCCTTTTGGCTCACGTATATGATAGTGTCGCTAGCATCCATATGACAGAGAACCCGAGCCGACATGGCTAGTCGTGAACCCAAAGCGGCACTAACCCATGGGGACAGGCATACATGAATCAACTTCGAGCATGTCGGTCAGCATAGTGTGAATCCGGGCTGTAGCACTGGGCTAACAGGACTCCGTGAACCCGGGCTGTAGCAGGCTAGGCAGGACTCCGGATGTCACCGCGTGACATTTCCCCGAAGGGACAGACACATGAACAAAGTGAAATACATGCCGGACAGTCAAGCGTCCTGAGCAGTAGTGCTGGGCTAGCAGGACTCCGGTGAACCGGGCTGTAGCGGACTACTATAGCTCAAGGAAGCACTAGACTACATTTCCCCATAAGAGAGGCTGCCAAGGATAAACAACTAGATTGTCGGATCCCACACATACCAAGCATTTCAAACATACACACAATATGCTCGATATGTGTAAATACAACATGTCATCACAACATAACTCTACGACTCAAGTATTTATTCATTAGGCTCCGAGGAGCGAGATATTACAAACATGGGTCTCATGACCCAACATTCAGAGCATACAAGTCAAAGCACAAGCAGAAGCTAACATGTCTGAGTACAGACATCTACAAATGAAAAAGGCTAAGGAGCCTGACTATCTACCAGATCCTGCCGAGGGCACAAGATCGTGGCTGAGGTATCAAGCTAAACGTCAAGTCCACATGGAACTACTAGCGAGACTGACATCTCTCTGCAAAACATAAAATAGGCAAACGTGAGTACAAATGTACCCAGCAAGACTTACATCAGAACTAGCTACATATGCATCGGTATCAATAATGGGGTGGCGCGGTTTAACTGCAGCAAGCCAACTTTGACTCGGTGGCTATCCTGAACTACGACTGCAAGTAACTCTTTTGAGGTGGTGCACACGAGTCCACGTATTCACCATATTAATACACCACTATGGATCCGCTCCCGTCTTCCTACGAGAACGCCATCCATAGCACTCACGCTTATCTTGCGCATTTTAGAGTATCCACTTTCACTTGTCTATGAACTGATATAGGCAACCCAGAAGTCCTTTACCGCGGACACGGCTATTCGAATAGATGATGTTAACCCTGCAAGGGTGTACTTCTTCACACACGCTCTCACCACTTATCGCCGTTTACACGACATGTACTCGGCAACCTTCAAGCGGAAGCCCAGCAAGGGTGTCGGCCACGGCCTACCTAAACACTCAAGTCTCTAGTCCAGGTTTATCGCCTATTCAGGTTCCATCCGCAGGGAGTCCGGCCGAGGTTTCCACATACGGCCCCGAACGATGTGTACAGGGTTCCGCGACACCAAACAGGCGCCCGGCATACCCGGCCACGTGCCTACCGCATCACAGCCCACCCCTCGGGTCAGCGCTGCCTGACCTTCAAAGATACTACAAACACCAGACACTACTTGCAACTCCTGGACAGAGGACAAGGGTGATTAAGAAGCCGAGAGAGTCAATTATGGATCCAATGTGTGGTAGTAGCTGTTTCATGGATCACAATCACATAACTCAGTTCCTGAGGATGGCTTCAATGAGACAACCCACCATGTACTTCTACATGGCCTCTCACCGCTACCTTTACCAAATCGTTTTCACACACTTAGCTCACACACAGTAGGACATGTTCACACGCCTCTAATTCATCCCCGATGAATCAGACATGACTCAACTCTAAGCAGTAGCAGGCATGACAATCAAGCATGAATGAGTAGGCACAACAGGGCTCAAACAACTCCTACTCATGCTAGTGGGTTTCATCTATTTACTGTGGATAAAGGGGTTCAGCTACCGCAGCAAGTAACAGATGAATCGTTGTTGTCCTAATGCAGTAAAAGAGAGCAGGAGCGAGAGAGTAGGATTGTATCGAAATGAACAAGGGGGTTTTGCTTGCCTGACACTTCTGAAGATGATATAGCTCTTCATCGGTGTCATTGAACTCATCGTCGGAACACGTCTATCGCGAGGGGACAATTACCGGCAACAGAGAAAGATACACAATCAATGCAATGCACCATATGATGCATGATCATGACATGGCAATATGTTGTGGTTTGAGCTAATGCAGCTAGCAGCAGATTAAATGGAGTTGGTTTGAATCAAAGATTCAAATGCAAATTCCATATGTGAGGGTTTAAATGCCATTTAATTGAATTGTCCTAAACAGCAACTTTAAGTTGTTCCAACATGCATGAAAAAGGTACAGATGGATAGATTAGATTTTTCTGATCATTTTTCATATATAACTTATTTCATTCTGAGCTACGGTTGAATTTCTATGAATTTTAGAAGTTTAAATTATTTTCTGGAATTTCCTGCAAAAGAATATATCCAGTAAATGAGTTATTGCGTCAGCATTGCGTTAGGGTGATGTCAGCAAGTCAACAGGGACGGTCCAGGTCAAACCTGACCGGTGGGTCCTCCATGTCAGTGTCATTAGTCTAACTAATTTTTAGTTAGTCCTAATCCTAACATAATTAGCAGGCGGGTCCCATTTGTCTAGACCCAGGGGGTACAACTGGGCCCACCCAGTCAACTCGGTCAACGGGGGGTCAAACCCCTGGTCAGCAGCGTCAATCCCGCCAGCGTTGAGTCGCCGGCGAGGCCGAGGCGGCGGAGGGGCTCGGATTTTGTCCTCCGGCGACCAAATTAGCGGCCGAGACCACCTACAGAGAGCTGGCACTCTCGCGCATCCATTGGAGCAAGCGAGAGAGGCTGCGGTGGAGTGAGCTCGCCGGAGTCGAGCTCGTGGCGGCAGCCGGAGCTCGGGCAATGACGGGTTCGACGCTACGGTGCAAGGCAGGAGGAGCTAGTGGGCGCTACGGGCTCCGGGAGCCGCTGTCGGATTTTGGGTTCCGGCAGACCCTTAAGGTTCGAACTCTGGGGTGCGCGTGGAGATCCAACCCTCCACCGTCTCGTACCTCGCCGAATCGCAGGGACCTAAACTACTAGAAAGAACAGCACAAGAGACACGAGATTTATACTAGTTCGGGCCACCGTTGTGGTGTAATACCCTACTCTAGTTTGTGGTGTGGTGGATTGCCTCTTGGGCTGATGAAGAACAGTACAGGGAAGAACAGCCTCGCGAGGGTCTGTTCTTGGTGGGTGTGATGAACTGCTAAGTGGTGTCCCGTCGCTCTAGCTTGAAGATCGGGTCTCTATCTCTCTCTGATATGGATGCGGATCGCCTACGATCTCGTCTCCGATCATCACGATGGATCGTCCTTCTACTATGGTGGCTAGTTCTACTTATATAGGCGAAGGCCTGGGCCTCTTCCCAAATATTGAGCGGGAAGGCGCCAACAATTAGCCATTTTGAAGGGGAACAACGGGTACACTTATCTCGACTAAAGTTGGTCCTCGCTTTGCCAAAGGCTCTGGTGATGACGCCTGCTTGGCTCCACGATGACTCCCTTCCAGCCGTTGGGGCTGGTCTTGGTCTTGTTGCAATCAAAGCGGATGCCTTTGCTTGATGCTCTTGCTCGCGCTTGCTCCCTTTGCACCAAAGAGGAAAGGAGGACGCTGCGCTGGCTGGCGCCATCTGGCGCCCTTGGTCGTCATGGCTTGTGTCATGGGCACCTCGCGAGGTACCCTGCCTTGAACTCTCCGCCTCCTCATGAGCCAACCTGACGAGGCCGTGCCTGAGGAAGCTCCTTGTCGTCCGCCCCACGAGGATTGGCCCCTCGCGAGGGTCTTGAGCTTGTGTTGATGAAGATGGGCTGTCCTTGGCCTCCTTTGAGCCACGCCGCAGGCCGCAGGCAGGCAAGTCTGGGGACCCCTGTTCCCAGAACGCCGATAGTAGCCCCCGGGCCTACGGCACGCCCGAACTTGGCCGAGCAGAGAGGCGAAAGGGCAAGTCTGGCGTCAAGGAGCCCTAACAGCCTGTGGCCTCTGGGCGACGCGTGGCGGTTGATTGGACGTGTGTGCACTGCTCCCCACGATGCCTCGGTAACCGCCCGGATTCGACAAGTCCCTGCATGCGGAGTTGGTCATGATTAGCGGTGATCATGGAGGCCGACGGTTGGCCTTCGCCAGCAATAAGTACGGAATGGCGCACGCCCTTCCAGTCTATCCTTTCTTGTCTCTCCTTCTTCTCCATGGCTCCACCAAGGAAGTTCTCGGCCGCAGAGAAGGGGAAGGGCCGCCAGGTCGAATCTTCCTCTCCTCCGCCTAAGCGTGGTCGAGGTCGCCCTCGCAAGCACCCCGTGGCCTCCACGGCGGTCCCCCGCGGTCGTGGGGGAGGCTCTCAGTGTGGTGACGAGCGGCTGGCCATGGTCGGAGGGCGTGCCCCGGCCGCGCGTCCCCCGAGGCCGCGCCTCCATGCTACTAAAGCGCTGCCGGAGTTCATGGTGAGGGCGGAGGAGCCGTCCGGCGTCCGGCTTCAGCTCCCGTGCTTCCTCCTGGGTGAGCTCCCAAACGGCGCCCTGAGTGGCCTCTGGCTCCAGGCAGATGGCTGCTGCAGCCGGGCTTCGTGGGCTTCTCTGGAGGTCTCTGCTGCAGGGAACCTGTTCCTGGCCCGCGGCTGGCAGACGTTCGCTCGCGCGCGTGGTCTCCGCCGCCGGTGCTCCCTGCACTTCAAGTATGATGGCGACGCCACCCTCTACGTGAGGGTGTTCGGGGAAGACGGTCGCATGGGCTGCTGCCCTGAAGACGACCGCGGCCGAGGCTCAGCCCGGCGTGGGCGGAGAGGGCAGGCCTTGTGGCGGCTGGCGATGCCCGCGACTCCTCCGCTTCACCAGCTCTTCTTCGGTTGGCGATTCTTCCGGCGGCCATGCCAGCCGCCGCCAGCGCCTGCTTGGGGGGTGGCAGCAGGTCCGCTTCGCCGCCACGCCCGGTGAAGCGAGATGGAGTCCGTCTGAGCTCGAGGCGGCTCGGGCCTTCAAGAGAGCCGACGCAGGCGTGCTTCACACGCTTCATCCTTTTCCTTCCTTTTCTCCTGCGTAAAAAGGAACAATGTGTGGCCCGTGGGCGCGTTTAGAACAACGCCGTTTAATTATTATCTTGCTTTTGTTTTCACGATCTGTTCCCTTCTGCCGTGCGCCCATTCGCAAGTGAACCCCGGCCGTGGCCGCGGGGGCGACCGACCCTGGCCCCGTGTTCGCGTTGTGCTGCCCGTGAGGCATGGTCAGGAGGGGTGCTCCAGCTGCGGACCAGGGCCGTGAAAACTTGAGCGATAGGGGCAGGAACGCTCGCGGGGGCTCCCGAGGCTTCCGCCTCACGAGTCCCCGCGCAAGAGAAATCGAGGCAGGAGGGCAAAAAAGATCGAAGAACCACGGACCAAAAAAGAGGCGATAGTTTCGATAAACACTCCAAATGAGAATAACCAGTCAACTGCAGAAAGCAAATGAAAAAGCCGCGTCCGGCACCTAGTCTAGTCTTCGACGTCTTCTCACCAGTGCGGAGCTAAGTGCTGCCACTGGGCGTGGGAGGGAGCCCAGGGGCTGAGGCCGCACTCCTGAGACTCCGGGCGTGTACAGCCCCAACTCATTATTACGTGAGAGTGTCACGGGCGGCGAAGCTTCACAGGCGTTCGCCTTCTTCATGTGCTCCGGCCTTTCTTCTAGGAAGCAAGCTTCACGGGCGTTGCCCTCTTCACGAGCTCCGGGCCTTTCCGAGCAGCTGACAGCTTCACAGGCGTTCGCCTTCTTCACAGGCTCCGGGCCTTTCCAGAACGCGACAGCTTCACAGGCGTTCGCCTTCTTCACAGGCTCTGGGCCTTTTACCAGGAAGTGAGCTTCACAGGCATTTGCCTTCTTCACAGGCTCCGGGCCTTTTCCAAAAAGATGAACTTCACAGGCATTCGCCTTCTTCATAGGCTCAGGGCCTTTTCCAAAAAGATGAACTTCACAGGCATTCGCCTTCTTCATGTGCTCGTGGCCTTTTTCCAAAAGATGAACTTCACGGGCATTCGCCTTCTTCATGTGCTCAGGGGCCTTTTAGGGGTAAAACCTCGGAGGTCTGGATGTTCCACAGCGTCTGTATAGGTACTCCCTCTTGAGTCTCCAAGCGCACGGAGCCTGGCCTGGAAACATGAACAACCTTGAATGGGCCCTCCCACATGGGAGAGAGCTTATGCAATCCCTCCCTGGAGAGGACCCGCCGGAGCACGAGGTCTCCTACCTCGAGAGTTCTTGGGCGGATGTTGCGGCAGTGGTATCGTCGGAGTGCCTGCTGGTACCTCGCCGCTCGCAGCGCAGCTCCTCGACGGCGCTCCTCCCCTAGCACAACGGTCGTCCCCCGCATGGCGTCCTGCAACGTTTCATCGAACGCCAGGACCCGCGCGGATCGACGCTTGACCTCGTGAGGGAGGACCGCTTCGGCTCCGTAGACCAGGAAGAAGGGGGTCTCTCCAGTTCGCTTGGTTGCGGTTGTGCGGATGGACCACAACACAGATGGAAGCTCGGCGTACCAGCCTGCGCATGAGCTTCCAGTTTCTTCTTGAACGTCCTGGTCTTGAGGCCTCTCAGGACCTCTGCATTGGCCCGCTCGGCCTGTCCATTGCTGCGGGGGTGCACCACCGAAGCGTAGCATATCTGCATCCCAAGGTTAGTGCAGTACGTTTTAAAAAGGTTACTGGTGAACTGCGAACCGTTGTCGGTGATGATGCGGTTTGGCACTCTGAACCGGCTCACGATGCCCTTGATGAACTTGACCGCAGAACCAGCGGGGATGGCACGGACGGCCTCGACCTCGGCCAACTTGGTGAATTTGTCCACATCGACATAGAGGTAGCGATAGCCCCCTGGCGCTCGAGGAAAAGGGCCCAGAATGTCCAGCCCCCAGACCGCGAATGGCCAAGTGAGGGGGATGGTTTGCAGGCCTCCTGCGGGCTGGTGGATCTGCTTGGCGTGGAATTGGCAAGCCTCGCAAGCCTTCACGAGTTCGATAGCGTCATTGAGCGCGGTGGGCCAATAGAAACCGCTGCGGAACGCCTTACCGACAAGGGTCCGTGACGATGAGTGGTGCCCACAATCTCCGCCATGTATATCTGCTAGCAATTCCTTCCCCTGTTCCCTGGTGATGCAGCGCAGGGATACGTCGTTCGGTCGTTTCTGGTAGAGCTCTCCATCCATGATGCTGTATGCCGTGGCTTGTCGCGCCACGCGCTCTGCCTCCTCCTCCTTCTCCGGCAAAGTTCCACGCGTTAAGTAACCCTTGAGCTCCGTGATCCAGCACTCCTCTTGAGGTTCCATTGTCAGGAGCAGGCGTGCTCCTGAGGCCGGGCCACAGGCTGGGGCTCCCGAGGCTGGTGGCTGTGGGAGCTCCTCCCGAGGCTGTGTTGTGCTCTATAACGGCGGCTGTGGTGAGGGATTGAAGAGCGGTTCCTCAAAGACGCCCAGCTCCGGGGGAAATCTCCTAGAGGCTCGTTTGGCGATGTCGTCGGCCTCTTGATTGGTGCCGCGGGGCACGTGCTGCAGCTCCAACCCCCAGAACTGTTTCTCCATCGTGCGGACCTCCGCAAGGTAGGCCTCCATGTGTTCATCCCTTGGCTCGTACACCTTGTTGGAGAAATTGAAGAGGAGCTGCGAATCGCCCTTGATGGTAAGGCGCTTCACCCCCAGGGCAGCGGCAGACTTCAGACCTGCTATTAGCCCCTCGTATTCTGCTATATTGTTGGAGACCTTCTCGCCATGCTGGAAACAGAGCTGCACGGCGTAGTAGAGCTCGTCCTGAGCGGGAGATATGAGCACTGCCCCAGCCCCAGCGCCCTGTCTGGAGAACGCTCCGTCGAAGTACATGACCCAACCTTCTGGCGCTTCGCTCCCTGGGGAGAGGGACCGATCCTCGCCGGCCCTGAGGCCCGGTGCTTCTGTCCATTCGGCCACGAAATCTGCCAGCGCGGCCACTTGATGACTCTGGTCGTACTGAACTCAATATGGAATGCTTGCAGCTCAATGTTCCACTCGGCGACCCTTCAGGCCGAGTTGGGGCTCCTGAGCACCCTCTCCAGGGGGTATGCCGAGACAACCTTGATTGGATGACCCTGGAAGTAGTGCTGCAGCTTGCGTGAAGCCACCAACAGTGCAAGGAGGAGCTTCTGCGGCATGGTGTACCGTGCCCTCGCATCCCGTAACACGGTGCTGTCGAAGTACACCAGGTGCTCGACGAGGTTAGGGGCGTCGGTGCTGGTGGCGTCTTTCGGGAGTTGTGGTGCCTCCCGAGGCGTCGGCGCCTCCGGAAGCTGGGTGCTCGGATGGGAGGCCTCCCCCGCCCTTGGTGCGCTCTGCTGTGACAGCTGATCTTCTTCCATTGCGGTGCTGGCTTCTGCTAGTTCCTTCTGATTCGGTCTTGCCTTAGCTCGGGTGGCCGCCGTGGTCTTGGCCTGACGCTCCTCCCTAATCGCCACGAGCAGCGCTAGCGGAGTAGGGAGTGGCGGCGAGGTAGAGTACCAAGGGCTCCTGAGGGCGGGGGCCACCATCACTTTGGAGGGCTGGTCAGGTACCTCTTGAGGTCTTGAAAGCGCTTTGTCGGCCTCTTCAGTCCACTCGAAGGGCCCCTTTTTCTTCATCAGCTGGAAGAAAGGCAGCGCCCGCTCCCCCAATCGGGAGATGAAACGGCCCAGCGCCGTTACGCGCCCCGTGAGCTTCTGCATTTCCCTGAGGGTCTTTGGTGGGCTCATGTCTTCCACTGCCTTGACCTTTTCTGGGTTAGCCTCAATGCCTCGGTGGGACACGAGGAAACCCAGGAGCTCGCCTGAGGGAACTCCAAACACACACTTCTCCGGGTTGAGTCGCAGGCTCACTGCGTTGAGGCTCATGAAGGTTTCTTCCAGGTCTTGTATCAAGGTCTTGGCCTCGCGAGACTTCACCACGATGTCGTCGACGTATGCCTCCACATTCTTCCCGAGCTGTGGGCCCAAGGTGATGTGCATGAGCCGCTGGAAGGTTGCCCCCGCGTTGCGCAATCCGAATGGCATGCATGTATAGCAGTACACTCCACACGGGGTTAGGAAGGCCGTCTTTTCCACGTCTTCCACCGCCATCTTGATTTGGTGATACCCAGAAAAGGCGTCCAAGAAGCATAACAGGTCACACTCGGCGGTGGAATCGACTATCTGGTCGATGCGAGGGAGCATGAGCGCTCGCAGCGCACCTTCAGTATCCCCGGGCACAGTGAGGACACCGCTGCTCCCAGGCATCTTCATGAGGTTGTACCCCGGGTGGGTTGCGGCCATGAATTTGGCGATGCCGGGTAGCCAAGGATGGCATTGTAGGGGAGGCCGATGGGGAAGCGATGTCGAAGTCGACCAGTTCCGTCGCGGAAGTTATCGTAGGTGCGAAGGTCACGGAAGCGGATTTGCCCCAAGGAGCTGGATGACCCCCCTCCTACTCCCAAAAAGGCCGGCTGGGCTGCAGCCGCTCCCTGGGTATGCAGAGGAGGTTGAAGGCCTCGACTGAGAGTACGTTGAGGCCGGCGCCGCCGTCGATGAGGGTCCTGGTGACGGCCACTTGGCAGATGGTGGGTGTGTAGAGCATGGGGAGCGCACCCGAGCCGGCCGAGTTGGTGGGGTGGTCTTGAGAGTCGAAGGTCAGCCCAGCCGGCGACTCCGTCCGGCCTGAGGGAGCCCCCTGCCGCGTGGAGGCGGCGCCGACCAGCGGGACGAATGTCTTGACATGGTGGCTGGAAGGCGGCGCCGCGAGCCGCCCAGAGGGCCGCTGACGAGCGGAGGAACCGGGCGCGACGGAGCGGGTGTCGAGGAAGCTGGCGCCCCTCCCCGAGGTCGCCAAGAGCGCAGGGACGATGCTTGCTGCCCGTCCCCCGCCGGGCCGGTGGCGGTGTTGACGGCAGGCGACGGGGAACGACGAGGGCGCCCGCCGACGGGAGCCGTCTGGGTGACATGGGAGGCGAGGGCGGCTCAGCGCTCGGTGCGGGCCCGACGAGCGTCAGGTATGGTCGCGGTGGTCGGGGAAGAACGAGGCGACGAAAGGCAGATTCCGACGCACCCCTACCTAGCGCGCCAAATGTCGGATTTCGGGTTCTGGCAGACCCTTAAGGTTCGAACTCTGGGGTGCGCGCGGAGATCCAACCCTCCACCGTCTCGTACCTCGCCGAATCGCAGGGACCTAAACTACTAGAAAGAACAACACAAGAGACACGAGATTTATACTAGTTCGGGCCACCGTTATGGTGTAATACCCTACTCTAGTTTGTGGTGTGGTGGATTGCCTCTTGGGCTGATGAAGAACAGTACAGGGAAGAACAGCCTCGCGAGGGTCTGTTCTTGGTGGGTGTGATGAACTGCTAAGTGGTGTCCCGTCGCTCTAGCTTGAGGATCGGGTCTCTATCTCTCTCTGATCTGGATGCGGATCGCCCTGATCTCTCGTCTCCGATCGTCCTGATGGATCGTCCTTCTACTATGGTGGCTAGTTTGTAACATCCCAAATTTTCAATTTGGAATGTTATACATTAAGTCATCATGCATATCATATTTTCTTGCATTTTCCGATCCTAGAAAATTTCACGCAACTCAAGGACCCTCGGAGAGAGTTGGAAATTTCATTATTTTCATATTTGGGTTTTTCTCAAATTTTGAAAATAGGATCAGTCGGATTTATTTGTATTTATCCTCAAATATTTTTCCGATAAAAAAATAAGAGAGGGAATAATATGACTTTCCCAAAAATTTAGGAAAAATGAAGATTTAATAAATAAATCAAGTTTTGGATTTTTCGGAGTTTATTTGCTTTAGGAAAAAAATGCGTATTTTAAAAATTTGCATTTCGCCCCGTATTAAAGTTCATTTTGTTCGACTCATTTTTAGGAGTCGGGAAAAATTAATTTTATTAAATTTGGAGTTCGTTTAGATTAATTTTAATTCGGTTTCGTTTAAAAAACTCGCCACCCGGCGCCCGCTTTGGGCCGAGGCCCGGCCTGACGCCCTCCTCACAAGGCGCTCACTTGGGAGGAGTCCCGCCCGCCGCCGCCCGAGACCCGGCTCGCTCGCCGCCCGCCGCCGTTGCCCCCTCCCAAGCAACCCCCTCCCGTCCTTATAAGCCGCCACCCCCTCGACCCACCCGCCGCCCGTCGCCGACCACCACCGCCAGAGCCGCCACGCCGCCCGCGCCGCCGCGCCGCCATCGCCGTCGCCTGACGCCGTGCGCCTGTCGCCGACCCGCCGCCTCCCTTGAGCCCACCCGACCCGCCGGCGACCTCGCCGGAGGTAGCCGCCGCGCCACACCCCCCCGGTCCGGTTTTGTTTCAAAAACCGTCTGATTTTTCTTTTTCTTTCGTTGTTCGGTTTTTTTTAAAAACCCTAGATCGGTTTATTTTCTTTCTCTCGGTTTAGTTAATTAGTGAACGTTCACCGATCCATTCGTTTTAACGAACGTGTTCACCGGTTAGTTTCCGATAACGAACGACCGTTCGTTTAAGCGTTCGTCGTTTTTCTTTTAAATCGGATTTAATCCGTTATTTTCCGATCTCGATTTCAGATCCAATCTTCGAATCAGTTTATCTTCTCGCTCGTTTATCGGAATCAGGTGATTCAAGCGCTGGTGTTTAGATTCTGAAACCGCCGTTCGATTAATCCACTTAAACAAAGTTTTGCTACTGTAAGATTTGACCTAGTTTCAAATTGTTAGAACCGAGTCGTTTTCTTTCGACGTTTGATTTTCGTTGCTTTATTTGATTTGATTCTTTTGTAACCAGGGTTCTTAAGTTGAACTTTCTGGTCAGATCTTCTATTCGAGATTTACCTGTGCATTAGATGAGTACTTATTGTATGCTTGTTGTTTGTCTGCGTTAGATCACCCGGAGTGCGCCGCTTGTTACCTCGAGTCTCTAGGTTTCGGATGGATCGACAAGGCAAGTAACACTTGATCATACCTTTTCTACTACCCAGTTTTATGCATTAGATCTATTCCTCAAACACTTGCATGATTAGGATCTAATTAAATTGTGGGATGGGAAGTAGATTGAGGTAGTACCTATTACCTGTTTTACTTATGAAACCTTGGGAGTTACTTCTACGTTTGCTTATTATGCCATGCTATGCTAGTAGACGTGGATTGGGTGAGTGAATATCCATGATGATGTGAGATCGTTATTAATGGTTTATTTAAGGTGGCAACTTAAACACACATCCGGGTGGATTGAGGCACTGGGGAACCCATGTTGTCTGCTTTTTTTGGAAATCCCGGGTACCCGTGTGATCTTCCTATGGACCGCCACCTGTGCTCAAAGGGATCATAAGATTATTCAAACTAGAAACTTCCGTGCAGCCACAAGCCATTATGGGCTCTGGCATAGTTAAGTAAGTCGTATGAACTCTTATAGTGGTGGACTAGCAGATGTAGGGGATGTAGGTGTACGGTCCACCCATCGTAAGGTGCTAGCGCACGAAAGACTGTGTCTCGGTCATCCGTCTCTCAAACACCATGTAGTGCGAGAAACCAAACGGAGGCGATCGAGTCTTGTGGGGAAAAGTTCGCAAACCTCTGCAGAGTGTATAAACTAATCATGATTAGCCGTGTCCCCGGTTATGGACATCTTGAGTATCTAGTACTTGAATATCGTGTGAATCTCAACATGTTACTTCTAATTAATATTATTGGGTTTTTAATGAGTACTTTTAATTGGGATTGAGAATGTTGTCAACCATTCTCAATGTTTAACAACCACCATGATAGTTAAACAAATTTATTCATTTGCGATGAGGGAAAACCGGCTTTATGCAAAAATCAGAATCAGAGAGCCTTACCACCAGCCATATATGCATGTAGTATAGGCTTATTGCTTCATTACTCTCTATGGGTTACATTGCGGCATATTCCATGTGCTGACCCGTTTTCGGGCTGCAACTTTTCATGTTGCAGACTTTTCAGACGACAAGTAAGGTGTTTAGGTCGTGGTTCTATACTTAGTGATGCCGATGGAGTTGATGGACTCACTTATCTTCCAAGTCTTCCGCTGTTATCATTATTAGATGGCCTTAAGCCATATTTATTGTAATAAGTCCTCTTTTGGGACAACGCTATAATAAGTGTGTGATTGCTACTTTGTTATAAATCCTTCGAAGTACTGTGTGGTGTCAGCATTACTGATCCAGGGATGACCTTTGAGCACGAGACTTGATCCATTCGGTCGGGTCGCTACAGAGATGGTATCGGAGCACACGCCGATCAGAGACAGACCACTAAGTTAAAGCCATAGATCACTACTCTCTTCTCATTTTCTAACTCCTCATCTTTTCTACTCTTTTAGGATGAAGGACGCGAAGATCAAGTACACCCAACCGGATGAAGGCACACCTTTTGGATTTCACTTGAAGGAAGTCACCAAGTACCTGAACATTGGACTACCAAGTTTCACCGGGACTTTCAATGCCACTCTGCCTGAAGAGGAGCGCTGGAAGATTCAAGCTCATGTACCAGGAAGGACGTTCGCCCCAATCACCAAGCCTATAGATAGTGTTTTTGGTGCACCAACCTGGAGTCTCGGAAAGAGCATGGCAGCTCATATAACCATGGGACGCATGGGAGAAGTTTATCAAGAAGACCTCAAGGACACCATCTATCAGATTTGCGGACGCCGAGATGAACAATGGGAGATAGTCAACACCAAGAAGGATAGATCCATTGCAGCTTTTATCCAGGAGTTAAACCAGCACATTCGACGCCAGGAGAACCAGATGTGCAATGATATGCTCGAGTTGAAGAATGCGAAGGGAAGGATCATCGAACTTGAAGAGGAACTAAAGTCTACACGCAAGGACTATATGGACGAGATCGTAGCTCTAGCAAGACACAATAACGATCTTAAGTATGAGATTTAAGAACTCAAGAAGAAATTGGCGCTCAAAAATGAAGACCCGTACGCCGGTTGTCCAAGCGACTACATCAACATCGACGACACCGATTCGGATCCAAGTGAACCCGACTTTGAAGATGAAGCAGGAGCAGACATCATGGAGTCTTCCACCGGTTCAAATTAGTAGATGACCCCCACATATTAGTAGTATTTCCTCCATGTAACAATTAGTACACGCACTTTTGCGATAGTTAGATCATTGTAAGCCCTTTGTTTGAATTGAATGAAGTGATTTTGTGTGAATTTGCTCAGATACATTTGGGTAGTGTTTCTCCTTAGACCCCACTCTATTCTTAATTTCTCGTCTTTTCTAAACCCATCAGATGCCTCCGAGACGCGACCCCGGATTTGCTTTCCCGCCAGAGATCACCCAGTTGATTCAGCAGCGTAACACTTTGATCCAAACACTAGTGCGAGAATCAAGGCAACAACAACAACAACCCACCGCCACCACCACCACTGCGGATCATTTGACACGTTTCTTAAGACTGAATCCGCCTGGTGTTTTCCAAAGAGCACCGAAATGATAGTAGCAGATGATTGGCTCCATAAGGTAGGAAGGGAGTTGATCACCGCAGGATGTCTGAGATGGAGAGAAGGTGAAGTTTGCTGCACACCAACTTGAAGGACCAGCAGCAGCATGGTGGGAAAATTTCACAGCCACTTACCCTATAGACACTGTCACATGGGATCAGTTTCAGCAAGCTTTCCGCACTGCCCATGTTTCAGCAGGAGCTATGGCTATGAAGAAGCGTGAGTTTCGCAACTTACGCCAAGGAGGAAGGACTGTTGGCCAGTATGTGGATGATTTTAGTAAGTTAGCACGTTATGCCCCAGATGACGTTGCTACCGATGCAGCTAAGCAGGAGAAGTTTCTGGAAGGACTGAATGATGAGTTAAGCATGCAGTTGATGGTAGCAAGTTTCAATAACTACCAGGAGTTAGTAGACCGTGCCCTCATGATTGAAGGAAAGCAACAACAAATTGAGAATCGCAAGAGGAAGTATGGACAGGGGAAGTATAACTCTTGAGCCCAATGAAGCCCGTTATACCCCTAAACAGGGAGTTCAGTTTCAGCATACCCACGGAGGAAGTAATTCGCACAACCATAATGGCACCAAGAATGGGAGCAGGGAATGGAGGAAGCAATGGACATAACCGCACCACACCATCAACCCCAACCAAGAAAGACCTAAGCCATGTCACCTGTTTCAAGTGTTCCAAGCCCGGGCATTATGCAAATGACTGTCCAGAAGGCCAAGGTGGCAATGGAAGCTCTGGAAAGAAGCCCAACCCTTTCAATAGGGGACAAGTGAACCACATTGATGTGGAGGAGGTTGAAGATCAGCCCGATGCAGTAATCGGTAAGTTTTTGGTTAAGTCATTTACTGCACTAGTTCTTTTCGATACCGGTGCATCGTATTCATACATATCAAGGGGATTTGTAGAGAAGTATAGTCTACCTACTCGGATTCTTAAAACCCCTTTGCTAGTAAGCTCACCAGGAGCGGAGTATATGGCGGACAAGGATGTTTTCAAGTGCCATTAAGTATAGGAAGGCATGTGTTCCCGACGGATTTGATCATTTTGGAATCTCAAGGATTGGATGTGATATTAGGCATGGATTGGCTGTCGATGTATGGAGGAAACATCGATTGCGCAAGTAAGACGATTTTTCTCACAACACCAGAAGGAAGAAGGATTAAGTATGTATCACAAAGATGAGCCGAGGAGAGCTCATGTAAATTGCCTATCGTGAGTGGTGCGGGAAGAGGTGCCAATAGTAAACGATTACCCTGATGTATTTCCTGAGGAATTGCCAGGAATGCCACCGGATAGAGACATTGAGTTTTTGATTGAGCTTTTGCCAGGAACAGGCCCAATATCGAAGCGACCATACAGGATGCCCGCACAGGATTTTGCGGAAATCAAGAAGCAGATTAAGGAGCTATTGGATAAAGGTTTTATACGCCCAAGTTCTTCTCCTTGGGGATCACCCGTACTGTTAGTGGAGAAGAAGGATGGATCGTTAAGGATGGTTGTTGATTATCGTGGATTGAATGAAGTAACAATCAAGAACAAGTACCCACTACCAATGATAAATGATCTGTTTGATCGACTGCAAGGAGCTAAAGTGTTTTCCAAGATCGATTTGCGATCATGATACCATCAGTTAAAAATTCGAGAGCAGGACATACCTAAGACAGCATTTACCACGAGATATGGACTGTATGAGTACACCGTTATGTCATTTGGACTGACTAACGCGCCTGCCTATTTCATGAACCTGATGTTTATGGAGTTTTTGGATAAGTTAAATGCCGTGGTGTTCATAGATGATATTTTGATTTTCTCGAAGAATGAAGAGGAACATAAGGAACATTTGCGATTGGTTTTGGAGAAACTAAGGGAACATCAGTTATATGCCAAATTCAGCAAATGTGAGTTTTGGCTAAAGGAAGTTGGATTTCTTGGACATGTTATATCCGGAGAAGGGATTGCTGTTGACCCCACAAAGGTTGAGACCGTAACCAAATGGGAAGCACAAGCAGCAGTTGGAGAGATTCAAGTTTCCTTGGACTCGCAGGATACTACCGAAGATTCATTGAGAATTTCTCAAGGATTGCAAAGCCTATGACGGAGTTGTTGAAGAAGGATACCAAGTTCATATGGACTGAGGGTTGTGAGGCAAGTTTTGGGAGTTGAAGAAAAGATTGGTTACCTCACGGTGTTAATTTTGCGGATCAAACCAAGGACTATGAGGTGTATTACACGCTTCACGTCGAGGACTTGGAGCAGTGCTTATGGAGGAAGGAAGAGTTGTTTCGTATGCTTCACGACAGCTTAAGCCTCATGAGTTGGATTATGCCACACATGATTTAGAGTTAGCGGCCGTTGTACATGCATTGAAGACCTGGAGACATTTTCTCATTGGAAATCATTGTGAGGTGTACACGGATCACAAGAGTTTGAAGTACATCTTTACGCAGAAGGAATTAAATCTCAGACATCGCAGATGGCTGGAGCTTATTAAGGATTATGACATGAGATTGCATTATCACCCCGGAAAGGCTAACGTTGTAGCAGATGCATTGAGCCGTAAGAGCCACGTCAATACCCAAATGATGGAAGGAATACCCAAGGAGTTAGCCGAGGATCTTCGAGAGCTATGTTTAGAAATAGTTTCGAGAGGCCTTGTGGCAGCATTGGAGATTCAGTCTACGTTGATGGACAAAATCAGAGAAGCTCAAAAGGCAGACAAGGAAGTTGCCTCTATAAAGGAGAAAATGAGCGAAGGAAAAGCTAAGGGATTTCGTGAGGATGAGCACGATACCCTATGGTTTGAGGACCGTGTGTATGTGCCAAATGACCCGGAGATTAGGAAGTTGATTTTGCAAGAAGCACATGATTCCCCATACTCGATTCACCCGGGAAATACCAAGATGTATTTGGATTTGAAGAATACTTTACGGTGGACGGAATGAAGAAAGATATTGCGAGTATGTAGCAGTTTATGGCGTATGTCAGAGAGTGAAGGCAGAACATCAGAAGCCAGCAGGATTGTTGCAGCCATTGCCGATACCCGAATGGAAGTGGGATAAACTAGGCATGGATTTTATCACAGGTTTGCCAAAGACTCGTTCGGGCTATGACTCGATTTGGGTTATAGTCGACCGTTTGACGAAGGTAGCTCATTTCATTCCAGTCAAGACTACCTATAGCAGTGCTAAGTTGGCAAAGATATACATGACCAGAATTGTGTGTTTACACGGAGTTCCGAGGAGTATCAGATCGATAGAGGAACTCAATTTACCTCAAAGTTTTGGAACCAGTTGCACGAAACATTGGGAACCAGGTTGGAATTTAGTACAGCTTTCCACCCACAGACCGATGGACAGACTGAGAGAGTCAATGAGATTTTGGAGGATATGCTGAGAGCTTGGGCACTAGATTATGGATCTAGTTGGGATGATAACTTGCCGTATGCAGAGTTTTCTTATAACAACAGTTACCAAACCAGCTTGAAGATGGCACCTTTCGAGGCTTTGTACGGAAGGAGGTGCAGGACACCGTTATCATGGGACTAAGCCGAG
The DNA here is from genome assembly GCA_021605145.1 of Aegilops bicornis. Taxonomy (NCBI): domain Eukaryota; kingdom Viridiplantae; phylum Streptophyta; class Magnoliopsida; order Poales; family Poaceae; genus Aegilops; species Aegilops bicornis. The sequence goes on along the minus strand of CM038671.1, from coordinate 690,829,383 downwards.
ACCGTCGATTGTTTGGACCAGATTTGATTAAGGAGTGCGAGCGAAGGTTAAGTTGATTCGCGATAGGCTCAGGTAGCCCAGTCCGCATGTAAGAGCTATGCGGATTCAAAACGCATAGGCGATGGAATATGAAGTTGGAGACGAGTTTATCTTAGAGTATCCCCGCTCGAGGAGTTAAGCGTTTTGGAGTTAAAGGAAAGTTAGCCCCACGTTTCGTTGGACCGTATAAGATTTTGCAACGCATGGGAGAAGTTGCTTATAAACTGGAATTGCCAGAGGGACTGTCAGGAGTTCATGATGTATTCCATATTTCTCAGTTGAAGAAATGTCACGCCGAGATGGCGGAAGTACCATTAAGAGATACAGTGCCGCTTGAAGCAATTCAGTTGCAGGATGATTTGAAATATGAGGAGAAACCAGTCAAGATTCACGATTATGCGAGCAGAGTTACTCGCAGTAAGGTTATCAAGTTTTGCAAGGTTCAGTGGAGCCATCACACTGAGGATGAAGCCACCTGGGAAAGAGAAGAAGATTTGCTCAAGGACCACCCTCACCTATTTTCTAGCCAACCCGAATCTCGAGGGCGAGGTTCATCTTAAGGGGGGTAGGTTTGTAACATCCCAAATTTTCAATTTGGAATGTTATACATTAAGTCATCATGCATATCATATTTTCTTGCATTTTCCGATCCTAGAAAATTTCACGCAACTCAAGGACCCTCGGAGAGAGTTGGAAATTTCATTATTTTCATATTTGGGTTTTTCTCAAATTTTGAAAATAGGATCAGTCGGATTTATTTGTATTTATCTTCAAATATTTTTCCGATAAAAAAATAAGAGAGGGAATAATATGACTTTCCCAAAAATTTAGGAAAAATGAAGATTTAATAAATAAATCAAGTTTTGGATTTTTCGGAGTTTATTTGCTTTAGGGAAAAAATGCTTATTTTAAAAATTTGCATTTCGCCCCGTATTAAAGTTCATTTTGTTCGACTCATTTTTAGGAGTCGGGAAAAATTTATTTTATTAAATTTGGAGTTCGTTTAGATTTATTTTAATTCGTTTTCGTTTAAAAAAACTGCCACCCAGCGCTTGACTGGCAGGCTGACCCGGCCAGCGCCCTCCTCAAGGCGCTCCCACTTGGGAGGAGTCCCGCCCGCCGCCCGAGACCGGCTCGGCCACGCCGCCCGCCGTTGCCCCTCCCAAGCAACCCCCTCCTCCTTATAAGCTGCCACCCCCCTCGACCCACCCGCCGCCCGTCGCCCGACCCGCCGCCACCCGAGCCTCGCCTGACACCGCCGAGCTGCCGCCCATTGCCGCCCGCCGCCTGACGCCGCAGCGCCGGCGCCTGGCCGACCGCCGCCTCCAAGCCCACCTCGACTTGGAGCCCGAGCCCACGGCGACCTCGCCGGAGGTAGCCGCCGCGCCACACCCCCCCGGTCCGGTTTTGTTTCAAAAAAACCGTCCGGTTTTTCTTTTTCTTTTGTTGTTCGTTTTTTTAAAACCCTAGAACGGTTTATTTTTTTCCTCGGTTTAGTTAATTAGTGAACGTTCACCGATCCGTTCGTTTTTACGAACGTGTTCACCGGTTAGTTTTTGATAACGAACGACCGTTCGTTTAAGCGTTCGTCGTTTTTCTTTTAAATCGGATTTAATCCGTTATTTTCCGATCTCGATTTCAGATCCAATCTTCGAATCAGTTTATCTTCTCGCTCGTTTATCGGAATCAGGTGATTCAAGCGCCTGGTGTTTCGTTACGAACCCGCCGTTCCGATTAATCCACTTAAACAAAGTTTTGCTACTGTAAGATTTGACCTAGTTTCAAATTGTTAGAACCGAGTCATTTTCTTTCGACGTTTGATTTTCGTTGCTTTATTTGATTTGATTCTTTTGTAACCAGGGTTCTTAAGTTGAACTTTCTGGTCAGATCTTCTATTCGAGATTTACCTGTGCATTAGATGAGTACTTATTGTATGCTTGTTGTTTGTCTGCGTTAGATCACCCGGAGTGCCCCGCTTGTTACTTCGAGTCTCTAGGTTATCGCGGATCGTCAGCAAGGCAAGTAACACTTGATCATACCTTTTCTACTACCCAGTTTTATGCATTAGATCTATTTCTCAAACACTTGCATGATTAGGATCTAATTAAATTGTGGGATGGGAAGTAGATTGAGGTAGTACCTATTACCTGCTTTTACTTATGAAACCTTGGGAGTTACTTCTACGTTTGCTTATTATGCCATGCTATGCTAGTAGACGTGGATTGGGTGAGTGAATATCCATGACAGATGTGAGATTGTTATTAATGGTTTATTTAAGGTGGCAACTTAACCACACATCTGGGTGGATTGAGGCACCTGGGGAACCCAAAGGTTGTCTGCATTTTTTTGGAAATCCGGGGTACCCGTGTGATCTTCCTATGGACCGCCACCTGTGCTCAAAGGGATCATAAGATTATTCAAACTAGAAACTTCCGTGTGCAGCCACAAGCCATTATGGGCTCTGGCATAGTTGAGTAAGTCGTGCGAACTCTTATAGTGGTGGACTAGCAGATGTAGGGGATGTAGGTGTACGGTCCACCCATCGTAAGGTGCTAGCGCTTACGAAAGACTGTGTCTCGGTCATCCGTCTCTCAAACACCATGTAGTGCGAGAAACCAAACGGAGGCGATCGAGTCTTGTGGGGAAAAGTGCATAAACCTCTGCAGAGTGTATAAACTAATCATGATTAGCCGTGTCCCCAGTTATGGACATCTTGAGTATCTAGTACTTGAATATCGTGTGAATCTCAACATGTTACTTCTAATTAATATTATTGGGTTTTTAATGAGTACTTTTAATTGGGATTGAGAATGCTGTCAACCATTCTCAATGTTTAACAACCACCATGATAGTTAAACAAATTTATTCCTCTGCAGTAGGGAAAAACTGGCTTTATGCAAAAACTGTAACCGTAGAGCCTTACCACCAGCCATATATGCATGTAGTATAGGCTTATTGCTTCATTACTCTCTATGGGTTACATTGCCAGCATATTCCATGTGCTGACCCGTTTTCGGGCTGCAACTTTTCATGTTGCAGACTTTTCGCATTTACGACAGTAAGGTGTTTAGGTCGTGGTTCTATACTCGATGATGCCGATGGAGTTGATGGACTCACTTATCTTCCAAGTCTTCCATCGTTATCATTATTAGATGGCCTTAAGCCATATTTATTGTAATAAGTCCTCTTTTGGGACAACGCTGTAATAAGTGTGTGATTGCTACTCTGTTATAAATCCTTCGAAGTACTGTGTGGTGTCAGCATTACTGATCCAGGGATGACGCCTGAGCACAGAGACTTGATCCATTCGGGTCGGGTCGCTACAGAGATACTTATATAGACGAAGGCCCTGGGCCTCTTCCCAAATATTGAGCGGGAAGGGCGCCAACAATTGGCCATTTTGAAGGGGAACAGCGGGTACACTTATCCTGACTAAAGTTGGTCCTCGCTTTGCTAAAGGCTCGTGATGACGCCGCTTGGGCTCCACGATGACTCCCTTCCAGCCGTTGGGGCTGGTCTTGGTCTTGTTGCACCGAAACGGATGCCTTTGCTTGATGCTCTTGCCTGCGCTTGCTCCCTTTGCACCAAAGAGGAAAGGAGGACGCTGCGCTGGCTGGCGACCGACTTGTGCCCTTGGTCGTCATGGCTTGCGTCATGGGCACCTCGCGAGGTACCCTGCCTTGAACTCTCCGCCTCCTCATGAGCCAACCTGACGAGGCCGTGCCTGAGGAAGCTCCTTGTCGTCCGCCCCGCGAGGCTTGGCCCCTCGCGAGGGTCTTGAGCTTGTGTTGATGAAGATGGGCTGTCCTGGGCCTCCTTTGAGCCACGCCGCAGGCCGCAGGTAGGCAAGTCTGGGGACCCCCGTTCCCAGAACGCCGACAGTCGCGCTGAGCACAGCGGTGTGCTCGGCTTCGAGCTATTGAGGCTCTAGCCACGCTGGCGACGAGGCTCGGCGCGGCGAAGCTGTCATGTGGTGGTGGAGCTAGAGAAGGGGATCTGGCAGGGAGAGAGGGGTTGAGAGGATCTCACGGTGAGGTCGGCGGAGCTCAGCAGACTTCGGTGAGGCGGCGGAGGCAACCGTCGGACGGCCGCATCCGCGGCCGTGGTCGGGAAGAAGGCCACAAGCGTCGTCTTGGGGCCGTCCTGGCTCGTGTAGCTCGGCGAGGAGGGAGAAGAGGTTGCGGCTAAGCCTCTGGGCTCAACGACAGGGCGAGGGGTGGCCGGTGGTCACAGGGGTGCTCGTCGGCGTTCTCGGGCGGTCACGGCGATCGCGGGAGAGAGAGACAGAGGAGGACACGGGGAGGAGGGAGAGTGCGAGGGGGTTCCAGGGCCGTGCATGGCAGCGTTGGAGACATCCAGGCGTCAAGAACGCAGGCAAGCAGGGTGGAGGTGGCCGCACGGAGGTGCGCGCGCCTCGGGCACGCGCCCGTCCTCCTGACAGGGAGGAAGACGACAGGGAGGCTGGTGGTGGGCTGGGCCGCAGGTAGGCCAAAGACAGAGCTGGGCGTTCTTTGGCGCCTGTAAGTCCTTCTCTCCCTGTATTCTAATTGTTTCTATTTTTCTATTATTCTGTAGTCTTTAGGGCTTTATTAAAAATACTAATACTATCCCAAAAATCATGAAACTTGCTCAAGCCCACTGTTTGGAAAATATCCAACATAAAACATTTAAGTTTATGATTATTTGAGCATGTAAAATATTTTATAGTATTTAAATGCCCAAATGAAAATACCATATGATTTAATTCAGAGCCCAAATATGTCATGGAAAAATGTGCATCACCTCTGGTTACTGTTTACAGCATTTACCATAAATGATGAACATTTTTTAAAGCCATTTGGATTCTTGAAAATATTTTAGGTGAACCTAGTGAATTCCTTTGATGCTAGGGGTTTAGGCAATCCCCATTTCAAGTTTATTTCAAGATTAAACATGATGCACACATGAGGTTAGCCTAGTGCAATGCTAGATGCTAGGGATGTGACCATTTATATATGGGAAGTTATCATAGGGTCACCGGAAAAGTTCGGGGGCATACCGGTATTGTACCGGGGCCACCGGAGGGGTTCCGGGGGTCCACCGGGAGGGGCGACCTCTCTCGGAGGGCCTTATGGGCCGTGGAGGGAAGGGAACCAGCACCTAGGAGGGCTGGGCGCATCCCCCCCTAGGGCCCATGCGCCAATGGTCGAGGGGGGGGGACCCTAGAGGGGGCGCCCCTTGCTTGGGGGGCAAGCCCCCTCCCCTTGGCCGCAGCCCCCCTCTAGATCTCATCTAGAGAGGGCCGGCCCCCTTCCTCCTTCCCCTATAAATAGAGGGGCGAGGGGAGGGCTGCACACCATATCCAAGGCGCAGCCCCTCCCCTCCCCAACACCTCTCCCTCTTCGTTAAGAGCTTGGCAAAGCCCTGTCGGAGTACGACCACTCCATCACCACCACGCCATCGTGCTGCTGTTGGAGCTCTCTTCCTCAACCTCTCCTTCCCCCTTGCTGGATCAAGAAGGAGGAGACGTCACCGCTCCGTACGTGTGTTGAACGCGGAGGTCCGTCCGTTCGGCGCTAGGATCATCGGTGATTTGGATCACGACAATCTGACTCCATCAACCCCGTTCTCTTGAACGCTTCCGTTCGCGATCTACAAGGGTATGTAGATGCACTCCTCTCTCTCTCTCTCGTTGCTAGATGACTCCATAGATTGATCTTGGTGATGCGTAGAAAATTTTAAATTTCTGCTACGATCCCCAACAGCGGAATCATGAGCTAGGTCTATGCGTAGTTTCTATGCACGAGTAGAACACAAGTTGTTGTGGGCGTCGATTTTGTCAATTTACTTGCCGTCACTAGTCTTATCTTGATTCGACGGCATCGTGGGATGAAGCGGCCCGGACCGACCTTACACATACACTTACGTGAGACAGGTTCCACCGACTGACATGCACTAGTTGCATAAGGTGGCTAGCGGGTGTCTGTCTCTCACACTTTAGTCGGATCGGATTCGATGAAAAGGGTCCTTATGAAGGGTAAATAGAAATTGGCATATCACATTGTGGTTTTGGCGTAGGTAAGAAACGTTCTTGCTATAAACCTATAGCAGCCACGTAAAATTTGCAACAACAATTAGAGGACGTCTAACTTGTTTTTGCAGCATATGCCGTGTGATGTGATATGGCCAAAAGGATGTGACGAATGATATATATGTGATGTATGAGATTGATCATGTTCTTGTAATAGGAATCACGACTTGCATGTCGATGAGTATGACAACCGGCAGGAGCCATAGGAGTTGTCTTTATTTTTGTATGACCTGCGTGTCATTGAATAACGCCATGTAATTACTTTACTTTATTGCTAAACCGTTAGCCATAGTAGTAGATGTAATCATTGGCGTGACAACTTCATGAAGACACGATGATGGAGATCATGATGATGGAGATCATGGTGTCATGTCGGTGACGAGGATGATCGTGGCACCCCGAAGATGGAGATCAAAAGGAGCAAAATGATATTGGCCATATCATGTCACTATTTGATTACATGTGATGTTTATCATGTTTTACATCTTATTTTCTTAGAACGACAGTAGCATAAATATGATGATCCCTCATAATAATTTCAAGAAAGTGTTCCCCCTAACTGTGCACCGTTGCGAAGGTTCGTTGTTTTGAAGCACCACGTGATGATCAGGTGTGATAGATTCTAACATTCGAATACAACGGGTGTAAGCCAGATTTACACACGCAGTACACTTAGGTTGACTTGACGAGCCTAGCATGTATAGACATGGCCTCGGAACACGGAAGACCGAAAGGTCGAACATGAGTCGTATAGAAGATACGATCAACATGAAGATGTTCACCGATGATGACTAGTCCGTCTCACGTGATGATCGGACACGACCTAGTTGACTCGCATCATGTTTCACTTAGATGACTAGAGGGATGTCTATCTGAGTGGGAGTTCATTATATAATTTGATTAGATGAACTTAATTATCATGAACTTAGTCTAAAATCTTTGCAATATGTCTTGTAGATCAAATGGCCCATGCTAATGTTGCCCTCAACTTCAACGCGTTCCTAGAGAAAACCAAGCTGAAAGACGATGGCAGCAACTATACGGACTGGGTACAGAACTTGAGGATCATCCTCATAGCTGCCAAGAAAGCATATGTCCTAGATGCACCGCTAGGTGAAGCACCCATTTTCCCAGCAACTCAAGACGTTATGAACGCCTGGCAGTCGTGTAGTGAGGATTACTCCCTGGTTCAAGGCGGCATGCTTTACTGACTTACAACCGGGCTCCAAAAGCGTTTTGAGCAGCACGGAGCATATGAGATGTTCCAAGAGCTGAAAATGGTTTTCCAAGCTCATGCCCGGTCGAGAGATATGAAGTCTCCGACAAGTTCTATAATTGTAGGATGGAGGAGAATAGTTACGTCGTGAGCACATACTCAAAATGTCCGGGTTGCACAACCGCTTATCTCACCGGGAGTTAATCTCCCGGATGATGCGGTCGCTGATGAGAATCCTTGATCGCTCCCACCTAGCTACAAGAGCTTTGTGATGAACTTCAATATGCAGGGGATGCAAAAGACCATTCCCGAGGTATATTCAATGCTGAAATCAGCGGTGGTGGAGATAAAAAAGGAACATCAAATGTTGATGGTCAATAAAACCACTAGTTTCAAGAAAGGCAAGGGTAAGAAGAACTTCAAGAAGGACGGCAAGGGAGTTGCCGCGCCCGGTAAGCCAGTTGCCGGGAAGAAGCCAAAGCATGGACCCAAACCTGAGACTGAGTGCTTTTATTGCAAGGGAAACGGACACTGGAAGCGGAACTGCCCCAAGTACTTAGCGGACAAGAAGGCCGGCAACACCAAAGGTATATGTGATATACATGTAATTGATGTGTACCTTACCAGTACTCGTAGTAGCTCCTGGGTATTTGATACCGGTGCAGTTGCTCATATTTGTAACTCAAAATAGGAGCTGCGGAATAAGCGGAGACTGGCGAAGGACGAGGTGACGATGCGCGTCGGGAATGGTTCCAAGGTCGATGTGATCGTCGTCGGCACGCTACCTCTACATTTACCTACGGGATTAGTTTTAAACCTCAATAATTGTTATTTAGTGCCAGCTTTGAGCATGAACATTGTATCTTGATCTCGTTTAATACGAGATGGCTACTCATTTAAATCCGAGAATAATGGTTGTTCTATTTATATGAGAGATATGTTTTATGGTCATGCCCCACTGGTCAATGGTTTATTCTTAATGAATCTCGAACGTGATGTTACACATATTCATAGTGTGAATACCAAAAGATGTAAGGTTGATAATGATAGTCCCACATACTTGTGGCACTGCCGCCTTGGTCACATTGGTGTCAAACGCATGAAGAAGCTCCATGCTGATGGGCTTTTGGAGTCTCTTGATTACGAATCATTTGACACATGCGAACCATGCCTCATGGGAAAAATGACCAAGACTCCGTTCTTCGGAACAATGGAGCGAGAAACCAACTTATTGGAAATCATACATACTGATGTGTGCGGTCCAATGAGCGTTGAGGCTCGCGGAGGCTATCGTTATGTTCTCACTCTCACTGATGACTTAATTAGATATGGGTATGTCTACTTGATGAAACACAAGTCTGAGACCTTTGAAAAGTTCAAGGAATTTCAGAATGAGGTAGAGAATCAACGTGACCGAAAAATAAAGTTCTTACGATCAGATCGTGGGGGAGAATATTTAAGTCACGAATTTGGTATGCACTTAAGGAAGTGTGGAATCGTTTCACAACTCACGCCACCTGGAACACCGCAGCATAATGGTGTGTCCGAACGTCGTAATCGCACTCTATTGGATATGGTGCGATCTATGATGTCACTCACCGATTTACCGCTATCATTTTGGGGATACGCTCTCGAGACAGCTACATTCACTTTAAGTAGGGCTCCGTCGAAATCCGTTGAGACGACACCGTATGAATTATGGTTTGGGAAGAAACCTAAGCCGTCGTTTCTATAAGTTTGGGGATGCGATGCTTATGTCAAGAAACCTCAACCTGAAAAGCTCGAACCCAAGTCGGAAAAATGCGTCTTCATAGGATACCCTAAGGAAACCATTGGGTACACCTTCTACCTCAGATCCGAAGGCAAGATCTTTGTTGCCAAGAACGGGTCCTTTCTGGAGAAAGAGTTTGTCTCGAAAGAAGTAAGTGGGAGGAAAGTGGAACTTGAAGAAGTACTACCTCTTGAAGCAGAAAGTAGCGCAGCTCAGGAAGATGTTCCTGTGGTGCCTGCACCGGCTAGAGAGGAGGTTAATTATGATGATCAAGGTACTTCGGATCAAGTTGCTACTGAACTTCGTAGGTCCACGAGGACACATTCCACACCAGGATGGTATGGCAACCCCGTCCTGGAAATCATGTTGTTAGACAACGGTGAACCATTGAACTATGAAGAAGCGATGGCGGGCCTAGATTCCAACAAATGGCTTGAAGCCATGCAATCCGAGATAGGATCCATGTATGAAAACAAAGTATGGACTTTGACAGACTTGCCCGATGATCGGCGAGCGATAGAAAATAAATGGATCTTTAAGAAGAAGACGGACACGGATGGTAATGTTACCATCTATAAAGCTCGACTTGTCGCTAAGGGTTATCGACAAGTTCAAGGGGTTGACTACGATGAGACCTTCTCACCCGTAGCGAAGCTTAAGTCCGTCCAAATCATGCTAGCAATTGCCGCATTCTACGATTATGAGATATGGCAAATGGACGTCAAAACGGCATTCCTTAACGGCTTTCTTAAGGAAGAATTGTATATGATGCAGCCGGAAGGTTTTGTCGACCCTAAGAATGCTAACAAGGTATGCAAGCTCCAACGCTCCATCTATGGGCTGGTGCAAGCATCTCGGAGTTGGAACATTCGCTTTGATGAAATGATCAAAGCGTTTGGGTTTATGCAGACTTATGGAGAAGCATGTGTTTACAAGAAAGTGAATGGGAGCTCTGTAGCATTTCTCATATTATATGTAGATGACATACTTTTGATGGGAAATGCTATAGAACTTTTGGACATCATTAAGGCCTACTTGAATAAGTGTTTTTCAATGAAGGACCTTGGAGAAGCTGCTTACATATTAGGCATCAAGATCTATAGAGATAGATTGAGACGCCTCATAGGTCTTTCACAAAGCACATACCTTGATAAGATATTGAAGAAGTTCAATATCAGTCCAAGAAAGGGTTCTTGCCTGTGTTGCATGGTGTGAGATTGAGCTCGGCTCAATGTCCGACCACGGCAGAAGATAGAGAAAAGATGAGTGTCGTCCCCTATGCCTCGGCCATAGGGTCTATCATGTATGCCATGCTGTGTACCAGACCTGACGTAAACCTTGCTGTAAGTTTGGTAGGAAGGTACCAAAGTAATCCCGGCATGGAACACTGGACAGCAGTCAAGAATATCCAGAAGTACCTGAAAAGGACTAAGGATATGTTTCTCGTTTATGGAGGTGACGAAGAGCTCGTCGTAAAGGGTTACGTCGACACTAGCTCGACACAGATCTGGATGACTCTAAGTCACAAACCGGATACGTGTATATTTTGAATGGTGGGGCGATGGCTAGTGCGATTGCAAGCAAAGCGTCGTGGCGGGATCTACATGTGAAGCAGAGTACATGGCAGCCTCGGAGGCAGCACATGAAGCAATCTGGATGAAGGAGTTCATTACTGACCTAGGAGTTATTCCCAATGCGTCGGGGCCGATGAGTCCCTTCTGTGACAACACAGGAGCCATTGCCCTTGCCAAGGAGCCCAGGTTTCACAAGAAGACCAGGCACATCAAGCGTCACTTCAACTCCATTCGTGAAAATGTTCAAGATGGAGACATAGATATTTGCAAAGTGCATACGGATCTGAATGTCGCAGATCCGTTGACTAAACCTCTTCCATGAAAGCAAAACATGATCAACACAAGAACTCTATGGGTGTTCGATTCGTCACAGTGTAACTAGATTATTGACTCTAGTGCAAGTGGGAGACTGTTGGAAATATGCCCTAGAGGCAATAATAAAATGATTATTATATCTCCTTGTTCATGATAATTGTCTATTGTTCATGCTATAATTGTGTTATCCGCAAATCGTAATACATGTGTGAATACATAGACCACAACATGTCCCTAGTGAGCCTCTAGTTGACTAGCTCATTGATCAATGGATGGTTATGGTTTCCTGACCATGGACATTGGATGTCATTGATAAGGGGATCACATCATTGGGAGAATGGTGTGATGGACAAGACCCAATCCTAAGCATAGCACAAGATCGTGTAGTTCGTTTGCTAGAGCTTTTCTAGTGTCAAGTATCATTTCCTTAGACCATGAGATCGTGCAACTCCCGGATACCGTAGGAGTGCTTTGGGTGTACCAAACGTCACAACGTAACTGGGTGGCTATAAAGGTACACTACAGGTATCTCCAAAAGTGTCTGTTGGGTTGGCACGGATCGAGACTGGGATTTGTCACTCCGTATGACGGAGAGGTATCTCTGGGCCCACTCGGTAATGCATCATCATAATGAGCTCAATGTGACCAAGTGGTTGGTCACGGGATCATGCATTACGGAACGAGTAAAGTGACTTGCCGGTAACGAGATTGAACGAGGTATTGGGATACCGACGATCGTATCTCGGGCGAGTAACGTACCGATTGACAAAGGGAATTGTATACGGGATTACTTGAATCCTCGACATCGTGGTTCATCCGATGAGATCATCGTGGAACATGTGGGAGCCAACATGGGTATCCAGATCCCGCTGTTGGTTATTGGCCGGAGAGCTGTCTCGGTCATGTATGCGTGATTCCCGAACCCTTAGGGTCTACACAGTTAAGGTTCGATGACGCTAGGGTTATAAGGAAGATTACTGAATGTTGTTTGTAGTCCCGGATGAGAACTTGGACGTCACGAGGGTTTCCGGAATGGTCCGGAGGTGAAGATTTATATATGGGAAGTTATCATACGGTCACCGGAAAAGTTCGGGGGCATACCGGTATTGTACCGGGGCCACCGGAGGGGTTCCGGGGGTCCACCGGGAGGGGCCACCTCTCTCGGAGGGCCTTATGGGCCGTGGAGGGAAGGGAACCAGCCCCTAGGAGGGCTGGGCGCATCCCCCCTTGGGCCCATGCGCCTAGGGTTGGGGGTGAACCCTAGAGGAGGCGCCCCCTTGCTTGGGGGGCAAGCCCCCTCCCCTTGGTCGCCGCCCCCCCTCTAGATCTCATCTAGAGGGGGCCGGCCCCCTTCCTCCTTCCCCTATAAATAGAGGGGCGAGGAGAGGGCTGCACACCACATCCAAGGCGCAGCCCCTCCCATCCCCAACACCTCTCCTCCTCCATTAAGAGCTTGGCGAAGCCCTATCGGAGTACGGCCACTCCATCACCACCACCCCGTCGTGCTGTTGTTGGAGCTCTCTTCCTCAACCTCTCCTTCCCCCTTGCTGGATCAAGAAGTAGGAGACGTCCCCGCTCTGTACGTGTGTTGAAAGCGAAGGTGCCGTCCGTTCGGCGCTAGGATCATCGGTGATTTGGATCATGACGAATACGACTCCATCAACCCCGTTCTCTTGAACGCTTCCGCTCGCGATCTACAAGGGTATGTAGATGCACTCCTCTCTCTCTCGTTTCTAGATGACTCCATAGATTGATCTTGGTGATGCGTAGAAAAGTTTAAATTTCTGCTACGATCCCCAACAGTGGGTCCCCTCTGGTATTTTCTTTGCTCAGTATTTTTTATTATTTCCAAAAATAACTTCCTGGAGTTCCAGGACTTTTGGAGTTGTGCAGAATAGGTCTCTAATATTTGCTCCTTTTCCAGCCCAGAATTCCAGCTGCCGGTATTATCCCTCTTTATGTAAACCTTGTAAAATAAGAGAGAATAGGCATAAGTATCGTAACATAATGTGTAATAACAGCCCATAATGCAATAAATATCGATATAAAAGCATGATGCAAAATGGACGTATCATCCTCCATCTTGCAGCTATAGAACTTGTTGGAAACTTCATATCTCAACTCGGGCATTTGCTTGAAATATTAACTTCAATTCCTGGAACATCTCATATGGTCCATGACATTCAAAACGTCTTTCAAGTCCCAATTCTATGCCGTGGAGCATGTCACACTGAACTATAGAGTAGTCATCAGACTGCGTCTGCCAGACGTTCATAGTGTCCACATTAGAGGGAGGGGGCTTGCCACCTAGCCGTGCCCCCCAGATATATATATAGGTGGGAGAGGGAGAGGAGCTGCAAGGGCACCCCAAGTAGGAGTAATCCTACTTGGGTGCCTCCCACAAGTCGCCCTCCCCCCTTCCATAAGTGTCGGACGGGGAAGGAAAGAGAGGTGGAGGGGAAGGAAAGGGGGAGGCCGAATCCTCCCATTTCCTTCTACTTTCCCTTCCTTTCCTTCTCCTCCTATTCGGCTATAGGGGGCGCACCAGCCCCTTTGGGGCTCGTCTGTCCCTCTCTTGGCCTATTAGGCCCATATAGCTTGCCGGGGTTGCCCGGAACCCCTTCCGGTGACCCGATACGTACCCGGTACCCCCAGAACACTTCCGGTGTCCAAATACTATCGTCCTATATATGAATCTTTACCTCTCGACCATTTCGAGACTCCTTGTCATGTCCTTGATCTCATCCGGGACTCCGAACAGCATTTGATTACCAAATCACATAACTCATATAATACAAAATCGTCATTGAACGTTAAGCGTGCGGACCCTACGGGTTCGAGAACTATGTAGACATGACCGAGACACCTCTCCGGTCAATAACCAACAGCGGAACCTGGATGCTCATATTGGTTCCTACATATTATATGAAGATCTTTACCGTTTGTACAGTAATGACAACATACGTTATTCCCTTTGTCATCGGTATGTTACTGTTGGGGAACGCAATAATTTCAAAAAAATTCCTACGCACACGCAAGATCATGGCGATGCATAGCAACGATAGGGGAGAGTGGAGTCCACATACCCTCGTAGACCGTAAGTGGAAGCGTTATGACAACGCGGTTGATGTAGTCATATGTCTTGACGATCCGACCGATCCTATTACCGAAAGTACGGCACTTCCGGGATCTGCACACGCTCGGCACGGTGACGTCCCACGAACTCTCGATCCAGCTGAGTGTCGAGGGACAGCTTCGTCAGCACGACATCATGAGGACGGTGATGATGAAGCTACCGGCGCAGGGTTTCGCCTAAGCACTGCAACGATATGATTGAGGTGGATTATGGTGGAGGGGGGCGCCGCACACGGCTAAGAGATCAATGATCAACTTGTGTGTCTATGGGGTGCCCCCCTCCCCTGTATATAAAGGAGTGGAGGAGGGGGGAGGGCCGACCCTCTATGGCGTGCCCTGGAGGAGTCCTACTCCCACCGGGAGTAGGATTCCTCCCCCCTTCCCTAGTTGGACTAAGAGAGAAGGAAGGGGGAGAGAGGGAGGAAGGAAAGGGGGGCGCCGCCCCCCTTCCTAGTCCAATTCGGACCAGAGGGGGAGGGGGTGTGCGGACTGCCCTGGCTGCCCCTCTCTCTCTCTCCACTAAAGCCCATTAGGGCCCATATACTCCCCGGGGGGTTCCGGTAACCTCCCGGTACTCCGGTAAATGCCCGAACTCACCCGGAACCATTCCGATGTCCAAACATAGCCATCCAATATATCGATCTTCATGTCTCGACCATTTAGAGACTCCTCGTCATGTACGTGATCATATCCGGGACTCCGAACTACCTTCAGTACATGAAAAAACATAAACTCATAATACCGATTGTCACCGAACGTTAAGCGTGCGAACCCTACGGGTTCGAGAACTATGTAGACATGACCAAGACACGTCTCTGATCAATAAACAATAGCGGAACCTGGATGCTCATATTGGTTCCTACATATTCTACGAAGATCTTTATCGGTCAAACCGCATAACAATATACATTGTTCCCTTGGTCATCGGTATGTTACTTGCCCGAGATTCGATCGTCGGTATCTCAATACCTAGTTGAATCTCGTTACTGGCAAGTCTCTTTACTCGTTCCGTAATGCATCATCCCGCAACTAACTCATTAGTCATATTTCTTGCAAGGCTTATAGTGATGTGCATTACCAAGAGGGCCCAGAGATACCTCTCTGACAATCGGAGTGGCAAATCCTAATCTTGATCTATGCCAACTCAACAAGTACCATCGGAGACACCTATAGAGCACCATTATAATCACCCAGTTACGTTGTGACGTTTGGTAGCACACTAAGTGTACCTCCGGTATACGGGAGTTGCATAATCTCATAGTCATAGGAACATGTATAAGTCATGAAGAAAGAAATAACAACATACTACATGATCAAGTGCTAAGCTAACGGAATGGGTCAAGTCAATCACATCATTCTCTAATGATGTGATCCCGTTAATCAAATGACAACTCATGTATATGGCTAGGAAACTTAACCATCTTTGATTCAACGAGCTAGTCAAGTAGAAGCATACTAGTGACACTTTGTTTGTCTATGTATTCACACATGTACTAAGTTTCCGGTTAATACCATTCTAGCATGAATAATAAACATTTATCATGATATAAGGAAAATATAAATAAAAAATTTATTATTGCCTCCAGGGCATATTTCCTTCAGTCTCCCTCTTGCACTAGAGTCAAGAATATAAATTACACAATAATGATTCAAACACCCATGGAGTCTTGGTGCTGATCATGTTTTGCTCGTGAGAGAGGCTTAGTCAACGGGCCTGCAACATTCAGATCCGTATGTATCTTGGAAATCTCTATGTCTCCCTCCTTGACTTGATCGCGGATGGAATTGAAGCGTCTCTTGATGCCTCCCAGAAAATACTGTTGGAAGTTGGGAAGAGCTTGAGGACGCGTTTAGAGCAAATTTTCAAGGGACTTATGTCCGCCCTCCGGATGCGCATTTATTTGAGTCATATAACCCAACAGCCCGAGAATCAGCCACAAAATTCTTGAACAGGTTCCTTACCAAAAAGAACCAAATAGTCGATTGTCCGGACGCAGAAGCCCTAGCAGCTTTTAAACACAACGTCCGTGATTTAATGGCTTGCCAGACACCTCGCCAAGAAAAGCCAAGAACAATGGCCGCACTAACAAGCCTCATGACGCGCTTTTGCGCAGGAGAAGACAGCTGGCTAGCAAGATGCAGTACCAGCGACCCGAGTACATCCGAGATCAGAGATGGAAACGGAAAATCACGGCGCAGGAAAGATCAGCGCCGGAATAAAGATAAAAGCCCGCAGGGCACGGCGGTCAACACCGGATTCAAAAGCTCGCGGCCGAACAATACAACACGGCCTCTTAAGGAGAACAGAGACGAGCTATCAAATTTAAACAAAATTTTAGATCGGACATGTCAAATCCACAGTACCTCCGGAAGGCCTGCAAACCATACCAACCGAAATTGTTGGGTTTTCAAACAGTCCGCAGACTCAACGCCGGACACAAGGGGCTGGCGCGCCAAACGAGAACGATGATGAGCCCCACCAGCAGAGCACCGGAAGTCAAAAGACTTTCCCACAAGAAGTCAAAACAGTAAACTCGCTTCACGTGATAGTACGAAAAGCCAACACGGCACTTGCCAGGACAAATGTCGGACGATCCACTCCAGTGGACCGAGATTGGATGTAAAAACCAATCACTTTTGACCACCTGGATTAGTCCAGAAGTATCCGGAACGCAGGATAGACTTCCCTGATATCGGATCCCATAATAGACGGACTGCAATTAACGCAGGTGTTGATGGACGGCGGCATTGACTTAAACTTGCTATATCCGGACACAATCCGCAAGTGGGGATATACCCTATTACAATTCGGCATAGCCGCACTTCCTTTAAAGGAGTGGCGCCAGGCCCTTAAGCCAGCTATCAAGCACCACGGGACAGGAAGCTCTCGTCCGCTTCAATGCAATACCACATTACGCGTCCCTTACACTTAAAATGCCCGGTCCACGTGGCATCATTTCATTAAAAGGTCGCTTGAGACCCCGGACACGGCTGGACGAGTCCGGCATAAATAAGCTAGGGGCTACCTAGCCGCACATCCCTTCACAAGGGTTTGCACACATAAGCCATAATGAGCTAGCATAGGCTCAGCTTTCTTAATCCCTATTTTCAATTTTTATGCAGTTTCTCGCACAATTTCTTTTCCAACCAAGTTCTTCTCTTTTTACAGATGAACAGCGTGCACTCCCGTCCAGGATACGGCACAACGGAGATACAAAGCGCAGACGCGTGAGGGACCCGTTGCAAGGACTCTTTTCAGACTAAGACCCTACGTAAACCTTTCTTACTGTCTCTTGTTGCTATAATCCCCTGGTTTATCATTATAACCAGAGTGGAGACTGGCGTTTTGGGATTGGCCGCGCCAGAAGAATCTGCCCGTACCTGGACACAAGGGGCTTAGGGCTTTGTTTTTGCCTGCTATTATAATGACCGAACACCTTCGGGAGTGTTCGGCGTCTCGAGTTAGGCCTTATATGCATCAGCTCTGAATCATGTCTTTGGTCAAATGTTGGGTTTGCCCGGCTCCTGTGTTTTGCTGCCTTACGTTCCGTATCATCGGCTAACGCGGCTCGGAGAACTATCGCGATTGTGCCCAGTTCGGCCGGGCGAAGCGCCAAGAGAGAAAGCCAAAACTGATCACATGATACAGCGAGAGACTGGTTAACCACTCGATCGACTATGGGAATGTTTAGGATTCCTCTGCTTTGACGAAGGGCCGTTTCCCGGCCAGGCACATATGCGCCCCAAATTCGGAGAGCGCGGTGCCCCCCAGGGGCTATGTCGTAGCCCCACCGTCGAACTCCATGGCTAAGTGAAAGTGATAAAGCATTATAGTCCGGTTGCCTCGTTTGCTACGCTACCACCTCCTTTACAGGACCGAGACATCGGATTAAGTGTGAAAACGCCGCTATTTTTTACGAACACCCCGCACCTTTGTGCGTGGGGGCTGAAGTTTACGACCGCCATCTTTCAGGTTATACACACGTATACATGAACGACCGCAGAGGAGATACTCTATTACTAGAACGAACAAGTATAACATGCGCTTAAAACAAAAATATCATTTTACAAACGTACATTAGAACGTAACATTTAATGAGAACAGCGACTCAATTACACGAGCACCACGCAGCACTTCGCCAAAATAGTGCTCGGCGGGTAACCGGTTATCATCGAACCGGGGTCACAACAGCGGTGGCATCCATCTCTGTCCAATGTGTCTTCACATCGGGCGAGCGCCATCCGCGCACTTCTATGCAGCCGACCGCTTCATCGCTTTGATATGCGGCACCGCCCCAAGAAATTGCTGCAACAAGCCAAAGTAACTCTTGGCTTGGGCGATCCGGCCAGATATGGGTCACTATATCCGTCATAGCAAGCTCGGACAACCTATTTAGCTCAGCCCACTCGGCCAAACGGTCGGACAGCGGAAGTGAACGCTCCGGACTATGGAATTGAGACCAAAATAGCTCTTTCGTCTTGTGCTCCTTCCGACTCGAAAATGCACAACGGCATCCGCCGCACTCGCTGCTAAGTCCATATAAGGGTCCTCTGAACCCCACAGTTGGCCCAGCTGAGCATACTTTGGATCCGTAAACCTTCGGCGCAGCAGAAATGGCTTACCAGCTACAATATCTCCGGCCTGGCGCAACTCCTCCTTTCTAGCCCGCATTGCAGAGCGGGCATCCTTGGCTTCGGCGGTGGCCTTCTCTAGGTCTTCTTGCTCCGCTAGGCGCTCCTTCACAAGAGCCTCATTGCGGTCGGTAGCATTTTTTAACTTCACAGCCATTTCGGCTACTTCTTCCCTGCTCCGGCGATTATGCGGCCCTTTCGGCCGCTTAACTCCTCGATGGCCGCTCGAGGCCGCCGCATTACTCCTTCTGTCCTGCTCCTTGGCTTGAGCAAGTTCGGCCCGAAGACTCTCCACGGCAACGGCACTATCTGCATTTCACGCACATATTGTAAGGAGTTGGCTTCGGCTCCCTTACCACGTGACCGCACAATAACACTTACCTTGCGACTCATCAAGTCGCCTGTTGATCAGCGCGATGTCTTCATCCGCCACATCGAGTTGCCGCTTTAATTCAGCAACTCCATCAGTCCGGTTGGCCCCCGGACGACCTGCCACCTGCATCGGCATGACGGGAATTTAAACCTGCGATTTTGATCCTCGGCACGCTGTCGATATCGACAACCTACCGAGTCTCAGGGGCTACTATCTATACAGGGCGCATTCTATATGCAAAACTGTTAAAAGGTGTGTCATTTTTACGTACCTCGAATCCCGCCAGTAAACTCCTGACGGCATCATGCAATCCGCCTTCGGCGGACGCAATCCTTTCAATCACCATGCTCATCAATGCATGCTGATCTTCTGAGATAGACGCCTTCTCAAGCAGATCCTTCAGCCGTACACCAGTTGGCGCCGAACTATCCGGCTTTGCCGCACCCGGGGGCTCCCTCCACGACAACACTTCAGGCTCGTCCGCCCTATCCGACGGCGCCCCGGACGGAGGCGTCTCGCTCTCCATCATCTCCGGAAGAAGGTCCTCAAGACGAGCTCATTGCGAAGGGCGGAGATCCGAACTACAAGGTAAACACTTTAGTTATCCTCAGAAGCACAAATAGGGATGTCCCTTATTACAAAAACTCCTTTCTTTCTACTTACGGCTCGCTGGAGGGCTGACTCATTAAGGGAGATTGTGCGGCCGGGCCTCCCGGACGCAGGACCCTCTGGCGAAGATTTCTTCCCCCGTTTAGGGGCTTTTGCCCCTGGGTCCTCGAAGGCAGTCCTCTTCTCCCCTTGGAGGGAGGGATTCTCGATCCCCCCTCTTTCAAGAGCCTCCTTAGGCGGAGCTTCCTTGCTTTCCCCTTCGCCTTCCTCTGAGGGCGCAACCTCCAGCATCCGGACCAGCACGGGATCCGGCGCGGTCTCGGGGAGGGGGGCCGGACACCGTATCAATTTTGCTTCCGCTATCCACTCCTGTGTAGAAGGGGATCGGTCATAAGGCGGGTCATCGAAAGGAAAATAAACGGTATGTCCGGACTTGGAACAACTTACTTGAGTATCCGGGCGATTGCAGCTTAGTCCAGCATCCTCGGTCAATTCCGGACGCACCTCTTGCGATCCGAAGAATAAGCTATACATCTCCAGGGGTGTCATACCCATGAAGTGTTGAAGAATCCGTGGGCCCTCCGGATTGAACTCCCATAGCCGGAGTGGACGGCATTTGCAGGGCAGGAGGCTCCTAATTAGCATAACCTGCATCGCCACCACCATATCGATCTCCCTCGTTAAGAGATCCTGAATCCGGCCCTGCAGTAGGGGCACGTCCTTTGACGGCCCCCAGTTGAGCCCTTGGTTGACCCACGACATCAATCGTCGCGGAGGTCCCGGGCGGATTAGGGGCGGCGGCTGTTGTCTGCGGCCCCTCGGAACGGTAATATAAAACCACTCTTGCTGCCACAGGCCGAGCTCCTCTTGGAAGGAGCCCGGGCCCGCAGGGCATCGGCCCTCCTACTTATGGCCGCCCGCCACACTCCGCCGACGCCCCGATCATCTTGGCGCCACATTGAAGGTCTTCACCACGCATCAAGTGAGGGGTGACTCGGAGGAAGGCTTCGCAGATGACAATGAATGCGGAGATATGGAGGATTGACTCCGGAGCCAAATCGTGGAATTCCAACCCATAATAAAACATGAGCCCTCTCACAAAAGGATCCATCAGGAAGCCTAAACCCCGACGGAGGTGGGATACAAAAACGACATACTCGCCGGGCTCGGGGGTAGGGATAGCCTGCCTGTGCGAAATCTCAAAAGACAGGTACTTGGCATCCCGCAGCTTCAGCACGTCCTCCTCCGTGACGGAGGAGGGCATCCACCGGCCCTAGAGGTCGGAACCGGACATCGTTGAAGGTCCGAAGCGCTCGAATCTGGAGCTCTAGGTGCTGGAACTTGGAGCGGGGAGAGGATTCGATGGAGGATTGAAGAAAAGAAACGAGCCTTGGTCCCGTTATAAAGAGGGGGAATACCAAGAGCCGACTCCGTGACCGTTTGGGACTCGCCTTCGATAGAGGGGGCGTGGCAACGGACGCGGTTGGGTTACCCACGCCCGTATTGATGAGAATCCCGGATTAAGGGGAAACACGATCTCTGCTTCGACAAGACGTGCCAAGGAAACCGCTTCGCTAAATGCGCTGAGGTGGTAAAGTAAAAAGCAATTCGAGTAATGGCTTGGTAGTGGTGTGACGTCATGCCACGGAAAACGTCAGCAGATTGAACTTGTGTATATATATATTATTATTCTCTCTACGGTGGAATGTGGACTTTATTTTGCAGAGCCGGACACTATCCTGGTGTTCACCATCTTCTATCATTTGGAGGAGGAACCCGCCTTGCAATGCCAAGCAATATACACGCCCGGACTTGTCGTCATTGAAGCCTGGTTCGTGGGCTACCGAGGAGTCTGGATTAGGGGGTGTCCGGATAGCCGGACTACCATCATCAGCCGAACTATCATTTGCCGGACTATCATCATCGGCCGGACTCCAAGACTCAAGTACTAGAGTGATGAGATACATGTGATAACTCAAGTACTAGATACTCAAAATTGTCCATAACCGGGGACACGGCTAACCATGATTAGATTGTACACTCTGCAGAGGTTTGTGCACTTTTCCCCACAAGACTCGACGTCACTGCTCATTTCTCGCACTACATGGTGTTTGAGAAGCGGATGACCGAGACATAGTCTTCGGAAACATTAACTCTCTACTCCCGGTAGACCATACCAAACCTACCAAACCCACTACCTGCTGATCTACCTCTTCAAGAGCTTCACGTAACTTACTCAACTATGCTAGAGCCCATAGTAGCTTGTGGCTGCACACGGAAGTTTCTAGCATGAATAATGTCAATTCCCTTTGAGCCTGGGTGGCGGTCCATAGGAAGATCACACGGGTACCCCGGGATTTCCAAAATAAAGCAGAACAACACTTTGGGTTCCCCAGGTGCCTCAATCCACCCAGATGTGTATTAAAGTTGCCACCTTAAATTAAACCTTTAATTAACAATCTCACATCTGTCATGGATTCACTCAAACCCAACCACGTCTACGAGCATAGCATAGCAATATAAGCAACACGTAGAAGTAACTCCCAAGGGTTTGATAGTAACAGGGCAATAGGTTCTACCTCAACTACTACTTCCCAACCCACAAGTTAATGACATCCTAACCATGCAATGTTTGAGGATTGAGCTAATGCATAAAAACTGGGTATGAAAAGAGTATGATCAAAGTGTTACTTGCCTTGCTGACGATCCGCGAATCCTAGAGACTCGTAGAAACACGCTTCGCACTCCGGGAATTCTATCGCAAGCAAACAATAACATACATAAGCAACAAGCAAAGATGCACAAGCAAAAAATAAAACAGGCCGGCCAGAAAGTTCAACTTAAGAACTCCAGTTTGCAAAAAGAATCAAACCAAACGGAGCAACGAAACTCAAACGGCGAAAGAAACAAGATCCGCTTACTAATCTGAACTAGTGTAAAAATTTTCAGTATCAAAATCTTGTTTAAGTTGTTTAAACGGAAAGGGGGTCTCGAGACGAAGATCTAGGCGCTTGAATCGCCTGATTCCGAATAACGAGCGAAAAGATAAACAGAAACTAAGATCGGATCAGAAATCAAGATCAGAAAAATCGCGAAATAAATCTGAGAAAAGAAAAACTGACGAACAGACTAACGAACGAACGTTCGTTATCTGGATCTCAACGAAGAACGTGTTCGTTAAAACGAATGAACGAGCGAACGCTCGCTAAATAAATAAACCGGAGAAAAACTGATCTATTTAAAAACCGAAAACTAGGGTTTCTAAAATAACCGAAAGCGGTTTTCTCGGAAAAGCAAAACAGCGGGCGGCTACCTCGGCTTGGCTCGGTGGGGTTCGGTCTTGTTGGGGGCTCGGGGGCTTTGGCTCGAGGCGGCGTGGGGCGGCGGCTTGGGAAGTGGCCAGCCCGAGGCTCGGCGGAGCTCGGGCTGGCTTGGGGCTCGGGCTCGAGGCGGTGTGGTGGTGGTGGTGTGTGGCGGTGGGGGTGGCGGCTATTTAAAGAGAGGCGGGTTGGAGGAGGGGCAAGGCGGCGGCGAGGCGGAGTCCGCTCGGACTCAGTCCAAGTCGGCCGAGGCGGTCCGAGTCTATGTTGGTCGGCTGCCCGGGCTTAGGCTGGGCGTGAGGAAAACTTTTTTAAATAGTTCCGCTGACAGAAAAAAATCCTATAAAATAAAATAAAAATCTAAAAATGCCAAAACAAATTTTCACCGTCTAAATGAAATATTCAGAACGAGATGAACATTTTCTGGCCCTAAAATGCAATTTTTTTGAAAACGTGCAATTTTTCTAATGCAAATAAAATCCAAATAAAAGAACAAATAAAATCCAACAAATGATTTTAACATTTTCCCTGCAATATTTCAATTGTTTTGAAGAACTCATATTATCTTCCCTCATTTATTTTATTATGAAATATTTTTCAGAGAGAAAAATAATTAAAATAAAAAATCCTCGTTTTCGCTATTTGATAAAAATCAAATATGAAAACCGGAAAATCCCCAACTCTCTCCGAGGGTCCTTCAGTTGCTTAGGATTTCGAGGATTGCGGAACGAGAATGCAATAAAATATAATATGCATGGATGACCTATGTATAACATTGAACATTTGGGATGTTACAAACCTACCCCCCTTAAGATGAATCTCGTCCTCGAGATTCGGGTTGGCTAGAAAATAGGTGCGGGTGGTCTTTGCGAATATCATCCTCTCGTTCACAGGTGGCTTCCTCCTCGGTATGGTGGCTCCACTGAACTTTGCAAAACTTAATAACCTTCTTTGCGGGTGACTACCGGCAAAGTCAAGAATCTTTCTTGGCTTCTCCTCATAAGTCAAATTCTTGTCCAACCGAATCGCCTCGGGTCTTGTATCTCTTAATGGTATATCGGCCATCTCAAAGCATGACACTTCTTCAACTGTGAGACGTGGAACACATCGTGAACTCCTGACAATCCTTCTGGTAACTCTAGCTTGTAGGCAACTTCTCCCATCCGTCCCAGAACCGATACGATCCTACAAATCTTGGAGCTAATTTTCCCTTAACTCCAAAACGTTTCACTCCTCGCAAGGGTGATACTCGCAGATATGATCTGTCTAAAAATTTCATAGGTTACCTCCTTGCGTTTTGTGTCTGCATAACTCTTCCGCTCGGTGAGCAATCTTCACCATCACGGATCGGTTTAACCTTCTCTTGGACTCCTTGATCAGGTCTGGTCCAAACATTGTCGGTCTCCTACCTCATCCCACATTAGCGGTGTTCTCGTGATCTGCGTCCATACAGAGCTTCGAATGGTGCCATCTTCAAACTGGCCTGGTAGCTATTGTTGTATGAGAACTCTGCGTAAGGCAAATTGTCATCCCAACTAGATCCATAATCTAGCGCACATGCTCTCAACATGTCCTCCAGAATCTGGTTGACTCTCTCTGTCTGTCCATCTGTCTGCGGGCGAAATGTTGTACTGAACTCCAATCTCATACCCAGGGTCTGGTGTAACTGATGCCAAAACTTTGAAGTAAACTGTGTTCCTCTATCTGATACGATGGTCCTCGGAACTCCATGCAAACATACAATCCTGGACATATATATCTTGGCCAACTTTGCACTTGTATAATTTGTTTTCACTGGGATGAAGTGAGCCACTTTGGTCAAGCGATCCACTACTACCCATATTGAGTCATATCCTGCCTTGGTCCTGGGTAGTCCAGTGATAAAGTCCATGCCAAGTTTATCCCACTTCCATTCGGGTATCGGCATAGGCTGTAACAGTCCTGCTGGCTTCTGATGCTCTGCCTTCACTCTCTGACATACATCACATATGGCTACATACTCGGCAATATCCTTCTTCATACCAGTCCACCAAAAACGCGCTTTCAAATCCAAGTACGTCTTGGTGTTTCCTGGGTGTATCGAGTATGGTGAGTCATGAGCCTCCTGAAGTATTAACTTCCCGATCTCTGGGTTACTAGGCACATAAACTCGGTCCTCAAACCATAAGGTGTCGTGCTCATCCTCACGAAAACCTTTGGCCTTTCCTTAGCTCATCTTCTCCTTTATATCAGCAATCTCTTTGTCTTCCTTCTGAGCTTCTCGAATCTTGTCCAACAATGTAGACTGAACTTCCATTGTTGCAATGAAACCTCTTGGAACAATCTCCGACCTAAGTTCCATGATATCTTCAGCTACCTCCTTCGGTAATCCCTTACTTTCAAGGATATTAGCGTAACTCTTCCGGCTCAAAGCATCTGCTACGACATTGGCCTTTTCTGGATGATAGTGCAGCTTCATGTCATAATCCTTTATAAGCTCCAACCATCTCCTCTGCCTAAGGTTCAACTCCTTTTGCGTGAAAATGTACTTCAAACTCTTATGATCCGTGTACACATCACAACAGTTCCCAATAAGGTAATGTCTCCAGGTCTTCAATGCATGCACTACGGCTGCTAGCTCGAAATCATGCGTGGCATAGTTCAACTCATGGGGCTTCAGTTGTCGTGAGGCATACGAAACAATCTTTCTATCCTGCATAAGCACACATCCAAGTCCCAAGCGTGAGGTGTCACAATACACTTGAAACTCCTTATGTATATCTGGCAATGTTAGCACTGGGCTGTAGTCAAACGTTTCTTCAACTCCTGAAAACTTTCCTCGCAATCTTCTGTCCATTTAAACTTAGTATCCTTCTTCAGCAATTCAGTCATTGGCTTAGCAATCTTGGAAAAATTCTCAATGAATCTCCGATAATATCCTGCGAGTCCAAGGAAACTGCGGATCTCGCCAACTGAAGTGGGTGCCAACCATTCAGTGACTGACTGAACCTTGCTGGGGTCCACTGCTATACCTTCTCCTGATATAACATGCCCAAGAAATCCAACTTCCTTCAACCAAAACTCGCACTTGCTGAATTTGGCGTATAACTGGTGTTCCTTGAGTTTCTCGAGAAATAAGCATAAATGCTCCTTGTGCTCCTCTTCGTTCTTCGAGTATACCATAATATCATCAATAAATACCACAAAAAACTTGTCCAAATACTCCATGAACACCTTGTTCATCATACTCATGAAATAGGCAGGGCGTTAGTCAGTCCAAACGACATGACCGTATACTCGTATAATCCATATCGCGTGGTGAACGCTTTCTTTGATATATCCTTCTCTCGAATCTTCAACTGTTGGTATCCCGATCGTCGATCGATCTTCAAAAACACCTTAGCTCCTTGCAGCTGATCAAACAGATCATTGATCATTGGTAGTGGATACTTGTTCTTAATCGTTACTTCATTCAAGGCTCGGTAATCAACAACCATCCTCAGGGATTTATCCTTCTTCTCGACCAAAAGCAGGGGCTCCCCAAGGTGATGAACTCCTTCAGATGTAACCTTTCTCCAACAACTCCTTGATCTGTTTCTTAATTTCCTCCAGATCATTTGCGGGCATCCGATAGGGTCTCTTGGATATTGGCCCTGTACCTGGCAATAGCTCTATCAAAAACTCGATGTCTCGATCCGGTGGCATGCCTGGTAACTCCTCTAGGAAAACATCGTGGAATTCCAACCCATAATAAAACATGAGCCCTCTCACAAAAGGATCCATCAGGAAGCCTAAACCCCGACGGAGGTGGGATACAAAAACGACATACTCGCCGGGCTCGGGGTAGGGATAGCCTGCCTGTGCGAAATCTCAAAAGACAGGTACTTGGCATCCCGCAGCTTCAGCACGTCCTCCTCCGTGACGGAGGAGGGCATCCACCGGCCCTGGAGGTCGGAACCGGACATCGTTGAAGGTCCGAAGCGCTCGAATCTGGAGCTCTAGGTGCTGGAACTTGGAGCGGGAAAGGATTCGATGGAGGATTGAAGAAAAGAAACGAGCCTTGGTCCCGTTATAAAGAGGGGGAATACCAAGAGCCGACTCCGTGACCGTTTGGGACTCGCCTTCGATAGAGGGGGCGTGGCAACGGACGCGGTTGGGTTACTTCCACGCCGTATTGATGAGAATCCGGATTAAGGGAAACACGATCTACGCCCGACAAGGCGTGCCAAAGGAAACCGCTTAGCTAAATCTTGTTGAGGTGGT
The DNA here is from genome assembly GCA_021605145.1 of Aegilops bicornis. Classification (NCBI taxonomy): domain Eukaryota; kingdom Viridiplantae; phylum Streptophyta; class Magnoliopsida; order Poales; family Poaceae; genus Aegilops; species Aegilops bicornis. The sequence goes on along the minus strand of CM038671.1, from coordinate 690,802,087 downwards.
AAAGTAAAAAGCAATTCGAGTAATGGCTTGGTAGTGGTGTGACGTCATGCCACGGAAAACGCCGAGATTGAACTTGTGTATATATATATTATTATTCTCTCTACGGTGGAATGTGGACTTTATTTTGCAGAGCCGGACACTATCCTGGTGTTCACCATCTTCTATCATTTGGAGGAGGAACCCGCCTTGCAATGCCAAGCAATATACACGCCAGACTTGTCGTCATTGAAGCCTGGTTCAGGGGCTACTGAGGGAGTCCTGGATTAGGGGGTGTCCGGATAGCCGGACTACCATCATCAACCGAACTATCATTTGCCGGACTATCATCATCGACCGGACTCGAAGACTATGAAGATAGAAGATTGAAGACTTCCCCCCGTGTCCGGATGGGACTTTCCTTCGCGTGGAAGGCAAGCTTGGCGATACGGATATGTAGATCTCCTACTATTGTAACCGACTCTATGTAACCCTAGCCCTCTCTGGTGTCTATATAAACCGGATGGCTTTAGTCCGTAGGACGAACAATCACAACAACCCTTACAATCATACCATAGGCTAACTTCTAGGGTTTAGCCTCCTTGATCTCGTGGTAGATCCACTCTTGTAAACATCCACAATATCAATATCAATCAAGCAGGACGTAGGGTTTTACCTTCATCAAGAGGGCCCGAACCTGGGTAAACATCGTGTCCCTTGTCTCCTGTTACCATCCGCCTAGACGCACAGTTCAAGACCCCCTACCCGAGATCCGCCAGTTTTGACACCGACACACACACTTATTGCATCGGATGTCTCAGAAGAGAACTTATTACGACAATATGGCTTAAGGCCATCTAATGCGATAACAACGGAAGGCTTGGAAGATAAAGTGAGTCCATCAACTCCAACGGCATAGCTGAGCTGCACGGCAACGACCTATCGAACCTTAGTCCTCGTCAAAAAAGTCTGCAACATAACACGTTGCAGCCCGAGAACGGGTCATCACACGGAATATGCTGGCAATATAACACAATAGAGCAAGAACAGAATAATGCTATCACTACATGCATATTTGGCTGGTGGAAAGCTCTATGGTTATAGTTTTGCAAAAAGCCAATTTTTCCCTACAACAAAGGAATAGATTTTATTTAACTATCATGGTGGTTGAAAAATTGAGAAGGTATAACCCCAACTCAATCCCAATTAAAGTAGTTAACATCCCAACAGTATTAATTAAGAGTGATGAGATACATGTGATAACTCAAGTACTAGATACTCAAAATTGTCCATAACCGGGGACACGGCTAACCATGATTAGATTGTACACTCTGCAGAGGTTTGTGCACTTTTCCCCACAAGACTCGATCGCCGCCGTTCATTTCTCGCACTACATGGTGTTTGAGAAACGGATGACCGAGACATAGTCTTTCGGAAACATTAACTCTCTACTCCGGGTAGACCATACCAAACCTACCAAACCCACTACCTGCTGATCTACCTCTTCAAGAGCTTGACGTAACTTACTCAACTATGCTAGAGCCCATAGTAGCTTGTGGCTGCACACGGAAGTTTCTAGCATGAATAATGTCAATTCCCTTTGAGCCTGGGTGGCGGTCCATAGGAAGATCACACGGGTACCCCGGGATTTCCAAAAATAAAACAGACAACACTGGGTTCCCCAGGTGCCTCAATCCACCCAGATGTGTATTAAAGTTGCCACCTTAAATTAAACCATTAATTAACAATCTCACATCTGTCATGGATACACTCAAACCCAACCACGTCTACGAGCATAGCATAGCAATATAAGCAAAGCGTAGAAGTAACTCCCAAGGGTTTGATAGTAACAGGGCAATAGGTTCTACCTCAACTACTACTTCCCAACCCACAAGTTAATGACATCCTAACCATGCAATGTTTGAGGATTGAGCTAATGCATAAAAACTGGGTATGAAAGGAGTATGATCAAAGTGTTACTTGCCTTGCTAACGATCCGCGAATCCTAGAGACTCGTAGAAACACGCTTCGCACTCCGGGAATTCTATCGCAAGCAAACAATAACATACATAAGCAACAAGCAAAGATGCACAAGCAAAAAATAAAACAGGCCGCCAGAAAGTTTAACTTAAGAACTCCGGTTTGCAAAAAGAATCAAACCAAACGGAGCAACGAAACTCAAACGGCGAAAGTAACAAGATCCGCTTACTAATCTGAACTAGGGTCAAAATTTTCAGTATCAAAATCTTGTTTAAGTTGTTTAAACGGAAAGAGGGTCCCGAGACGAAGATCTAGGCGCTTGAATCGCCTGATTCCGACTAACGAGCGAAAAGATAAACATAAACTAAGATCGGATCAGAAATCAAGATCAGAAAAATCGCGGAATAAATCTGAGAAAAGAAAAACTGACGAACAGACTAACGAACGAACGTTCGTTATCTGGATCTCAACGAAGAACGTGTTCGTTAAAACGAACGAACGAGCGAACGCTCGCTAAATAAATAAACCGGAGAAAAACTGATCTATTTAAAAAACCGAAAACTAGGGTTTCTAAAATAACCGAAACGGTTTTTCTCAGAAAACCGGCGACGGCGGGCGGCTACCTCGGCTTGGCTCCGGTGGGGTTCCGGTGCGGCGGGGCGGCTCGGGGGCTTTGGCTCGGGCGGCGTGGGGCGGCGGCTTGGGGCGGCGAGGCTCGGCGGGCTCAGGCTGCGCCATGAGGCTCGGGCTCGGGGCGGCGGTGGCGGGTGGTGCTGGTGTGTGGCGGCGGGGGTGGCGGCTATTTAAAGAGAGGGGGGCGGGTTGGAGGAGGGGGCAAGGCGGCGGCGAGGCGGAGTCCGGCTCGGACTCCGGTCCAAGTCGGCGGGGGCGGTCCGAGTCTATGTTGGTCGGCCTGCTCGGCTGGGCCTTAGGCCCAGTCGGGCGCGGGAAAACTTTTTTTTAAATAGTTCCGCTGACAGAAAAAAATCCTATAAAATAAAATAAAAATCTAAAAATGCCAAAACAAATTTTCACCGTCTAAATGAAATATTCAGAACGAGATGAACATTTTCTGGCCCTAAAATGCAATTTTTTTGAAAACGTGCAATTTTTCTAATGCAAATAAAATCCAAATAAAAAAACAAATAAAATCCAACAAATGATTTTAACATTTTCCCTGCAATATTTCAATTGTTTTGAAGAAGTCATATTATCTGCCCTCATTTATTTTATTATGAAATATTTTTCGGAGAGAAAAATAATTAAAATAAAAAATCCTCGTTTTCGCTATTTGATAAAAATCAAATATGAAAACCGGAAAATCCCCAACTCTCTCCGAGGGTCCTTCAGTTGCTTAGGATTTCGAGGATTGCGGAACGAGAATGCAATAAAATATAATATGCATGGATGACCTATGTATAACATTGAACATTTGGGATGTTACAAACGTACCCCCCTTAAGATGAATCTCGTCCTCGAGATTCGGGTTGGCTAGAAAATAGGTGCGGGTGGTCTTTGCGAATATCATCCTCTCGTTCCCAGGTGGCTTCCTCCTCGGTATGGTGGCTCCTTGAACTTTGCAAAACTTAATAACCTTAGTGCGGGTGACTCATTTGGCAAAGTCAAGAATCTTTCTTGGCTTCTCCTCATAAGTCAAATTCTTGTCCAACCGAATCGCCTCCGGGTCTTGTATCTCTTAATGGTATATCGGCCATCTCAGCATGACACTTCTTCAACTGTGAGACGTGGAACACATCGTGAACTCCTGACAATCCTTCTGGTAACTCTAGCTTGTAGGCAACTTCTCCCATCCGTCCCAGAACCGATACGATCCTACAAATCTTGGAGCTAATTTTCCCTTAACTCCAAAGCGTTTCACTCCTCGCAAAGGGTGATACTGCAGATATGATCTGTCTAAAAATTTCATAGGTTACCTCCTTGCGTTTTGTGTACGCATAACTCTTACACTGGGTCGAGGCAATCTTGATGCATCACGGATCGGTTTAAATTTCTCTTCAGACTCCTTGATCAAGTCTGGTCCAAACAGCTGTCGGTCTCCTACCTCATCCCACATTAGCGGTGTTCTGCATCTGCGTCCATACAGAGCTTCGAACGGTGCCATCTTCAAACTGGCCTGGTAGCTATTGTTGTATGAGAACTCTGCGTAAGGCAAATTGTCATCCCAACTAGATCCATAATCTAGCGCACATGCTCTCAAAATGTCCTCCGAATCTGGTTGACTCTCTCATCATCCATCTGCTCATGGGCGAAATGTTGTCTTGAACTCCAATCTCATACCTGTGGTCCGTGTAATGGCGATGCCAAAACTTTGAAGTAAACTGTGTTCCTCTATCGTCACGATGGTCCTCGGAACTCCATGCAAACATACAATCCTGGACATATATATCTTGGCCAACTTTGCACTTGTATAATTTGTTTTCACTGGGATGAAGTGAGCCACTTTGGTCAAGCGATCCACTACTACCCATATTGAGTCATATCCTGCCTTGGTCCCGGGTAGTCCAGTGATAAAGTCCATGCCAAGTTTATCCCACTTCCATTCGGGTATCGGCATAGGCTGTAACAGTCCTGCTAGCTTCTGATGCTCTGCCTTCACTCTCTGACATACATCACATATGGCTACATACTCGGCAATATCCTTCTTCATACCAGTCCACCAAAAACTCGCTTTCAAATCCAAGTACGTCTTGGTGTTTCCGGGGTGTATCGAGTATGGTGAGTCATGAGCCTCCTGAAGTATTAACTTCCCGATCTCTGGGTTACTAGGCACATAAACTTGGTCCTCAAACCATAAGGTGTCGTGCTCATCCTCACGAAAACCTTTGGCCTTTCCTTTGCTCATCTTCTCCTTTATATCAGCAATCTCTTTGTCTTCCTTCTGAGCTTCTCGAATCTTGTCCAACAATGTAGACTGAACTTCCATTGTTGCAATGAAACCTCTTGGAACAATCTCCAACCTAAGTTCCATGATATCTTCAGCTAACTCCTTCGGTAATCCCTTACTTTCAAGGATATTAGCGTAACTCTTCCGGCTCAAAGCATCTGCTATGACATTGGCCTTTTCTGGATGATAGTGCAGCTTCATGTCATAATCCTTTATAAGCTCCAACCATCTCCTCTGCCTAAGGTTCAACTCCTTTTGCGTGAAAATGTACTTCAAACTCTTATGATCCGTGTACACATCACAACAGTTCCCAATAAGGTAATGTCTCCAGGTCTTCAATGCATGCACTACGGCTGCTAGCTCGAAATCATGCGTGGCATAGTTCAACTCATGGGGCTTCAGTTGTCGTGAGGCATACGAAACAATCTTTCTATCCTGCATAAGCACACATCCAAGTCCCAAGCGTGAGGCGTCACAATACACTTGAAACTCCTTATGTATATCTGGCAATGTTACCACTGGGCTGTAGTCAAACGTTTCTTCAACTCCTGAAAACTTTCCTCGCAATCTTCTGTCCATTTAAACTTAGTATCCTTCTTCAGCAATTCAGTCATTGGCTTAGAAATCTTGGAAAAATTCTCAATGAATCTCCGATAATATCCTGCGAGTCCAAGGAAACTGCGGATCTCGCCAACTGAAGTGGGTGCCAACCATTCAGTGACTGACTGAACCTTGCTGGGGTCCACTACTATACCTTCTCCTGATATAACATGCCCAAGAAATCCAACTTCCTTCAACCAAAACTCACACTTACTGAATTTAGCGTATAACTGGTGTTCCCTGAGTTTCTCGAGAAATAAACGCAAATGCTCCTTGTGCTCCTCTTCGTTCTTCGAGTATACCATAATGTCATCAATAAACACCACAACAAACTTGTCCAAATACTCCATGAACACCTTGTTCATCATACTCATGAAATAGGCAGGGGCGTTAGTCAGTCCAAACGACATGACCGTATACTCGTATAATCCATATCGCGTGGTGAACGCTTTCTTTGATATATCCTTCTCTCGAATCTTCAACTGTTGGTATCCCGATCGTCGATCGATCTTCAAAAACACCTTAGCTCCTTGCAGCTGATCAAACAGATCATTGATCATTGGTAGTGGATACTTGTTCTTAATCGTTACTTCATTCAAGGCTCGGTAATCAACAACCATCCTCAGGGATTTATCCTTCTTCTCGACCAAAAGCACTGGGGCTCCCCAAGGTGATGAACTCCTTCAGATGTAACCTTTCTCCAACAACTCCTTGATCTGTTTCTTAATTTCCTCCAGATCATTTGCGGGCATCCGATAGGGTCTCTTGGATATTGGCCCTGTACCTGGCAATAGCTCTATCAAAAACTCGATGTCTCGATCCGGTGGCATGCCTGGTAACTCCTCTAGGAAAACATCCGGAAAATCCTTTACTACCGGTACTTCCTCCTGAACAACTCCCGTGAGGGCATTCACTTGGCTACTCCTAGGCACATGCCTAGATACATACTTAATCCTTTTTCCCTCCGGGGTAGTAAGATAAATTGATTTGCTAGCACAGTCAATGCTGCCTCCATACTTTGACATCCATTCCATACCTAATATCACATCCAATCCTTGCGACTCCAAGATAATTAGGTCGCATGAGAAAAATATGTGTGCCAATGGTTAGGGGTATCTGGTTGCACCATCGGCTAGCCATGTACTCTGCTCGGCGTAGCTCACTAAAGAGAGGGGTCCTAAGGGTTTGGGTTGGTAGCTTAAACTTATCCACAAATCCCCTTGATATGTATGAATGGGATGCACCAGTATCGAAAAGAACAAGAGCGGTAAATGACTTAACCAAAAACTTACCTATCACCGCGTCCGACTGCTCTTCAACTTCCTCCACGTTAACGTGGTTCACTTGTCCTTTGTTGAATGGATTGGGCTTCTTCCCAGCGCTCCCATTTCCATTTCCATTCCTTCCTTCAGGGCAATCATTGGCATAGTGCCCTGTCTTCCCGCACTTAAAGCAAGTAACTTAACTTAGGTCCCTTTTGGCGGGTGTAGCTGGATTGGAGCGGTTCTGATTGTTATTAACTCCGTTCCCATTTCCATTCTTAGCACCATTCTGGTTATGCGATCCTCCTCCAGTATGGTTGTGACCTCCATGGTTATCAACAAGTCCTCCCAAGTTCGGGGTTAAGCAGGGCTTCTGTTGAGCTCCTGAATTATACTTCCCTTGTCCATACTTCCTCTTACGGCTCTCAATTTGCTGCTGCTTCCCTTCAATCATAAAGGCCTTGTCTACCAACTCCTGGTAGTTGTTGAAAGTTGCCACCATCAACTGCATGCTCATCTCATCATTCAGCCCTTCCATAAACTTCTCTGCTTGGGCATCTATGGCCACATCATCGGGGCATAGCACGATAACTTGCTAAAATCATCCACGTCTTTGAGCTCTGAGACGGTTCCCCTGGCGTAAGTTGCAAAACTCGCGCTTCTTCATCTGCATGGCTCCGGTTGAGACATGGGACGTCTGAAAAGCTTCTTGAAACTGGTCCCGGTGGCGTTGGCTATAGGAAAAGTAGCGTATAATTCTTCCACCATGCGGTCTGCTGGTCCATCCAATTGATGTCTGCAAAGCGCACCTTCTCAACATCTGTGCATCCTGTGGTGGTTAACTCCCTTCCAATACGGCGTAGCCAATCATCGAAACTATTGGCTCGGTGCTCTTTGGAAAACACCGCGTGGCTGTAACCTCGGGAAGCGGGCTAAGTTGTCCACCGGTGGGTGAGTTATTGTTGTTGCCACAGTTACGAACTAGCAATTGCATCAAAGCATTATCTTTCTGGATCAAGCTGGGTGAGTTCAATTGGAAAAACAAAACCGATGTCACGTCTCGGAGGCATCTGATGGGTTTAGATGGAAGAGATTAGAATAGAAAAAGGTCTAATGAGAAAACACTACCCATATGCACATGAGGCAAACACAATCATTTCACTCAATCAATCAAGCAAGGGCATACAAACAGTCTAGGACTATCACAAAAGTGCTCAACTACTATTAGATACATGGGGAAAAAATACTACTAATATATGGTGGTCATCTAGAAATTTTGATCGGTGGAAGACTCCATGATGTCTGCTCCAGCTTCGTCTTCATAGTCATCATCACTTGGATCGGAATCGGTGTCATTGATGCTGATGTAGTTGTCCGGGCAAGTGGGGTCATCGTCTTCTTCTTCTGGTGCTGGTCCTCCCATGAATACTCCGATCTTCTTAACTAGGTCGTCGTTCTACTCCAGTAGTGTCTTGATTTCCTCCTCATATCCATCGCGTGTAAACTTGAGTTCTTCCTCCATCTTGATGATCCTGGTCTTCGCGTTCTTCAACTTCATCATGTCTGCGCACATCTGGTTCTCCTGACATCGAATGTGCTGGTTTAGCTCCTGGATGAAAGCTGCAATGGATCTATCCTTCTTGGTGCTGATTACTTCCCATTGCTCGTCTCGGCGCCCACATATTTGATAGATGGTGTCCTTAAGCTCCATGTTGTAGACTTATCCAATGCGTCCCATGGTAATGTGGGTTGCCATGCTCTTGCCTAGACTCCAGGTGGGTGCTTCAAAAGAAAATTCTATGGGTTTAGAAGTTGGCGAGAACGTCCTTCCTGGAACTTGTACTTGAATCATCCAGTGCTCCTCTTACGGTAAGGTGGCATTATGCGTCCGGTGAAGCTTGGTATTCCAATGTTCAAGTACCTAGTGACTTCCTTCAAGTGGCGTCCAACAGGTGTGTCTTCATCCGGTTGTGCAAACTTGTTCTTCATCTCCGTCATCCTAAAGAGTGGAAAAAAGGGAGAGGAGTCAGAAATGAGTAGAGAAGAGTGACCTATGGTTTATCTTAGTGGTCGTGTCCTACACTCAGCGTGTGCTCTGATACCATCTTGTAGCGACCCGACCTCAGATGGTTAAGTCTCTGTGTTCCAGTGTCATCCCTGGATCAGTAATGCTGACACACACAATACTCGAAGGATTTATAACAGAGTAGCAATCTGTAACAGCCCCAGATCAACTCTAGAGCTTGCTTGTAACTAGTAGCATTGCATCCATGCATCATGTTTAATTTCCATGAAATTTGAAATGGGGATGATCAAGCCCTAGCACTAAAGCAATTCAAATAGGTTTAAATTCAAAAATATTTTCAAAAACTCAAAGTGGTTTGCAAAAATGTTCATGATTAATGGAAAAAGGTGAAAACCATATCCAGAGGTGATGGATATTTTTCCAAGGCATTTTGGATTTTTGAATAAACCATATTGTATTTGAATTGGGGCATTTAAATACTACTAATATTTTTAAATGCTCCAACAATTCTGGAAAGCAGTTAAGGGCCTCTGTAATAATTCAGTTAATGCCCACAATTATTTTCAGGATTTATTTAAATGGTTTGGTATTTTACTAAACTAAAACAAAAAGAAAATAGAAATAGAAAAGGGAAAGGAGAGAACTGTACCTGGCCAGTTACCTGCGCAGCCCACCCGGCCCAATTCCCCCTGCCCAGTGGCCCAGCCCACCGCCCACCGCTCATCGCCTTCCTTCCGCTGAAAGGTGAGGCGAGGCGTGGCGTGAAGGCCGCGATGCTGCCACCTGCTTGCGCCTGGCGGCCTCCCGACCTTCTCGACGCCTGGAACAGCCACGCCCCTGGACTCTCTCACTCTCTCCGACCCTCCCTCTCCTCTGCTCCCTCCTCTCGCCCGGGACAGCGGCCTGCCGCCACCGTCGCTGTCGCATGGCCACCGCCTCCCCCTTACCTCCCCGACATGCCCCCAAGCCCCGCCACTCCATCCTCGCCCTCCTCACCGAGCCTCCCGACGCCGGAGCGCCCCGAGGCGCCCCCCCCGCCGTTTTGCCCGTCACGGACCCGCCGCGCGCCGTCAATTAAATCGGCTCCGGTGCCTTCGAGCTCGCTGATGCCATCACCGCACCCGCCGTGAGCTCCTCTATCGCTTCCCCTTCTCCCCGACTCGTTCTCCTCTCTAGCCACCATTTCCATCGGCGTCAAGGCTTCGCCGCCGTGCTCGTCGCCGGGCGTGGCTAGAGCCCCAGTGGCTCAAGCCAACCCCACCCTGGGCTCACCGCAGCACCAGGGAACCCAGCGCCTCCGGTTCCCCTCTAGCGCGCCGCAGCGTCGAGCCCGAGCTCGCCCGAGCTCCGGCCGCCGCCAAACACGCCGCCGGCGGGATTCCGGCCGCCCCCGCACCTCCCGTTGGTCCCCCTAGATGCGCGGGATCACGGGCTCCCTCCTGGTGCCCTCAGCGCGCCCCAGCCGCGGCCCTAGCGCAACTCCGGCGAGCCACCGCCGCTCGGTTGGTCGCCGCCGGCCAAATTCCGGCAAGTGCCGACGTGGCCATATTATTAGCACTAACTAACCCCCCCTGCTTACACTGACGAGTGGGCCCGGCCACTAACTAACCGGTTAGCACTAACCGAACCTAGTTAGTTAAACTAACTCTTGACCAGTGGGTCCCAGCGTCGAGTTGACCTGGACAGCGACCCAGTTGACCACCGACGTCACATCGACGTTAGGTGACGTAATAATTAGTTTTACGGAATTATTTTAATTCAGGAAATTTCATAAAATGTCCTAAACTTCTAAAATTCATAGAAATTCAACCGTAACTCGGATTGAAATAATTTATATATGAAAAATGATCAGAAAAATATGAAGAATCTGTTTATGCCATGATCATGCATGTTTGAACAAGTTAACCTCACTGAATAGGATGAATCATGATTAGGGTAACTTATGAGCTAGCATTTGGAGTTGGAGTTCAACCTTGTTTGAATTCCACTTCAACTAACTTGGATTATTATTGCATTAGGTGAATTCAGTTCCTTAACATGATCATGCATCATATATGTGCAATGCATTGATTGTGTTCTTTCTCAGTTACTGGTGTTTGTCCCCTCCCGGTAGACGACGTTCCGACAATGAATTCGATGACACCGATGAAGAACTATATTATCTTCAGAAGTGCCAGGCAAGCAAAACCCCCTTGTTCATTCCGATACAATCCCACTCTCTCGCTCCTGCTCTATTTTATTGCATTAGGACAACAACGACTCATGTGTTACTTGCTGCGGTAGCTGAACCCCTTGTTCCTTTGCATGACCTGTCATTCCACAGTAATTAGATGAAACCCACTAGCATGAGTAGGAGTTGTTTGAGCCATGTTGTGCCTACTCATTTATGCTTGTTGTCATGCACACTGCTGCTTAGAGTTGAGTCAGGTCGATTCATCGGGAATGAATTGGAATGGTTGTGTGAACATGTCCTATGGTGTGTGAGCTAAGTGTTGAACATGATTTGGTAAAGGTAGCGGTGAGAGGCCATGTAGGAGTACATGGTGGGTTGTCTCATTGCAGCCGTCCTCGTGAACTGAGTTACGTGTTTGTGATCCATGAAAGCAGTTACTACCACGCATTGGGCCCGAAACCAATGGACCCTCTCGGCTTCTTAACCACCCTTGTTCCTGGTCCGGAGTTGCAAGTAGTTTACGGTGTTTGTAGTATCTTTGGGGCCGCACGCAACGCTGAACTTAGGGGTGGGTTGTGTTGCGGTAGGCACCGTGGATGTGTACCGATTCGCCTGCTTGGTGTCTCGGGAACCTGTACACATCGTTCGGGGCCGTATGGGAAACCTCGGCGGACTCCTGCGGATGGAACCCGAATAGGCGATAAACCTGGACTAGGGACTTGAGTGTTTAGGTAGGCCGTGGCCGACACCCACGTTGGGCTTCCGCTTGAAGGTTGCCGAGTACATGTCGTGCAAACGGCGGTAAGTGGTGAGAGCGTGTGTGAAGAAGTACACCCCTGCAGGGTTTAAGATGATCTATTCGAATAGCCGTGTCCACGGAAAAGGACTTCTGGATTGCCTATATCAGTTCATAGACAAGTGAAAGTGGATACTCTAAAATGCGCAAGATAAGCGTGAGTGCTATGGATGGCGTTCTCGTGAGGGAGACGGAGGCGGGTCCATAGTGGTGTATTGACATGGTGAATATGTGGACTCGTGTGCGCCACCTCAAAAGAGTTACTTGCGATCGTAGTTCAGGATAGCCACCGAGTCAAAGCTGGCTTGCTGCAGTCAAACTCCACCACCCCTTTTGATAATGATGCATATGTAGCTAGTTACGATGTAAGTCTTGCTGAGTACAATTGTACTCACGGTTGCTTATTTTATGTTTTGCAGAGAGACGTCAGTCTCGCTAGTAGTTCCACGTGGACTTCGACGTTTAGCTTGTTACCTCAGCTACGATCTTGTGCCTTCGTCAGGATCTGGTAGATAGTCAGGCTTCTCAGCTTTTCATTTATAGTTATGCGTACTCGGACATGATTAGCTTCCGCTTGTGCTTTGACTTGTATGCTCGAGTGTTGGGTCATGAGACCCATGTTTGTAATATCTCGCTCTTGGAGCCTAATGAATAATATCTGAGTCGTAGAGTTATGTTGTGATGCCATGTTGTATCTACGCATATCAAGTATAATGTGTGTATGTTTGAAATGCTTGGTATGTGTGGGATCCGACAAACTAGTTGTTTATCCTTGGCAGCCTCTCATATGGGGAAATGTAGTCTCGTGCTTACGGCGATAGTAGTCCGCTTCTGACCGGTTCACCGGAGTCTCGCTAGCCCAGCACTACTGCTTGGACACTTGACTGGCGGCATGTGTTTCACTTCGTTCCTATGTCCGTTCTTCGGGAAATGTCACGCGGTGTTATTCGGAGTCCTGCCTAGCCTACTACAGCCGGGATACCGGAGTCCTCATAGCCAGTGCTACAGCCCGAATATATACGTTGATGACCGACATGCTCGATGGGATTCATGTATGCCTGTCCCCATAGGTTAAGCGCCGCTTTGGGTTCACGACTAGCCATGTCGGCCCGGGTTCTTTGTCATATGGATGCTAGCGACACTATCATATACGTGAGCCAAAAGACGCAAACGGTCCCGGCCATGGTAAGGCGACACCCGTGGGAATACCGTGCGTGAGGCCGCAAAGTGATATGATGTGTTACATGCTAGATCGGTGTGACTTAGGATCGGGGTCCTGACACAATCACACACTTATTACATCGGATGTCTCAGAAGAGAACTTATTACAATAATATGGCTTAAGGCCATCTAATGCGATAACAGCGGAAGGCTTGGAAGATAAAGTGAGTCCATCAACTCCAACGGCATAGCTGAGCTGCACGGCAACGACCTATCGAACCTTACTCCTCGTCCGAAAAGTCTGCGACATAATATGTTGCAGCCCGAGAACGGGTCAGCACATGGAATATGCTAGCAATATAATACAATAGAGCAAGAACAGAATAATGCTATCACTACATGCATATTTGGCTGGTGGAAAGCTCTATGGTTATAGTTTTGCGAAAAAGCCAATTTTTCCCTACAACAAAGGAATATATTTTATTTAACTATCATGGTGGTGGAAACATTGAGAAGGTATAACCCCAACTCAATCCCAATTGAAGTAGTTAACATCCCAACAGTATTAATTAAGAGTGATGAGATACATGTGATAACTCAAGTACTAGATACTCAAAATTGTCCATAACCGAGGACACGGCTAACCATGATTAGACTGTACACTCTGCAGAGGTTTGCGCACTTTTCCCCACAAGACTCGATCGCCTCCGTTGATTTCTCGCACTACATGGTGTTTGTGAAACGGATGACCGAGACATTATCTTTCAGAAACATTAACTCTCTACTCCGGGTAGACCATACCAAACCTACCAAACCCACTACCTGCTGATCTACCTCTTCAAGAGCTTCACGTAACTTACTCAACTATGCTAGAGCCCATAGTAGCTTGTGGCTGCACACGGAAGTTTCTAGCATGAATAATCTAAATTCCCTTTGAGCCTGGGTGGCGGTCCATAGGAAGATCACACGGGTACCCCGGGATTTCCAAAAATAAAACAGACAACATTGGGTTCCCCAGGTGCCTCAATCCACCCAGATGTGTATTAAAGTTGCCACATTAAATTAAACCTTTAATTAACAATCTCACATCTGTCATGGATACACTCAAACCCAACCACGTCTACGAGCATAGCATAGCAATATAAGCAACACGTAGAAGTAACTCGCAAGGGTTTGATAGTAACAGGGCAATAGGTTCTACCTCAACTACTACTTCCCAACCCACAAGTTAATGACATCCTAACCATGCAATGTTTGAGGATTGAGCTAATGCATAAAAACTGGGTATGAAAAGAGTATGATCAAAGTGTTACTTGCCTTGCTGACGATCCGCGAATCCTAGAGACTCGTAGTAACACGCTTCGCACTCCAGGAATTCTATCGCAAGCAAACAGTAACATACATAAGCAACAAGCAAAGATGCACAAGCAAAAAATAAAAGAGGCTGACCAGAAAGTTCAACTTAAGAACTCCGGTTTGCAAAAGGAATCAAACCAAACGGAGCAACGAAACTCAAACGGCAAAAGAAACAAGATCCGCTTACTAATCTGAACTAGGGTCAAATTTTTAGTATCAAAATCTTGTTTAAATTGTTTAAACGGAAAGGGGGTCTCGAAACGAAGATCTAGGCGCTTGAATCGCATGATTCCGACTAACGAGCGAAAAGATAAACAGAAACTAAGATCGGATCAGAAATCACGATCAGAAAAATCGCGGAATAAATCCGAGAAAAGAAAAACTGACGAACATACTAACGAACGAACGTTCGTTATCTCGATCTAAACGAAGAACGTGTTCGTTATAACGAACGAACGAGCGAACACTCGCTAAATAAATAAACCGGAGAAAAATCGATCTATTTAAAAAAACGGAAACTAGGGTTTCTAAAAAACCGAACGGTTTTTCTCAGAAAACCGGGGCGGCGGGCGGTTACCTCGGCTTGGCTCCGGCGGGGTTCCGGTGCGGCAACGGGGCTCGGGGGCGGCGACTTGGGCGGCGTGTGCCGGGCGGCTCAGCGGCCGAGGCTCAGCGGGCTCGAAGCGGCGGCGGGGCTCGGGCTTCGGGCGGCGGTGGCGGGTGGTGGGGGTGTGTGGCGGGGTGGCGGCTATTTAAAGAGAGGGGTGGCTTGGAGGAGGGGGCAAGGCGGCGCGAGGCGTGAGTCCGGCTCGGACTACGGGTCCCGAGTCAGGCGGGCTTCAGGCCAAGGGAGGCGGCGGCGGCTTGGCTGGCCTGCTCGGCTGGGCCTTAGGCCTAGTCGGGCGGGGGAAAACTTTTTTTTTAATAGTTCCGCTGACAGAAAAAAATCCTATAAAATAAAATAAAAATCTAAAAACGCCAAAACAAATTTTCACCGTCTAAATGAAATATTTAGAACGAGATGAACATTTTCTTGGCCCTAAAATGCAATTTTTTTGAAAACATGCAATTTTTCTAATGCAAATAAAATCCAAATAAAAAACAAATAAAATCCAACAAATGATTTTAACATTTTTCCTCCAATATTTCAATTGTTTTTAAGAAGTCATATTATCTCCCTTCATTTATTTTCTTACGAAATATTTTTTGGAAAAATAATAATGGGAAAACTTTGTTTTTGCCACTCTAGTTTTTGCCAACTTTGCTTATGCCATTCTAGAATTTGACATCTCACTTTTGCCACTCTTAGCTTTTGACAATACATCACAAATGCTATTCTGTGGCAAAAATGATAATTTTTCATTTCACTTTTGCCACTCTTAGCTTTTGACCTGTATCACAGTTGCCACTCTAAATTTTTTGCTTTTGCCACGGAATGGCAAAAGTGATATATTGTCAAAAGCTAAGACTGGCAAAAGTGAAATGTCAAATTCTAGAGTGGCATAAGCAAAGTTGGCAAAAACTAGAGTGTCAAAACAAAATTTTCCCAAAAATAATTAAAATAAATAATCCTCGTTTTCGCTATTTGATAAAAATCAAATATGAAAACCGGAAAATCCCCAACTCTCTCAGAGGGTCCTTGAGTTGCTTAGGATTTCGAGGATTGCGGAACGAGAATGCAATAAAATATGATATGCATGGATGACCTATGTATAACATTCCAAATTGAAAATTTGGGATGTTACAGCATCGTTGTCGTCTCGCCAACTATTGCTTCTACGACTATCGCTACCGCTTAGTGATAAAGTAAAGCAATTACATGGCGATTGCATTTCATTCAATAAAGCGACAACCATATGGCTCTTGCCAGTTGCCGATAACTCCATTACAAAACATGATCATCTCATACAATAAAATTTAGCATCGTGTCTTGACCATATCACATCACAACATGCCCTGCAAAAACAAGTTAGACGTCCTCTACTTTGTTTTTGCAAGTTTTACGTGGCTGCTACGGGTTGAGCAAGAACCGTTCTTACCTACGCATCAGAACCACAATGATTTTTCGTCAAGTATGTGTTGTTTTAACCTTCAACAAGGACTGGGTGTAGCCACACTTGATTCAACTAAAGTTGGAGAAACTGACACCCGCCAGCCACCTGTGTGCGAAGCACGTCGGCAGAACCAATCTCGCGTAAGCGTACTCGTAATGTCGGTCCGGGCCGCTTCATCCAACAATACCGCCGAATCAAAGCATGACATGCTGGTAAGCAGTATGACTATTATCGCCCACAACTCACTTGTGTTCTACTCGTGCATATAAGATCTACGTATAGACCTGGCTCGGATGCCACTGTTGGGGAACGCAGTAATTTCAAAAAAAAAATCCTATGTACACACAACATCATGGTGATGCATAGCAATGAGAGGGGAGAGTGTAGTCCATGTACCCTCATAGACCGTAAGCGGAAGCATTATGACAACGCGGTTGATGTAGTCGCACGTCTTCACGGTCCGACCGATCCTAGTACCGAAAGTACGGCACCTCCGTGATCTGCACATGTTCGCCTCAGTGACGTCCCACGAACTCTCGATCCAGCTGAGTGTCGAGGGAGAGCTTCGTCAGCACGACGGTGTGATGAAGGTGATGATGAAGCTACCGGTGCAGGGCTTCGCCTAAGCACTGCAACGATATGACCGAGGTGGATTATGGTGGAGGGGGCACCGCACACGGCTAAGAGATCAATGATCAACTTGTGTGTCTATGGGGTGCCCCCTCCCCCGTATATAAAGGAGTAGAGGAGAGGGGGAGGGCCGGCCCTCTATGGCGCGCCCTAGAGGAGTCCTACTCCCACCGGGAGTAGGATTCCGCCCTTCCCTAGTTGGACTAGGAGAGAAGGAAGGGGGAGAGAGGGAGGAAGGAAAGGGGGCGCCCCCCCCCCCTTCCTACTCCAATTCGGACCAGAGGGGGAGGGGGAGCGCGGCCTGCCCTAGCTGCCCCTCTCTCTCTCCACTAAAGGCCATTAGGGCCTATATACTCCCCGGGGGGTTCCGGTAACCTCCCGGTACTCCGGTAAATGCCCGAACTCACCCGGAACCATTCCGATGTTCAAACATAGCCATCCAATATACCGATCTTTATGTCTCGACCATTTCGAGACTCCTCGTCTTGTTCGTGATCATATCCGAGACTCCGAACTACCTTCGGTACATCAAACCACATAAACTCATTGATAACCCACAAGTATAGGGGATCGCAACAGTTTTCGAGGGTAGAGTATTCAACCCAAATTTATTGATTCGACACAAGGGGAGCCAGAGAATATTCTCAAGTATTAGCAGTTGAGTTGTCAATTCAACCACACCTGGATAACTTAGTAACTGCAGCAAAATATTTAGTAGCAAAGTAGTATGGAAGTAACGGTAACGATAGCAAAAGTAATATTTTTGGGTTTTGTAGTGATTGTAACAAGATGTAACGAAAAAGTAATTAAGCGAAGAACAATATGTGAAAAGCTCGTAGGCATTGGATCGGTGATGAAGAATTATGTCGAATGCGGTTCATCATGTAACAGTCATAACATAGGGTGATACAGAACTAGCTCCAATTCATCAATGTAATGTAGGCATGTATTCCGAATATAGTCATACGTGCTTATGGAAAAGAACTTGCATGCCATCTTTTGTCCTACCCTCCCGTGGCAGCAGGGTCCTAGCGGAAACTAAGGGATATTAAGGCCTCCTTTTAATAGAGTACCGGACCAAAGCATTAACGTATAGTGAATACATGAACTCCTCAAACTATGGTCATCACCGGAGTGGTCCCGATTATTGTCACTTGGGGTTGCGAATCATAACACATAGTAGGTGACTATAGACTTGCAAGATAGGATCAAGAACTCACATATATTCATGAAAACCTAATAGGTTCAGATCTGAAATCATGGCACTTTCGGACCCTAGTGACAAGCATTAAGCATAGCAAAGTCATAGCAACATCAATCTCAGAACATAGTGGATACTAGGGATCAAACCCTAACAAAACTAACTCGATTACATGATAAATCTCATCCAACCCATCACCGTCCAGCAAGCCTACGATGGAATTACTCACCCACGGCGTTGAGCATCATGAAATTGGTGATTGAGGATGGTTGATGATGACGATGGAGACGGATTCCCCTCTCTGGAGCCCCGATCGGACTCCAGATCAGCCCTCCCGAGAGAGTTTAGGGCTTGGCGGCGGCTCCGTATCGTAAAACGTGATGAATCCTTCTCTCTGATTTTTTTCCCCGAACGTGAATATATAGAGTTGGAGTTGAGGTCGGTGGAGCTCCAGGGGGCCCGCGAGGTAGGGGCGTGCCACAGGGCGGCCAGCGCCTCCACCCTCGTGGACGGGGTGTGGGCCTGGCCTTGATTCTTTTGCCAGTATTTTTATTATTTCCAAAAATAATCTCCGTGAAGTTTCAGGTCATTTCGAGAACTTTTGTTTCTGCACAAAGATAACACCATGGCAATTCTGCTGAAAACAACGTTAGTCCGGGTTAGTTCCATTCAAATCATGCAAGTTAGAGTCCAAAACAAGGGCAAAAGTGTTTGGAAAAGCAGATACGACGGAGACGTATCAACTCCCCCAAGCTTAAACCTTTGCTTGTCCTCAAGCAATTCCGTTGATAAACTGAAAGTGATAAAGAAAAACTTTTACAAACTCTGTTTGCTCTTGTTGTTGTAAATATGTAAAGCTAGCATTCAAGTTTTCAGCAAAGATTATGACTAACCATATTCACAATAACACTTAGATCTCATGTTTACTCATGTCAATGGCATAATCAACTAGTGAGCAATAATAATAAATCTCGGATGACAACACTTTCTCAAAACAATCATAATATGATATAACAAGATGGTATCTCGCTAGCCCTTTCTGAGACCGCAAAACATAAATGCAGAGCACCTTTAAAGATCAAGGACTAACTAAACATTGTAATTCATGGTAAAAGAGATCCAGTCATAGTCATACCCAATATAAATTAATAGTAATGGATGCAAATGACAGTGGTGCTCTCCAGCTGGTGCTTTTTAATAAGAGGGTGATGACTCAACATAAAAGTAAGTAGATAGGCCCTTTGGAGAGGGAAGCAGGGATTTGTAGAGGTGCCAGAGCTCGATTTTTGAAATAGAGATAAATAATATTTTGAGTAGCATACTTTCCTTGTCAACATAACAACCATGAGATGGCTATATCTTCCATGCTACACACATTATAGGCGGTTCCCAAACAGAATGGTAAAGTTTATACTCCCCCTCCACCAATAAACATCAGTCCAAGGCTTGTCCGAAACAACGGGTGCCTCCAACTAACAACAATCCTCGGGGAGTTTTGTTTGCAATTATTTTGATTTGATTTGCTTAAAGCATGGGACTGGGCATCCCGGTGACCAGCCATTTTATCGTGAGTGAGGAGCGGAGTCCACTCCTCTTGAGAATAACCCGCCTAGCATGGAAGATACAGACAACCCTAGTTGATACATGAGCTATTCGAGCATACAAAACAGAATTTCATTTGAAGGTTTAGAGTTTGGCACATACAAATTTACTTGGAACGGCAGGTAGATACCGCATATAGGAAGGTATAGTGGACTCATATGGAATAACTTTGGGGTTTAAGAGACTGGATGCACAAGCAACATTCCCGCTTAGTACAAGTGAAGGCTAGAAAAATACTGGGAAGCGACCAACTAGAGAGCGACAACAGTTATGAACATGCATTAAAATTAATGAACATTGAGTGCAAGCATGAGTAGGATATAATCCACCATGAACATAAATATTGTGGAGGCTATGTTGATTTGTTTCGACTACATGTGTGAACATGTGCCAAGTCAAGCCACTCGAATCATTCAAAGGAGGATACCACCCTATTATACAACATCACAACCATTTTAATAGCATGTTGGCACGCAAGGTAAACCATTATAAACTCCTAGCTAATTAAGCATGGCATAAGCAACTATAATCTGTAATTGTCATTGCAAACATGTTTATTCATAATAGGCTGAATCAGAACGATGAACTAATCATATTTACAAAAACAAGAGAGGTCGAGTTCATACCGACTTCATCATCTCAATCAGTCCATCATATATCGTCATAATTGCCTTTCACTTGCACGACCGAACGATGTGAATGATAATAATAGTGCACGTGCATTGGACTAAGCTGGAATCTCCAGGCATTCAATACAAAGGAGAAGACAAGGCAATATGGGCTCTTGGTTAAATCAACAATAATGCATATACGAGCCACTTCAACATTTTCATTATGGTCTTGTCCTCTCGACCCCCAAAGAAAAGAAA
Source organism: Aegilops bicornis (assembly GCA_021605145.1). Lineage (NCBI taxonomy): Eukaryota > Viridiplantae > Streptophyta > Magnoliopsida > Poales > Poaceae > Aegilops > Aegilops bicornis. Next base: position 690,781,496 of record CM038671.1, on the reverse strand, counting down.
AGAAATAAAACTATTTACACGGGAAAGCTCCCAACAAACAAAAGAAGAACAGGAAATATTTTTGGGTTTTCTTTTAATTATTTCTACTACAGACAATTTTTTTTTGGTTTTCTTAAGGTTTTTCAAACATACAAGCAGAAATACGTACTCCCCCAAGCTTAGGATTTTGGCCTAAGTTGGTCTATTGCCACGGCTGGCCTAGCGGATATCCGAAGTTGTAACTGGGGTCGTACTGAGATGAAGCATCGGGTTGCCACTGGCTGGCCATCTCCTCCGGATTCCACTTATAAACAGACTGTCGTGAAGGATCAAATTATGGCTCCGGCTCTGGCTCTATAGCTGATGTGGGGTTTCGATAGGCATGAATGGCCTCCAGCGAACAAGGTACTTGCCTGCAGATAAGTCAAACAAGGAAGGAGCAGGCAAAGTAATTGTCTCAGGGTGATTTTTATCAAATAACAGTCTATAGTTAAGCTCCTTTTTCCTGTTCTTAACAATGAAATCATGTGCAACCATACTCTTGTAATCTAGAAAAATAGTAGGCAACTTTTCTTCTTTCTCATAATGCCTAATTGGTATGTTAAAGTATGCAGCGAGGTGCGAGTCGAAGATGCCTCCCAAGATGGGGCCCTTAGTACGGTTAAGATTTAACCGCTTCGCAACAATAGCGCCCATACTGAATGAGTCATCACGAAACAAGGCATGGCACAAAATAACAATATTAGGGGCACTTAGGTTGCCACAGTTTCCGCAACCAATTAAGCATCTACTAGCATATAATGCAAAGTAACGTAAAACAGGAAAATGTATGCTAGTGATTCTTGCATCAGAAACTTTCCTAGTTTCCCCTACAACAGTTGTATCAATAAACCCCTCCACATCGTCACGATGTGGTTCCTCTACGCTGCCTGGAAAAGGCAACTTGCAAACCTCACAAAATTCAGAGAGGGGCATCTCCTTATACTCATCATATAAATAGAAATCCATCGAAGGTGGAGACCTCCTAAAATGAAAATGAAAATTTTGCACAAAAATATTAGTGAGTAGGAGATACTGTTCGCGTTGGTCGCGGAGGAAGTCGGTGAGGCCTGCATTCTCAGCCAACTCATAAAAATCATCATAAATCCCGGCTGCTCTCAAGAAATCATCACAAGGCCATTCACACGGCCGGACTTCATGATGCGAGGGAGATTATACTTGGGCCTCTCTTCTTCTTCACTTTGCTTATCCTTCGAGCTTCGACTCGAAGAACCCCTCAAAAATCTCTTCATCATTTTCTGAATATTTCTGAAATTTTTAGTAACTTCAAATAAAAGTGAACCAAACTCAACAAAAGTGATAGAAACTACTCCCATAAGTGCCTAGAGACTATATCATGCACTAGAACTACTTGGAACCATATAAATTTGACATGCAAGCACAAGAACATGATCACCTAGGTAGCACAAATTTGCAATGAATAAAGCACTAGAACAAAAACTAATTGGACCATTGGAGGAGTCACATACCAAGGAACAATCCCCCAAAGCAGTTTTGTGGGAGGTGCTTTGAGCGAGGAGATCGAGAATCACAACAAAATGAGCTAGAACTCGTGCTTGAGCTAGTTAGTGATTTTTTTGGGAGGAAGGAGTGTGTGGTGGCTGGAATAAGTGGAGGGGAGCCACCATGGGCCCACAAGGCGGGGGGCGCACCCTGTAGGGGTGGGCGCGCCCTGGACCCTTGTGGCCAGGTGCTTTCTCCCCCTGCTGTGTTCTCAGTGCCAGATATTCTCAAATATTACAGAAAAAATCATATTTCAATTTCGGGGCTTTTGGAGAACTTTTATTTTCAGGGTATTTTTCTATTGCACGGATAATTAAAAAACTAACGAGAAAATACTATTTTTACTTTACTTAATCTAAATAATGTAAAGCAAAAGGAGGGCACAGAAGGTTGTGCTTTCTAACTTCATCCATCTCATGCTCATCGAAAGGAATCCACTAACAAGGTTGATCAAGTCTTGTTAACAAACTCATTCCGAATAACATGGAACCGGAGAAATTTTGAATAACTCTATGTTACCTCAACGGGGATACGGACGTCCTCAATAATAAGATTATCATATTTCTTCTTGACAGTAGGAAGAGGAAATTCAAAACCTCCAAAAATAATCGATGGAATTTTTCCAATACAATTGATACTGTGGACTTGAGGTTGTTTCCTCAGAAAGTGTACCGTATGCTCTACCATTAGCATGAAATGTGACAGTGCCTTTGTTGCAATCAATAATAGCCCCTGAAGTATTCAAAAAGGGTCTTCCAAGGATAATAGACATACTATCGTCCTCGGGAATATAAAGAATAACAAAGTCTGTTAAAATATTAACATTTGCAACCACAATGAGGCACATCCTCACAAATGCCGGCTGTGTATAGCGATTGATTTATTGGCCATTTGCAAAGATATTTCAGTAGGGTGTCAACTTATTCAAATCAAGTCTACGATATAAAGAGAGAGGCATAACACTAACACCGGCTCCAAGATCACATAAAGCAGTTCTAACATAATTTCTTTTAATGGAGCATGGTATAGTGGGTACTCCTGGATCTCCTAACTTCTTTGGTATTCCACCCGTAAAAGTATAATTAGCAAGCATGGTGGAAATTTCAGCTTCCGGTTGATAACCCACAAGTATAGGGGATCAATTGTAGCCTCTTTCGATAAGTAAGAATGTCGAACCCAACGAGGAGCTAAAGGTAGAACAAATATTCCCTCAAGTTCTATCGACCACCGATACAACTCTACGCACGCTTGACGTTCGCTTTACCTAGAACAAGTATGAAACTAGAAGTACTTTGTAGGTGTTTTTGGGTAAGCTTGCAAGAATATAAAGAGAGCGTAAATAAAAAGTAGGGGCTGTTTAGATAAAGACACAACTAAATTAGTTTTAGTAAAGAGCTTGTTGTCACGAGAAAGTTATTTGTCCCTAGGCAATCGATAACTAGACCGGTAATCATTATTGCAATTTTATTTGAGGGAGAGGCATAAGCTAACATACTTTCTCTACTTGGATCATATGCTCTTACGATTGGAACTCTAGCAAGCATCCTCAACTACTAAAGATCATTAAGGTAAAACCCAACCATAGCATTAAAGCATCAAGTCCTCTTTATCCCATACGCAAACAACCTACTTACTCGGGTCCGTGCTTCTGTCACTCACGCCACCCACCATAAGAAAATCATGAACATATTGCAAACCGTACAGCGGGGATCCCTCACGCTTGCGTGACATGTAGAGCACCATAGGACAACACCAATAATAAAACATGCAACTCAAACCAATCTTGATCATCAAATAACCCATAGGACAAAACATATCTACTCAAACATCATAGAATAGCCATACATCATTGGGAAATAATATATAGCACTGAGCACCATGTTTAAGTAGAGATTACAGCGAGTAAGAGAGAGGTTACACCGCTGCATAGAGGGGGGGAAGAGTCGGTGATGATGGCGGTGAAGGTGTTGGTGAATATTATGTGATGATGATGGCCACGGCAAGGTTCCGGGCGCCACCGAAGAGAAGGGAGAGGGGGGCCCTTCGCCTTCTTCTTCCTTGACCTCCTCCCTAGATGGGAGAAGGGTTTCCCCTCTAGTCCTTGGCCTCCATGGCGTGGGAGGCGAGAGCCCCTCCGAGATTGGATCTGTCTCCGCCTCTCTCTCTGTTTTACGCGTTACGGTCTTACGCCTTTTCACCGTTTCGTATATATATGGAGATCCGTAAATCCAATTGGACTGAAACCTTCGCCCAGTTTTTTCTCTGAAAATTAGCTTTCTTGCGGCCAAAGGAGAGCAGCAACCTCCTTACGGGTGGCCCACGAGGGTTAGGAGCGTGCCTAGGGGGCAGGCTCGCCCCCCTGCCTCGTGGCCACCTCGGGCACCGTCTTGCGTTGATTCTTCTTCCCATATTCTCCAAATATTCCAAAAATATTCTCCGTCCGTTTTTATTCCGTTTGGATTCCGTTTGATATAGGGTTTCTGCGAAACATAAAACATGCAACAAAACAGGAACTGGCACTGGGCACTGGATCAATATGTTAGTCCCCAAATATAGTATAAAAAGTTGCCAAAAGTATATGAAAGATGTAGAATATTGGCATGGAACAATCAAAAATTATAGAGACGACGGAGACGTATCAGCATCCCCAAGCTTAATTCCTGCTCGTCCTCGAGTAGGTAAATGATAAAAAAAGATAATCTTTGATGTGGAATGCTACCTAGAATAATCTTGATCATGTATCTAATCATGGCATGAATATTAAGATACGAGTGATTCAAGGCAATAGTCTATCATTTGACATAAAAGCAACAATGCTTCAAGCCTACTAATAAAGCAATCATGTCTTTTCAAAATAACATGGCCAAAGAAAATCATATGGTCTGGCTATGCTCTATCTTCACCACACAAAATATTCACATCATGCACAACCCCGATGACAAGCCAAGCAATTGTTGCATACTTTTGACGTTCTCAAACCTTTTCAACTTTCACGCAATACATGAGCGTGAGCCATGGACATAGCACTATAGGTGGAATAGAATGGTGGTTGGGGAGAATATAAAAAGGATAAGATAGTCTCACATCAACTAGGCGTATCAACGGGCTATGGAGATGCCCATCAATAGATATCAATGTGAGTGAGTAGGGATTGCCATGCAACGGATGCACTAAGAGCTATAAGCGTATGAAAGCTCAGACTGAAAACTAAGTGGGTGTGCATCCAACTTGCTTGCTCATGAAGACCTCGGGCGTTTGAGGAAGCCCATCATCGGAATATACAAGCCAAGTTCTATAATGAAAATTCCCACTAGTATATGAAAGTGATAACTCAAGAGACTCTATATGAAGAATATGGTGCTACTTTGAAGCACAAGTGTGGTAAAAGGGTAGTAACATTGCCCCTTCTCTCTTTTTTCTCTCATTTTTTATTTTCCTTTTTTTGTTTTTCTCTTTTTTTCTTCTTTTTTTGGTGGACTTCTTTGGCCTCTTTTTTAGGGGGGCTTCTTTGGCCTGTTTTATTTTGATAACCTCACATGGGACAATGTTCTAATAATGATGATCATCACACTTTTATTTACTTACAACTCAATATTACAACTCGATACTAGAACAAATATATGACTCTATATGAATGCCTCCGACGGTGTTCCGGGATGTGCAATGATCTAGCGTAGCAATGACATCAAAAAACGAACAAGCCATGAAAATATCATGCTAGCTATCTTACGATCATGCAATGCAATATGATAATGAATGCTCGAGTCATGTATATGATGATGATGGAAGTTGCATGGCAATATATCTCGGAACGGCTATGGAAATGCCATGATAGGTAGGTATGGTGGCTGTTTTGAGGAAGGTATATGGTGGGTTTATGGTACCGGCGAAAGTTGCGCGGTACTAGAGAGGCAAGCAATGGTGGAAGGGTGAGAGTGCATATAATCCATGGACTCAACATTAGTCATAAAGAACTCACATATTTATTGCAAAAATCTATTAGTTATCAAAACAAAGTACTACGCGCATGCTCCTAGGTGGATAGATTGGTAGGAAAAGACCATCCCTCGTCCCCGACCGCCACTCATAAGGAAGGCAATCAATAAATAAATCATGCTCCGACTTCATCACATAACGGTTCACCATACGTGCATGCTACGGGAATCACAAACTTCAACACAAGTATTTCTAAAATCCACAACTACCCACTAGCATGACTCTAATATCACCATCTTCAATCGCAAAACTATTGCAAGGAATCAAACATATCATATTTAGTTATCTACAAGTTTAATGTAGGATTTTATGACTAACCATGTGAATGACCAATTCCTGTCATCTCTCTAATAGAGTTTAGTATTACATTCACGGCTGCAGTCGGCAAGAGTTGATGTGTGTTGAACCATCGCCATTTGTACCTCAGCTATGTTGTGCAGCACTGTGGTGACCCCTTGAGACTATAAAAGGAGGCCCGTGCAACGAGAAGGGTCTCGCCTAATTCTTCATTGGACGGATACGACCACACTCGCCAGTGCTAGGTTTTGTAGCTTCCATTGCTCCCTAGCAAGAACACAATACAATCCACCAAGCAGCAGTAGGAGTGTTATCTCTCCGGAGAGCTCCGAAGCTGGGTAAATCTGCTCGTGTGCATCGCCTCGATCCGCTCTTCGTGCATTCTCCGCCCCCTCCGAACCACAAGGGACTAGGTCCCATAGGTGTTCGTGGGACACGATCAACACTCCTACTGCTGCTTGGTGGATTGTATTGTGTTCTTGCTAGGGAGCAATGGAAGCTACAAAACCTAGCCTGAGCGAGTGTGGTCTCGTATCCATCCAATGAACCGAACCAGCCGAACCCCTCCTACGTTGCACACGGGCCTCCTTTTATAGTCTCAAGGGGTCACCACAGGTGGCAAGACATATGAGGGTACAAATGTAAAAACAGTGGTTGGTACACCAACTTGTACAATGTACAGTAATCTATACCTAACTCTGACGGCAAGGGACAAGAGTAATAAATGCCCATCCTCACGCCCAACAAAGGCAACAGTGGACCGCTGGCGCGCCTCCGTCGCCACGATGGTAGCTTGTCGCCGCCGCTTATCGCTGCTCCCCATCGCTGCACAGCCCTTCGACACGCTGCGTTCGGAATAGCTCCGTGGCGCAGACGCTACGGATGAGCCGGAGCAGAGATGAAGAGAGGTTGCTCGCCGCTGCAAGCACCTTGCCACGGCTGAATCCTTTGTCGCGCTGGAGTTTGTCGATCATCAGCCTTCCCGCAAGCTCCTCTTGCCGGGTCTTGTTTCTTCGTGCCTTGAGCGCCTTTCCCGCAAGTTCCTCTTGCCGGGCCTTGATTACTTTAGCTTGAACGGCTCCAAAGGAGCCGTGGAGGATCTTGTTTGGTCATCAGTGCCAGCCTCGCCGCTGGTGTCAGAATCGCCTGCAGACGAGCTCGGGTACTAGGGTACCCCTACTCTAGTACACCGACAGGAGCCCCGCTGGGCCACACACGGCACCAAGCTCGCTGGGCCAGCCCAAAATAAAGGCACGGGCACGCGCGGTCTGGATTACGCCATTACTCGCCCTGGACCCACCACGTCTCCCACGAACGACACGCACCGGACGTGGCATCGTGGGGGAGATCGTGGCGGCTTTCTTTAATGGGAAAATCGGAACGCCCGCCCCCTCTCCCTCCTTATAAGCAGGGGGAACAGGGGCAGAACGCCCACTTGCCATTGCTGTCACATCAGAAACAACCGCTGCTCCCCCCTTTCTTCTCGAGCCCAAAGAGAGCGACGCTCCGCCCCCTCCATTGCCACCGGGCGCCATTAACGCCGTCGACCTCCTCCACCACCTCCCCCATGGCTTCAAGGCCGACAAGGGAAAGGCGTGAATCGCCGAGGCGCAGCGGCTCGCGGGCCATGGAAGGAGCGGGCCCTCTTCGATCCCCTCGCTTGACAGGAAGGAGCTGCGGAGCTGTATTACCTTTTTCGTCGACGGCGACGCTGGCGCACTCACAAGACGAGGGTGATCTCCGCCGCCACGTCCGATAAGGTTTCCATCGGGTACCCCTTTTTTGCGCTTTTCTTCCACTGCGGGCTCTGCCCGCCCTTTTCCGAATTCTTTTGTGATGTCATGAACACATATGGCCTCCGCCTCCTTGATTTCACCCCCAACACCATCCTCACCATGGCGGTTTTTGCACACCTCTGCGAGAACTTCGTCGGAGTGCACTCAAATGTAGCGCTTTTCTGCCATTACTTCATGCCCCGTGTAGAGAGAGGAGAGCCGCTTGCCGGAGGAATTGCATGGATATCCAGGATCGGCAAGAAGGAAGCATATCTTGACGGAGAGCTGCGCAGCAAGTGGGAGGAGTGGAGAGCTGATCGGTGTTGGATCTTAGAGGAGGACCCGCAGCCTTTTCACCGCCTCGCGCAAGAAACTCCCATAGTGCGCGGGTAACGATCGGAGCAACTTGGCGCCGGAGGATGCCAAGTTGAAGATTGCCGTGACTAGGATCTTGCGCCTCGTGCATGCCGGGCTTACCGTAGAGCAGCTTGGCGTGGACTTCCTTCGCCGCCACATTGCGCCTTTGCAGGGAGGGGAGGCCTGCTTGGGAGTTCCAAAACGCGCGGACATCATGAGGCTGCGTCCGGTTCGAATTCAGAACTTTACCGCCTTGGAGCCGATGGATGGCATGCTGCGGAGTTGTTCAAGCCTGATGCAGATCACCCCGAGTGGTTTATGTTGCCGAGGGGGGTCGTGCCCTTGTGCAACAACTCGTCGCTTGACCGCATCCGCGCGATGATGCCGTCGTGCGATTCCCATGGAATCGTTCCAACTTGGCAGGAGCCCGCCGACGACGCCGTGCAGCAGTTCTTCGACGACTTAGAAGAAGTGCCGATCCAGGCCGACGAAAGCGTAAGCGGCTCACCCGCGACACCACCGAAAGCAAGAGATGGCGCGATCGCCATTAAGGTTGGAGGAGGCGGCTGCTGCCGGCGTGTTTGGGTTCACTGTCGAGGAGGCAGAGAAAGCCGAGGCGGCAAGCCTTGCTGATCGAGAGGAGTTCGCCGGTGAGGAGGAGCAGGCCGAGCCCGACGCTGAACTGAACGAGCCTGCCGGGGGCGCCTCCCCTCCGCCATCAAGTAGCTTGCCGTAGGAGGAGCACGCGGCCCCGCCAAGGAGACGCCTCCGCAAGACTGGAGAAGTGGCGGGGCGGCATACGGGCCAACAGCCGCCTCGCCGCCCGACGCGCTCCACCGCGGCGAGCACTGTCACCGCGGGAGCGCCTCATGCCACCACAACCACGGGAGCGGGGTCTTCTGGTGCCACGGCCCCCGCACCCGCCAAGTGCCCGAGGGAGTCTACTCCTCCAATTCGTCGCGCTGGAGCGGAATTTGATCTCTCCGCTCTCAGCTCCGAGGAAGAAGAGGAAGAGTAAGATCTTGTCGTTGCTACTTGTAATCCTTCAATTTACTGCTTTATCTTGTATCTGACTTGCTTCACTCCGAACCTTTTCCTTCTTCAGGACGCTGGCTCAGAGGGCATCGAAGAGAGCCAAGACTCCGGTGGTGGTCATCGAAGACGAATCTCCCGTGGCGACAGGAGGCACGTCTAAGACTCCCTTGCCGGATCCGGCAACCCTTCAACAGAGCAGCCCCCAGCACAGCCCCCAGCGTAAGTACTTGGCTTATTTCTTACGGTTAGGTGTGCTTGGGTGCTCCTTCATCACTGATATCTGGATTGTTGAATTATGTAGGAGCAGAGCAGCCTCATCGGGAGGCCCCGGAGGTCACTCCAGAAGTTCAGCCTCATCAGGAGGCCCTGGAGGTCACTCCTGAAGTCCTGCTTGCTTCAACTACGCCGCCAAGGGAGAAATCTCCGCCAAGGGAGCGCTCTCCGGCAAGGGAGGCCTCTCCGACAAGGGGAGCTTCTCCGACGAGGGGCAGCGCCGACGACCCTCCGGTGGTGGAGACCGCGGCTACAGATCCCATTGCCGGTAACCCTCTTACTTGAGAATCTTCCTTGGGTTTTATTTCTTGTGTTCTTCTTGAACATTTGCTTGACTGTTCTTTCTTTTTCTGATCATCAGATCCATCTGCCGGAGAGCCGATGGAGACTGAGGTTGCCGGCGAGGAGGACGCTCGCGGCAACAATGACAACGCCACCAACATGGAAGGGGAGGCCGGCGCCGATGGGTCCGCCGTCAAGGAGGCCGCCAAGGCTGCCGGTGCAGAGGCTGGGGAGGGGTCCGGTGATCGTACTGACGGCCCTGAGGCCGCAGGAGCACCAGGCGCTGCACCGACCGCCGATCCCCCCGCCACCGATGCCACACCAGACTCCGAAGAGCCCCAGCCCGGCGGCTATCTGAAGGCCGGCGAAGGTGTCTTCATCAAGCTTCCATGGGCATCGAGCTCCAGGGCGCCGGTCGAGGGGGACACCTTCAACGTGGAGCTGCTCGCCTCCGCTGGGCTGTCCTTGGTTAACGCGCCAAGCAGCAGCAGTGGCGAAGCTCGAGGAGGAGCAGCTGTCAAGAAGCTGTTGTCGCTTACCGCTTCCGCCAAGCTAAGCCGGAGTCGCAGGAAGCACTCATCGCGAGGGCGGGAGCCGACATGGAGAAGCGCCGCAGAAGAGCTCGGCCAAGGCCAACAAGGAAACTCTTCGACGAAAGGTAAGCTGGAGCAGCTTGTCGAGCACACGGCCTTCATCCCGGAGAAGGCCGAGGTCGAGGAGCAGCAAAGGCTTGCCGCGAGTAGCTCTCCGTACAAGAAGGTGAGCTGGCGCAGCTGAAGATCATCCTCGACAGCTACGAGGAAGATCTTGCGCTGCGTAGCAATCCATTGGCGGAGCACTCAAGGAGGCAAAGGACGCCGCCGCACCGCCGAGGCCGCCAAGAAGGAACTGGAGACGAGGGTGGCACAGCCGGAGGCCACCTCCGTAAGAGCGAGGAGGAGGTCGCCGGCTGAAGCGCCGAAGCGCCGAGAAGGACGCCTACACTCTTGGCGAGTTGCGAGGTCGTTTTGCTGAGAAGATCAAGGAGCTCGACGCCGCCAAGGACTCCAAGGCGGATCTGGAGCTGAAACTGACCACCCTGACGGAGACGCTGAACGGCGCCAAGGAGCGGGAAACGGGCCTGCTGGAGAAGATCAAGGCCAACGAGGAGCTGTTGGCGAACGCCACATCGCCTGTGATACTCTCGAGAGATAGCATAATGCATCGGATGTAAGGTCTTGTGGACACCGCCGCCGCCATCCACAATGAGTTGATGGAGCTGGGGATGGTGGATCTTGGGTACTCCACCGACGAGAACCTCCAACCCAGCGTCAAGCTCAGCGTGTTCTTCAAAGGCATGTTGGCGGGTCTCCAGCGGCTCCGGGAGGAGATCCCAAAGCAGCTGGCCGACGAGTCGCGTCAAGTCTGCGCCGAGGCTCTCCAGAAGGTGCTGATGAAGGTGGCCTTCCGCAATCCAAAGGCGCCTTCGCCAACGCCCTCAAGTCCTCGCCTCCATCTCACGACGTTGAAGCACTTAAGGCCCTTGTCGCACCCATCATGGACAGGGTGAGCGGAGTCAAGAGGCTCGACGGCGACCGCGTGGACTAGGCTGCCAAGTTTATCTTTCTCTCGTCGCTGTAGATCATGTTTAGGCGAAAAATCTATTAGATCTGCGACAAGTTATTTTGTAATATACTCTATCTTAGGCATTGATGGCAATGTTATTTCCTTTACTTGACTCCTTCCCTTGTATGTTTTTGCCCTATGCTTTTAGGGAACTTGTCGGTGCGAGCATCTTTGTCATGAAGCGCCGAAAAGTGAACATCAAGCCTTGGGCGATGTCTGCTCCGACAAGCAACCTTGTCGCAACTAGTTGCAGCACACTTAAGTTGTTGAGAGGACTCAAAACAAAGTAAGGGCGCAAGCTAGCCGCGAGTTGGTTCCTCTGCGCACAGGTTTTCCCATACAAAGTACTATCGTTCGAGGAAGATAACTTGAAAATTTAAAAATTGATTGCTTAAATTTAGTAACTTAGCTTTTCTGTCATTCGCTTCCCGGCAAGGCGATACTTCCTCGAGCGACACTTGGTGGCCCACACCATTATCTTCTCCTTCCCCCCCCCCCCCCGGTTAACTTGTGGGTGGATGAACCTTCCTCTTTTTGAGAAGAAAGAAAAGAAAATAAAGTTATGGAGCCTAGTGGCTCGTTATTGCTTACGGGTGTGGATGCTGCACAAAATGTCAGATAATACATGCAAAATAATGATGAAAGCATGAAATTGACAAATTGTGTGCAACACATGAGCTTTACTGATGCACCGGGTTCAAGGCCGGCTTTGTACAAAGGATTACATGCAACAGCTGCAAGACTTGTATAGGGTGGTTGCCGAACGGGTTCCGCAATCGCCGCCTATGGGTAAAACTTACGAAGATGCTCTATATTCCAGGAGTTGCTCACCGAACGCCATCTTCGGTCTCAAGGCATGACAGCGCCAGCCTAGTGACTCGCTTTCACCCGATAAGGGCCTTCCCACTTCGGGCGCTAACTTGTTGGAATTCTTGGCGGATTGAACGCTACCAAGAACAAGGTCGCCTTCCTCAAGCTTCGGCATTAACTTTGCCGCTATGGTAGCGGCGCAAAGCTTGTCGGTAACGAGCAGCTCGTGACAAAGAGCTCGAAGACGATCTTCCTCGAGGAGCAGCGCCATCTTGTCGCAGCTGCTCTTGCTCAAGCTCATCATAAGCGAGTACTCGAGGTGATCCAGATACGAAGTTCGGTGGGGAGAACTGCCTCTGCTCCATAGACTAGAGCGAAAGGTGTCTGGCCAGTGGCTTGATTTGGCGTCGTCCTGATCGACCAAAGAACCACCGGCAGCTCCTCAATCCAGTTTCTTCCACACTTGTGCAGCCTGTCAAAAGTTCTGGTCTTGAGTCCTCGCAGCACTTCAGCATTTGCCCTCTCTGCTTGACCGTTGCTTCTCGGGTGAGCAATGTAAGCAGCAGACCTTGGCGCCAAGATCTTGGACGTTCTGCATGAAGGTGCGACTCGTGTTTTGGGTGCCGTTGTCGGTTATGATCCGGTTTTGTATCCCATATCGTCAATCAATTGAACTGAAGAACTTGACTGCTGACTGTGCTGTCACCTTCCTCACTGCTTCCACTTCCGGCCACTTTGTGAACTTGTCGATTGCGACGTACAAGTACTCAAAGCCCCCGACAGCTCGGGGGAAGGGGCCGAGGATATCGAGCCCCCAGACCGAAAATGGCTAGGACAAAGGGATCGTCTAGAGAGCTTGAGCTGGCTGGTGTATCTGTTTTGAATGGAAGTGGCACGCTTCACACTTGGTTACTTGCGTCGTTGCATCCTGGAGGGCTTCTGGCCAGAAGAAACCTTGCCGGAAAGCTTTGCCGGCAAGTGCTCTTGCACCAATGTGGTGACCACATATGCCTCCGTGTATCTCTGCCAACAGCTTCTGTCCATCTTCCCGGCAAATACACTTCAATTTCACTCCGTTGAGTCTTCTTCTATATAGGATGTTGTCAACAAACTGATACATACTTGATCGCCGGCTACTTTTTCCGCTTCTTCTTGCTCTTCGGGAAGTTCTCTGTCTCAAGGAAATGGACGATCTGCTGCGTTCTTTGGCCGGAGCCTGTGGCTCGACAACAAGGACTAAAGGCACATCTGCCGCTGCGGGAACATCAGCTTCCACGACAAGAACCTGCGGCTCTGCCGGAGCTCGATGATCCCCGACAAGATTGCCGGAGCAAAACTTGTCGGGAACGTCTGCTTCAACGGAACAAACCCTTAGGTTTGTCGGAGCATCGCTCTCGCCGATATTTGCGTTGATTTTGGGGACCTTCTTGGCGGCGGCTTCGGGGAGCTCTGCCGAAAAGTAGTCACCAGAAACCAACTTTCTCTTCTTGCTTTGTCCGGTTGATGGTGTTATAGTTGGCTGAGTCAGCTTGAGCACAAAAATCCCTGGTTCCACAGGTAACTTGAGTGCGGCACACTTTGAGAGGCCATCGGCAATATCATTCTGAGCTCTCGGAACATGTTCCTTTTGCAGGCCCTCAAAGTGCTCTTCTAGCTTTCTCACTTCATCAACGTAGGCTTCCATCAACGGACTCTGATAATCTTTGTTCACTTGGCGGACGACAAGCTGCGAGTCACCCTTGACGATAAGCTTCTTGATCCCAAGGTCCACTGCAATCCTAATACCGGCAAGCAAACCTTCATACTCTGCAGTATTGTTTGTCGCTTGTTCCTTGGGAAAGTGCATTTGGACTATGTACTTGAGGTGCTCTCCGGTGGGTGCGACAAGCAGTACGCCGGCACCGGCGCCTTGCAGCGAGAAGGCACCATCAAAGTACATCAGCCACTCTTTACTTGTCTCTTTGACGGGGATGCTCGTCTCTGGAATTTCTTCATCTTGCGTTGGCGTCCATTCTGCTATGAACTCTGCCAGTGCTCTGCTTTGGATTGTTGAAGTGCTTTCAAACTTGAGGCCAAAGCTTGACAGTTCCAGTGCCCATTCGACAATCCTGCCTGTTGCTTCTGGATTTTGCAATATCCTATTGAGCGGAAAGCGAGTGACAACTGTTATCTCATGTGCTTGGAAGTAATGGCGCAGCTTTCTCGAGGCCATGAGGAGGCCGAAAATCAATTTCTGCACACCAGAATACCTTGACCTAGCCCCCTGCAGAAGGGAACTGACAAAGTAGACTGGGCCCTGCCCCATCCTTTTCTGCATCTTGTCGCAATCCTACGCAGGTCCGTCCTTGTCGGGACCAGAGCTTGACGGCGAAGCCCCCTGCTTGTCGCTGGATGCATCTGCCTCGCTGTCGGGCTCATCATCCGCCTCCCTCTCCGCTACATTAACGCAGCACTAACCACTTGATTGGTTGCCGCTATATACAAGAAGCAACTTATCTTGTGGCCTAGGTGCGATAAGTATTGGAGTGGAGGACAGTACCTCTTTAAGTCTCGCAGCGCAGCCTCCGCTTCGAGTCTATTTCATTGGACCCGCCTTTTTCAAAATCTTGAAAAATGGCGAGGCGGCCAAATGACTTAGAGATAAACCTGCCGAGAGAGCAGCCACGCAACCGGCAAGCCTTCTTACATCCTTGACGCGCTTTGGTGCTTCAATCTGCTCAATGGCCTTGATCTTGTCGGGATTGGCTTCAATTCCCCTCTGAGACACAAAGAACCCGAGAAGCTTGCCGGAAGGAACCCCAAACACGCACTTCTCGGGGTTGAGCTTGAGGTTGATCTTGCGCAGATTTGCAAAGGTCTCATCTAAGTCTTGAACCAGAGTTGCTTTGTCCTTGCTCTTGACCACTATGTCATCCATGTAAGCTTCTACATTTCTGTGTATCTACGGCTCAAAAGCATCATGGACTACTCTTGAGCATTCTTCAAACTGAAAGGCATCCGTATGAAACAGTACGTGCCACATGGTGTGATGAATGCGGTTTTCTCTTCATCTTCTTCTGCCATGAAGATCTGATGATATCCTGAATATGCGTCAAGAAATGAAAGCAAATCACATCCAGCTGTGGAGTCAACAATCTGGTCGATACGCGGCAAGGGAAATGGGTCTTTGGGACAGGCTTTATTAACATCTGTAAAGTCGATCTGTAGTCTCCATTTCCCATTTGCCTTTCGCACAACTACCGGATTGGCCAACCACGTGGGATGGAGCACTCCTCTAACAAGGCCTGCTGCTTCCAACTTCTTGATTTCTTACGCTATGAATTCTTGGCGCCCAACGCCTACTTCGACTTTTTGCTTGACGGGCCGCGATGAGGACAGG
Source organism: Aegilops bicornis (assembly GCA_021605145.1). Taxonomy (NCBI): domain Eukaryota; kingdom Viridiplantae; phylum Streptophyta; class Magnoliopsida; order Poales; family Poaceae; genus Aegilops; species Aegilops bicornis. The sequence goes on along the minus strand of CM038671.1, from coordinate 690,766,145 downwards.
ACAGCTAAGTGGTGCTCAATTACTTTCTCGAACGCCGGGATGTCGACGGTTGCCATGCAAACACGTCGACATTCGCCCGCAGGAAAGCAACGAGCGCGCCTTCCTATTTAGGGTCAAGCGTGGCACTGATGGTGAAGGTACCACCAGTGCCGTCCTTCTTGGCGGACACCTTCTTGGTCTTCGGCAGAGCTGCCATCTTGTTCTTGCACTTGCCGGTGGAGCTCGATGGTGCGTCCTCGACGGTAGCGCAGCACTCCGAAGAGGTGCGCTTGCCGGAGTGGGCATCAGAGCTCTTGCCGGACAAGGTGGTCTTCTTCTTCCCCCCTGGAGCTTCAGCGGCGAGTGATTTTCTATCTGTGGCGGCTGTTGCATCCCGGTAAATCTTATCGGCACAGATAAGCGCATCCTTCTTGTCGCCATGGACAGAAATGACGCTTATCAGGCCGGGCATCTTGAGCAGGTTGTAGGCGTAATGAGAGGCTGCCATGAACTTGGCGAGTGCTGGACGGCCAAGTATTCCATTGTAGGGCAATGGAAAATCGGCAACGTCGAACGTGACCCTCTTAGTCCTGAAATTCAGCTCGCTGCCAAATGTTACTGGCAGTGTGATCTTCCCTTTCGGCTTGCTCCTTCCTGGGTTGATTCCTTGGAAAGTACCAGTCTCTTCGAGCTCGCTGTCAGGGATCTGAAGCTTCTGGAGCACTGCAGAGGAGATCAGATTCAGCCGGCCCGCCACAACCAACATCTTTGTGACCTTGAGGTTGCGGATAGTTGGTGATACCAACATCGGCAAGCACCCGACCGCAGTTATGCGATCAGGGTGGTCCTCAATGTCAAAGATGATGGGCGTGCTGGACCACTTCAGGTGCCTGCGCGACTCTACGGACGGTTCTACCGCATTAACCTCACGCATCCATTGCTTGAGTTGGCGGTGCGAGGTATGCAGAGAAGCACCACCGTCAACGCAAAGGACCTCCGTTGCCTTCTGAAACTCCTACTCATCAGCTTCGTCGTCTTCCATGTCTTCGTCATCGTCATCTTCGTCTTCTTCCTTGTCGCGGCCGCGGGGAGGTCTGTCTCCTTGCCGCTGCTTTGCCTTGCCGCGGCGTCCTCCCCGGTCGGGTCTCTTCTTGCTAGCTGCACCAGTACCTTCCTGGGCCTTCTCCTTGTCTCGCCGCTCGTACTCAGCTCTCTGATGTTCAACAAGCTGCTCGACTTTCTTGCAGCTCTGGAGGTCGTGGCCCTTGGTGCGGTGAATCTTGCAGTACTGCTTGTTGGAGTTGTCCTGCTTGTCGGCGGCCGCCACAGCTTGGCGGTCGGTGTCAGCGGCAACCTCCTTGTCGGAGCCGCTAGCCTTGGCCTTGTTGGCGGCACCATCCTTGCCGGACTGCTCGACAACTAGTACTTCTTGGCTCTTCTTCTTTCTGTTGTTCCACCGCCGGCTCTTCTTTGCCGGGGCGGTCTCATCGCTGTCAGATCCTGCTCCAACATCCTCTCCTGGGAGTCTTCTTCCCTCCTCAGCGCGTGCACACTTATCGGCCAGGGCATATAGTTCACTGACGTCCTTAACTTTGCACATCGCCATTTCCTCCCTCATCCTGCGGTTCCGCACATTCTGATGAAATGCACTGATCACCGCGGCAGGGTGGACATCTGGGATGTTGTAATGCACACGGCTGAATCTCTGGATGAACTTGCGCAGGGACTCTCCTTCCTTCTGGGCGAGCAGGTGAAGGTCACTCTCTTGGCCATGAGGCTGGTGGCCGCCTGTGAAGGCGCCGACAAACTGGTGGCACAAATCTGCCCAAGAAGAAATGGAGCTGTCCGGCAAGTGCATGAGCTAAGACCTGACGTTTGGCTTGAGCACCAGAGGGAAGTAGTTGGCGCGGATCTTGTCGTCTCGTCCCCCCGCAGCCTGCATCGCGATGGTGTAGATGCTGAGGAACTCCGATGGGTGCGTCCTGCCATCATACTTCTCCGCACATCCGGCTTAAAGTTTTTCTTGTCGGGCCTTTGGACTTGCCGCACCTCACGGGTGAACGCAGGGCAACCCCATCACAGACGGCAAGTCGCCTGCCTTCGGGCGCATGCATATCAACAGCGGGCCCGGCGCGTTGGTCAGATTGACGCCGCGCTTCTCTTCGGCGCACGATGCGGGTTCGAGCGTCTTCTTCTTGCCATTCTCAAAGAACTTGGCGCTGGTCGCGACGAGCTAAGGAGCGCGGGAGCAGCTTGCTAAGGAGCGCACGGCCTTCATCCTGGAGAAGGCCGAGGTCGAGGAGCAGCAAAGGCTTGCCGGCGAGAAGCTCTCCGCGTAAGAAGGTTAGCTGGCGCAGCGGAAGATCAACCTCGACAGCTACGAGAGAAAGATAAACTTGGCAGCCTAGTCCACGCGGTCGCCGTCGAGCCTCTTGACTCCGCTCACCCTGTCCATGATGGGTGCGACAAGGGCCTTAAGTGCTTCAACGTCGGCAGATGGAGGCAGGGACTTGAGGACGTTGGCGAAGCTGACGCCTGGATTGCGGAAGGCCACCTTCATCAGCACCTTCTGGAGAGCCTCGGCGCAGACTTGACGCGACTCGTCGGCCAGCTGCTTTGGGATCTCCTCCCGGAGCCGCTGGAGACCCGCCAACACGCCTTTGAAGAACAGGCTGAGCTTGACGCTGGGTTGGAGGTTCTCGTCGGTGGAGTACCCAAGATCCACCATCCCCAGCTCCATCAGCTCATTGTGGATGGCGGCGGCGGTGTCCACAAGACCTTCTGTCCAGTGCATTATGCTATCTCTGAGAGTATCCTGGGCAGTCGCGGCGTTCGCCAACAGCTCCTCGTTGGCCTTGATCTTCTCCAGCAGGCCCGTTTCCCGCTCCTTGGCGCCCTTCAGCGTCTCCGCTGTGGTGGTCGGGCCAGCTCCAGATCCGCCTTGGAGTCCTTGGCGGCGTCGAGCTCCTTGATCTTCTGAGCAAAACGACCCTGCAGCTCGCCAAGAGTGTAGGCGTCCTTCTCGCGCTCGCGCTTCAGCCCGGCAACCTCCTCCTCGCTCTTCTGGAGGGTGGCCTCCAGCCGTGCCACCCTCGTCTCCAGTTCCTTCTTGGCGGCCTCGGCAGCTGCGGCGGCGTCCTTTGCCTCCTTGAGTGCTGCGCCAATGGATTGCTCGCACGCGGCAAGATCGTCCTCGTAGCTGTCGAGGTTGATCTTCCGCTGCGCCAGCTCACCTTCTTGCGCGGAGAGCTTCTCGCCGGCAAGCCTTTGCTGCTCCTCGACCTCGGCCTTCTCCAGGATGAAGGCCGTGCGCTCCTCAGCAAGATGCTCCCGCGCTTCTGCTATGTCCCGGAGAGTTTCCTTCTTGGCGCGCCGGAGCTCTTCTGCGCGCTTCTCCATGTCGGCTCCCGCCCTCGCGACGAGTGCTTCCCGCGACTCCAGCTTAGCTTGGCGGGCGCGGTAGAGCGACAACAGCTTCTTCAGCAGCTGCTCCTCCTCAGGCTCGCCACTGCTGCTGCTTGGAGCGTTAACCAAGGACAGCCCAGCGGAGGCGAGCAGCTCCACGTCGAAGGTCTCCCCCTCGACCGGCGCCCTGGAGCTCGATGCCCATGTAAGCTTGATGAAGACACCTTCGCCGGCCTTCAGATAGGCGCCGGGCTGGGGCTCTTCGTAGTCTGGTGTGGCATCGGTGGCGGGGGGATCGGCGGTCGGTGCAGCGCCTGGCGCTCCTGCGGCCTCAGGGCCGTCAGTACGATCACCGGACTCCTCCCCAGCCTCTGCACCGGCAGCCTTGGCGGCCTCCTTGACGGCGGACCCATCGGTGCCGGCCTCCCCTTCCATGTTGGTGGCGTTGTCATTGTTGCCGCGAGCGTCCTCCTCGCCGGCAACCTCAGTCTCCATCGGCTCTCCGGCAGACGGATCTGATGATCAGAAAAAGAAAGAACAGTCAAGAAGATGTTCAAGAAGAACAGAAGAAAGAAAATCCAAGGAAGATTCTCAAGTAAGAGGGTTACCGGCAATGAGATCTGTAGCCGCGGTCTCCACCACCGGAGGGTCGTCGGCGCTGCCCCTCGTCGGAGAAGCTCCCCTTCTCGGAGAGGCCTCCCTTGCTGGAGAGCGCTCCCTTGGCGGAGATTTCTCCCTTGGCGGCGTAGTTGAAGCAAGCAGGACTTCGGGAGTGACCTCCGGGGCCTCCTGATGAGGCTGAACTTCTGGAGTGACCTCCGGGGCCTCCCGATGAGGCTGCTCTGCTCCTACATTATTCAACAAGCCAGATATTAGTGATGAAGGAGCACCCAAGCACACCTAACCGTAAGAAATAAGCCAAGTACTTACGCTGGGGGCTGTGCTGGGGGCTGCTCTGTTGAAGGTTTGCCGGATCCGGCAAGGGAGTCTCAAACGTGCCTCCTGTCGCCACGGGAGATTCGTCTTCGATGACCACCACCGGAGTCTTGGCTCTCTTCGATGCCCTCTGTGCCAGCGTCCTGAAGAAGGAAATGGTTCGGAGTGAAGCAAGTCAGATACAAGAGAAAGCAGTAAATTGAAGGATTACAAGTAGCAGCGACAAGATCTTACTCTTCCTCTTCTTCCTCGGAGCTGAGAGCGGAGAGATCAAATTCCGCTCCAGCGCGACGAATTGGAGGAGTAGACTCCCTCGGGCGCTTGGAGGGTGCGGGGGCCATGGCACCAGAAGACCCCACTCCCGTGGCTGTGGTGGCATGAGGCGCTCCCGCGGTGACAGTGCTTGCCGCGGTGGAGCGCGTCGGGCGGCGAGGCGGCTGTTGGCCCGTATGCAGCCCCGCCATTTCTCCAGTCTTGCGGAGGCGTCTCCTTGGCGGGGCCGCGGGCTCCTCCTGCGGCAAGCTACTTGACGGCGGAGGGGAGGCGCCCCCGGCAAGCTCGTTCAGTTCAGCGTCGGGCTCGGCCTGCTCCTCCTCACCGGCGAACTCCTCTCGATCAGCAAGGCTTGCCGCCTCGGCTGTCTCTGCCTCCTCGACAGTGAACCCAAACACGCCGGCAGCAGCAGCTTCTGCCGCCTCCTCCAACCTTGTGGCGATGCGCGCCATCTCTTGCTCGGTGGTGTCGCTGGTGAGCCGCTTCTGCTCGTCGGCACGGATCGGCACTTCTTCTAAGTCATCGAAGAACTGCTGCACGACGTCGTCGGCGGGCTCCTGCCAAGTTGGAACGATTCCATGGGAATCGCATAACGGCATCATCGCGCGGATGCGGTCAAGCGACAAGTTGTTGCACAAGGGCATGACCCCCCTCGGCAACATAAACCACTCGGGGTGATCTGCATCAGGCTTGAACAACTCCCGCAGCATGCCATCCAGCTCCAAGAGAGTAAAGTTCCAGTTCAAACCCGGACGCAGCCTCATGATGTCCGCCGCGTTTTGGAACTCCCAAGCAGGCCTCCCCCTCTCCTGCAAGGGCGCAATGCGGCGGCGAAGGAAGTCCACGCCAACTGCTCCTACGGTAAGCCCGGCATGCCTGAGGCGCAAAATCCTAGTCACGGCAATCTTCAACTTGGCATCCTCCGGCGCCAAGTTGCTCCAATGCCGCCAAGCACTATGGGAGTTTTGCGCAGGGCAGTGAAAGGCTGCGGGTCCTCCTCTAAGATCCAACACCAGTCAGCTCTCCACTCCTCCCACTTGCTGCGCAGCTCTCCGTCAAGATATGCTTCCTTCTTGCCGATCCTGGATATCCATGCAATTCCTCCAGCAAGCGGCTCTCCTCTCTCTACGCGGGGCATGAAGTAATGGCGGAAAAGCGCTACATTTGGGTGGACTCCGACGAAGTTCTCGCAGCGGTGTGCAAAAACCGCCATGGTGAGGACGGCGTTGGGGGTGAAATCAAGGAGGCGGATGCCATATGTGTTCATGACATCACAAAAGAATTCGGAAAAGGGCGGGCAGAGCCCGCAGTGGAAGAAAAGCGCAAAAAAGGGGTACCCGATGGAAACCTTATCGGACGTGGTGGCGGAGATCACCCTCGTGCGCGGGTGCACCCGCGTCGCCGTCGACCAGAAAAGGTAATACAGCTCCCGCAGCTCCTTCCTGTCAAGCAGGGGATCGAAGAGGGCCCGCTCCTTCCTTGGCCATGAGCCGCTGCGCCTCGGCCGATTTCACGCCTTTCCCCTTGTCGGCCTTCGGAGCCATGGGGGGAGGTGGTGGAGGAGGTCGACGGCGTTGGTGGCGCCGGTGGCAATGGAGGGGGCGGAGCGTCGCTCTCTTTGGGCTCGAGAAGAAAGGGGGGAGCAGCGGTGGTTTCTGATGTGACAGCAATGGCAAGTGGGTGTTCTGCCCCTGTTCCCCCTGCTTATAAGGAGGGAGAGGGGGCGGGCATTCCGATTTTCCCATTAAAGAAAGCCCCCACGATCTCCCCCACGACGCCACGTCCGGTGCGTGTCGTTCGTGGGAGACGTGGCGGGTCCAGGGCGTGTAATGGCGTAATCTGCATCGCGTGCGTGCCGATGCCTTTTTTGGGCCTGGCCCAACAGAGCTTGGCGCCGTGTGTGGCCCAGCCCGGGCTCCTGCCGGTGTACTAGAGTAGGGGTACCCTAGTACCCCGAACTTCGGGCAGGCTGCAAAGACTTCACAAGAGGCTGGCCTGGTGACCGACAAGATCCTCCACGGCTCCTTTGGAGCCGTTCAAGAACAAAGTAATCAAGGCCCCGGCAAGAGGAACTTGCCGGGAAGGCCGCTCAAGGCACGAAGGAAACAAGACCCCGGCAAGAGGAGCTTGCCGGGAAGGCTTGGTGATCGACAAACTCCCGAGCGCGACAAGGATTCAGCCGCGGCAAGGTGCTTGCCGCGGCAGGCAACCTCTCTTCATCTCCGCTCCAGCTCATCCGCCAACGTGTCGCCACGGAGCTATTCCAGGCACGCGTGTCGAAGGGCTGTGCAGCCAGCGGGGAGCAGCGATAAGCGGCGCTGACAAGCTACCATCGTGGCGAACGGAGGCGCACTTGACGGTCCCTGTTGCACTGTTCGGGCGACGGGGACGGGCATTTATTACTCTTGTCCCTTGCCGTCAGAGTTAGGTATAGATTACTGTACATTGTACAAGTTGGTGTACCAACCACTGTTTTTACATTTGTACCCTCATATGTGTTGCCACCTGTGGTGACCCCTTGACACTATAAAAGGAGGCCCGTGTGCAACGTAGAAGGGGTTCGGCTGGTTCGGTTCATTGGACGGATACGAGACCACACTCGCTCAGGCTAGGTTTTGTAGCTTCCATTGCTCCCTAGCAAGAACACAATACAATCCACCAAGCAGCAGTAGGAGTGTTATCTCTCCGGAGAGCTCCGAAGCTGGGTAAATCTGCTCGTGTGCATCGCCTCGATCCGCTCTTCGTGCATTCTCCGCCCCCCTCCGAACCACAAGGGACTAGGTCCCATAGGTGTTCGTGGGACACGATCAGCTTACCCGACAATATAAGTGAAGCAAGAGAGTTTCATTCTTTCTACAAAAGATATGCTCACGCTCTAACAAATATAAGTGAAGCAAAAGAGCATTCTACAAATGGCGATTTTCTATGTAAAGAGAAACAGGCAATCCAAACTTCAAATGATATAAGTGAAGCATATGAAGCATTCTATAAATCCATACTCAAAGAATATAAGTGAAGTGCAAAGAGCATTCTATAAATCAACCAAGGACTATCTCATACCAGCATGGTGCACAAAATAAAAATGAAAACTAAATGCAAAAGACGCTCCAAGATTGCACATATCGCATGAACGAAACGAATCCGAAAACACACCGATACTTGTTGAAGAAAGAGGGGATGCCTTCAGGGGCATCCCCAAGCTTAGATGCTTGAGTCTCCTTGAATAATTACTTGTGGTGCCTTGGGCATCCCCAAGCTTGAGCTCTTGCCTATCTTCTTTCTCTCCCATTGAGACCTTCTCGATCATCGAACACTTCATCCACACAAAACTTCAACAGAAAACTCGGTAAGATCCGTTAGTATAATAAAGCAAATCACTACTATAAGTACTGTTGCAAACCAATTCATATTTTGTTTTTGCATTGTGTCTACTGTAATATAGCTTTTTCATGGCTTAATCCACTGATATAAATTGATAGTTTCATCAAAACAAGCAAACTATGCATCAAAAACAGAATCTGTCTAAAACAGAACAATCTGTAATAATCTGAACATTAACCATACTTATGGTACTTAAGAAATTCTGCCAAAATTAGTAAAAATAAAAAAATTGTATATAAAGACAGTTAAAAAAGAATCATAACCATTTGAAATTCCAGTAAAAAAATAAAAATCGCGCACTACAGCCAAAATTTCTGTCCTGCACCGTACAACCCAACAAGCATTGTAAACATCCTAAAGGAAAACCTTGGCACATTATTTTTATAATACAATGGAATTGTACAAGCGGGCAATTATTTTTTTGAAAAGTTTCTGTAATCAAGATTCACAAAGTTTCCGTGAGCATGAACAAAGTTCAAGGCTATCTCCCACTTTAACAATGCTCGTCTTTCTCACTTTCGCTTTTCTTTTTGAAAATGTTTTATGTTCCCCTATTTATTTATTTATTTTGTTTTTAAAATATATAAAAGCACTTAACAGAAATAAATGACTCTCTAAAACTTCTGGGTTGTCTCCCTGGCAGCGCTTTCTTTAAAGCCATTAAGCTAGGCATATAGTGCTCAAATAGTGAATCCACCCGGATCCCAAGGTATATCAAAGCCAATTTTAATTAGCAATGATTTTGCATTTATTAGTGAGCACAAGGCAACATATATCATGCAACAATGAAGTCTATCTCTCTTCCTATGCATCGGCATGTCATAAAAGAACAATTCATGCACACAAAGTAAAGGCCAATGCGTAGTATAAACAGTTTCTTGCAATTTTATCGTGTTGGAAACATAGAGAGGTGGAGATATAGTTCCTCTCTCATAATAATTGCAAGTAGGAGCAGCAAGCACATGCATATTATATTCATCAAAATCATCATGTGCAACGGTATAAGGCAACCCATCAATATAATCCTTAATAAGGGTAAACTTCTCCGATATAGTGTAGTTGGGACAATTCAAAAGATAATAGGACTATCATGCGTGGGTGCAATAGCAACAATTTCATGTTTAACATAAGGAACTATAGCAAGTTCATCTCCATAAGCATAATTCATATTGGCATCTTGGCCACAAGCATAGCAAGCATCATCAAAAAGGGAGATATTTCAAGAGAGTCAACGGGATCATAATAGTCATCATAGCAATCATCCTTCGGTAAGCACGAAGGGAAATTAAACAATGTATGAGTTGAAGAGTTACTCTCATTAGAAGGTGGGCACGGGTAGCTAATCTGCTCTTCCTCCATTTCTTCTTCGCTCTGCTCATCATCTTTTTCATTCAATGAGCTCACAGTTTCATCAATTTCTTCTTCCATAGACTCCTGCAAAATATTAGTCTCTTCTTGGACAGCGGAGTAGTCCTCAATATATGGTTCAACATAGGCATTAGAAGCATAATTATCATAGAAATATTTAAGTATGGCAAAATTTTCAGATTTGTAAAGAGTAGCATCATACTTTTCAATCAAAGAAGCAATTTTGTAAGCACCCTTGAAAGCAACAAATTCTTCAATTTGTTGAACATCATAGTAATTATAAACACCCTTAGCATACGAAGATACGTTTCCATTATCACTAAACTCACATTAACAGGGAAGGTGTTTCTTAGGGTTTTCAGAACAATAAGTAAAATCATATATTTCACATAAATTCCAAGCATAGCATTGCAAACGATGAATTTGACCCAGTAATGCTCATCTAAGGATATGCCCTCAACTAAGCTAGTTGGGGTTTCAGCCCGAGCACAAAGGGATCGAAGATGATCCAAGTAAAAAGCTTCAGGAGTGTGATAGATTTTGAGTGGTTCTTCAACCATTGGTTCAGTAGGTACAACTAATTTTTTGGTATTTTATGCTTTCCTACCAATAACTAAAGATAGAAAACAACTAAGAACAACAAATAAAAATTACTTAGTGATAAAGCAAACAAGCACACGAGAATATTCACCCCACGCTATTGCTCCCAAGAACGGCGCCGTAAAAAGGTCTTGATAACCCACAAGTATAGGGGATCAATTGTAGCCTCTTTCGATAAGTAAGAGTGCCAAACCCAACGAGGAGCTAAAGGTAGAACAAATATTCCTCAAGTTCTATCGACCAATCGATACAACTCTACGCACGCTTGACATTCGCTTTACCTAGAACAAGTATGAAACTAGAAGTACTTTGTAGGTGTTTTTGGATAAGCTTGCAAGAATATAAAGAGAGCGTAAATAAAAAGTAGGGGTTGTTTAGATAAAGACACAACTAAATTAGTTTTAGTAAAGAGCTTGTTGTCACGAGAAAGTTATTTGTCCCTAGGCAATCGATAACTAGACCGGTAATCATTATTGCAATTTTATTTGAGGGGGAGGCATAAGCTAACATACTTTCTCTACTTGGATCATATGCACTTATGATTGGAACTCTAGCAAGCATCCGCAACTACTAAAGGTCACTAAGGTAAAACCCAACCATAGCATTAAAGCATCAAGTCCTCTTTATCCCATAATGCAAACAACCTACTTACTCGGTCTCAGGCTTCACACTCACGCCACCCACCATAAGAAAATCATGAACATATTGCAAACCGTACAGCAGGGATCCCTCACGCTTGCGCGACACGGAGAGCACCATAGGACAGCACCAATAATAAAACATGCAACTCAAACCAATCTTGATCATCAAATAACCCATAGGACAAAACGGATCTACTCAAACATCATAGGATAGCCATACATCCTTGGCAAATAATATATAGTGTTGAGCACCATGTTTAAGTAGAGATTACAGCAGGTAAGAGAGAGGTTACGCCACTGCATAGAGAGGGGGGGAGTTGGTGATGATGGCGGTGAAGTTGTTGGTGAAGATTGCGGTGATGATTATGGCCACGGCAGCTGCTCCGCGCCACCGTAAGAGAAGGGAGAGGGGGCCCTTCAGATTTTATTCCTTGACCTCCTCCCTAGATGGGAGAAGGGTTTCCCCTCTGTTCCTTGGCCTCCATGGCGTGGGAGGGACGAGAGCCCCTCCGAGATTGGATCTGTATCTCTGTCTCTCTCTATTTCTGCGTTCGAGTCTTCTGCCCTTTCACCGTTTCGTATATATATGGAGATCCGTAACTCCGATTGGACTGAAACCTTTGCCCAGATTTTTCTCTAAAAATTAGCTTCTTGCGGCCAAAGGAGAGCAACAACCACCTTACGGGTGGCCCACAAGGGTCAGGGGCGCGCCCAGGGGGGCAGGCGCGCTCCCCTGCCTCGTGGCCTCCTCGGGCACCGTCTCGCGTTGATTCTTCTTCCCATATTCTCCTAATATTCCAAAAATATTCTCCATCCATTTTTATTCCATTTGGGTTCCGTTTGATATGGGGTTTCTGTGAAACATAAAACATGCAACAAACAGGAACTGGCACTAGGCACTGGATAAATATGTTAGTCCCCAAAAATAGTATAAAAAGTTGCCAAAAGTATATGAAAGTTGTAGAATATTGGCATGGAACAATCAAAAATTATAGATACGATGGAGATGTATCACCAGTATCTTTATTTTATTAGTAACAATTTCTTTCATATACTTAGCATACGGATTCATTTTAAGCATATTAGTTAAACGCATACGCAAAAAGATAGGTCTAATCATTTCAGCAAAGCGCTCAAAATCCTCATCATCCTTTTTTTGGATGGTTTAGGAGGAAAAGGCATGGGTTTCTGAACCCATGGCTCTCTTTCCTTACCATGCTTCCTAGCAACAAAGTCTCTCTTATCATAACGTTGATTCTTTGATTTTGGGTTATCAAGATCAACAGCAGGTTCAATTTCTACTTCAATGTTATTGCCCGGTTGAGCATCAACATGAACATCATCATTAACATTATCCCTAGGTTCATGTTCATCGCCAGATTGTGTTTCGGCATCAGAAATGGAAATATCATTGGGATTCTCAGGTGTGTCAACAACAGGTTCACTAGAAGCATGCAAAGTCCTATCATTTTTCTTTTTCTTCTTCTTAGAAGAACTCGGTGCATCAACATTAGTTCTCTGAGAATCTTGCTCAATTCTCTTAGGGTGGCCCTCAGGATACAAAGGTTCCTGAGTCATTCTACCCCCTCTAGTCACAACTCTAACAACATTATCATTTTTCTTATTATTTAATTCATTAAGCAAGTCATTTTGAGCTTTAAGTACTTGTTCTACTTGAGTGGTAACCATAGAAGCAAGTTTACTAATGAGTTTAAGTTCACCTTTGAAAGTGCAACTATCCCTGGGTGGTTTTGGTAATTCCTAACAACATATAGCTCATTTAGCTAATGCTATTCCAAGATGAATATTTCAGGAAAGCTCAATGATAGGCATGACATGGATTAGAAAGTGGACCCTTCAAAATGCTAAGGACAAAGGATTGGCTCAAGCTCAAAGCACAAGACTCTACATTTTCTATTTTAGTGATCCAAGATCACATTGAGTCTATAGGAAAAGCCAATACTATTAAGAAGGGATGAGGTGTTGCTTAATGAGGCTCTTGCTCAAAATGCTTAGTGATATGCTCCAAAACCCTCCACTACTTTCTCATATCCACATATGTCCTAATCCAAAAAGTCCAACTCGGCCCCACCGAAATTTCATATCCGGAGCCACCGAGTTCAGTTGTCATAGCCACTGCCATAAACCCTAATCGATTCGGTCTCACCGATAGGGATCTCGGTCCCACCGAGATGTGGTTGTATTTCCTTTTCATAACGTTTCGGTCAAACCGAGATGAGCGATCGGTCCCACCGAGATTGCAATGCAAACTCTCTGTTTCCCTTTCGTAACATTTCGGTCCAACCGAGATGAGCGAATCGGTCCCACCGAGTTTGCCTGACCAACTCTCTGTTTGACTATTACCAAAATCGGTCTCACCAAGTTTGTGTAATCGGTCTCACCGAGATTACGTTATGCCCTAACCCTAATGACATCGGTCCCACCGAGTTGATCCAATCGGTCCCACCAAGTTTGGTGATTTGTGTGTAATGGTTAGATTTTGTGTGGAGGCTATATATACCCCTCCACCCACTCTTCATTCGTGGAGAGAGCCATCAGAACATGCCTACACTTCCAATACATATTTTCTGAGAGTGAACCACCTACACTTGTGTTGAGGTCAAGATATTCCATTCCAACCACATAAATCTTGATCTCTAGCCTTCCCCAAGTTGCTTTCCACTCAAATCTTGTTTCCACCAAATCCAATCCTATGAGAGAGAGTTGAGTGTTGGGGAGACTATCATTTGAAGCACAGGAGAAAGGAGTTCATCATCAACACACCATTTGTTACTTCTTGGAGAGTGGTGTCTCCTAGATTGGCTAGGTGTAAGTTGGGAGCCTCCAACAAGATTGTGGAGTTGAACCAAGGAGTTTGTAAGGGCAACAAGATCACCTACTTCGTGAAGATCTACCCGAGTGAGGCAAGTCCTTCGTGGGCGACGGCCATGGTGGGATAGACAAGGTTGCTTCTTCGTGGAACCTTCATGGGTAGAGCCCTCCGTGGACTCGCGCAACCATTACCCTTCGTGGGTTCAAGTCTCCATCAACGTGGATGTATGATAGCACCACCTATCGGAACCACGGATAAAAAATCTCTATGTCAACATTGCGTTTGCTCCTTCAAACTCATCCCTTTACCTTCATATGCAATTGTTTTACATTCCGCTGCTATACTCTTAGAAATGCATGTGTAGGTTGATTGCTTGACTTGTGCTAAGTTTGCTAAAATCAGCCAAGAACTAAAATTGGGAAAAGGCTAGATTTTTATTTGGTCAAGTAGTCTAATCACCCCCCCCCCTCTAGACATACTTCCGATCCTACAAGTGGTATCAGAGCTTTGGTCTCCATTTGCTTTGATTTCCATAGCTTTTGGTGGTCATAGCCTTGGTTTCACAACCTAGGAGAGTATGGCGTCTAGCGAGGGAAATTACCACCGTAGAGGTCCTTACTTTGATGGTACTAATATTGCTAGTTGGAAGCATAAGATGAAAATGCATATTCTTGGACATAACCCCGCCGTTTGGGCTATTGTGTGTATTGGCTTGCAAGGTGAATTCATTGATGGGAGAGAACCGAACCGTGAAGCTACTGCGGAAGAGTCGAAGATGCTACAATAAAATGCTCAAGCTTGTGATATTCTCTTCAACAGATTGTGCCCCGAAGAATTCAACAAAATCAGTCGTCTTGAGAATGCAAAGGAAATTTGGGATACTTTGATTGATATGCACGAAGGTACCGACTCCGTCAAGGAATCCAAATTGGATGTGCTTCAAAGTAAACTTGACAAGTTCAAAATGAAGGACGGTGAAGGTGTCGCTGAAATGTACTCTAGGCTTGCTCTCATCACAAATGAGATTGCCAGCTTAGGAAGTGAAGAGATGAACTATAGATTCATCATCAAGAAGATCCTAAGAGCCTTGGATGGAAAGTATGATACCGTGTGCACATTGATCCAAATGATACCCAATTACAAAGATCTCAAGCCAACAGAAGTCATTGGAAGAATTGTTGCTCATGAGATGTCACTCAACGATAAGGAAGAGCTTCACAACAAGTCAAGTGGTGCTTACAAAGCCTCGTGTGATGATCCCACAACATAAAGTGAGAAGCAAACCTTCAATGAAGAATTGAGCTTAATGGTGAAGAACTTCAACAAGTTCTACAAGAGTAGAAGCAAAGAAAGAAGCTCCAAGTCAAGGTCCTACAATGACAAAAGATCTTCTAGTCATGAGCGAAATTGTTACAATTGTGGAAGACCCGGACACTACTCCAATGAGTGTACGGCCCCCTACAAAATAAGAGAAGATTCTCCCAAAAGAAGAAGTAAAAGAGAAGAATCACCACCAAGAGAAAGGAGGAGTAGAGATGATCGTTATGAACAAAGACCCTATGGGAGAAGCAAGGATTCGGAAAGGAAGGAAAAGTCATCAAGGAGCTACACAAAAAGAAGACATCAAGCTCATGTGGGTGAATGGGTATCGGCTCTGACTCCGACAATCACTCCGAAATAAGTTATCACCCCGACTCCGAATATACTCAAGATGAAGGTGTTGCCGGTGACGGTGTCCTGGACTAGGGGGTACTCACCACGTCGTCTCCCGGTCAGTTGGATTGGGCCGAGGACCCCCATGGCCGTATAGTCATGGGACAGTCTGGACAGCTGCCGCATACAAGGAAGATTCCACAAGACTTGGCGATCAAGACAAGGACTCCTCCCCACCGGCGTATTCGGCTAGGACTCTTATTATCTTAGGCCTCTGGTGCACTATATAAACCGAGGCCAGGCTAGTCGATAGCAAACACAATTACAATCATACCATCATAGGCTAGCTCTTAGGGTTTAGCCTCTACGATCTCGTGGTAGATCTACTCTTGTACTACCCATATCATCAATATTAATCAAGCAGGAAGTAGGGTTTTACCTCCATCGAGAGGGCCCGAACCTGGGTAAACATCTGTGTCCCTTGCTTCATGTTACCATCAGCCTTGACACACAGATCGGGACCACCTACCCGAGATCCGCCGGTTTTGACACCGACATTGGTGCTTTCATTGAGAGTTCCACTATGTGTTCGGCAAAAGATCGATGGCTCGCCTGCAGATCAACTGCGACTTCGACATCTTCGTCACCAGCTCGACTGGTCACCTTAATTCGACCAAGGACTGCGCCCTACCTCCGATCGTCATGTTCGGATGAGGGACTTCATCAACATCAACTCCGATCTCTATCAAGATCATGGAGAAATAATCCAGAGAGCCCGGGGGCTCAACGTCAACATTGCCCTCGGGCGACCGTACTATTTTTCTGGACAGCGGACTTGTGTCCGCCGCCACCGCCTCCTCAAGTGTCGTTTCAACGATTGCTTCGGTGGAGTCGTGCGGAATTGAGTCTACAACAACCCTGGAAAATTTCATCGAGTTCCGATGGAGGAATCTCTGGCAATCCGCGATATACCGGAGCCCTGTCAAATCTGGACGAGAATCTGGATGAATTTAGGGCGTGGTGTCCAGCTTCTAGCTCGGGCTTCCTTCGGAAGATCCAACCGTTGATCGGCTGCGGAATTCCTATATCTACCACCCCTCCGAATTTCAGCTCGATCCGACCGTCCAAACTCCGGGAACCTTCCGATTAGCACATCACTTTTCGGATCTGTTTTCTGCGCGAAAACGAATTCGACCCGAGTTCGTCTTTTTTATGAACGGGATTTCGACATCCTTTTTGAAAGAAGTTCTGTATGGGGCATTGTGTTTGGTTCCCGAACACATCACGCTAATTGTGAAGTCTTTTCCAATATGATCTTCACCATCGGGTTGGTGTCAAACCAGCCCGACAACGTTGCTCTACGGCTGCTGACCTACACTAGACACGTCGTCATTTTATTTAGCCGAGCTCAACTTCTTCACGATTATCATCTCGGCAAGCCGAACAAGAGTCCGGCATCGCAAAGGATAAATCATCACCAACATTGCCGCCCCACGGATTACATGGAGCGGGCACACCTGCATCGCCACACGGTCACTTCATCAAGCTGGCATTGACCACGTCGCGACCTACATCGGCAGGGCCGCACTGTTGCTCCTTCAAGCCGGTGTCCATCATGCTGACCCACTTCGACATCCCGGCTGGACCGGGGGATTCATCATCTCTTCATCAACCTACTCCAGTGACATTGGCGTCACCCACCGACCAGCTTCGTCACGATTAACTGGACCAAGGGCTTTGCCTCGGCAAGCCAACCTTTGACAGCATTACCATGTCATCGCTTTATCACCCTTCAGGCAATGGGTGCGCGGATCGAGTTCCAATTTTGGAGATCACCTTTCTTCGGATTGCTACAACAAATAAACCAGGTCTATCAAATGGTGGCCGCATTATCGACGGTCGCATGGTGGTTCGGTCAGTTTCCATACATAGTCCGACGAACGCCGCATCCGAAACTCCGACCGACCTCTGAATTCAGGCTTTGCCATGCCTTTACTGCATCATGCTGACGCCCTGCATCGACATTGACTTCGGCGCCAATCCATATTTCTTTTATTACTCACTTTGCATAAATTATTTATTATGCAACATTTTTTTACTACTATTATCCCCGGTCTGCACTATTTTTTGTGCACAGGAAAATGATCCAGCCGGACTATATCCTTTGGCGTCACCTCGGCTGGACGGGGGGCTTCGTCAACACTTCATTACCCCATGCCGGGGACTTCGGCATCACTCTCGGACCGCGTCATCAATACCGAACACATTAACTAGCTAAGTTGCCTTGATGCTCAAAGTTTTAAATTTTTAACTTGCGTTCGGTTCGATCAAGCATTATACTTTATTGGAAAAAAGTTGCTTGTAAAAAAATTTCCTTGTCCAAACTTTGTTTGTGACGGACAAATTCAAATACCCAGATTACTTGGGGGCTCCCTTGCTGGAGATTTTCCTCTTGCATATGATTATACTTGTACGGCTTCGTTCCTTGTTCGTGTATTATGCCACAGTATGCACCATATTGACCTAAGTGATTTGCAAGCAGGGTTGCCATGCTCCTGTGTTTACCCCTACATTCCCGATTGTTCGGCTAGGGAGTAAAGGGAGCACCTCTGCGATTGTCACGATCGGGTCACCCGAGCCGGACCTCAGACCGGTGAAGCCGAAAGCTAGCGCTCTTACTGTTTTCAATAATGGTTGGCACACAACGGAACTCATGAGTACAAAAAATCTATTGCACAAGTCTCATATTAACAATGAACACCGAAGAAAGGTATCGATGGGGGTACTATTTTCTTCAAAGTTGCTTCTTACACTTTATCAGTAATATAGCATAAGTTCCCTGAGCGCGCTTTGTCTGTAATAGCCTTATGACCTGATTGCCTGGTTATCGGAAACATCGTCGATATTCTCGATAGGTGGAGTACATAACACTTTTCGGTCTTGGACCGAAGAGGAAGAAGCCGAGGGTCGGTTAAGACGCATTTAAAGTTCGGGTGAACATAGATATGATATAAGTACTTCGGTCCATACAATCATTCTTTTTTCCAAGTCACTCGGGGGCTCTTCAATTTATGTGAGCTGTTTTATAATTAGTGTTCTTCTTATTAGTCGTTACAAAGTCTTTTTCTATCACTCGTTTCTCGATGCAAGTGTGTGGTCAATAGCCGGATAGCCTTGCTTCTCTCTAAATCAGCTCGAGTGCATTTTGCTAAAACTAGCCTGAGAGAAGCACTCCGCTTTCGGGATAAGGAGGTTGGAGCCATAGGCTGACTCGCTTGAAGTCTTGAGATAGGATGTGTCATGTTAAAGCACGACAGAAGCACCTTTTTTTTAAAGTCCAATTTTTGGATTGGCACCGAACGTTTGATCTAGTTCGGACATTAAACTTTTGAATAAGTTTTTTGGCTTTTCGAGCCTATGGCACTTTTAAACTATTTGTGTGTTTCTAGCATTAGTCTCACAGTGCAACGCCGGACACCTTTAGGGATTTGGCAAAAACATTCTCGGATATTGCTATATACACATCGGTTTCGAATTGTGTCTTCGGTCAATAGTTGGGTTGCCCGGCTCCTGTGCTTGCCTCCTACGTTCCGCTTTGTTCGGCTAGGCGTGCAAAGAGAGAACCACTATGATTGTTCTTCTATCTTGCATGGTTAAGCACGTCAGTGGAGAAAGCCAAAAACTGACTGTCACAATAGGCGTAAACTAGTCAGCGATCCGATGACTATGTTGAATGAATTTCCGTTCATAACATTGGCCGAAGTGTTTACGGCTTGACCTCGGATGTCGCCGAACACTTACCGGGGGCTCATAGATAGCTTCCCCAGTTTAAAGCTCCTACAACTAAACGAAAGTTATAAAGCCCGCATGTCTGATTGCTTCGTTTCTGCTAACACAACCGCCTTCGGGCACCGAGACGTCGGCTAAGGGTTGCTTTGTTATTGCGGAAACACCCTGCATAGTATCTACCAAGGGGTAGAAGCCGACGATGGGCCACTTTCAACTGATAAACGGTCACAATGGAGTCGAAATAATGATGTAAAGTACTTGGATACATAGAATCATTACACATAATCTGTGATTTTACTCTGGATATCGATCCTTAATTCGGCCACCCGTGCCCACATTAAGGCTTGGGGGCTACTGGGCTTCATGCTCATTATTTACAAATATTAAAGGGGCACATCGATCCCCTGATCTGGTCTTGCCACCCGACCAGTGTCTCGGGGGCTTCTGCATTGCTTATTCAATGCAGAGAATTCAAAGTGCTCAATGTTCGACTTGAACGAACTATGCGCATACATGTCTTCGGACAATAATAGGTACCATATGGACCTATCCGGCATCAAGCTAGTATATTGCGGCGACTTCTCACGACCCTCTCTCAGGGGCCCGTTCGCCGATCACTATTATCTCTAATATATTACACTGTGTTTTTATTCCTATGTATGCTGCCGAGCTAGGAATTGATCCTCAGGCTGATTTCGTGCATCGACCTGAGTCTCAGGGGCTACCGGGAACAGCGGTTTTATGCTTGCCTTCAGGTGCATCTCGGGTTTTAGACTGATACACACCTTGAGGGCTACCGGATATACATCGCCAGGAGAATAAACTACACGATTAAAAATATTCACAAAAAATCAGCCATGATCGGGTGGTGCACCACCTTTAGAAGCAGTCCGGCATAAAGCTCGGGCGCTAGCGGCTAGCTCAGAGAGGAATTTCGGCATTAAGCTCGGCTAAACTCCTTCAACTTTTTGGACCAAGATGATCTATGACTTCTTGGATATAGTCCGTGATACGTCTCCAACATATCTATAATTTTGATTGCTCCATGCTACTTTATCTACTGTTTTGGACTATATTGGGCTTTATTTTCCACTTTTATATTATTTTTGGGACTAACCTATTAACCGGAGGCCCAGCCCGAAATTGCTGTTTTTTGCCTATTTCGGTTTCAAGAAAGCAGAATATCAAACGGAGTCCAAGCGGAATGAAACCTTCGGAAACGTGATTTTCTCACCGAACGTGATCCAGGGGACTTGGACCTACTCTAAGGAACGAAAGAGGCGGTCACGAGGGTGGGCCCCCCCTACACTATAAAAAAAATACACTTCCGTGATGGTACGTGTTTGTCACAGTAGGTCGCGTTTTTTGTCATGCATGTACATCCATGACAAATTTATGACAGAATCAAGATAGTCATACCTGTGTTGTCATAGAAGTGTTCCATGACATTACCAAAATTATCATCACGGAAGTGTCCACTTCCATGATGATAAATCGCGCGTCACAGAAGTGCTTTCGTCAAGGGTGACCTACACATGGCATCCACCGCAATGGAACGCCGTTAAGCTATCGGGTCGGGTTTTGGATCCGATAACCCGTTAACAGCCCCGACCAATGGGGATTTTCCACGTGTAAAATCATCATTGGCTAGAGGAAACACGTGTCGGATCACCGTTGGTACAGATGTCATCCACTCATTGGACAGAAGGCACCTATGATACGTCGACACGTGGCACGGCCCAACAGAGGCCCATTGTCGGTGTCAAAACCGGCGGATCTTGGGTAGGGGGTCCTGAACTGTGCGTCTAAGGTGGATGGTAACAGGAGACAGGGGACACGATGTTTACCCAGGTTCCGGTCCTCTCTATGGAGGTAACACCCTACTTCCTGCTTGATTGATCTTGATGATATGAGTATTACAAGAGTTGATCTACCACGAGATCGTAGAGGCTAAACCCTAGAAGCTAGCCTATGGTGTGATTGTTGTATATCTCTATCGACTACCTTGGCCTCGGTTTATATAATGCACGAGAGGCATAGGATAACAAGAGTCCTAGCCGAATACGCCGGTGGGGGAGGAGTCCTTGTCTTGATCGCCAAGTCTTGCGGAATCTTCCTTGTATGCGGCAACTGTCCGGACTGGCCCATGAGTATACGGCCATGGGGTTCGGCCCAATCTAACAGATTGGGAGATGACGTGGTGAGTACCCCCTAGTCCAGGATACCGTCAGTAGCCCCCTGAACCGTTCTTCAAGTTTAGGGACGCTCCTCGATTCTTCCGAACCGTTCTTCATCTTGATCGCCGGTCTTGAAAACTGGTTCAACAAATCTTCTCATCTTCGATCTTGAGGATCGCCGAAAATGCATTCGACGAGTTCACACGCCGGGTATCCGAGGAGCCCCTTTAAGTTTCCGGCCTTTATCAACGCCTTGTTATTTTTACGCCACACCTCGGGTTTGAAGTTGTTCCCGGGTGGCAGCATCCTCTTGCGTCCGAGCTCCAACGTCGGACTGCATACGAGGTATCTTTTTCAGCCGAGCACCAATGTCGGACTGCTTCCCAGTTCTAACGCCGGACTATGTATCCGAGCTCCAACGCCGGACTGTATCCGAGCTCCAACGTCGGACTATGTATCCGAGCTCCAACGCCGGACTGTATCCAGGTGTCGTAAATCACTTTGGTTCAAAGAAGTTTGAAGGAGTTTAGCCGAGCTTAATGCCGGAAATGCCCTCTATGGAGCCAGCCACTAGCGCCCGAGCTTTATGCCGGACTGCTTCCGAGGTATTGCACCACCTCGAATGTGGGCCGATTTTTGTCAATATTTTTGATTGGTGCAATTTATTCTCTGCCGAGATACATAGCCAGTAGCCCTCAAGGTGGGTATCGGTCCAAAACCCGAGATGCACATGAAGGATGACATAACACCGCTGATCCCCGTAGCTGCTGAGACTCAGGTTGATTTGCAAAAACGGTCTGAGGATTAAGTCCTAGCTCGGCAGAATACTTCGAGACACAAAAAGCGGCGTGCTTAGTCCTCAAGACTCAGGTTGGGTGCGGCCGACCAACTTGAGGATCAAAATCTCCTCGGAGACGGTATTACACTTAAAATTTTCTGCATTGGACAGACAATGCAGTAGCCCCCGATACACTGGTCGGGTGGCAATACCAAATCAGGGGATCGATGTGCCCCTTTAATATTTGTAAATTATAAGCCCGAAGCCCAGTAGCCCCCGAGCCTTAATGCGGGCACGGGAGGCCGAATTAAGGATCGATATCCATAGTAAAATCACAAATTATGTGTAATGACCCTATGTATCCAAGTACTTTACGTCATTAATGCTCGGATCCGCATTGTACAAAACTTTGTTGACCGACCATCGGCTTCCACCTCCTCGCCAATAGCCGAGGAGTGTTTGTCCTACTTTATAAAGCCTTTATGAGGGCAAATATTTACAACAAACAAGGCAATCTGGCCATACGGTTTTATAAACAAAGGTACAGCGGAGAGATATGTTATATTACTGTTTAACAGAAGAAATGTCTTCCAAAGAAAATAGTCCCGCTATCGGTTCCTTTCTTTGGGTTGTCATGCTAAGCATGATCATGAAACCTCAGCTCCAATGTAAGAGCAAAATACCAAGGATTTAGTTTGGGAGGCCAGTTAATAGCCGCCGGTAATGTTCGGCTGACGATCGAGGTCAAGTCAGTAAACACTTGACCATTGTTATGAATGGCCCATCGCTTAACACCGTCATCGGATCGCTGACGATTTACGCTTATTGTGACAATCGGTTTTCGGCTTTCTCCATCGAGGTGCTTAACCATGTGAGCTGGAAGCACAATCGCATGGTTCTCCCTTTGGACACCTAGCGAACAAAGCGGAATGTAGGAGACAAGCGCAGGAGCCGGGCAACCCAACTATTGACCGAAGACACAATTCGAAACATATGCATATATAGCAATATCCGAGAATGTTTTTGCCGAATCTCTAAAGGTGTCCGGCGTTGCACTGCAAGACTTGTGCTGAAAACACACAAATAGTTTAAAAGTGCCATAAGCTTGGAAAACCAAAAAAACGTCAGTAAAAAATCTACGTCCGTACAAGTTCAAGTGTTCGGTGCCAATCCGAAAATTGGCCTTAGCAAAAGAAGTGCTTATGTCGTGCTTTAACATGATACATCTTATCTCAAGACTTCAAGCGGGTCAGCCTACGGCTTCAACCTCCTATCCCGAGGGTGGAGTACTTCTCATTAGGCCAATTTAACAAACTAAACTCTAGCGGCTTTGAGAGAGAAACTAGGCTCCCCGGCTAGTGACCACATGCTCGTCGAAAAAAGGAGTGATAGATAGATAATAATAATAATAATAATCATAATAATAATAATAATAATAATAATAATAATAATAATAATAATAATAATAATAATAATAATAATAATAATAATAATAATAATAATAAAACTTTGCAACGACTAAGAAGAAGAACACTTATCATAAAATGGCTCATATAAATTTAAGAGCCCCCAAGTGAATTGGGTAAAAGAATGATTGCATGTACCGAAGTACTTATATCATATATATGTTCAATCGAACTTTAGACGCGTCTTAACTGACCGTCGGCTTCTCCCTCTTCGGTCAAGGACCGAAAAGTGTTATGTACTCCATCTGTCGAGAATATCGACGGTGTTTCCAATAACCAGGCAATCAGGCCATAAGGCTGTAATGCATAAAGCGGCTCGGGGGAACTTATGATATATTACTGTGAAGTGTAAGAAGCATCTTCGAACAAAATAGTACCCCCACCGATACCTTTCTTCGGTGCTCATTGTTATTATGAGACTTGTGCATTAGATTTTTTGTACTCATGAGTTCCGTTGTGTGCCGACCACCATTGAAAACTATAAGAGCACTAGCTTTCAGCTTCACCCAGTATGAGGTCCGGCTCGGATGACCCGACCGTGATAATCGCAAAGGTGCTCCCTTTACTCCCTAACCGAACAATCAGGAACATAGGGGTAAACACAGGAGCGAGGCAACCCAGCTTGCAAATCGCTTAAGTCAATATGGTGCATATTGTGGCGTAATACACGAACAAGGAACGAAGACGTACAAGTATGATCATATGCAAGAGGAAAAGCTTCATGAAGGAAGCCCCCAAATGAATTGGGTATTTGAATTTATGCATCACAAACAAAGTTTGGACAAGGAATTTTTTTACAAGCAACATTTTTCCAAAAAAGTATAATGCTTGGTCGAACCGAACACAAGTTAGAAATTAAAGCTTTGAGCATGAAAGAGACTTAGCTCGTTAATGTGTTCAGTATTGATGATGCGGTCCGAGCTTGATACGGGACAAGGTTCCATCCCCCAAGCCTGTCCCGAGGTGGCGGAGCGGAGAGCTCGACACGCCAAAGTGGTGACATAACACAGTCAATGCAGACCGGCAAAGTGACGCCAAAGTCCCCGGATCATTTTCCTGTGCACAAAAAATGGTGCAAACCGGAGATAATAGTAATAAAAAAATCGTTGCATAATAAATAATTTATGCAAAGTGAGTAATAAAAGAAATATGGCCTGGCGCCGAAGTCAATGTCGATGCAGGGCGTCGGCATGATGCGGTAAAGGCGTGGCAAAGCCTGAATTCACAGGTCGGTCCGAGCTCCGGATGCGGCGTTCGCCGGATTACGTACGGAAACTGACTGAACCACCATGCGACTGTCGTTAATGCGGCCACCATTTGATAGACCTATGTACATATGATGGACAAACCAGAGTAATAATTCCTTGGAAAAATGAACCCAAACAAGCAAAAAATACTGGGATTAATAGCACTTGGTTTATTTGTTGTAGCAATCCAAAGGAAGGTGATTCCCAAAATTGGGACTCGATCCGCGCACCCATTACCTGATGGGCGATAAAACGACGGCATGGCAATGCTTGCAAAGGTTGGCTCGTCGAGGCAAAGCCCTCGGTCCAGCTAACGTGACGGAGCTGGTCGGCTAGTGACGCCGAAGTGCCCGGAGTAGGTTGATGAAGAGATGGCGAAGCCCCTGGTCCAGCCGAGATGTCGAAGTAGGTCGGCGTGATGGACACCAGCTTGAAGAAGCAATAGTGCGGCCCTACCGATGCAGGTCGTGACGTGGTCGATACCGGCTTGAAGAAGCGACCGTGCGGCGATGCCAGTATGCCCGCTCCGTATAATCCGTGGGGCGGCAATGTTGGTGATGATTTATCCTTCGTGATGCCGGACTCTTGTTCGGCTTGCCGAGATGATGATCCGAAGAAGTTGAGCTCGGCTCAACAAAGTGACGACGTGTCTAGCGCAGGTCGGCAGCCGTGGAGTAATATTGCCGGACTGGTTTGACACATGCATGATATTGAAGATCATGTTCAAAAGATATTAAAGTTAGTGGGATGTGTTCGGGAACAAAACACAATACCCCATACAAAACTTCCTTCAAAAGGGATGTCCGAAATCCCGTTCATAAAAAAGACGAACTCGGGTCGAATTCGTTTTCGCGCAGAAAACAGATCCGAAAAGTGATGGACTAATCGGAAGGTTCCGGGAGTTCGGACGGTCGGATCGAGCTGAAATTTTGAGAGGTGGTAGATATAGGAATTCCGCAGCCGATCAATGGTTGGATCTTCCAAAGGACGTCCGAGCTAGAAGCTGGACACCACGCCCTAAACTCATCCAGATTCCCGTCCAGATTTGACAGGGCTCCGGTGTATCATGGATTGCCAGAGATTCCTCCATCGGAACTCGACGATATTTTCCAGGGTTGTTGTAGACTCAATTCCGCACAATTACACCAAAGTGATCATTAAAAACAAATTTGAGGAGGCGGTGGTGGCGGACACAAGTTTGCTGTCCAGAAAAACAGCACGGTCGCCCGAGGGCAATGTTGACGTTGAGCCCCCGGGCTCCCTGGATGATTCCTCCATGCTCTTGATAGAGATCGGAGTTGATGTTTATAAAGGCCCTCATCCGTACATGATGATCGGAGGTAGGGCGCGGTCCTTGGTCAAACCAAGGTGACCAGTCAAGCTGGTGACGAAGATGCCGAAGTCGCAGTTGATCTGCAGGTGAGCCATCAACCTTTTGCCAAACACACAGCGGAACTCTCAATGAAAGCACCAATGTCGGTGTCAAAACCGGCGGATCTCGGGTGGGGGGTCCCAAACTGTGCATCTAAGGCGGATGGTAACAGGAGACAGGGGACACAATGTTTACCCAGGTTCAGGCCCTCTCTATGGAGGTAATACCCTACTTCCTGCTTGATTGATCTTGATGATATGAGTATTACAAGAGTTGATCTACCACGAGATCATAGAGGCTAAACCCTAGAAGCTAGCCTATGGTATGATTGTTGTATATCTCTATCGACTAGCCCGGCCTCGGTTTATATAATGCACAGAGGCCTAGGATAACAAGAGTCCTAGCCGAATACGCGGTGGGGAGGAGTCCTTGTCTTGATCGCCAAGTCTTGCGGAATCTTCCTTGTATGCGACAGTTGTCCGGACTGGCCCATGAGTATACGGCCATGGGGGTCCTCGGCCCAATCTAACAGATCGGGAGATGACGTGGTGAGTACCCCCTCGTCCAGGACACCATCACCCATTCCTGTGAAAAGGCCGGCCCATTTGACTTGGTCAAAAGGTGGCGGGCCGGCCCATTTAAAGCCTGTTAACGGCCTGTTCGCATATAGCCCATTTATAGCCCGCTAACCCAAGGCCCGTTACGCCCTATCCGAATTAGGCCCAAGATCTTGTCATCCGGGCCACCCAATATGATTCCAAATTGCCGTTTTCGCCGGCCCATGTATGGCCCATGACGTCTTTTGGCCCATATGAGGCCCTATGTAACTTTTTGGCCTATTAATGGCCCATGGTGAAACTGGCCCATAATGAACAGTGTATTACTTTACACCCATTAACGGCTCGTGGTGAAACTGGCCCGTAATGAACAATGTATCACTTTATACCCATTAAGGGCCCGTTATTCCGTTGGGCCGTTTCCAGCCCATGTTATCTTTCGGCCTTCTCATAGCCCATTTATTCTTGGGCTCATTTCCAGCATTCGTTTACTTACGGCACGTTACTGTCATTTTTTGCTTATGGGCCAAATTCAGCCCGTGGTTACAGTCCGCCCGTTTGTGGTCCTTTAACACGTTGGGCCGTTTTCATAGCGTCATGAAATACGGCCTATGAAATACGGCCTATTAACGATGGCCCGTTATGGTCGGCCCATGAACGGACGATTCCAACTCCAGCCCGCTTACGGCCATAATGCAGCCTGTTATTGGCCCATGTTTGGCCAATCGATCATACTGCCCGTATAAGGCCCATTGATGATACGGCCCGTAGAAGGCCCATTGTTTCTACGACCCGTAGAAGGCCCATTGTTTCTACGGCCCGTAGAAGGCCCACTGTTTCTACGGCCCGTAGAAGGCCCACTGTTTCTACGGCCCGTTGTTCTGTACACCATCGTTCTCAATTTCGCACATTGTTCTGTACACCATCTATTCTAGATCTCTCATGAAGTCCCTATCACACACACGATGACTCGCTTCCCTTGCGTCTCCGTTCATAGGCCAATTTCGGACAACATCAACATTGTCTCCCTATCTATACGCCATTTATGGACACAAACGACCCCTCTCGCCCCCTCTCTTCCTCTCTCTCTCTCTCTCTGTCGCTAGCTCTCTTTCTCTCGCTCTCACACCCCTCTCCGACACACACTCGATGTCTCTTCCAAATAGTCTGCTCCCCCAGCCCGCACCCGTGCTATCCCGCTACTACACAAGTCACACCATTCCCCCTTCCCTTATACTAGGTTTACATCATCAGTGGTCTCTCTATTCCACGCACACACTCTCCCTCTCACACCCAAACGCGTGCACAAACACACACAAACACGCACAAACACCCATTTATCTGGATCCTCATCTCTCCCCATGTCCGCATGTGTATCTTACACACTCACTCTCTAATTATGTATATGTGTCTCCATGTTACACAGCACAAAGCCCCATGTACATGTCTCTCTCTATCCTCCACACACATAGACACAAATAATCTGTTGTCATTGCCTCAGTCTCTAACATATCACACACGCACACTGTCTCTTTCTCTCTCTCTCTCTCGCAAACACGCTCATCAAGGGTTTCCCCGTGGATAACTTCCGTCTATTCATCAACAGTCGTGGCAGTACGGCGAACACAAGACGTGAAAAAGAATAAATCTACACGTACTTAGACCACCTAGTATGACTATACTAGGAGAGCAAGCCAAAAAGCGCGCCGTCGTCACCCCCTCCTTGTCGACGACGGGAAAATCTTTGTTTTACACAGTCGAGAAGTCATTGTGCTAGGGCCCCACATGCCGAGGCGTTGAATAGAATGTAGATTCTAGTTTACGGAAGCAAGTATCGATAATACGTTTGTATCTCCATACTTATATTTCTTCTCTTATAAAAAACCGAGGTGGTGATGATGGTACGTGTGCCATCTTGCAATATAGACCGTCCGATCTATATCTGACGGATGGAAATTAAACTAAAAGATACCCGCACCCCTCTCCACATTTGCAGAAAAGGCCTTCCCTCATTCATCCCTATCTCCAACAAACCTCATTGTTGAGCAATTAAGAAAGGAAGCCTCTGGAACAAACTGGCACAGTGGCCCGCCGGCGTCGTCAATCCCCATGCCTCCGCTCAGTCCGACCACCAACCACCACCACAGCCCACTCCTCTTCACCTTATCTCATATTTCTCGAGATATCATTAGTTTTTACACATGGGATTACTCCCGCAAGGGTTAATCACAACAAGTGTTTTATAAAAAAATGCATCTTGATGTTCCGTGCAATGCACGGATCTTGCTAGTACTCCTACACAAGACTAAGTTGGTGATCTTTGGTGTATACGCCATCCGTCATTTACGACCATTAGATCTACATCTAACGATTGTGAGGTAAGTTGTTGCCTTTTCTCACCAACATCCTACTTGTCTACCAATTTGCAGAAAAACCCATAATTAGTATCTTAAAACCAACCACATCCCTCCCTGACCTCACCAAAGCAGCCCAAGGAATATAT
The DNA here is from genome assembly GCA_021605145.1 of Aegilops bicornis. Taxonomy (NCBI): domain Eukaryota; kingdom Viridiplantae; phylum Streptophyta; class Magnoliopsida; order Poales; family Poaceae; genus Aegilops; species Aegilops bicornis. The sequence continues at coordinate 690,737,187 of CM038671.1, read as the reverse complement.
TCTAATTGAAACATATGTATATCAAAATTAGAGTGTTTTGTACCAAGTTTGTGAATAAGTATTATTCTAATTATGATTCAAGGTAACGGACATGAACATTGCTAGTATTTCCAACCATGCATTTTTTTCCTAATATTCCATAGTTTGAGTTTTCCATCAAGATATTAGTCACTCATGGTTGATATTTACTTTCAATCATGTACACATATGCACTATGTAACTAGCCTTGCTTATTGGGTTCCAAAGCTTAACTTTCGCTCCTACTTACGATATGTAGAGTATTTAACAAAAGACTACCACTTTCAACCAGCCCTAGGAAGAATCTATTGTACATAAAATAGCAAAAACATACCCAAAATTTCTTAATCCACGCCAAAAACTACTACCTAGTACTCCCTCTTGATTAGGTTCGTTTAAACCCATTTATGATGTGGTTGGCCCACACGTCCGGCCGATGAGGCAGCTTAAACACATTTTGTTCGGCCGTTGACACGAGGGACCCACATCGACCTTCTATCCTGTTATTCCCCTCAAATCATTATTTTTCCCGAACATTACGTCAAACAAGATCGATGTGTGTTAAATCGGTGGCGCTTGTGATGAGCGATTTGGCCGTCGCTCATTGGGCGGCCGGACGCCGTCTTGGCCTCCGCACGGGTTGGCAGGCTGGCCGAGCGTGACTCACGAGTGAGCAAGCCGCCATGGCTGGCCTTCGCCGAGCGGATGGCTTTGGCTGGCGCTACATGAGCATGCCGCCACGCTACTGTGCCAATCTAGCTAGCAAACCTTGAGACAAGCAATTGGACGGAGCTATCTTGGCTAGCTAAGCGGCATGCGGCCGGACGGACGGGCCGCATCCGGCTGCCGCAACATGGGCTCCGCACCGCGGCGGTTTTGACCTCGCCTGCGGCGGTAGGCTGCGTCCCATGGCGGAGGATGTCTAGGTGGACGGGCCGGTGGTAGGAGGTCACTCGAGGATTTTTGTTGGTAAGAGCATGTACAATGGTTGATAAGGTAGTCTTATCTTAAGTCTGCCACGTATGCAAGTGGTAGTAGTTTCTTGGAATTTTAGTGGTTTCTTGCATTATTAGGGGTTTCTTGTAAGGAAATGTACGTACTACTAGCGACAAAAGGCGATTCTAGGTTGCGTTATACCTCGTTTTGTGGGTTCGATCCCGGCCGAACGCACGGCGGCCTTTTAAAAAAAATAGTACTACTACACTTCGCTGCGAGCCATATTTTACACGGGTAGTTTGAGTTTTGAAGTCGAAAGGACGTGCGGCCCCACAATCTGGGTGCACTGGACAGCCTAGCCACGTGAACGGGTTTTCCTTCCCAGCATCTCGTGGCTCGCGTGCTCGCCCTAGCCGCACCTCGCTTGCAGCTTCCTCATCAGCTAGTAGCATATTTAAACTAGCACCTCCCAATTAAGTCCGAGGAGCCGGAAAAGCCTGGCGGGGCTTTGGGAACTCTGCAATATGGCTCCGTACATAAAGTGCTCTACTACTACTCTGTAGCTTGTGGCATTGCACGCATGGACTTCACTCCATTATCGGCTCTACTATAGAAGAAATTCCACTTGACATGTTTTTTTAAACGGAGGCAAAAGCTTTGCTTCATCTCATTCATAAAGAAGGAACTAGTTCTAACAAAGTTCGACGAGATCCATTACACCTCCACAAATGGAAGCGAAAAGCCTAGTCTCATTGTATCAAATAACTCAAATGTTCTGCCCCCGCAGTAACCATCGCTGATAAAGAGGCTGCTAGTGTGTGCGTGAGAGGAGCGGCTGAGTAGGCCAGCTACTCCTACGTGAGAGGAGCGGCTGAATATAGCACCGAGAGTACCCACTAGGCCACTACGCAGGTGTACTTCCCCTGCATTGATAGTACAGCGATGGTTCTAGAGAACAGTAGTACCCTCCACTTCCAACCGTAGCTCCTTGGCTCTGAGATTCAAGAGTTCAAAACTGGTGCTAGACTAGACTAGAAGTACAGTACATCGCACTACTAGTTGAGAAAAGTAGTACTGGTACTGCTATAGTACGAGTACGTACTCTTCCGTCACATAATGTAAGAAGTTTTTTGACACTAGTTGGCGTGTACAAAAAATGGCAAAAACATACCCAAAATTTCTTAATCCACGCCAAAAACTACTACCTAGTGCCAAAAATTTCTTACTAGTGCTATTATTTACAGGTATAATGCAATCCCATAACGTTCCATAATGCTAGTACTAGTAGTAAATAATAGCCTCCCCTTCACGAGGAACGATCTACGCTTGGAAGGGACGAGGCCCTCATGTTACTACGCTCTTATTTCCTCCTCGCCAGCCTCCCTCCTCAAGAGAAGGCAGTTCGCCACTGCTCCCATGGATTCGCCAGCGGTTCTCCTCCTCGTCGGGCTGGGAGACCTTGGACGACGATCCTCTGGGAGAAATCGACGCCGCCCGACGTCCTCACCGCCCAAGACTCGGTGCTTCCTGCACCAACTTTTCAAGACGCCGCTTAAACAGGCTTGGGAAAAGGCCATGCTTGTTGGTCTTCCATGCGTCCTCGAGGAGAAGGTTCTTCTATGGGACAATCCTTTGAACAGTCCACCGCTCCCTGGCCATGGTTGCACGTTGACTCCACTAGAGTTGCCGACGTTGAGAGGTAGTCGGATTTTGTCCGATGAGCAGGTCAGTAATGGAGTTTGATCATGTAGTACTTAGTTATTCCATTTCCATCCCGTAATTTCTCCGCTGCCCACCATCTTATATATAGGTGCCGGTCGGTGCCAACAAAGATTGGCTTGCATACCTCCGCCGGATACCACCATCATTTTGCACAACATCCACAAGAAGTGCGGCTGCCCGGTGAGACCCCTTCTCCACCATTGGGATCGGCCTTCCTGACCGGCTGGGCTTGAATACGTATGATGATGCCTACATGAGATTGAAGAAGATAGCAATTGCGGACCCGACAAAACGACGCGGCTAGGATGATTACTATCTCATCGCGATTGTTCGACATAAGGATTGCCATCAATGCAAGACGCAGAACGGCAGAGGTCATGGTATGTTGGCGGCATTTACGATTTGAACCCCTACATCGCTCAAGACGCGCGTGCGCCATCTAGGCCGCTTCTTTGCGGTGACAAGCCAGGACTTGTTTCATCTGGTTGCCATCCTACGGCACGGAGATTACAAACGGAATGCACAAACCATCATTTGCATCCCTAACGGTACTCCATTATTTTACAGAGGACCAGTCATCCCCGATCAAAATAAGATCGTCGATCCCGGATGTGCAGATTGCATCCGTGATTCGGTCTAACCCGGAACCTTGTAGCTGACTTTGGCATATTGGGATCAACTATCTTAGCAGTCATTACCCATGGTACCACTGATGTGCAACATGGTCACACAATCTACCATGATCGGACCGTCGCCATCTACCCAGGTATTCCATTTTTTTAACCCTCTCGCCTTCTTTTTCATTGTTGTACTAGTAGTATACTTAGTAGTACTAGTAGGAGTACTTTATACCTTGGAGGACGCGTATAGCTAGCTAGGCCCTTGAAGACTTGAACCCACTAGCTGCCACCATTTTTTTTCCATGTCTTACTATCTCATCCATGTAGCCAAGAGTGGCTATATATAATAAGCCGGTTATTTTACTTCCTCTATAACAGAGTAGTACTATTTGTCGCACAAGACATTGACCGCCATATTTGAGCACGTAATTATTATGCATGGACCTTGACTATGTACGCCACCATGTGTTTAGATCTGGGATGCGCGTGTACTAGATGACCGGCGCGAGTTCGACCCCTCGATGCTACGTGGGTGCCGAGGAACACTCTTGAGAGTACTACGCTTTTCATCGAGGATAGCTACCCCATTGTGAAGCGGATGCCACCTTCCGCACGACACGGAAGGCCTGCCGCTCATGAAGCATGGTTGTGTCTTCATTGCGCACCGCCGATGAACGACATCTTTGGGACATGCTATCCTCGATTTATGCCGCTTCAGCTTGGATGGGTCTCCATCGTGTGGAACCGAACTAGAAAGCTGCGACAATGATTCCCGTTGCCCACCGCTATGGATCGTGCCATCCATGAAGAACACCTGGGACTGGAACCTAGAGGAGGACATGCATGTAGTCCATCTATAACGTGTAAGTGGATTACGGTAATTGTGAACGGTAGCGCTGTGAATATATGTAGACTAGTCGTGCACAAATTTATCACATGAATTGGAGATGAACTTGTGTGGCATACTGGCATTTGTCCTTTAAAATTTATTACTGGTAAATGTGTTATGTGTACGTGCAACTTGTGTGGTTGTTGCACGGGCTCCAACACGCTCTTTGAGAAAAAAAGGTGGCACAACTTTGGATATACGTGACGTGGCGGCATCCCGCAAAAAAAAGCATCATTCGCTATAGTTGTAGTACACTCCTACTAGGACGACAACTCCTATAAAACCTTGCGCTTGGCTCTTTGCCTCTTCGGGAGGTTCAACAGTTCGTACTCGTGTGAACCTTGCACTTGGCTCTTCGCCTCTTCGGAAGGTCCAACAATGATGATACTACAGTACAATGTGCTTCTGGCAAATTTACACCGATTGAACTGTTGCACGTCCACCGCGAGGGCGAGGGCGAGGGCGAGGGAGAGGGAGAGGGAGGGAGAGGGAGACGGCGTTGTAGTCAAATCCCTCTCCTCGTCCTGTGAACCACCGCGCGCGTGGGCGAGGGAGAGGCGTAGTAAGCAAGCTTCTCCTCGTTCGGCGAGTTGACGGGACACATCAAAGGAGTACTAGTACTAGTAGTAGTCCATACTGCGTCCTTTCCGATTAATATGGCTTAATTTGAAATGAGAAAAATACACTGGCGGTCAACATATGTAACAATACGCTCTTTACGGTCACTATCTATAGTTTTGCGGCGTGGCACTTTGTTGATCAAGTTAAATTGTCACCTGGTTTCGGGTCCCACCTGTCGGTTAGCGGTGCAAAGAAATCGATTAAGCAAAACTTTACGCAGGCGCGACACGAGTCCAACCCTTGCGCGCGAACCACCCTGGCTGTGTATGTGAGTGCATGCATGTGTCCTCCCTCGGTCTTCCAACAAAAAGTGTACATCGGCTACAAAACAAAGAGTGTGGTACATAATGTACATCTACACTTCCAATGCATGTATCCTTTAATCTAAATCGATATTGATTGACTAATGCACCAACTTGTGCTGTAGGTATAGGCTACATGTCTATCCTTAATTACAGCATGCAACGGCCTTCATTTAATCTTCTTATCTCAATGGTCGCATGCACACATAAGTCTGCTACTTTTGGGCGTTAATTATGCCCTTCTCAATGTCTAAATCTCTAAATGTACAGTCTTTCACGGACGTAGGGAGTAGGTTGAGCACTTGAGCGTGAGCTGTGTGTGTTGCATCGTGTCTTGTGTGCCGCATGGAGTGCGTGAGTGTTGTAAAGGCCCATGTGTACGTGTGAGTGTTGCATGTTGCATGCATGCATGGGGCTTACTCCCTGCCATTGACATGTTCATATTTCAAGCTTCCTCTGTTCCCTCCATATGGTGATACTCCCTCTGTTCCCTCCATATGGTGATACTCCCTCTGTTCCCAAATAGTACGGAGTAAAAGCCTCCCTCTATTCCCAAATACGGAGTATTTATCTTTCTACAGATTTCAACAAGTGACTAGGTACGGAGCAAAATGAGTGAAGTGAGCGTATAGGCATAGGGATACTATAGAAAGGAAGTCCTCGCAATCCATTATTCCCCATCTCGGTCAGAAAACTATTCAACTAGTCTTCGCAGTGAAGTGACAATACATGCTGCAGCAGATGGGACACGTAATTAATAAGCTGAACCAGCATGTTGTTGTTACTAAATCAGCCTTACCCAGTACTGCCACCATGTTTGCCAGTAGAGCACGCTTTCGCAAATACGCCTATGCACCTCTGTCCTCCATTGACTGACATATGGGCCCTCTTGTGGTAGACCCACATGTCATCGCTGTAACTATTTACAATCCGAAGGACGGTATATCCTGGTAGTAGTACTAGTAGAATTGAGATTTAATGCACTTTCTTCCCCGTCTTCCACTCTTCTTCCTCCTCTCTTCTTCTTCCTCCTCTCTTCCCCATCGTCGGCCGCACACCATTTAACCCCGCCACTGCTTTCGCCGCGCCATCTTCCTTGGTAGCTCATGCGTACCATATCCCCGCTCACTACTCGGCCACACGAGGAGAAGCTTCTTCGCCGCTCACCAATCCACTTCCTCACGCTGCTCAGAGGCAGCGAAAACCCCAATGGCAGAACCGACTGACACGCAGAGCCGCGATTGGAATTCCCTCCCCGATGTCCTCTTGGAGAAGATCTGTAGTCGTATGGACCTACTCAGCACCATCCGTCTGGCCGCATGATCGGTGTCTTTGTACCGTCTACTCGTCTACAACCGGTCGGCTCTTTTCAAGACACCCTGCTTGCTGATGCCCGATCCTCGCAGGTGGCCCAGACACCGACTTGACGATCCTATGGAGGTTGTCGTGGTGCCCCTCGACATGCTACCACTACCCGTCCACCTGTCCTTCATGCGCGGCCACTACTGGGCGGGCATGAAGGCCAACTGGATTGTCCTCATCCACCACACCGGTAGTCCGTGGCGTCTCGTGGATATCTACACCCAGCGAGAGATCACCCTTCCATTGTTGGATACCGCCGACATCGAGCCTCGCGGCCCGCCGGACACTCCTGCCTACTACGCATTTAGACGCATCAAGCTTTTGGCTCGACCTGCTTTGCGAAAGTTGTAATCTGCGAAGTGCCCACACCATCGAAGACTACTTGGATTACAAGCTCATTGCCTTGTTCAACATGGGATTAGTCTATCTACGGAATCCGGTCGCCATACATGGTTATGGCTCATCATCAATCCTGTTGAGGCAACATTTACATGCGATGCTATAGTGCACGATGGCATCGTTTACGTGATCGCATTTACAGATTGGCTGCCTATACCGGGTGGAATCTATTGTCGTGTAATTGTTCTATCTCATCTCATCTTTACCTTATCAAGATCATTTGCCTGCTCATTTGTTACAAATTTAGAATGCATAGCATGTCTATGACCACATCATTGCTATGTGTTCCTCTCATTTCCTAGATTTTTATGACCACACATGTTATTGTTAGAGTTGATATGAGAACAATTGGCATCTAATGATTGTTAGAATACATATTATGAGCATAACATCATGATTGCTATATGTTACTCTCGTTTACAAGATTTTTATAACAACGCATGTTATTGCTTAGAGTTGATATGAGAACAGTAGTAGTAAGTGCTATGGTAGAATATGAGTAGGCGTTGTCATAGTTGTTTTCCTCTCATTGTTACATGATGTTTGAACCATGACATGTTGCTAGAATATGAAAGCCATTGGCTTATTTTTTTAACTTGGGGTATGATTATGACCACGACATTGCAATTCTCTATCTATGATATGTGCCACTATTATAATAATCTTAATTCCACACATACTCTGAACATGATTGTTTATTTTTGTCCTTTTGGTCTCCAATTTGAATTGTTGCAGCAGACGCCGTGCGCTGGCCTTCATGATTCGGGACTGGAATCATACCAGCCGCTGGGTGGTGGTTTATCGCTCGTTCAGCTGACAGCGGTCATTTGATGCTCATTCGCGCGTACCAAATTGACCAAACCATTACATGAAACCACATGCAGTACAATGCGTGGGGCATTCGTGACATTGATGGCTATGGCTGATTCGTGTTCGAGAAAGATCCCAACTCTGTTGGGCCAGGCGTATTCAACTGGAGGCGGGTTTACAGCCTCGGCAACCACTCCTTGTTCCTCGGGCTCAATTATCCGATCATCCAACCAATCATCGATCATATCACCAGCGATGATTACTGTGCTACGCAACTTCCATTCGCGAGGGGGGATGTGTTTACACATCATACCATGGGTTTCATGAACCACCATATCCAGAGATTCGTCGACACAGCTTGTTGCCAGGTAATCTTCAGTGTGTGAAAGGCATCAAGCTTCCATGCGATGGATGGCTTTTGCAAACCCGACATGCGGCGATGTGGTTCATGCAAATAGCAAATATGCACAACCTGATTCGTACGATATCTAGACCGAGCCATGTATTCTGCTGTAGCACGACCCTCTTTTGTTGGATATTATGTCTTGTTGTTAGTTTGAAGCACTCCTCTGGTTTGAAGGATAGATACCTTCACGGGATCAAGTGCATCCTAACTCACCTGCGTAGGATGTACTGATAATGATGATGGAGATGTTGTGCAGAAGCCATATATATATCAGTTAGGCTTCAAGTGCGTACTTGTTAGTTAAACCTATGTATAAATTGTGACACTAAATACGACTAGTAAGTAGTACAGTAGCAGTACTAGTATATGTCGGAAAATTATTCATCATGTCCACACATTGAATTGACGTGACAACACGCTGCATGTGAGGTGACACAAGAATCCTGGCGGCGTGTTCGGGTATTCTGGACTTCAGATTTGGAGTACCACTTATCTGTCGAAATCTTTCATCATTCACTTAAAACAGTCGATTGATCATACATTGAGTACCATATAACTAGAATTACCGATGAAAGTCGAAGAAGGATTGGCCGGTGCTTCCGGCTGGCGTCAAGTTCGATCCCATGGATCAGGAGCTAATCGAGCACCTTCAGGCCAAAGTGAGTGCTGACAGCGCGAGATTTCAGTCTCTCATCGATTTGTTCATACCAACCATCGACAGCGAGCACAGCATATGCTACACCCAACCTGAGAAACTTCCAGGTAAGACACCGATCGGCCGTCTACTTGCACAAACATATTCCTTTGTTTATAGCTCTATTTTTCTTTTTAGACGCAGACCTGGTGAAGCAATTACAAATTTGACAGTTAATAAAAAGTGAAACAAGTGACTGCAACATGCCAAAGATGTTATGAAAATGCCAACTACGTACACTAAAACCTGTATTCCACAATACTGCAGGTATCACACTGAGTGGCCTAAGGAAGCAATTCTTCCAGTATGATTCAGGCGTTCAAAAGGGGCACATGGACATGTCGCAAGATACGATCAGTCACGGCATGCACGCGATGTGGCACAAGACCGGCAATACCTTGCCGGTGATGGTCAACGGCCGCAGACGGGCAGCAAAAAGGTTACAGTGCTGCACACCAACAAGAACTTCGACCAGCGAGAGGACCAATCTGGGTGATGCACCAGTACCACCTCGGGGACACGGAGCAAGAGAAGGAGCGAACCGGTCCTCTGCAAGATTTTCTACCGCGAACACTAGGGCCGATGGTAAAAAGATTATAAGTTAATTAGGTATTGGTAGTTGTACTACCTTGTCGCCAAAGAAGTTGGTATTGTTGTTAACGATCTTTTGGTATGAACTTGCATTTGCTTCCAACCATCATGCCGAGGGTCGGCGTGGATATAAAGCTGAATCATTTGTTTGAAATGAATTTTCGTGCACCTGATTTTTATTTGATGGGTAGCATAAGCACCCGCCGTTCGAAGTCCCAGTTCTCCAATTTTTTTGGAACAAGTGCATGCACTTATTATCACAATAAAAAAACAATCTCCGTGCTGCATCCTGGTTATTAGTCTGTACTTGCAGAATTCTCTCGTTTATTGAGCACGTATATTGTTTTTTCGTGTCGAAAGCAAGTTTATTGGGCTGCAGATCGCCTGTGGTTGGTTTTGTTTTTAACAGGCCCAGCCCACGATGACAATGGGGCACAAAGATCCAGCAGGTATCTCATCGGCCTCGCCCGCCAAATGTTAGTTATATTTTGTCTTACAACATCCGCAGGCAGTTTTTTATACTGAATCAAACACACAACCCAGTTCTATTTTCCTCTTGAAATGCATGTCCTACATCCGTTTTCTAATATCTACCTATAGTTTTATTAGTTCATATACACGTATCATTATATTGAAAACACATGAAATTCCCTTTTCATATTTACATCCTTATTTTTGTTGTTTTTCCCAACCAGAGCTGATTTTTTACCACTGGTTTTCCCTTAAACCAACTCAATTGTCCCACGTCTTATTTGCTCACAAAAACAAAACGATTTTTTTGGCAAATCAAGAAGTTCTTAAAAAATGTTTATCATTTCGGGATTACAACAGTTCGGACTCCACCAAAATATGCAAAATAAGGTTGAACTTTTTGACCGTGGTCCTGGGCAGAAAATGGGCTGTAATAAATTACCTAAGAATTAGCAAATGGGCTGCAAATTATAAAAAATAGCAAATGGGCTTTATGTTGTCTGCCAAAGATTTGGAGGCTGACTTGTGGGCCTACCAAGTTCATGCGTACACAAGGTTTCACAAAAAAGAAACTTAGTCAACAATCGACTCTACCAGCGTCAGACCGTTAGATGTCAATCTAACGGCAATCGTGCTTCTTCACTCTCTGATCTTCCTGCCCCAACCGCCCAAACCAGCGCCATCGGAACCGCCTGCTCCCGCCTCCCATGGCCGGCAGTGCTTGCGGGCAGGCCTCATGGCCCCATCATACTCGCATCCCTGGCCTGTCTATCCCTCTACTCACCCACACCTCCTGTTATTTTCCGGGGACGGCAGCCGAACCAGTCAACCCTCGTACTCTCCACCGTGTGGGCAGCCACTGCCGTGTCTTCCCCGGCTCCGTGTCATTCCCTTCGTAGGCCTAGCCGTCGTCCACCGCCCTGGTGCTCTCGGCGCGGCGTGGTCAACGATGTCCATCCAATGGCCGTAGTGCTTCTTCAACCTATGGTCTTCTTGCCCCAGCCGCCCAAAGTAGCGCCGGTCGTGCCGCATGCTCCTGCCTCCCGTGGACGGCTGTGCTGCCGCGGAGGCCACACCGTCCCCATACTACTCCCAGCGCTGGCCAGGCCATCCCTCCACTCACCCACTCCCCCTGTTATTCTGCGGCAACGTCAGCCTCACACTGCAGCCGAACCAGTGAACCCTCGTGCTCCTCTCCGCGTGGGCATCCACTGCCGCGTCTTCCCCGGCTCCGCGTTGTCCCCTTCCTGGGCCTTGCCGTCGTCAACCGCCGGTGGTGATCTCGGCGCGGCGTGGTCAATGTGGTCAACGACCGACTTCCATCGGAAGAGTACTGTACGTGGAGAGGCTGACAGCTGGGTCCACGGCAGCCGCAAGGAAGTGCATCCATATTACGTGCAAAATAATTATTCCTCCACCTGACAGCAGGGACCCACCGGACGGGCCACCAGTATTTCACGGAAAAAATGTTTCACCCCTGACTGTTGGGACCCACCTGACGGGCCACTGTATTTCGCAAAAAAAACGTTTGCCCCTGACTGCTGGGACCCATTGGACGGACCACCGTATTTTGCAAAAAAAAACGTTCCCCCCGCTGTCAGCTCGGACCCATCGTAAGTGCCTCCTTATTAAGCACAGAAAAATGAATACTCCCCCTGCTAGCTGGGACCCACCATGGTGGGAGGCTGACTTGTGGGCATACTAAGTTGACGGGGATGGACAGCTTTGTCAACTTAGTCAATATGAACGATTCTAGCTCCAGTGACCGTACGATGTCCATCCAACGGCTGGCGTGCTTCTTTAATCTCTGCTCTTCCTGCTCCAGCCGCTCAAACAAGCACCGTGGACTGCACGCTCCCTCCTCCCGGTCGGTGTCTTGCCAGCGCCCTCACCGCCCCACCGTACTCCCATCGCTAGCCTAGCCATCCCTCTACTCACCCACACCTGATGTTATTCTCCGGCGATGGCAGACGAACCAGTAAACCCTCGTACAATCGTACTCCCTTCTGCGTGGGAAACAACTGCCGAGTCTTCCCTGCCTCCACGTCGTCCCCTTCGTAGGCCTCGCTGTCATCCACCGCCCTGGTGCTCTCGGAGCGGCCTGGTCAACATGGTCAACAACTGACATGCATCTGAAGTGGACTGTACGTGGGGAGGCTGACGGCTGGGTCCACGGCCGCACGCAAGGAAATGCCTCCTTATTACGCACAAAATAATGATTCCTCCACGTGACATCGGGGACCACCGAAAGGGCCTCTGTATTTCGCCAAAAAAATGTTACCACCGCTGACATCTCAGACCCACCAGCTATATCTTTGCAGGCAAGGAAGTGCCTCCTTATTACGCACACAAAAAATGAATACTCCCCCTGTTAGCTGGGACCCAGTATAGTGGCAGGCTGACTTGTGGGCCTACTAAGTTGACGGGGACGGAGGACTTTGTCAACTTAGTCAATATGCACGATTCTAGCTCCAGTGACCGTACGATGTCCATCCAACGGCCGTAGTGCTTCTTCGACCTCTGGTCTTCCTGCTCCAGCCGCCCAAACCAACGACGGTCGTGCCTCGTGCTCCTGCCTCCTGTGGCCGTCTGTGATTCGGCGGAGGCGTCACCGCCCCCTACTACTCCCACCGCTGGCCAGGCCATCCCTCTACTCATCCACACCCCCTGTTATTCTGCGGCGACGGCAGCCTCACACCGCAGCGAACCAGTGAACCCTCATACTGCTCTACGCGTGGGCATCCATTGCCGCGTCTTCCCCGGCTCTGCGTCGTCCCCTTCCTAGGTCTCGCCGTTGTCCACCGCCCTGGTTCTCTTGGCGCGGCGTGGTCAACATGGTCAAGAAAAGGCTTCCATCAGACGTGAACTGTACGTGGAGAGGCTGACAGCTGGGTCCACAGCCGCAGCAAGGAAGTGCCTCCTTATTACGTGCAAAATAATTATTCCTCCACCTGACAGCAGGGACCCACCGGACGGGCCACCGTATTTCGCAAAAAAAAACGTTTCCCCCTGACTGCTGGGACCCACCAGCTACATCTTCGCACGCAAGGAAGTGCGTCCGGGCAAAAAAAATGATTCGCCCCCCTGACTGCTAGGACCCACCAGCTACATCTTCGCACACAAGGAAGTGCGTCCGAAAAAAAAACAATTCGCCCCCCTGACTGCTGGGACCCACCAGCTACATCTTCGCAGGCAAGGAAGTGCTTGACAGTCGAGACCCACCTGGTCGAAGCGTACGTAGCGTTGTCATTCTGGTCGGCGGTATGCGTACATACCGGTCGATGTAGAGGCGCGCCGACGTAGCATGTACACGCGTCGCATAACGGCGAGGGTGCAAGAAAGAAAATCTGACCTCGTCACGTACATACGGGCAGGGTCTCGAACGCCTACTCGCGCATACGTACATGGCTGGGTCGGAACGGAGAAACAGCGTCGTCATCGTGTTCATGGGGAGCCAACCAGCTGGGTCGGAACGGAATGTGTGGTCGTGTTCATCGGGAGGGCTTGGGCGGAACAGGTGAAGAAAACGAGGCCTGGCGTACCGCACAACGGAGGAAACAGACCTCCTACATTCGGAACGGGGTCCTGTTGATCGGGAGGGGTGTGGCGTGCATCAAGAAGAGGAAGCGGACCTCCTACGGTGAAACGGGGTCCTGTTGATCGGGAGGGTGTGGCGTCTGCAAAAGCGGAGGAAGCGGACCTCCTACGGTCGAAAGCAGGGGTCTGTTGATCGGGAGAGGTGTGGCGTACCGCAAAAATGGACAAACGGACCTCCTACGGTCGAAGCAGGGGCCCTGTTCATCAGGGGAGGGTGTGGCGTATCCGCAAAATGGGGCTCCACGGGATCTGTTCATCTCCACCGTCGACCTCCTCCGGCCTCCACGGGCTACCGTCGACCTCCTCCAGCCTCCACGGGCTCCTGTTCATCCAGCCTCCACCGGCGCTTACTCCACCGCTCTTGTTCAACCACCCCTCCACGGGCACCCTCCACCATCCACTTGTTCATCTAGCCCTCCACACCACGGGGTCTGTTCAGCCACCCCTACACGGCCACCCTCCACCGCTTCATCGTTCATCCAGCCCTCCACACCACGGGTCCTGTTCATCCAGAGGCAACGCCACCGCTCATCGTTCATCCAAACCGCCCCGCCGCAACACTCACTTTGTTCATCCAATCGATCGGCTTGATTAGCAGCAGCGGGCGAATCGCTCCATCGGGTTCAGTTAACAGCCATCGATCGATCGCTCGGGTTCAGTCACGTGTAGCCTGCAGTGCAATCGCTCGGGTTCAGTTAGAACCCAACGCCTCGCTCGGGTTCAGTTAGAGCCAACGCCTCGCACACATGCACGTACGTGTACGAGAGAAACGCGCATCGCTCGGCCCCCGACCTCCCACCGTAACCGGCAACTCCCGAAATTTTCCTCCCCCTCGCTTCTACCACGGTTTTTTCCGTCATGGACGGCCCAAAGAATGTCATGCACCGCGTCTCCAGCCCGCCCAGGACGAAAAGCCCATTTTCTGTCATGATTTTTTGTCATAGAAGTAGGAGGCCACCACATCTATGATGATACCGGGTTTTGTCACAATTATCGTCATAGAAGTGTCATATGTATGATAGAAAAAAAATTCGTTTGGCCCAAAATGTCATGGATGTGTCTTTTTTTTTGTAGTGCTAGGGCGCGCCCCCTGCCTCGTGGGCCCCCTGTCGCTCCACCGACGTACTCCTTCCTCCTATATATACCTACGTACCCCCAAACGATCAGAACAAGAGCCAAAAACCTAATTCCACCGCCGCAACTTCCTGTATCCACGAGATCCCATCTTGGGGCCTGTTCTGGAGCTCCGTCGGAGGGGGCATCCACCACGGAGGGCTTCTACATCAACACCATAGCCTCTCCGATGAAGAGTGAGTAGTTTACTTCAGACCTTCGGGTCCATAGCTAGTAGCTAGATGGATTCTTCTCTCTTTTTGGATCTCAATACAATGTTCTCCCCCTCTCGTGGAGATCTATTCGATGTAATCTTGTTTTTTGAGTGTTTGTTGAGACCGATGAATTGTGGGTTTATGATCCAGCTTATCTATGAATAATATTTGAATCTTCTCTGAATTCTTTTATGTATGATTGAGTTATCTTTGCAAGTCTCTTCGAAATTATCCATTAGGTTTGGCCAACTAGATTGGTAGTTCTTGCAATGGGAGAAGTGCATGGCTTTGGGTTCAATCTTGCGGTGTCCTTACCCGATGTAAAGGGTTGCAAGGCACATATTGTATTGTTGCCATCGAGGATAACAAGATGGAGTATTTATCATATTGCATGAATTTATTCCTCTTCATCATGTCATCTTGCTTAAGGCGTTACTCTGTTTTTAGCTTAATACTCTAGATGCATCTTTGGATAGCGGTCGATGAGTGGAGTAATAGTAGTAGATGCAGAATCGTTTCGATCTACTTGTCGCAGACGTGTTGCCTATATACATGATCATACCTAGATATACTCATAGCTATGCTCAATTACATCAATTGCTCAACAGTAATTTGTTCACCCACCGTAGAATACTTATGCTCTTGAGAGAAGCCACTAGTGAAACCTATGGCCCCCGGGTCTATTCTCATCATATCAATCTCCATTACTTTTATACTTGCTTTGTTTTTACTTTGCTTTTACTTTTTACTTTGCATCTATTTACCAAAAATACCAAAAATATTATCTCTATCAGATCTCACTCTCGTAAGTGACCGTGGAGGGATTGACAACCCCTAATCGCGTTGGTTGCGAGTAGCTATCATTTTGTGCAGGTACGAGGGACTTGTGCGTGGCCTCCTACTGGATTGATACCTTGGTTGTCAAAAACTGAGGGAAATACTTACGCTACTCTGCTGCATCATCCTCTCCTCTTCGGGGAAAACCAACGCAAGATCAAGACGTAGCAAGAAGGATTTCTGGCGCCGTTCCCGGGGAGTCTATGCAAAAGTCAACATACCAAGTACCCATCACAATCCCTATCTCTCGCATTACATTATTTGCCATTTGCCTCTTGTTTTCCTCTCCTCCACTTCACCCTTGCCGTTTTATTCACCCTCTCTTTCCCAACCTCCTCCTCTTTTTCCCGTTGCCTTTTCCTCGTCAGTTTGTTTGCTCGTGTGTTAGTTTGTTTGCTTGCCGTCATGACTAGTCTCATATCTTTTCCATTATCTCCCGAGAATGAAGTTCTAAATTTTAAGCAAAGGGAGGGAGAAAATCTAAAAGACGCTTGGTATAGAATTTGCAATGCTCAAAATAGATCTACCAGGAAGCAATCTACTTCACTTCTTCTTCGTAATTTTTACGTAGGTGCTAATCCTTGGTATAGATATATCCTTGATACCATTTCCGGAGGGAATTTCTTCGGTAGCCATACTTTTGATTCTTATAATGCTTTAATAGATTTATTTGGCTCACCACCTCTTTTGGTTAATGGAACTATGTTAACTTTGGAGCATGTTATGCAAAGGCTTGAAATTATTGAAAACAAAGTTGCTACCATTGAATCCATTGAAAATTTAGATAAAAACATCCATAATCAAATTACTCAATATGGATCTAAGGTAGGAATGACTTTGAAAAATATTAAGGAGAAGAAACCTATGGTTAATGAGAAAATAAATCTAGATTCCACTCGAATCGATAAACTTGAGGGTATCATTACCAACTTGGGAACCGCTTTTCTTCCGTAAAGAATACTCCTAGTCCTCCCACTAAAATTGCTAAGCTTATGTATGTTCCTAAAAATAAGGGTGAATCATCTAGCAAGGAAACTGCGGATCTTAAATCTATAAGTATTCATCCCGATCTTTTTACTATCATTAAGGAACCATTTGCTACAAATGAATTTTTCGATCTTGTGCCTAAAAGTTTGATAATTACTAGAAAGAAAGAAATCTATAAGAAAGATATATGCTTCATTGAAGAATTTCCTACCAAAGATGGCAACACCTAGATCTATCCTCGCTTTTATGCCTAGCTAGGGGCGTTAAACGATAGCGCTTGTTGGGAGGCAACCCAATTTTATTTTTAGTTTTTAGTTTTTGCTTTTGTTTAGGAATAAATAATCCATCTAGCCTCTGTTTGGATGTGGTTTTATATTTTAATTAGTGTTTGTGCCAAGTTAAACCTATTGGATCTTCTTGGATGATAGTTATTTGATCTTGCTGTAATTTCCAGAAACTTTATGCTCAGTGCCCGAATTGTTAAAAATCACCAGAACGTGATAAAATACTGATTCCAATTGCTGATGATCAATAAAAAAATTGTACAGGTCTTCTAATTTTGGTAGAATTTTGTGAGTTTCATAAGTTTGTGTTAGTTACAGATTACTACAGACTGTTCTGTTTTTGACAGATTCTGTTTTGCGCGTGTTGTTTGCTTATTTTGACGAATCTATGGCTAGTAAAATAGTTTATAATCCATAGAGAAGTTGGAATACAGTAGATTTAACACAAATATAAATAAAGAATGAGTTAATTACAGTACCTTAAAGTATTCTTTTGTTTTCTTTCTCTAACGGAGCTCACGAGATTTCTATTGAGTTTTGTGTTGTGAAGTTTTCATGTTTTGGGTGAATTCTTTTGATGGATTATGGAACAAGGAGTGGCAAGAGCCTAAGCTTGGGGATGCCCATGGCACCCCCAAGATAATCCAAGGAAACCAAAAAGTCAAAGCTTGGGGATGCCCCGGAAGGCATCCCTCTTTCGTCCACTTCCATCGAAAATTTACTTGGAGCTATATTTTTATTCACCACATGATATGTGTTTTGCTTGGAGCGTCTTGTATTATTTGCGTCTTTGCTTGTCAGTTTAACACAATCATACTTGCTGTACAAACCTTTTGGGAGAGCCATACATGAATTGGAATTTGATAGAATACTCTATGTGCTTCACTTATATCTTTTGAGCTTGATAGTTTTGCTCATAGTGCTTCACTTATATCTTTTGAGCGTGATAAATTTTGCTCTAGTGCTTCACTTAGATCTTTTAGAGCATGGTGGTGGATTTTTTTTAAAGAAACTTGATATCTCATGCTTCACTTAGATTATTTTGAGAGTCGTTA
The DNA here is from genome assembly GCA_021605145.1 of Aegilops bicornis. Taxonomy (NCBI): domain Eukaryota; kingdom Viridiplantae; phylum Streptophyta; class Magnoliopsida; order Poales; family Poaceae; genus Aegilops; species Aegilops bicornis. The sequence goes on along the minus strand of CM038671.1, from coordinate 690,719,258 downwards.
ATAGCATGGTAATTTGCTTAATGTTAATATACTTGGTATTCAAGATATGTGAAACTTTCTTTTGAGTGCGTTGAATACTAAGATAAGTTTGATGCTTGATAATAGTTTTGAGATATGAAGATAGTGATATTAGAGTCATGCTAGTTGAGTAGTTGTGAATTTAAAGAATACTTGAAGTTTGTGATTCCCGTAGCATGCACGTATGGTGAACCGTTATGTGATGAACTTGGAGCATGATTTATTTATTGATTGTCTTCCTTATGAGTGGCGGTCGGGGACGAGCGATGGTCTTTTCCTACCAATCTATCCCCCTAGGAGCATGCGCGTAATACTTTGCTTTGATAACCCTAGATTTTTGCAATAAGTATATGAGTTCTTTATGACTAATGTTCAGTCCATGGATTATACGCACTTTTTCCCATCCTTCCACCGTTGCTAGCCTCTCTAATACCGCACACTTTTTGCCGGTATCATACATCCACCATATACCTTCCACAAAACAGCCACCATACCTACCTATCATGGCATTTCCATAGCCATTCCGAGATATATTGCCAGGCAACTTTCCACCGTTCCGTTTATTATGACACGCTCCACCATTGTCATATTGCTAGCATGATCATGTAGTTGACATCGTATTTGTGGCAAAACCACCTTTCATAATTCTTTCATACATGTCACTCATGTTTCATTGCATATCCCGCACATCACGGAGGCATTCATATAGAGTCATATTTTGTTCTAAGTATCGAGTTGTAATTGTTGAGTTGTAAGAAAAATAAAAGTGTGATGATCATCATTATTAGAGAATTGTCCCAGGTAAGGAAAGGATGATGGAGACTATGATTCCCCCACAAGTCGGGATGAGACTCCAGACGAAAAAAAAGAGGCCATAAAAAAGGCCCAAATAAAAAAATGAGAGAAAAAGAGAGAAGGGACAATGTTACCATCCTCTTACCACACTTGTGCTTCAAAGTAGCACCAAGATCTTCATGATAGAGAGTCTCTCATTTTGTCACTTTCATATACTAGTGGGAATTTTTCATTATAGAACTAGGATTGTATATTCCAATGATGGGCTTCCTCAAATGCCTTAGGTCTTCGTGAGCAAGCGAGTTGGATGCACACCCACTTAGTTTCTTTTGTTGAGCTTTCATATACTTATAGCTCTAGTGCATCCGTTGCATGGCAATCCCTACTCACTCACATTGATATCTATTGATGGGCATCTCCATAGCCCGTTGATACGCCTAGTTGATGTGAGACTATCTTCCCTCTTTTTGTCTTCTCCACAAACACCATTCTATTCCACATATAGTGCTATATCCATGGCTCACCCTCATGTATTGCGTGAAGATTGAAAAAAGTTTTGAAAATGCTAAGGTATGAAACAATTGCTTGGCCTGTCATCGGGGTTGTGCATGATTTAAATATTTGTGTGGGGAAGGTGGAGCATAGCCAGACTATATGATTTTGTAGGGATAACTTTCTTTGGCCATGTTATTTTGAGAAGACATAATTGCTTAGTTAGTATGCTTGAAGTATTATTATTTTTATGTCAATATGAACTTTTGTCTTGAATCTTTCGGATCTGAATATTCATACCATGATTAAGAAGATTTACATTGAAATTATGCCAAAGTATCACTCCGCATCAAAAATTCTCTTTTATCATTTACCTACTCGGGGACGAGCAGGAATTAAGCTTGGGGATGCACGATACGTCTCCAACGTATCTATAATTTTTGATTGCTCCATGCTACTTTATCTACTGTTTTGGACTATATTGGGCTTTATTTTCCACTTTTATATTGTTTTTGGGACTAACCTATTAACCGGAGGCCCAGCCAAATTGCTGTTTTTTTTTGCCTATTTGATGTTTGAAGAAGCAGAATATCAAACGGAGTCCAAACGGAATGAAACCTTCGAAGCGTGATTTTCTCACGAAGTGATCCAGGGGACTTGGACCCTACTCCAAGGAACGAAAGAGGCGGTCACGAGGGTGGGGGGCGCGCCCCCCTGCCTCGTGGGCCCCTTGTCGCTCCACCGACGTACTCCTTCCTCCTATATATACCTACGTACCCCCAAACGATCGTAGCAGGAGCGAAACCTAATTCCACCGCCGCAACTTCCTGTATCCACGAGATCCCATCTTGGGGCCTGTTAGGAGCTCCATGGGAGGGCATCCACCACGGAGGGCTTCTACATCAACACCATAGCCTCTCCGATGAAGTGCGAGTAGTTTACTTCAGACCTTGGTCCATAGCTAGTAGCTAGATGGCTTCTTCTCTCTTTTGGATCTCAATACAATGTTCTCCCCCTCTCTCGTGGAGATCTATTCGATGTAATCTTGTTTTTGCGGTGTGTTTGTTGAGACCGATGAATTGTGGGTTTATGATCCAGCTTATCTATGAATAATACTTGAATCTTCTCTCAACTCTTTTATGTATGATTGAGTTATCTTTTCAAGCCTCTTCAAATTATCCGTTTGGTTTGGCCAACTAGATTGGTAGTTCTTGCAATGGGAGAAGTGCATGGCTTTGGGTTCAATCTTGCGGTGTCCTTACCCAAAGGATGTAAAAGGGTTGCAAGGCACGTATTGTATTGTTGCCATCGAGGATAACAAGATGGGGTATTTATCATATTGAATGAATTTATTCCTCTACATCATGTCATCTTGCTTAAGGCGTTACTCTGTTTTTAACTTAATACTCTAGATGCATGCTGGATAGCGGTCGATGAGTGGAGTTATAGTAGTAGATGCAGAATTGTTTCGATCTACTTGTCACGGACGTGATGCCTATATACATGATCATACCTAGATATACTCATAACTATGCTCAATTATGTCAATTGCTCATCAGTAATTTGTTCACCCACCGTAGAATACTTATGCTCTTGAGATAAACCACTAGTGAAACCTATGGCCCCCGGGTCTATTCTCATCATATCAATCTCCATCACTTTTATACTTGCTTTGTTTTTACTTTGCTTTTACTTTTTTACTTTGCATCTATATACCAAAAATACCAAAAATATTATCTCTATCAGATCTCACTCTGTAAGTGACCGTGAAGGGATTGACAACCCCTAATTGTGTTGGTTGCGAGTAGCTATCGTTTTGTGTAGGTACGAGGGACTTGTGCGTGGCCTCCTACTGGATTGATACCTTGGTTCTCAAAAACTGAGGGAAATACTTACGCTATTCTGCTGCATGATCCTCTCCTCTTAGGGGAGAACCAACGCAAGCTCAAGACGTAGCATCCGGCGTGGGAGCTTGGACACAGTCCGGCGTTGGAGCCCGGATACATTTCGGCGTTGGAGCTCGGAAGCAGTCCGGCATTTGTGCTCGGCTGCAAAAGATACCTCGAATGCAGTCCGGTGTTGGAGCTCGGACGCAAGAGGACACTACCTCCCGGGAAAAACTTCAAACCCGAGGTATGGCATAAAAATAACAAGGCATTGATAAAGGCCGGAAACTTAAAGGGGCTCCTCGGATACCCGGTGTATAAACTCTTCGGATGCACTTTGGCAATCCTCAAGAATGAAGATGAGAAGATTTGTTGAACCAGTTTTCAAGACCGACGACCAAAGATGAAGAATAGTTCGAAAGAATCGAGGAGCGTCCCTAACTTGAAGACCGGTTCAGGGGGCTACTGACGGTGTCCTGGACTAGGGGGTACTCACCACGTCATCTCCCGATCAGTTGGATTGGGCCAAGGACCCCCATGGCCGTATACTAATGGGCCAGTCCGGACAGCTGCCGCATACAAGGAAGATTCCACAAGACTTGGTGATCAAGACAAGGACTCCTCCCTACCGGCGTATTCGGCTAGGACTCTTATTATCCTAGGCCCCTGGTGCACTATATAAACCAAGACCAGGCTAGTCGATAGCGAACACAATTACAATCATACCATCATAGGCTAGCTCTTAGGGTTTAGCCTCTACGATCTCATGGTAGATCTACTCTTGTACTACCCATATCATCAATATTAATCAAGCAGGAAGTAGGGTTCTACCTCCATCGAGAGGGCCCGAACCTGGGTAAACATCTGTGTCCCTTGCTTCCTGTTACCATCAGCCTTGACGCACAGATCGGGACCCCCTACCCGAGATCCGCCGGTTTTGACACCGACAGCCGGTCTAGCACTTGTGTCAACCAACTCCGATGACATATTTGACTCACCAAATGAAGGAATTGGAAATGCTTCATGGCCAAAGGTCCAAAGGTAACACATCCCGAGTATGTTGATTTCAATAGTGATGAAGATGATTTGCTAGGTGATGATGATTTACTTGTTGACAACTCTAGTGATGAAAACTAGGATGAAACGTCAATTAATCATGCTAACCATAAAACGAATGATAATGATAAGAAGGAGATTGAGCGTCTAACAAAACAACTAAACACTCTAAAGTTAGCTCATGAAACTACCTTGGAAAATCATCGAGAACTTTTAAAGACTCATGACAAGCTATGCTTTGAAAAGCTCATCCTTGAGCAAGAGCATGAGTTTTTAAAGGCAATCAATGATGATCTTCGCAAGAAAAGTTCTTCTTACATTGTCAAGCGTTTACTCTTGTCTACTTACATGCCACAAGTTAAATCTAGCAATAAGAACAAGAAAGATTCCTCATCTAGTAGTAACAACAATCATGCTAAATCCAATGTTGTTGCTTCTAGTAGTTCTCTTGATTCCACTAATGATTCTCTTAGCCAAGTTACACTTGAGCAAGAAAATAGCTTATTGAAGGGAATCATAGAGAAAGGTGTTTAGAAGAGTCTTGCCGGAAGTAAGAAATTTGAGGAAATTGTGCGCAAGCAAGGAAGACACCGGAAGAATAAAGGTGTTGGTTTTGAACGAAAGTTCAATGCCAATGGAGTTGAGTGGGAAGAATATCAATACCCCAAGACGAAGTTTGTTCCTCAACAAGAGAAGTATGATCCTACTTCTTTCAAAGGAACACAAACTCTACAACATCCCAAATTTTCAATTTGGAATGTTATACATAGATCATTCATGCATATTATATTTTGTTGCATCTTGTTCCGTGATCCTCGAAATTCTAAGCAACTCAAGGACCCTCGGAGAGAGTTGGGGATTTAACTGTTTCCATATTTGAGTTTTATCAAATATTGAAACAAGGATTATTTGTTTTAATTATTTTTCTCTCCGAAAATATTTCATATTAAAATATATGAGAGGAGAAAATATGACTTCTCCAAAATAAATGAAATATTGGAGGAAAAATACTAAAATCAAATATTTGATTTTATTCAAATTTTATTGCTATTTTATTTGCATTAGAAAAATTGCATGTTTTCAAAATTGCATTTTAGGGCCAAGAAAAGGTTCATCTCGTTCTAAATTTTTTATTTAGACGATGAAAGTTTGTTTTGGCATTTTTAGATTTTTATTTATTTTTCTAGGATTTATTTTTGGCGGAATCTGTTTAAAAAAACTTCTTCCGCGCCCGACTGGGCCAAGGCCCAGCCGAGCCAGGCCGCCGGCCCGCGCCGCGCCACCGCCTCCGCCGTGCCCGAGTCCGGCCAGGACTCGGCAGCCGCCGCCGCCCGGGACTCCTCCCGGCCCCTCTATAAACCACCCACCCCTCCCTTTATAAGCCGCCGCCGCCGCCCCCAAATCGCCACTACCGCCGCCTGGCGGCGGAAGAACAACCGCCGCTTTGCCGCGCCTGCGCCGACCAGCCCGCCGCCGCACTTCCCGCTGCGCGCCACACCACCGCCGCCCGCACCACCCACAGCCACATCTCGCCCATTGAGCCGCGCCCGATCCGATCCGGAGCCGCCGTTTTTTTCGGTTTAGGTAAAAATCGTCGTTTAAAAAAAACCCTAGTTACGTTTTTTTGATCGGTTCGTTGGTTTTCTCGGTTTAGTGTATTTAGCGGACGTTTGTCCGTACGTTCGTTTTAACGAACGGTTTTCGCCCATTGGTCACAGACAACGAACGTTCGTTCGTTAGTCTATTCGTCAGCTTTTCTTTTTCTCGGGTTTTTCGCGATTATTTTTTATCGCGATTTCTGATCCGATTTTCGTTTCAGTTTATCTTTTCGCTCGTTTATCGGAATCAGGCGATTCAAGCGCCTACATCTTCGTCTCGAAACCCTCTTTCTGTTTAACCAACTTGAACAAGGTTTTGGTACTGTAAAATTTGACTTTAGTCCAGATTAGTAATCGGATCTTGTTTCTTTCGCAGTTTGAGTTTCGTTGCTCCGCTTGATTTGATTGTTTTTGCAAACCGGAGTTCTTAAGTTGAAATTTCTGGTTAGATCTTCTTATTTGAGTTTTACCCGTGCATCTGTGATTGATTGCTTATGTGTGCTATTGTTTGTTTGCGATAGAATTCCCGGAGTGCGAAGCATGCTACTACGAGTCCCTAGGTTTTGCGGACCGTCAGCAAGGCAAGTAACACATTGATCATACTCTTTTCATACCCACTTTTTTTGCATTAGCTCCAATCCTCAAACACTGCATGATTAGGATGTGATTAACTTGCGGGTATTGGGAAGGAGTTGATGAGGTAGAACCTATTGCCCTGTTATTATCAAGACCTTGGGAGTTACTTCTACGTATTGCTTATATTGCTATGCTTGCTCGTAGACGTGGTTTGGGTGAGTGAATCCATGACAGATGTGAGATTGTTAAATAATGGTTCAACTTAAGGTGGCAACTTTAATCCACATCTAGGTGGATTGCTTGTCGGGCACCCGGAGAATCCATTGTTGTCCTAGGATATCCCGGAGTACCCGTGTGATAATCCTAAGGTCCGCCACCCAGGCTCAAAGGGAACTGAGATATTACATGCTAGAAACTTCCGTGTGCAGCCACAAGCTATTATGGGCTCTAGCATAGTTGAGTAAGTTGCATGACCTCTTCCAGTGGTAAGCTAGCATATGTAGAGGGATGTAGGTTGGTACTGTCTACTCGGGGTTAGAGTTAATGCTTCTGAAAGACTGTGTCTCGGTCATCCGTTTCTCAAACACCCTGTAGTGCGAGAAATTCAACGGAGGCGATCAAGTCTTGTGGGGAAAAGTGTGCAAACCTCTGTAGATTGTATAATCTAAACATTGTTAGCCGTGTCCCCGGTTATGGACATATTGAGTATCTAGTACTTGTACTATCACATGTATCCCATCACTCTAAGTTAATATGATGGGATGATAATTACTTTTAATTGGGATTGAGTTGGAGGAACCTTCTCAATGATGTTTCAACTACCATGATAGTTAAATAAAATATATTCCTTTGTTGTAGGGAAAAATTGGCTTTTCGCAAAACTATAACCATAGAGCTTTCCACCAGCCAAATATGCATGTAGTGATAGCATTATTCTGTTCTTGCTCTACTATGTTATATTGCCAGCATATTCCTTGTGCTGGCCCGTTTTCGGGCTGCAAAGTATGATGTTGTAGACTTTTCAGACGAGGAGTAAGGTTCGTTAGGTCGTTGCCGTGCAGCTCAGCTATGCCGTTGGAGTTGATGGACTCACTTTATCTTCCAAGCCTTTCGATGTTATCGTATTAGATGGCCTTAAGCCATATTTATTGTAATAAGTTCTCTTTTGAGACATTCGATGTAATAAGTGTGTGATTGCTACTCTGTTATAAATCCTTCGAGTACTGTGTGTGTCAGCATTACAGATCCAGGGATGACACTAAAGCACAGAGACTTGATCGTTTGAGGTCGGGTCGCTACAAGATGGTATCAGAGCACACACTGAGTGCAGGACACGACCACTAAGATAAGCCATAGGTCGCTCTTCTCTACTCATTTCTGACTCATCTCCATTTTCTTCTCTTAGGATGGCGGATTCGAGGAACAAGTTTGCACAACCGGATGAAGACACACCCTTTGGACGCCACATGAAGGAAGTCACTAGGTACCTGAACATCGGAATACCAAGCTTCACCGGGACCTACAACGCCACTTTACTAGAAGAGGAGCGCTGGATGATTCGAGTTCAAGTTCCAGGAAGGACGTTCGCGCCAACCACTGAGCTCATAGAGTTTTCCTTTGAAGCACCAACCTGGAGTCTAGGCAAGAGCATGGCAGCCCACATTGCTATGGGACGTATTGGAGAAGTCTACAACAAGGATCTTAAGGACACTATCTACCAGATCTGTGGGGGCCGAGATGAGCAATGGGAGATGATCAGCACCAAGAAGGACAGATCCATTGCAGCTTTCATCCAGGAGTTAAACCAGCACATTCGACGTCAGGAGAATCAGATGTGTTCAGACATGATAGATTTGAAGAAGGCGAAGGCAAGGATCACCGAGCTGGAAGAAGAACTCAAGTCTACACGTGATGGATATGAGGAGGAAATTGCAACACTATTGGAGAAGAATGATGACCTGATAAAGAAGATCGGAGTATTCACAGGAGACCCGCGCCAGAGGAGGAGAGGACGACGACTCTACTTGCCCGGAGAACTACATCATCATCGACGACACCGACTCCGACCCTAGTGAAGACGACTTTGAAGACGAAGCTGGAGCAGACATCATGGAGTCGTCCACCGATCAAAATTTCTAGTAGACCACCAAATGATTAGTAGTATTTCCCCCATGTATATAGTAGTAGTTTGAGCACTTTAACGATAGTTCTAGACCATTTGTATGCCCTTGCTTGATTGATTGAGTGTTATGATTGTGTTTGTCTCATGTGCATATGGGTAGTTTTTTCTCACTAGACCACATTTCTATTCTAATCTCTCCCCTCTAAACCCATCGGATGCCTCAGGGGCGTGACACTTTGGATTTGCCTTCCCGCCAGAGCTCACTCCGTTGATCCAGCAGCAGAATGCCTTGATGCAATTGTTAGTCCAGAACCAAGGCAGCAGCAACAACAACAACAACAACAACAACAACAACAACAACAACAACAACAACAACAACAACAACAACAACAACAACAACAACAACAACAACAACAACAACAACAACAACAACAACAACAACAACAACAACAACAACAACAACAACAACAACAACAACAACAGCAACAACAACAACAACAACAACAACAACAACAACAACAACAACAGCAACCCGCCTCCGGTTGACAACTTAGCTCGCTTTACGAGGTTGCGACCGCGGTGTTTTCCAGTAGCACCGAGCCTATAGTTGCTGATGATTGGCTATGCCGTATTGGAAGGGAATTGACCATCGTAGGTTGCACAGATGTTGAGAAGGTGCGCTTTGCCGCACATCAATTGGATGGACCAGCAGCCTCATGGTGGGAGAATTATACAGCCACTTTCCCCATAGCCAACGTTACTTGGGATCAGTTTCAGCAAGCTTTCCGCACAGCCCATGTCTCAACTAGATCCATGAGCATCAAGAAGTGTGAGTTTCGCAACTTACGCCAGGGGAACCATACTGTAGCTCAGTACATGGATGAGTTTAGCAAGTTATCTCGTTATGCCCCTGACGATGTGGCCACATATGCCGCGAAGCAGGAGAAGTTTATGGAAGGGCTGAACGATGAGATGAGCATGCAGTTGATGATGGAAACATTCAACAACTACCAGGAATTGGTAGATAAGGCTCTCATGATTGAAGGGAAGCAGCAACAAATTGAGAGCCGTAAGAGGAAATATGGACAGGGAAGATACAACTCAAGAGCTCAGCAGAAGCCTCGTCTAACCCCGAATCCGGGAGGACTTGTTGATAACCATGGAAGTCATAACCACAACAGAGGAAGTTCGCATAACCACAATGGTTCCAAGAATGGGACTGGGAACGGAACAAGCAACAATCAGAACCGCTCCAATCCAGCCACACCCGCCAAGAGAGACCTAAGTCACATTACTTGCTTCAAGTGCGGGAAGACTGGACACTATTCCACGGAGTGACCTAAAGCGAAGAATGGAAATGGTAATGGGAGCGCTGGGAAGAATCCCAATCCATTCAACAAAGGACAAGTAAACCACGTTAACGTGGAGGAGGTTGAAGGACAGCCAGACGCAGTTATCGGTAAGTTTTTGGTTAAGTCTTTTATCGCCCTTGTTCTTTTTATCTTTGGTGCATCGCATTCATACATATCAAGGGAATTTGTGGATAAGTTTAAACTACCAACCCAAGCCCTTAGGACCCCTCTGTTAGTAAGTTCACCTGGAGCAGAGTATATGGCCAGCCGATGGTGCGACCGGGTACCCTTAACCATTGGTAGCCATGTTTTTCCGTCCGACCTAATAATTTTGGAGTCACAAGGATTGGATGTGATATTAGGCATGGAATGGATGTCAAAGTATGGAGGAAGCATTGACTGTGCTAGTAAGTCGATTTATCTCACCACCCCGGAGGGGAAAAGGATCAAGTATGTATCCAGGCATACGGCAAGGAGAACCCAAGTAAATTCCCTCTCAGAAGTTGTTCAGGAGGAAGTGCCTATCATAAAGGATTACCCAGATGTATTCCCAGAGGAATTACCAGGCATGCCACCAGATCGGGACATCGAGTTTTTGATAGAACTATTGCCAGGCACCGAGCCTATATCGAAGAGACCATACCGGATGCCCGCAAATGATCTGGAGGAGATTAAGAAGTAGATCAAGGAGTTATTGGAGAAAGGTTACATCCGTGAAGTTCATCACCATGGGGAGCCCCAGTGCTCTTGGTTGAAAAGAAGGATGGATCATTGAGGATGGTTGTTGATTATCGGGCGTTGAATGAGGTGACGATCAAGAACAAATACCCTTTGCCGATGATCAATGATTTGTTTGACCAGTTGCAAGGAGCTAAAGTGTTTTTGAAGATCGATCTACGATCAGGATATCACCAGCTGAAAATTCGAGAGAAGGATATACCTAAAACCGCATTTACCACAAGGTACGGGTTATATGAGTATACGGTCATGTCATTTGGACTGACTAACGCCCCTGCCTATTTCATGAGCATGATGAACACGGTGTTCATGGAATATTTGGATAAGTTTGTTGTGGTGTTCGTGGTGTTCATTGATGATATAATGGTATACTCGAAGAATGAAGAGGAGCACAAGGAGCATTTGCGTTTAGTTCTCGAGAAACTCAGGGAACATCAGTTGTACGCCAAGTTCAGCAAATGTGAGTTTTGGTTGAAGGAAGTTGGATTCCTTGGACATGTTATATTGGGAGAAGGTATAGCAGTAGACCCCACCAAGGTTATGTCAGTCAATGAATGGTTGGCACCCACTTCAGTTAGCGAGATCCGCAGTTTTCTGGGACTCGCAGGATACTATCGGAGATTCATTGAGAATTTTTCCAAGATTGCGAAGCCAATGACGGAGCTATTGAAGAAGGATACCAAATTCTAATGGAAGGAAGAATGTGAGGTGAGTTTTCAGGAGTTAAAGAAATGTCTGACTATAGCCCCAGTGCTGATCCTGCCGGATATACGCAAGGATTTCCAAGTGTATTGCGACGCCTCTCGCTTAGGACTTGGAAGTGTGCTTATGCAGGACGGAAGAGTTGTTTCATATGCCTCACGACAACTAAAACCACACGAATTGAATTATGCCACGCATTATTTGGAGTTAGCAGCTGTAGTGCATGCGCTCAAGACATGGAGACATTACCTTATTGGAAACCATTGTGATGTGTACACCGATCATAAGAGTTTGAAGTACATTTTCACACAGAAGGAGCTGAACATTAGGCAGAGAAGATGGTTGGAGCTTATAAAGGATTATGACATGAAGCTTCACTATCATCCAGGCAAGGCCAATGTCGTAGACGCTTTGAGCTGGAAGAGTTATGCTAACACCCTCGTAAGCACATGATTGCCAAAGGAGTTAGCAGAGGATCTCAGGGGACTTTGATTGGAGATTGTTCCTAGAGGTTTTGTTGCAACAATGGAAGTTCAGTCTACATTGTTATGGAAGATTCGGGAAGCTCAGAAGGATGATAAAGAGATTGCCGAGATAAAAGAGAGAATGAGCAAAGGAAAGGCCAAAGGTTTTAGTGAGGATGAGCACGACACCTTATGGTTTGATGATCGTGTTTATGTGCCCAATAACACGGAGATCAGGAAGTTAATACTTCAGGAGGCCCATGACTCACCATACTCGATACACCCCGGAAACACCAAGATGTATTTGGATTTGAAGGAACGTTTCTGGTGGACTGGTATGAAGAAGGATATTGCCGAGTACGTAGCCATATGTGATTTATGTCAGAGAGTGAAGGCGGAACATCAAAAGCCAGCAGGATTATTACAGCCTATGCCGATACCCGAATGGAAGTGGGATAAGCTTGGCATGGATTTCATCACCGATTGCCCAGGACCAAATCAGGGTAGTAGTTGATCGCTTGACCAAAGTGGTTCACTTTATCCCAGTGAAAACCACCTATACAAGTGCGAAGTTGGCCAAGATATACATGACCAGGATCGTATGTCTGCATGGAGTTACAAGGACCATCGTATCAGATAGGGGAACACAGTTTACCTCAAAGTTTTGGCATTAGCTGCACCAGACTTTGGGTACAAGGCTAGAGTTCAGTACAACATTCCATCCGCGGACTGATAGATAGACCGAGAGAGTCAATCAGATGCTGGAGGACATGTTGAGAGCTTGTGCACTAGATTACGGATCTAGTTGGGATGACAATTTGCCCTACGCGGAGTTCTCATACAACAATAACTATCAAGCCACTTTGAAGATGGCACCGTTCGAAGCCCTGTATGGACGAAGGTGCAGAACACCGTTGATGTGGGATGAAGTTGGAGACCGACAGTTGTTTGGACCAGATTTGATCAAGGAGTCTGAAGAGAAGGTTAAGTTGATTCGAGATAGACTGAAGGTAGCTCACTCCAGGCAGAAGAGTTATGCCGATTCGAAACGCAAGGAAGTAACCTATGAAATTGGAGACAGAGCATATCTGCGAGTGTCACCTCTGTAAGGAGTAAAACGTTTTGGAGTTAAGGGAAAGCTAGCCCCGAGATTTGTAGGACCGTACCGAATTTTGGAACATATGGGAGAGGTTGCATACAAGTTGGAGTTACCTGAAGGATTATTAGGAGTTCATGATGTGTTTCATGTTTCAAAGTTGAAGAAATGTCATGCTGAGATGGTCGATATACCGCTAAGAGATACAATGCCTCTAGAAGCAATTCAGTTGGACAGTGATCTGACCTATGAGGAGAAGGCAGTCAGGGTTCTTGAATTTGCCAACCGAGTCACCTGCAGCAAGGTTATCAAGTTTTGCAAAGTTCAGTGGAGCCACCATACCGAGGATGAAGCCACCTAGGAACGAGAGGATGATCTTCGCAAAGACCACCCACACCTATTTTCTAGCCAACCCGAATCTCGAGGGCGAGATTCATCTTAAGGGGGGAGGGGGGTAGGTTTGTAACATCCCAAATTTTCAATTTGGAATGTTATACATAGATCATTCATGCATATCGTATTTTGTTGCATTTCGTTTCGTGATCCTTGAAATTCTAAGCAACTCAAGGAACCTCGGAGAGAGTTGGGGATTTCACTATTTCCATATTTGAACTTTATCAAAAATTGAAACAAGGATTATTTGTTTTAATTATTTTTCTCCCCGAAAATATTTCATATTAAAATATATGAGAGAAGATAATATGACTTCTCCAAAATAAATCAAATATTGGAGGAAAAATATTAAAATCAAATATTTGATTTTATTCGGATTTTATTGCTAATTTGCATTAGAAAAATTGCGTGTTTTCAAAATTGCATTTTAGGGCCAAAAAAATGTTCATCTCGTTCTAAATATTTTATTTAGACGGTGAAATTTTGTTTTTGGCATTTTTAGATTTTTATTTATTTTTCTAGGATTTATTTTCGGCGGAATCTGTTAAAAAAACTTCTTCCGCGCCCGATTGGGCCAAGGCCCAGCCGAGCCAGGCCACCGGCCCACGCCGCGCCACCGCCTCCGCCAGGCTCGAAGTCCGGCCAGGACTGCCGCCGCCATTGCCGCCTGGGACTCCTCCGCACCTCCATAAGCCACCCGCCCTGCCCCTTTATAAGCCGCCCCGCTTCAAATCGCCACCACCGCCATAGAAGAAGAAGAAGAAGAAGAGCCACGGCCGCTCAAGGCCGCCAACCGCTCCGCCGTCGCACTTCCCCGCCGCCGCGCCACACCACGCCGCCCCGCAGCACCACCCGCAACCCCACCTCGCCCCGCCGGAGCCACCGCGGAACCCGCCGGAGCCGTCGCCGATCCGATCCGAGGCCGCCGGTTTTTTTGGTTTAGGTAAAAACCGTTGATTTAAAAAAAACCTAGTTACGTTTTTTTGATCGGTTCGTTGGTTTTCTCGGTTTAGTGCATTTAGCGGACGTTCATCCGTACGTTCATTTAAACGAACGGTTTCCGCCCATTGGTCACAGACAACGAACGTTCGTTCGTTAGTCTATTCGTCAGCTTTTCTTTTTCTCGGGTTTTTCGCGATTATTTTCGATCGTGATTTCTGATCCGATTTTCGTTTCAGTTTATCTTTTTGCTCGTTTATCGGAATCAGGCGATTCAAGCGCCTAGATCTTCGTCTCGAAACCCTCTTTCTGTTTAACCAACTTGAACAAGGTTTTGGTACTGTAAAATTTGACTTTAGTCCAGATTAGTAACCTGATCTTGTTTCTTTCGCAATTTGAGTTTCGTTGCTCCGTTTGATTTGATTCTTTTTGCAAACCGGAGTTCTTAAGTTGAAATTTCTGGTTAGATCTTCTTATTTGAGTTTTACCTGCGCATCTGTGATTGAGTGCTTATGTATGCTACTGTTTGTTTGCGGTACAATTCCCGGAGTGCGAAGCGTGCTACTACGAGTCCCTAGGTTTTGCGGATCGTCAGCAAGGCAAGTAACACATTGATCATACTCTTTTCATACCCAGTTTTTACGCATTAGCTCCAATCCTCAAACACTGCATGATTAGGATGTGATTAACTTGCGGGTATCGGGAAGTAGTTGATGAGGTAGAACCTATTGCCCTGTTATTTTCAAACCCTTGGGAGTTACTTCTACATATTGCTTATATTGCTATGTTATGCTCGTAGACGTGGTTTGGGTGAGTGAATCCATGACAGATGTGAGATTTTTAATTAATGGTTCAACTTAAGGTGGCAACTTTAATGCACATCTGGGTGGATTGCTTGTCGGGCACCTGGAGAATCCATTGTTGTCCTAGGATGTCCCGGAGTACCCGTCTGATAATCCTAAGGTCCGCCAACCAGGCTCAAAGGGAACTGAGATATTACATGCTAGAAACTTCCGTATGCAGCCACAAGCTATTATGGGCTCTAGCATAGTTGAGTAAGGTGCATGACCTCTTCTAGTGGTAGGCTAGCAGATGTAGAGGGATGTAGGTAAAGACTGTGTCTCGGTCATCCGTTTCTCAAATACCCTGTAGTGCGAGAAATTCAACGGAGGCGATCGAGTCTTGTGGGGAAAAGTGTGCAAACCTCTGCAGAGTGTATAATCTAATCATGGTTAGCCGTGTCCCTGGTTATGGACATCTTGAGTATCTAGTACTTGTACTATCACATGTATCTCATCACTCTTAAGTTAATATGATGGGATGATAATTACTTTTAATTGGGATTGAGTTGGAGGAACCTTCTCAATAATGTTTCAACTACCATGATAGTTAAATAAAATCTATTCCTTCGCTACTGCTGCTAACTGAAGCCGATCGAGCGATTCCTTCGCTACTGCTGCTAACTGAAGCCGATCGATGCTTCCTGCAGGATGGACATAGAGCGTTGCGGCGGGGGGTTGGATGAACAGTGAGCGGTGGTGTTAACTCTGGATGAACAAGACCCCGTGGTGTGGTGGAGGGCTGGATGAACAGTAGATGGTGGAGGGGTGGTTGAACAAGACCCCGTGGTGTCGGGGCTGGATCAATAGTAGACGGTGAAGGGGTGGTTGAACAGGAGCCCGTGGAGGCTGGAGGAGGTCGACGGTAGCCCGTGGGGGCTGGAGGAGGTCAATGATGGAGACGAATAGTATCCCGTGCAGTCCCGTTTTGCGGTACACCACACCCCTCCCGATGAACAGGACCCCTGTTTCGACCGTAGGAGGTCCGTTTCATCCGTTTTGCGGTACGCCACACCCCTCCCGATCAACAGGACCCCCGTTTCGACCGTAGGAGGTCCGTTTCGTCCGTTTTGCGGTACGCCACACCCCTCCCGATCAACAGGACCCCCGTTTTGATTGTAGGAGGTCTGTTTCCTCCGTTTTGCGGTACGCCACACCCCTCCCGATCAACAAGACCCCGTTCCAAACGTAGGAGGCCCGTTTCCTCCGTTGTGCGATACGCCAGGCCTCGTTTCCATCTCATGTTCCGTCCAAGCCCTCCCGATGAACACGACCACGCATTCTGTTCCGAACCAGCCGGTTGGCTCCTCATGAACACGACGACGACGTTGTTTCTCCGTTCCGACCCAGTCATGTACGTATGCGTGAGTAGGCGTTCGAGACCCTGCCCGTATGTACGTATGTGGCCGTATTTTCTTTCTTGCACCCTCGCCGTTGTACGTACGTGTACATGCTATGTGCGCGCCTCTACTACGACATGTGCGCGCCTCTACAACGACCAGTATGTACGTACACGTTCGCGACCAGAATGAAAACGCTACGTACGCTTCGACCAGGTGGGTCCCAACTGTCAGTCACTTCCTAGCGTGCGAAGATGTAAGTGGTGGGTCACAGCAGTCAGGGGGGAGAATCGTTTTTTCGGACGCACTTCCTTGCATGCGCAGATGTAGCCGGTGGGTCCCAGCAGTTATGGGGGTGAATCGTTTTTTTTGCCCGGACGCACTTCCTTGCGTGCGAAGATGTAGCTGGTGGGTCCTAGCAGTCAGGAGGGCGAATCGTTTTTTTGCCCGGACGGACTTCCTTGCATGTGAAGATGTAGATGGTGGGTCCCAGCAGTCAGGGGGGCGAATTGTTTCTTCCACGAAATACGGTGGCCCGTCCGGTGGGTCCCCGATGTCAGGTGGAGGAATAATTATTTTGCACGTAATAAGGAGGCACTTCCTTGCTGCGGCCGTGGACCAAGCATCGGCCTCTCCACGTCTGATCCACGTCCGATGGAAGCCGTTCCTTGACCATGTTGACCACGCCGCGCTGAGAGCACCAGGGCGGTGGACGAAAGCGAGGCCTAGGAAGGGGACGACGCGGAGCCAGGGAACATGCGGCAGTGGATGCCCACGTGTAGAGGAGTACGAGGGTTCACTGGTTCGCTGCGGTGTGAGGCTGCCATCGCCGCAGAATAACAGGGGGTGTGGGTGAGTAGAGGGCTGGCCTGGCCAGCGGTGGGAGTAGTAGGGGGCGGTGAGGCCTCCGCCGCATCACAGCCGGCTACGGGAGGCAGGAGCATGAGGCAGGACCGACGCTGGTTTGGGCGGTTGGAGCAAGAAGACCAGAGGTTGAAGAAGCACTACGGCCGTTGGATGGACATCGTACGGTCACTAGAGCTATAATCGTGCATATTGACTAAGTTGACAAAGCCCTCCGTCCCCATCAACTTAGTAGGCCCACAAGTCAGCCTGCCACTATACTGGGTCCCAGCTAACAGGCGGAGTATTCATTTTTTTGTGCGTAATAAGGAGGCACTTCCTTGCGTGCGAAGATATAGCTGGTGGGTCCGAGCTGTCAGCGGCGGTAACATTTTTTTCGCAAAATACAGAGGCCCTTTCGGTGGGTCCTTGATGTCAGGTGGAGGAATCATTATTTTGCGCGTAATAAGGAGGCATTTCCTTGCGTGCGGCCGTGGACCCAGCTGTCGGCCTCTCCACGTACAGTCCACTTCAGATGCATGTCGGTCGTTGACCACGTTGACCAGGCCACGCTGAGAGCACCGTGGCAAAGGGACGACAACGAGGCCTAGGAAGGAACGACACGAGGCGTGGGAAGACTCGGCAGTGGTTTCCCATGCGGAGGGGAGTACGACTGTACGAGGGTTTACTGGTTCGTCTGCCGTCGCCGGAGAATAACAGCAGGTGTGGGTGAGTAGAGGGATGGCTAGGCCAGCGATGGGAGGACGGTGGGGCGGTGAGGCATGCATGGTAGCAGAGCCAACCACGGAGAGGAGGGAGCAGGCAGTCCCGTTGGCGCTTGTTTGAGCGGCTGGAGCAGGAAGAGCAGAGATTGAAGAAGCACGACGGCCGTTGGATGGCCATCCAACAGTCATTGCTTGTGCGTCAACCTTTTTTTAGGAAAGCCTCAAATCTATGGAAAACAACATACAACCCATTTGCTAATTCTTAAGGGTACCTTTAATTGATGATACCCCGACCTTAAATCAATTTTTTAGAAAACCTTGGCTTGTGCGAGCTGGTCAATTAAATCATTTATCTGTGGCGTCGGATATTTGTTTTTGATGGTGACCATGTTGAGTGCTCGATAGTCTATACATAATCTCAGTCTTCCATCCTTTTTCTTGGCAAATAATATTGGTGAACCCCAAGGTGAGGAGCTGGCCCGTATAAATCCTTTGTCCAGTAATTCTTTTATTTGCTTATTTAATTCCACCAACTCGGATGGTACCATTCTATAGGGTTTCTTGTAAATGGGGGTGGTTCCAGGTGCTAGCTCAATGATTAATTCTATTTCCCGGTCTGGTGGCATGCCTGGTAGTTCTTCGGGAAATACGTCGGGGAACTCACACACCACTGGAACTTTGCTTAACTCTGAAACGTCCACCTTGTTCAACCTTGGTTGCCGTGACATTTGTCTTTCTTGAGCTGCAATTTTTATTGCCTTCCCGTGATGATGGGTAAGAATTATAGTCCGATTGAAGCAGTCGATAAATCCCTTGTTGGTGGTTAACCAGTCCATTCCTAGGATAACATCCAGTCCCTTATTTTCCAGTACAATGAGGTTTTCCTGAAACTTTAGTCCTTCAAACTGTCAGGACCCCGATTCCAAATCACATCGACCTAGCCGGTAACACCTCATATCACTTTGCGGCCTCACGCACGGTATTCCCACGGGTGTCGCCTTACCATGGCCCGGGACCGTTTGCGTCTTTTGGCTCACGTATATGACGGTGTCGCTAGCATCCATATGATAAAGAACCCGGGCGACATGGCTAGTCGTGAACCCAAAGCGGCGCTAACCTATGGGGACAGGCATCCATGAATCACATCGAGCATGTCGGTCATCAACGTATAGATTCGGGCTGTAGCACTGGGCTAACAGGACTCGGTGAACCGGGCTGTAGCAGGCTAGGCAGGACTCCGAATAACACCGCGCGACATTTCCCGAAGGGATGTATATAGGAACGAAGTGAAACACATGCCGCCGACCAAGTGTCCAAGCAGTAGTGCTGGGCTAGCAGGACTCCGGTGAACCGGGCTGTAGCGGACTACTATCGCTCAGAAGCACGAGACTACATTTCCCCATATGAGAGGCTGCCAACGATAAGCAAATAGTTTGTCGGATCCCACACATGCCAAGCATTTCAAACATACATACAATATGCTCAATATGTGTAGATACAACATGGCATCACAACATAACTCTACGACTCAAATATTATTCATTAGGCTCCAAGGAGCGAGATATTACAAACATGGGTCTCATGACCCAACACTCAGAGCATACAAGTCGAAGCACAAGCGGAAGCTAAACATGTCTGAGTACAGACAACTATAAATGAACAAGGCTGAGAAGCCTGACTATCTACCAGATCCTGCCGAGGGCACAAGATCGTAGCTGAGGTAACAAGCTAACCGACGAAGGCCAAGCGGAACTACTAGCGAGACCGAAGTCTCTCTGCAAAACATAAAATAAGCAAACGTGAGTACACATGTACTCAGCAAGACTTACATCAGAACTAGCTACATATGCATCATTATCAAAGGGGGTGGTGGAGTTTAACTGCAGCAAGCCAGCTTTGACTCAGTGGCTATCCTAAACTACGACTACAAGTAACTCTTTTGAGGTGGCGCACATGAGTCCACATATTCACCATATCAATACACCACTATGGACCCGCTCCTGCCTCCCTACGAGAACGCCATCCATAGCACTCACGCTTATCTTGCGCATTTTAGGGTATCCACTTTCACTTGTCTATGAACCGATATAGGCAACCCAGAAGTCCTTCTCCGTGGACACGGCTATTCGAATAGATCATATTAACCTGCAGGGTGTACTTCTTCACACACGCTCACCACTTACCGCCGTTTACACGACATGTACTGCAACCTTCAAGCGGAAGCCCAACGTGGGTGTCGGCCACGGCCTACCTAAACACTCAAGTCCCTAGTCTAGGTTTATCGCCTATTCGGGTTCCATCCGCAGGAGTCCGCCGAGGTTTCCCATACATCCCGAACGATGTGTACAGTGGTTCCCGAGACACCAAACGGGCGAATTGGTACACCGGGCCACGGTGCCTACCGCAACACAACCCACCCCTACGGCCAGCGCTATGTGCCCCCAAAGATGCTACAAACACCGTAAACTACTTGCAACTCCTTGACCGAGGACAAGGGTGGTTAAGAAGCCGAGAGGGTCAATTAAGGATCCCAATGCGTGGTAGTAACTGCTTTCATGGATCACAAACACGTAACTCAGTTCCCCGAGGACGGCTGCAATGAGACAACCCACCATGTACTCCTACATGGCCTCTCACCGCTACCTTTACCAAATCGTGTTCACACACTTAGCTCACACACGCAGTAGGACATGTTCACACACCTCCGATTCATTCCCGATGAATCAGACCTGACTCAACTCTAAGCAGTAGCAGGCATGACAAACAAGCATGAATGAGTAGGCACAACATGGCTCAAGCAACTCCTACTCATGCTAGTGGGTTTCATCTAGTTACTGTGGAATGACAGGTCATGCAGAGGATAAAGGGGTTCAGCTACCGCAGCAAGTAACACATGAATCGTTGTTGTCCTAATGCAGTAAAATAGAGCAGGAGCGAGAGAGTGGGATTATATCGGAATGAACAAGGGGGTTTTGCTTGCCTGGAACTTCTGAAGATAATATAGTTCTTCATCGGTGTCATCGAACTCATCGTTAAAACATCGTCTACTGAGAGGGGACAAACACCGGCAACTGAGAAAGAACACAATCAATGCAATGCACATTCACATGAATGACATGTCATGTTAAGGAACTGAATTGACCTAATGCAGCGATGAGGCCAAGTTAATTGAAGTGGAATTCAAACAAGGTTAAACTCCAACTCCAAATGCTAGTTCATAAATTACCCTAATCATGATTCATCCTATTCAGTGAGGTTAACTTGTTGAAACATGCATGATCATGGCATAAACAGATTCTTCATATTTTTCTGATCATTTTTCATATATAAATTATTTCATTTGGAGTTACGGTTGAATTTCTATGAATTCTAGAAGTTTGGGGTATTTTCTGAAATTTCCTGAATTATAATAAATCCAGAAAATGGGTTATTGCGTCAGCATGACATCACTGTGACGTCAGCAAGTCAACTGGGCGCCCAGGTCAAACCTGACCCGTGGGGTCCATTGGTCGACATCTCGGGCTGGTTTAGGTGGATGACATGTGGGACCACCAAAGTCGACTTGGCCAAGGTCAAACTGGCACGTGGGGTCCGCGGTATTAACACTATTTTAACAGAGAAAATAAACTAATCCTAATTAAGCGCAGGGGCCCACATGTCAGTGGGTGTGGGTTGTTTAGTTAGCTGGGTTAGCTCCTAATGACGGCCACGTCGACACTCGCCGGAGCATGGCCGACGACGACCACCACGTACCGACGGGCGGAGGCACACCGGAACTGCGGGGCTCGGTTTTGCGTGTGGTTTACGCTTCACGGACGCCGGTAGTGAGGCGCATCCGGGGGTGGCAACAGCTCGAGCTGGGGTGGCCGGAGCTCACCGGAATGGAGCTCGCGGCGGCGCCGGCGTTCGGGTGAACTGGGTTTCGGGGTTAGGGAGCACGGTAGGAGGCAAAGAGGGGGGCTACGACCTCCTGGGGGGGCACTAAGCACGGTGACGCGCTCAGGCGCGGGCTGCGGTGGCCCTGGCCACGGCGATGAGGAACTACGGCGGCGATGGCTCTCGCGTCCGGTGGTTAGTGCGGCTACGGCACGCAAGGGAGGAAGAGAGGAGAGGGAAAACGATGAGGTGCTCACAGCGATGTCGTAGGGAGGCTCAAGGCCGGGACGGCTTCGGCGGCGACGGAACGGGCGATGACGATCTCCGTGTCCCGAGGTTGAAGACGGGTCGATGGCGACGAAGCAGAGCCCTCCGGCTCATTTCCTTCAGCGTGGGGATGGGGTGCTCGATTTCGGAGCTGCTAGACATGGTCATGGGACGAGGGGACGGTGGTGGTCGTGCCAACGACGAGCGGCGGCGGCCGTGGCGCTCGGGTGTGAGAGGGAGAGAGAGCAGGGGAGGGGAAAGCACGGAAGAGTGAACGGGGGGGGGGGGGGGTTCCAGGGGGTGAGTGGCGTCGCGGGAGACGTCCAGAAAGGCGTGGGGAAGCGGCAAGAAGGAGGTGGCCGTCAGTGGCCGTGCGCGCGGCGGCCACGCGCTCATCCTCCTAGCAGAGGAGGAAGGCGACAGGGAAGGAGGCGGTGGTGGGCTAGGCCGGTTTTGCCCGGCTGGGCTGCTATAGTGCCAGGCCAGGTGGGCTGCGCGGGTAACCCAGGTAAGGTTTCTCTCCTCTCTGCTTATTTCTATTTTATTTCTCTTTTCTATTTTCTGTAATTGTGTTTGGCTTTAATAAAAATGCCAGGGCATTTCCAAAAATCATGAAACTGCTCAATGTCACTTGTTTGGAATATTTCCAACAACAAACATTTCAGCTTGTGATTATTTGAGCACCTAATTATTTTATAGTATTTAAATGCCCAAATGCAAATAAGTAATGAATTAACCCAGTGACCAAATGTGACATAAAAAATGTGCAGCACCTCCGGTTCTCGTTAAAAGCATTTTTCCGTAAATGATGAACATTTTGAAGGCCATTTGGGTTCATTGAAGAATATTTCTTAGTTGAACCTATTTGAATTGCTTTGGTGCTAGGGCTTGATCATCCCCATTTCAAATTTCATGAAAATTAAACATGATGCATGGATGCAATGCCACTAGCTACAAGCAAGCTCTAGGGCTGTGACAACTCACCCCCACTAAACAAGAATCTCGCCCCGAGATTCAAGACGTGAGGTAAGAGGAAAAGGGGGTCACCGAACTATCACAATCTTCATGATCCATTTGCCCTTCTCGAAAATGTTGATTCATTCCATCATCTTGGTCTTGACGTCTTTCCTTTCGAGATCTTCACTACCACGACAATGTAAAAGAAGGGGAAACCCTACAGGATTTAATCTTCTTGAAGATCGAGCAACTCACGATCAACTCACGGAATGAGAGGGTGAACATCTCGAGTTGAGACACAAAACACATCGAGAGGGATGGAAGAACAAACGACGGGGTTTGATTGGTGGGCAACAATTCCATGCTTAGAAGGATGGTGGATGGTGTCAAGGTGGCGAGGAAATATTTGCCATGATTCCATAACGGGGCACCCCAGGGGAGGTGATGCAAAGAGTTATTCCCTTAAGTGGCAAAAAGAATTACTTTTGATATAGAGATCATTGAGACTCTTTATACCAGCCTAAGGCAATCACAATCAATCATTTGAAAGAGTTCAAAGAATGACATACACGGACTAGAATGGATGATGTGGACTACCTTGTTGAAGACAACGCAATGGATGATTTGCTTATCATTGGAGGTGGAGGGACCCATGGTAAGTCCACTTTTGAGGATGATCCTAGACATCAATTACTAAGAAGGCAGCCCATGGAAAATTTGCACGATGGTATGCAAGCTGGGAACAAAATGCAATTGTTGGGAAGGTTCCAAACATCATATCTGCATGAGATTCAGATTCTATTGGTGTTAGGATATTCCAGACTCATCGAGTCTAGAAGAAAATGAAAGTTTGCAACACAAATCGGCGAGGAGATGTTGCGAGATTCTCAGAATGAACTACGATAGCAAGCTCCAAAACATGAGCTGGTTCTGCTACTAACATGTGAACATATTGTCCAAGACAAGAATGACCACATAGTAGTCTTATCATGAAACACTACCGAGTTCAGGTGGGGAACCATCAACGAGGATATCGAAGTCCTCACATAAGTCCGGATTAGCTCTTAGGAAGGAACTTCTTCTCCTGGAACAAATCAATCGCTGGCTTGGGGTGCTAGGAAACACATATGGAGTGGAGGCGGCCAACCTATCAAACCATAGAGCACTTCGCACGTGCATGACTGACTTGGGATGGTACCATAGGAAACAAAACAAATCTTTCTCAAATTCACGGCGGCAACTTGCACCTAATGCACGTGAATTAGAGGAAGTCACTACTTTCTTCCAAACATATGCTTCATGAATGAAACACGAAGGCATTGCTTACAAAGTTTTCAACACTAGGTTGATGTTCAACATGACTCATGGGGGAGACAAAATGCTGCTGATGGGCTCAACAACTCATCTGAATTTCCATATCACTGGACTTCCACCATCATGTGAACATGGTGGTAGCATTGGTCAGACCAAAAAGATATAATGGTGTATGCTCGAGGAATCAACCACGAGTAAGACAACATCACGAATATCGTTGGTTCTGATTTGATTTGACGATAGCCCACACTCAAATCAAAGGATTAATAAGACAATAGGTCCGGCAACTGATCACAGGGGCCAATCGATGAAGATGTCATCCTTCTTCAACACACACTACACAAAAATATCCTTTTGGAACGAACTAAGTTAGGCAAGCTTTTATCTTCCAACTCTCCAAGTTGTTGTCTACCTTAACCAACTAGCTCAGGGATATCCAACACAGAGTCTTGGAGAATGGGTGGTTTACAGGAAACCAACTTGATCACGAGCTCAACATAACAGTCAGGAGACAACCCGGTAACACTTCCAAGAAGATATTTGGAAAGTCACGAACCACCGGTATGTTACTAAGCTCGAGATCAATCTTGCTTTTGAGACCAAGACGATATGATCAAATGAGTGAGGACTTGATATAATCCTAACTCATCAATCAAAGTGTGCACCAGAAATAAGGACTAGGTAGCACGATCAATCTTAGGATGATGATTTAATAACCCACACGCTAAGAATGAGGATATTGTCCATTATCTGCCAAGCAACGAGTTGCTCGGAGTATTGATTTCACACATCACAATTCACTTGTCGGCATTCCGGTTTCAACAACACGGGACTGAGGAATGAACAATGATGGCGAGAAGTATCACTACGACAAGAATTCATAAGAGAAGGTGCAATTCTCATGATGTTCCTAACATAAAGATGGTAACACTCCAAGGTACATCAGAGCAAAAGCTGGATTGGCATTTTGATCTGCGGAATACAACTGCTTTGACCCAATCCTAGATATGGATGAGGTACTGGAGTTTGTTTCTCCTAGTCATTCCAGAATAGAATGGCTTGACGGACCACAAGGATAAAAGGCATCGATAAACGAATGCACACATACACTTGGTTATCAATTGATGGAGGAGGGTCGGAATACAACTAAAGAGAGCAACTCAAAGGAACATATAATTTTTTGAGTTGTGGAGGCATGGATTAGTATATCGAGCAAAGCTCAACATTTCTTCCAGATAAACCATGCGGAGAAGGTAGAACTGGCAGAGTCACAATATAGAATGGAGTACTCCTCAAGAGCACCCTGGTTGTGATCTTTTGGTTCAAAAGAACTTCTGCCATAAGCGGTTCGTAGTATTTGGAAGAAGGAAATACCACGGACCTTGAGGACTATCACAAAGTTACTAATATCCTAAAGGAACTAGCAAACACTATCAACATGAAGTAAGGTAAATCTCGGGTTCAAGAACCCAGGAATAGAATGCCTACTAACTAATAACATCACAGGATGCTTTCAAGAATAATGGCCAGAATCATCACACTGGGGATACAAAAGCATTGCTAAATTGCTAGGCGACTTCCTAACACCTAGGGTCATAATAATAGTTCCAACATCTACGCCGAGGCAACCAAGTACCTCAACTTACCGATTAGTGTGCTTATTCTGACCAAAAAGGACATCGGGATCGGAAGGAAAGGATTTGCAATTGCATCAGACTATTTAGAGACCTGGGATGACTCGGACAGCATAACGGCTGTAAATGCTCAAAATGATTGGAGACATCCTGCAAAATGGTGGCATAGCCACTCAACATCACAATATCAAGGTTCCGAAATCAGCAATTATCATACAGAAAATAGTAGGAACTGAACTGGGGCTTAAAACCAACAATCTTAAAAGTCTATGGATTAGTAACACGTCATCCTGATAGATAGATGAGAAGCCTAGTTCTTAAACCCCGTAGAAGAGAAGAGGTTGACTCAGATCAGAAGGCCATGAGGTATAAGGAGTAAAAAGAGCCTTACGTTCCCTTCCACAATCAATTCCCTTACATAACTAAAGCATTTCTAGACACAACTTCGACCAGTTTGGCTTGGTAATCCTACAGGCAGTCAGGCTCTGATACCAACGCTGTCAGGACCCCGATTCCAAATTACATCGACCTAGCCGGTAACACCTCATATCACTTTGCGGCCTCACGCACGGTATTCCCACGGGTGTCGCCTTACCATGGCCCGGGACCGTTTGCGTCTTTTGGCTCACGTATATGACAGTGTCGCTAGCATCCATATGATAAAGAACCCAGGCCGACATGGCTAGTTGTGAACCCAAAGCGGCGCTAACCTATGGGGACATGCATCCATGAATCACATCGAGCATGTCGGTCATCAACGTATAGATTCGGGCTGTAGCATCGGGCTATGAGGACTCGGTGAACCGGCTGTAGTGCTAGGCAGACTCCGAATAACACCACGCGACATTTCCCGAAGGGATGGACATAGGAACGAAGTGAAACACATGCCGGCTAGTCAAGTGTCCAAGCAGTAGTGCTTGGGCTAGCAGGACTCCGGTGAACCGGCAGAAGCGGACTACTATCGCCGAAGCAGACTACATTTCCCCATATGAGAGGCTGCCAAGGATAAGCAACTAGTTTGTCGGATCCCACACATGCCAAGCATTTCAAACATACACACAATATGCTCAATATGTGTAGATACAACATGGCATCACAACATAACTCTACGACTCAAATAGTATTCATTAGGCTCCGAGGAGCGAGATATTACAAACATGGGTCTCATGACCCAACACTCAGAGCATACAAGTCGAAGCACAAGCGGAAGCTAAACATGTCTGAGTACGCATAACTATAAATGAAGAAGGCCGAGAAGCCTGACTATCTACCATATCTGCCGAGGGCACAAGATCGTGAAATGATGTAACAAGCTAACCGTCAAGTCCAAGCGGAACTACTAGCGAGACCGAAGTCTCTCTCGCAAAACATAAAATAAGCAAACGTGAGTACAAACGTACTCAGCAAGACTTACATCGAACTAGCTACATATGCATCATTATCAAAGGGGTGGTGGAGTTTAAGCTGCAGCAAGCCGACTTTGACTCATGGCTATCCTAAACTACAACTACAAGTAACTCTTTTGAGGTGGCGCTGCAGTCCACATATTCACCATATCAATACACCACTATGGACCCGCTCCCATCTCCCTACGAGAACGCCATCCATAGCACTCACGCTTATCTTGCGCATTTTAGGGTATCCACTTTCACTTGTCTATGAACTGATATAGGCAACCCAGAAGTCCTTCTCCGTGGACACGGCTATTCGAATAGATCATATTAACCCTGCAGGGGTGTACTTCTTCACACGCTCTCACCACTTACCGCCGTTTACACGACATGTACTCGGCAACCTTCAAGCGGAAGCCCAACGTGGGTGTCGGCCACGGCCTACCTAAACACTCAAGTCCCTAGTCCAGGTTTATCGCCTATTCAGGTTCCATCCGCAGGGAGTCCGACCGAGGTTTCCCATACAGCCCCGAACGATGTGTACAGGGTTCCCGAGACAACAAACAGGCGAATCGGTACACCGGGCCACGGTGCCTACCGCAACACAACCCACCCCTACGGTCAAGGCTATGCGGCCCCCAAAGATGCTACAAACACCGTAAACTACTTGCAACTCCGGACCGAGGACAAGTGTGGTTAAGAAGCCGAGATTGTCAATTAATGATCCCAATGCGTGGTAGTAACTGTTTCATGGATCACATACTCAGAACTGAGTTCCTGAGGACGGCTGCATTGAGACAACCCACCATGTACTCCTACATGGCCTCTCACCGCTACCTTTACCAAATCGTGTTCACACACTTAGCTCACACACGCAGAGGACATGTTCACACACCTCAGATTCATTCCCGATGAATCAGACCTGACTCAACTCTAAGCAAAGAGTGCATGACAAACAAGCATGAATGAGTAGGCACAACATGGCTCAAGCAACTCCTACTCATGCTAGTGGGTTTCATCTAGTTCTTGTGGGAATGACAGTCATGCAGAGGATAAAGGGGTTCAGCTACCGCAGCAAGTAACACATGAATCGTTGTTGTCCTAATGAAGTAAAATAGAGCAGGAGCGAGAGAGTGGGATTATATCGGAATGAACAAGGGGTTTTGCTTGCTCGGCACTTCAAGATAATATAGTTCTTCATCGGTGTCATCGAACTCATCGTTGAAACATCGCTTCATCGAGAGGGACAAACACCGCAATCGAGAAAGAACACAATCAATGCAATGCACATTCACATGAATGACATGTCATGTTAAGGAACTGAATTGACCTAATGCAGCAGTAGGCCAAGTTAATTGAAGTGGAATTCAAACAAGGTTAAACTCCAACTCCAAATGCTAGTTCATAAATTACCCTAATCATGATTCATCCTATTCAGTGAGGTTAACTTGTTCAAACATGCATGATCATGGCATAAACAGATTCTTCATATATTTCTGATCATTTTTCATATATAAATTATTTCATTTGGAGTTACGGTTGAATTTCTATGAATTTTAGAAGTTTGGGGTATTTTCTGAAATTTCCTGAATTATAATAAATCCAGAAAATGGGTTATTGCGTCAGCATGACATCACTGTGACGTCAGCAAGTCAACTGGGCGTCCCAGGTCAAACCTGACCCGTGGGGTCCATTGGTCAGCGTCTCGGGCTGGTTTAGGTGGATGACATGTGGGACCAGTCAAAGCTGACTTGGCCAAGGTCAAACTGGCACGTGGGGTCCACGGTATTAACACTATTTTAACAGAGAAAATAAACTAATCATAATTAAGCGCGAGGGCCCACATGTCGCTGGGTGTGGGTTGTTTAGTTAGCTGGGTTAGCTCCTATTGACGGCCACGCCGACACTCTCGCCGGAGCATGGCCGGGCGATTTACCACGTACCGACGGCGGAGGCACACCGGAAATCCGCGGGGCTCGGTTTTGCGTGTGGTTTACGCTTCACGGACGCTGGTAGTGAGGCGCATCCGGGGGTGGCAACAACTCGAGCTGGGGTGGCCGGAGCTCACCGGAATGGAGCTCGCGGCGGCGCCGGCGTTCGGGTGAACTGGGTTTCGGGGTTAGGGAGCACGGCAGGAGGCAAAGAGGGGTGCGACGACCTCCTGGGGGGGCACTGAGCACGGTGACGCACTCAGGCGTGGGCTGCAGTGGCCCTGGCCACGGCGGTGAGGAACTACGGCGGCGATGGCTCTCGGGTCCGGTGGTTAGTGCGGCTACGGCACGCAAGGGAGGAAGAGAGGAGAGGGAAAACGACGAGGTGCTCACGACGATGTCGTAGGGAGGCTCAGCGCGCTCGGGGACGGCTCAGCGGCGACGGAACGACGATGACGATCTCCGGTGTCCCGAGGTTGAAGACGGGTCGATGGCGACGAAGTAGAGCCCTCCGGCTCATTTCCTTCAGCGTGGGGATGGGGTGCTTGATTTCGGAGCTGCTGGACATGGTCATGGGACGAGGGGACGGCGGTGGTCGTGCCAATGACAAGCGGCGGCGGCCGTGGCGCTTCAATGAGAGAGGAGAGAGCGGGGAGGAAAGCACGGAAGAGTGAACGGGGGTCCAAGGGGTGCGTGGCGTCGCGGGAGACGTCCAGAGCGCTGGGGAACGGCAAGGTGAGGTGGCCGTCGGTGGCCGTGCGCGCGGCGGCCACGCGCTCATCCTCCTGGCAGAGGAGGAAGGCGACAGGGAAGGAGGCGGTGGTGGGCTGGGCCGGTTTTGCCCGGCTGGGCTGCTACAGTGCCAGGCCAGGTGGGCTGCGCGGGTAAGCCAGGTAAGGTTTCTCTCCTCTCTGCTTATTTCTATTTTATTTCTCTTTTCTATTTTCTGTAATTGTGTTTGGCTTTAATAAAAATGCTGTGGCATTTCCAAAAATCATGAAACTGCTCAATGTCACTTGTTTGGAATATTTCAAACAACAAACATTTCAGCTTGTGATTATTTGAGCACCTAATTATTTTATAGTATTTAAATGCCCAAATGCAAATAAGTAATGAATTAACCCAGTGACCAAATGTGACATAAAAAAATGTGCAGCACCTCTGGTTACGGTTAAAAGCATTTTTCCGTAAATGATGAACATTTTTGAAGGCCATTTGGGTTCATTGAAGAATATTTCTTAGTTGAACCTATTTGAATTGCTTTGGTGCTAGGGCTTGGTCATCCCCATTTCAAATTTCATGAAAATTAAACATGATGCATGGATGCAATGCCACTAGCTACAAGCAAGCTCTAGGGCTGTGACACAAACTCAATAACCAAACCTTGGCAGTAACTCTGAGTGATTTTCTTAATCCAGGGGGACTTGATGATCATTGATTTTTCCAAGGGAAGCATCGAAAAATTATTTTGCAAAGAAAATTTCTTTGAAATGAACGAGTGAGAAGCTCCAGAATCAAACAAAACCGTGGCAGGTATTGTGTTGACAGGGAATGTACCGAGTACGATATCCGAGGCATTCTGTGCTTCCTCCTTGGTTACATGGTTCAGGCGACCCTTCTTGTGATTGTTATTGGGGTTGAAGTTGTTACGCTTGGGTGTTGAATTATTTCCACTGTTGTTCGGTTTGGGGGCTGAGTTTCTTGGCTTTGGGCACTGTTTGGCATAGTGCCTTTCCTGTCGACAAGCGTAGCAAGTAACACCTGGGCGGTATGTAAAATCCTCGTCCCTTGCATGAAATTTTTTGTTTGGGTGTGGAACATTGGTTGTGGATTTGTTTGCTCCACTCTTCTAAAAATCAGTCTTGTTCCGGTTGTTGCGAGCATGAGTAGTCTTGTCCCTTTTGCGCTTGCGAAAATCCTCCAAGATGCGGCGCTCATTTTCCAATGTAATAGCTTTGTCCACAACCGTTTTGAAATCCGGAAAGGTGTGTACGACCAGCTGGCATTTAAGTGCTGGTGCCAAACCGTCCAGAAATTTTTCCATCTTTTTATTTTCAGTCATGTGCTCTTCGCTGGCATATCGAGATAATTGAGTAAACTGACTATTCTATTCAGTCACTGTCATGCTTCTCTGCTTGAGGTCATCAAATTCCCTTTTCTTGATCTTCATAATGCTTCTGGGAATGTGCGCCCCACGAAAACCTTCTTTAAATTCTTCCCAGGTGATGTCATTTTCATTAGGGTGCATGTGTAGGAAATTCTCCCACCATGATGCAGCTGCTCCAGTGAGGTAGTGAGGTGCATATAGTACCTTCTCACGGTCTGAACATTGTGCAATAATTAATTTCCTCTTGATGTCTCGAAGCCAATCATCGGCCTCAAGTGGTCTATCAGTGTGAGAGAATGTTGGGGGACGTGTCTTTTGTAGTTCAGACAACTTGGAATGCTGCAGATATGTTTCACGGTGATTTCCCATATTGATAACATGGTTTATCATTTCTTGATGCTGCTGCTGGCTTTGCTCATAAAGGCGGCATACTTGAGAAAATGCTGCTTCACCGCTTGTCGACTTGACCGCCTCGTGTGAAATTGTTACTTGTCTGGGTACCATAATTTTCTTCCAGCGGACTTGGCATGGAACGAGTCCAAGGACGAGGCATTTTCCACTCTGGGGTATTTTTGTAAAACTCATGAGAAAGACTGAGTGGCAAAAATAAATAATTTTGCAAAGGCGGAGTTTTTAAAGACTCCAAGATTTTTCAAGAAAATATTTTATTGCGCATGGAGAAGGATCGCTCAGTACATATCTTACACGCAAGCCGTAATTATACAATACATCACTCAGGATGTGCGTACACAAACTACTTCTCACCAAACCTATATACATATAAACATATCATACAAGCTGGTACATTGCATGGCTGCTAGGCGCACTCAGTCAGAGATGTTAAGAACTTCCCTCGGCCTGCCGAGGGTAAGACCCAGTGGTGCTGGAGACTCAACCTCCTCCTCACTAATAGGATCCAGGCGTGAAGTACTGAGTTGAGGAGCTGGTGCGGGCGCGACAGGTGGTGCAGTACTGACTGGGGTAGGAGCAATGACTTTGTCAAACTCCTCAGTGGTAGGCAGGCGGCGAGCGGTGGTGAAGATGGCAGGTGTATGGGATGCTGCGGACGAGACGTAAGTCAGTGGTGGTGTTGTATGGAGGAGCTCCCTCCTGTTGGCGGAACAGCCCTGCACGAAGTCCATACGAGCAGCCACAAAGTCGTCCATGAGGTTATCAAAAGCTGCCTCGAGAGCCTTGAGATACTCAACCAACATCTCAATAGCCTCATCTCTTTCTCCCCTAGGGCAAGCGAATGCATAGTGACAACTGTATGGCACGTGGCAGGGGAGGTAGCGGTAGCGACGAGCCTTCATCGAAGGGAGAGCATCCCGGAGACGAGCTATCGCCTCACGAGCAGCCATCTGCATGGCATGCCTCTCCGTAGGCATGGCCCTTCCCACAAATCGGAAGCGGCGTGACTCAGAACGTCCTCCCTTGAATTGCACCGCGGCCTGGTGCATAGACACGCTGTCGCTGATCTTGTGCTGGTAGAGTGTGAACTCCGGACGAGCCGATGGCCCGATCGCGACTTTGGCGATGGAGACAAGAAGCTTGACAAATCCCTCAGGTACATTGGTGAACACCTTTGACTCACAGTCGCTGCCAGTCATCTACAAAGGTAGACAAAAATTCCGAACAGTCAAATAATAAATTTATGATGACTACTAGAAAATTGCTACATTTGCTGAATATTAAAATAGCACTTATTACGCTAATAACCGATTAGCGATCGCACCTAGTGGCTTCCTACAGTCAGCCTGGCTCTGGTACCAAGGTTGTCAGGACCGGTTTTCCAATAAAACATTTATTGAGAAACCAACCCTTTTATCGGACTAGTATAGGAAAAGCTTCCTTACTAGTGGACAAATCCTTGATACAGAAATCCAGAAGTACTAAATATTATACAAGGTTGAGCTTAGGAAGCTCAACAATTTATTACAAACACGCCGATATTATACATAGAGGCGGATATGACACAAGGGTATCGTGGCAGAACTACTGACTTGCAATAAAAGTGGTGGTGGATATGTCACAATGAAGTGGGTGACATGGCTCCTAATTCCATGTTCTCATCGAAAGCCGGAGTGAGGCTCGATGATTTTATTCGGTAGCGAAGCGATATGATACAAGTGACCAATTCCGTGATCACACGGGACCGACTGGGACTCCTCTAGGCGCCGGACTCGCTTATCGCATTCTTCATCCATAAGATCGCTTTCACAACATCCGCCAAATCAACAAGCCAGGTGAGTACTTTCAATGTACTCGCAAGACAATTCGGACATAAGATATAACAAATGCAAACATGATGCACATGAGCAGTTTAGTAATGCACACTCAGATAATAAATTTGCACGGCATGTTAAATAAAAAGGAAGTCAGGCGATAGTCCTCCCGAAATCCTAATAAAATAACTGAAGACCGATCGGGTGCCTGAAGCGACGCCTCGAAAGGTAAAAATAAATTAACATGCCGCAGTCGGGCGGCGGGGCGACACCACATAAAGGGCTTATATTGAAAGTAAATAACAAGAATGCCATAGTCGGACATCTCAGCGACATTACATAAAGGACTTATTTTGAAAATAAATAACAAGAATGCCACAGTCGGACGTCTGAGCAACATCACATAAAGGGCTTATATCGAAACTAAATAACAAGAATGCCACAGTCGGACGTCTGAGCGACATCACATAAAGGTCTTATATCAAAAGTAAATAACCAGAATGCCACAGTCGGACGTCTGAGCGACATTACATAAAGGGCTTATATCGAAAGTAAATAACAAGAGTGCCTCCGTCGGACGTCTCAGCGACATCACATAAAGGGCTTATATTTCATCATTCGAATTCAAGAGGTTCATGAATTTAAATCATTCCAAGGAAATATTCAGTACATAATAATAAACGGGTTAGTCCATCCACAGGAATAACATTCAGCCGGTTTTACCATTCATGTTCATTCACCGGAGATTGTCACTGAAACTGACACTGAGACTGTCAAGGAGACAGACGTTGAGACTGACACTGACACTGACATAGATAAGTTGACCACAGTCCTTGACTATAGATAGGGTTACTCGAATGGTTTTGACTCTGCAGAGTTTGTACTCTTTAACCACAGCCAACGGATTTTAGTAGTCAGAAAGGACTAGTTCCGTTTACGGTGTTTTACAAGAAACACATCTAACCAGTACACACCCATTCCACATCCCGTTGCCAGGGATCACCCTAGGCAACGTTCAAGAAAAACTTTAAGATGGGGAGGCCACAACCTCAAATAGCATGGGATCAAATTTATATCGCGCGCTCTAAGGGGTGCCCCCCTCTCGGTCCCAACCGGAAACACCCATGCCCCCTAACCGGATGGCGGGCTTTAATCCAGGGCCATGGAACCCTCATCACGGCCCCTCTATTTGGTGTGTACGAGGAAAGAGGTTTTCAACTGACTAGACCGCATTCTTAATAGAAGACATGTGGCAGCACGAAAAGGGGACGAACGGGAACATGACTTGATCCACGTTAATACTAGAGTTAAACGGTTGACATAAGTCTGGCATGCTTCAACAATACCAGCTTGCAACCTATCATGCCACCACATGATTAGGTTATATCACCATCATATAAACTCAACAAATTTCGAAGCTCACTTGTGGCTTGCTTTGCATGCAATATAACATTCACTAATGCTTATATGAACATGCCATGAGAAACTACTCAAGTAAACATGCAAGACACTCATCATATCAAAGGTTCAAACATGCTTGCCTGGTTCGGAGTAGTCGGAGTCTAGCTCGGCGAAGTTTGCGGTTCCGTCACCTCCTCCGGTATCTACGGTATAAAGAAATCGCATACTAACGTAAATACCGTGTGTTCATAAAAATTTTTCCAACTATTTTTCAAATAAATATGATAAAAAAACTAGACAGAAAAATAAAGATGACAGAAAAAGAATCAATTCAAAATCATCTTTTGTTTAAAAGTTATTAAGGTTTTAGTCCAGGGACTCATCTGTAATGAAACAAAAAGTTTCCAGAGGTAGTTTATAAAAAAACAGAAAATGTTTAAGTTAGAAGACGTACTTTGCCCGAAGGCGTTTTCAGTAAACGTTTCGAAAAAGAAGAAAAAGCTAATGAGGGGGTCCCACCCATCAGGTTTGAATTTCAAAACAGAGTGCACCGGCCCCGGAGGACCACGGTGGTAGCCGGCGTCGATCCACGGCGCGGTAGGGGGAGTGGATGGTACCTACGGAATCACGGTGCCCTCCCGCGTCTGTGGGTGGTGGAGTTGGTTGTCGGCGAGCAACACGTCGACGGCGGCCTCTACTCTGGCGACGATGGTTCGGGTGGTGGTGGATCTCGCCGAGGAGAGCTGTAGGCGCCAAATTGAGGCAAGGGTCAGAAGAGTGGGTGCACTAGAAGGTTGCTGACGCGGTTTGGGAGGCGGCGGTGCCCTCACCGAAGAGAATCATGCCGGAGCCTGAAGCGGATCAGGGCGGCCGGAGTCGGGGAAGAAGACCTCATCGACGCCCTCCTAGTGGCTGGGCGTGGTTCTGGTGAGGTGGAGGGGTGATGCTTGTTCGAAGGCGAGCTCGTGGCGCTATTTATAGCCGGCCCGAGGCGGTTGCCGAGAACGGGATAACTCCGGCGAGTGATTACGGCGAGGCAGTGGTCGGGCAGGTGGTTTAGGTAGCTGGGCATGATCGTATTGGTCTACTGGATCCGTTCAAGGGCTAAACTTGGCCTGACTTGGGTGATACTCCAAGTTCTCGACGGAATGGCCTCGCGGGTACGTCGGCGGCAGGGAGCGCGCCCTGTGCTTCTCAGGCCACGGTGACGGTGCTGCAGCGTGCACAGGGGAGGGGATGGCCACGCGGAGGCTTCTGGTGGCTTGGGCGGTGCTGGATGGCGCTGAAAGGCAGGGCTGGCCCCTGCCGGCCACCACTGGTGGTTCTGCCACCCCAGAAGACGCCGGCGTTGCCGAGACACGTCGCCACCGACGCTTGCGCCCATCCAAACGACCGTGCGGCGCACTTGATAAGAAGAAGGAGCAGGGAGCAAGGCGCCAACGCACACCGGCGAGATTGACGCCATGTTCAAGAAACGACATCGATTTACGTAATCCGCATCAATCGAATCTCCTAACTTTCTGAATTTTGATGTAAACAAAGGCACGCCAGGTGTTGGATTGAATGTTTTTGGCATGTGTAAAATTTTTCTGGAGTTGATCCTTGGTGAGGTGACCACTCAATGCATCTAGGGGCTGCCTGATTTATCTCAGATTTTTAGGAGAAGAAAAATAAGAATTTCACAAAAAATGGCAAATCTGGTCCAAATTTGCAGCAAGCAAATTCTGAAAAATTTGAATCGTGGACCAGTGGATCTTGATGGATCTAGGTTGAGGGTACTAAGGACTAGTCACAGGAGTTTGTTTGGGACTAAAACTTGAAAGGAATTTGGTAGTTCCTTTGTAAGTCACCAAGGTCCAAATAAATGACATAAATTGTTTCGAGGATAAAATAAATAGAATAAAAATCAAAAATGGGTTGAGACTTGCTGGAATTGGATATTTGACTTGACCCAAAGTGGAGGGGGCGGGGTTTGGAAGAAGATTTTCAACCTAGGTCATGGCAAGAGAAAATTTTTGAATGAGGAAGAATCAATCCATAAGTCATAGGGTTATTATTTTTTTAAAGAAATATTATGACAACCCAGGATTCTCTGTGTTGAATCAACACATGTTGAAAAACCCTCAAGACCAAAAATCAATATTGAAAAGGATTAATAAAAAAATATCTGTCATAAAAAAGGATTTGAGAAGGAGAGTCCCTCTTTAAAACAAATTGTAATAACCTCCTTTAAATCAAATAAAGATTTTAATAAAAAACCAAATAAATTTTTTTGGAGTGTAACAGAGCCACATATGCCTCCATGTATCTCTGCCAACAGCTTTAGTCCCTTCTCCCGGGAGATGCACTTCAATTTCACCCAATTCGGTCTTTTTCTGTACAACACGTTATCAATGAATTGGTACAGAGCAGACCGACGGGCTACTCTTTCTGACTCTTCCTGCTCCTCAGGAAGCTATCCTTTTTGAAGGAATCAGACGGTGTGATGTGCCCATGCCGGAGCCTGTGGCTCGACGACAAGGACCAAAGGAATCTCTTCTGCCATGGGAGCGGTCGTCTCTACGGCCATGACCTGAGGCCCTGCCAGAGTCGGTTGCCCCGTGGCAGGATCGGCATCCACGGCAACATCTTCGCCGGTGGCTCCGGGGAGCTCGGTGGGGAAGTACTTGCTGGAGCCTAGATTCCTCCGCTTGTTTTGCCGGTTGACGGCTCGACGGATGGTTGAGTTAAGTGAAGCACAAAAGTACCTGGTTCCACAGGTAGCTTGAGGGCAGTGCGCTTTGACAGGTAGTCGGCGATGTCATTCTCCATCCGAGGGACATGCTCCGCTTGTATGCCGTCAAAGCGTCCTCTAGTTTCCTCACATCATCTACGTAAGCTTCCAGCAACGGGCTTTGATAATCTTTGTTGATCTGCCTGACGACGAGCTGTGAGTCGCCCCTGACGATGAGCTTTTTGATTCCGAGGACCGCCGCGATCCTGAGACCGGCAAGCAAACCCTCGTACTCGGCGGTGTTATTAGTTGACATATCCCGGGGGAAGTGCATCTGGATGACATACTTGAGGTGCTATCCAGTGGGTGCGACAAGCAAGACACCAAAGACCGCGCCTTTGCAGCGAAAAGGCCCCATCAAAGTACATGATCCAGTTGCGGCTCGTTTCCTTGCCGAGGAGAGTGGTCTCCTGCACCTCTTCGTCGGGCGTTGAGGTCCATTCTGCAACAAACTCCGCCAAGACTCTGCTCTGAATCATCGAGGTACTTTCGAACTTTAAACCGAAACTTGACAACTCCAGGGCCCATTCCACGATCCTCCCCGTCGCATCCGGGTTATGCAGTATCCGCTGCAATGGGAGGCGGGTGACCACCGTGATCTCGTGCGCTTGGAAGTAATGGCGCGGCTTCCTCGAGGCCATAAGGAGGCCGAAGAGCAGCTTTTGCACACCTGAGTACCTCGACCTAGCCCACTGCAAGAGGGAGCTGACGAAGTAGACAAGGTGCTGCATCATTTTCTTCTTTTGCGCCAGTTCACCCGGTTGCGTGGACCCTGTTGCACTGGGGTTAGCCCCCGCCGGGGACTCAGTCTTGCCGGGACCGAGCCCCGCCGGGGAGGGTTCTGGCTCGCCATCCGTTGACTCTGCCACTGCCGCCGCCTCTTCGTCGACCTCTCTCTATGCCACTAGTGCGGCGCTAACCACCTGATTTGTTGCCGCTAGATACAGCAACAACAGTTCTTGTAGTTTGGGCGCAACCAACACCGGGGTAGAGGAGAGGTACTTCTTCAAATCTTGCAGCGCTGCCTCGGCCTCTGGGGTCCACTCCACTGGCCCCAGTTTCTTCAAGATCTTGAAAAAAGGAAGGGTACGCTCCGCGGACTTGGAGATGAATCGGCTCATGGCGGCAACGCAGCCAGTGAGCCGACGCACGTCGTTTATCCGTTTGGCTACCTCAATCTGCTCGATGGCCTTGATCTTATCTGGGTTTGCCTTGATCCCGCGCTGGGACACAATGAATCTGAGAAGCTTGCCAGACGGGACGCTGAAGACACACTTCTCAGGGTTCAATTTGAGGTTGATCTTGCGCAGGTATGCAAATGTTTCCTCCAGATCTTGCACAAGTGTTGCTTTGTCCTTGGTTTTCACCACTATGTCATCCATATAAGCCTCCATATTTCTATGTAGCTGGGGCTCAAAACCAATTTGGACTGCTCTTGCAAAGGTTGAGCCAGCACTCTTCAACCCGAAAGGCATCCGTAAAAAGCAATACGTACCACATGGGGTGATGAATGCTGTCTTCTCCTCGTCCTCTTTCGTCATGAAGATCTGGTGGTATCCCGAGTAGGCGTCAAGGAATGATAACAGGTCACACCCAGCCGTGGAGTCGACAATCTGGTCAATGCATGGTAATGGGAAGGGATCCTTCGGACAAGCCTTATTGATGTCTGTGTAATCAATACACAGTCTCCACATCCCGTTTGCCTTGCGCACCACTACCGGATTGGCCAACCACGTCGGATGGATTACTCCTCTTACCAGGCCTGCCGCCTCTAGTTTTCTGATCTCCTTCGTGACGAACTCCTGCCTTTCCAGAGCTTGCTTTCTGACCTTCTACTTGACGGGCCCCATGAGGACAGACAGCAAGATGGTGTTCAATCACTTCCTTGGGAACGCCGGGGATGTCAGAGGCTTGCCATGCAAACACATCGACATTTTCCCACGGGAAAGTAACGAGCTTGCTTTCCTATTTGCTGTCGAGGGAGGAGCTTATGGTAAAAGCTCCCCCCGTGCCGTCCTCCTTGACGAGCACCTTCTTGGTCTCTGGTGGTGCAGCTCTGGACTTCTTACTCTTGCCGGCGGAGCTCTCTAGCACGTCCTCAACGGGAGCGCAACACCCCGAAGAGGTGCGCTTCTCGGAGTAGGTGCGAGGGGTCTCACTGGTCTTCTTCCCTCCCGGGGCTCCGTCGGTAGGAGCAGGTGCCTTGGCGGCATCTGCTGCAACTGCTTCCCGGTAGAGTTGGTCAGTGCAAATCAACGCGTCTTTCTTGTCGGAGGGGACGGTGATGATGCTCATCGGCTCGGGCATCTTCAGCATGTTGTAGGCGTAATGTGAAGGGGTTCCCGTTGTAGGGCAAGGGGATCTCGGCTACATCGAAGATAATCCTCTCCGTCCTGTGGTTCAGCTCGCATCCGAACGTCACGGGCAGCATGACCTTTCCCTTCGGCTGGCTCCTCCCCGGGTTGACCCCTGGGATGTGCCCGTCTCCTCGAGGTCTCCATCAGGGATTTGCAGCCTCTTGATCACAACAGGCGAGATCAAGTTCAGACCGGCCCCGCCATCAACCGGCATCTTCGTTACCTTGAGGTTGCGGATTGTTGGTGAGACCAACAACGGCAAGCACCCGACCACCATAGTGCGGTCAGGGTGGTCCTCGGTGTCGAAGATGATAGGCATGCTGGACCACCTCAGCGGCTTCCGTGCGTCGACCGATGGCTCCACCGCAGTGATCTCACACGCCCACTACTTGAGCTGGCAGTGGGATGTACGCAGCGAGGCGCCACCGTCGACGCTGCTTCTATGGCTTTCTGATACTCGTGGTCGCCGGACTCATCATCCTCGTCATGATCATCGTCTTCTTGATTCTTGTCGCGGTCCCAGGCGGGCCTCTCCTGCTAATTATCCTTGCCGCGGCGGCCCCCTTGGCCGCCACATTTCTTGCCGGATCCTTCGGCACCTTCTTTGCCTTTCTCTTTGTCCCGCCATTCGTACTCGGCTTTCTACTTCGCAGCGAGCAGCTCTACTTGTTGGCAGTTCTGGAGGTCATGGCCTTTGATGCGGTGGAAATTGCA
The DNA here is from genome assembly GCA_021605145.1 of Aegilops bicornis. Classification (NCBI taxonomy): domain Eukaryota; kingdom Viridiplantae; phylum Streptophyta; class Magnoliopsida; order Poales; family Poaceae; genus Aegilops; species Aegilops bicornis. The sequence continues at coordinate 690,678,337 of CM038671.1, read as the reverse complement.
ATACTGCTTGTCGGAGCCCCCTGGCTTATCGGCAGTCGCCAAGGCCCGGCAAGCGGAACACCCGGCAACCTCCTTCCCGGGGTCACTTGCCTTGGGTTTATTGGTGGCGCCGGTATCGTCGGATCCCTCGACGGCAAGCACAGTCTTGCTCCTGCGCTTCCTGTTACAGCGCCGGCCCTTCTTCGCCGGGGTGGAGGTATCATCCATGGAGTCGGTTTCCGCGCCGGCGTCTTCACCGGGGTACTTCCTTCCCTCTTCAGCGCGAGCGCACCGATCGGCCAGAACATAAAGTTCGGCCACATCTCTAACCTTGTTCATCGCCAGCTCTTCACGCATCTTACGATTGCGCACATTCTGATGGAATGCACTGATCACGGCGGCAGGATGAACGTCGGGGAAGTTGTACTGCACTCGGCTAAACCTTTGGATGTACTTGCGCAAGTTTTCTCTTTCCTTCTGGTGGATGATATGCATATCACTCGCCTGGCCATGAGCTTGGTGGCCTCCGGTAGAGGCACCAACAAACTCATGACACAGATCCGCCCAAGAAGAAATGGAGTCTACCGGCAAGTGCATCAACCATGACATAACATTGGGCTTGAGTGCCAATGGAAAGTAATTGACAAGCACCTTGTCATCGCGGGCCCCAGCAGCTTGCATCGGCGATGGTGTAGATGCTTAGGAACTCCAACGGGTGAGTCTTGCCATTGTACTTTTCGCCAACGTCGGGCTTGAACATGCGGTGGGAGGGCCACTGGAACTGCCGCAACTCACGGGTGAAGGCCGGACAACCTACCTCGTAAGGTAGGCCACCGTAGCCTCCCGATGCTGGGTGGTCCGTAGTGGGCCCTGCCCGCCTGTCCAACTGGTGGCGCGCGTCATGCCGGCGCTCGATGGTGGTTCGAGCGTCTTCATGAACTCGCTCCCGAAGAACCTGGTGTTAGTCGCAATGGGTTCACGGATCGGACAACGCTATGGAGATATCATCATGAGCGTCATTGTGACGGACCGACACCCACGGTGGTCGGTATGGAGGAGGGGAGTGCACCGTGGCCGCATCGCCTCCGGCCCGGCATCCGCTGGCATGCGGTGGCCCGACGGAGCGATGGCCTACGGGTCCTGCTGGCTGCAACTCATCGTTGTTGGCAATGCCGACGAGGCTCCGGACGGTGGCCCTCCATTTGCCGAGCTTCTCCGCGGCGGGAGGAAAATCGAGGAGCAGCTGCGCGCGTGCTAGGGCTTCCGCTGGCATGGGTGGCGGCGAGAGCTGGGTGGACCGCGATGCGCCTCGACTTCTAACTGCGTTAGAAGGAGCCGCGTCACGGCCCCACAGCTGTTCGCCATCCCCGTTGGCACCTCGGTGCGCATGCTGGCCTTCCTCGTCATGTGAAGGGTGCATGGGACTCTTCCCAGGACGGCGCCCAGGGTCACCAGTAGGGCAGCGCTGCTCGTCACGCACAACCTGAGAAGAGCGCGCCATTGGCGCCGGTGTTGGCGTCTTGGAGGCCGCTGCGCCACTGTTTGGCGGGATGGCGGGGCCTCGAGGGCCTGCCGCTGCGGGGCCCGACTCCGTCTCGAGCCTGCGGATCGGTGGCTCGTCGCTCGGGCGTAAGTAACGACGCCACTCGCCAGGCCTGGACCGCCAGGGTTATGTGGGTGTTCACGGGCCGCGCCACGGGTTCTCTCCGCGACTGGCCCGCTACTGGTCCGCACCAGTACTAGCAATCGGTCCCGCACGAACCGATCGTCGTGGTCGTCTTCTTCTTAGGAGCCATGGCGATGAAGAACAACTAGGTCAACTGCTAGACTAGATTCTCACAATTGTGCCCCCTACCTGGCGCGCCAAAGATGTCGGTGGGAAACGACACCTATGGGATCACAAGAATCCCTACTATGGTTGCGGGGCGCGGGTTTGTGAGAAGAGCAGGATTAGTAGTTGACACGAGGATCGTTTACCCAGGTTCGGGCCGCAAGGATGCGTAAAACCCTAGTCCTGCTTGGTGGATGTATTGAGTGTTCTTGAGCTCTCAAACTAGCTATGGATGCTGCGTGGTTCGAAAGAGCCGAATCCTTTTCCAGTATGCCATGGGCCTCCTTTTATAGGCGAAAGGGGCTGCCACAGTGGCACACAGGAGGTGGAAAGGCCTACAGTATTGTGAGCTTATCGCCCGTATTACAGGACAAGATGCATTAAATGCATGGCTTAGGTGTCCCTTCACTTTATCGGGGATGGGAGTGAAGCCCGTCCCGTCCGTCGCCGCTCCTCCTCGCTTCGACACGCGCCTTGGCTAGCGATGCATGCGGTGCCATGTAGGCAGGCAAGCAGCTGAGGTGGCGCGGTGGTGGAGCCTCCACGAAGATTTGCATGCCGCCACGCAGGTGCGGGTTGAGTTGGCCTGGAAGCTGCATGTTGCCATGCAAGTGCCTACCCAGCTGGTTGGGCTGGCAGCTGCATGCGAACGGCGGCTAGGAGTTGGTTGGTGCGGGCCTGGCAGTGGCCCTGCTGTCGCCTCTGGCAAGGGTATTGTCGGGTGGCCCGGCAAGGGTCTTGCTGTGGTGCGGTGGCATCCCCGGCAAGGATCTTGCCGGGGGTACCATGGGTTTCTTCGGTAAGGGTCTTCGGTGAGGATTGTTGCCTCCCAACGCCCATCTGATCCTGAGCACTCTATGTCTTCACAAAGGTCCGCATGCCACCATGGAGGTGCCTCCCTAGCCCTGGTCCAACATTGTCGGCGTTCTGGGAACGGGGGTCCCCAGACTTGCCTGCCTGCGGCATGTGGCGTGGCTCAAAGGTGGGGCCCATCAAGGCCCATCTTCATCAACACGAGCTCAAGACCCTCGCGAGGGGCCAAGCCCCGTGGGGCGGACGACAGGGAGCTTCCTCAGGCATGGCCTCATCATGCTGGCCGCGAGGAGGCGGAGAGATCAAGGCGGGGTACCTCACGAGGTGCCCATGACGCAAGCCATGACGACCAAGGGCGCCAAAGGGCGCCACTGCAGTAATCGCCCCTCCTTTCCTCTTTGGTGCAAAGGGAGCAAGCGCAGCGAGAGCATCAAGCAAAGGCGTCCATTTCGTGCAACGAGACCAAGACCAGTCCAACGGGCAGGAAGGAAGTCATTGTGGAGCCCAAGCCAAGGCGTCACCACTGAGCCTTTGACAGGCGTGGACCAACTTTAGTCATGATAAGTGTACCATATGTTCCCCTTCAAAATGGCCAATTGTTGGCGCCCTTCCCGCTCAATATTTGGGAAGAGGCCCAGGGCCTCTGCCTATAAATAGGACTAGACACCCACAGGGTAGGGAGATGAAAAAAGATAGCAAGAGAACAAACGAGAGAGATAGAGAGAGGCGACTGAACTCCCCCTAGCAGTTCATCGCACCAGCCAAGAATAGACCCTCGCGAGGCTCTTCTTCTTTGTATTGCTCATCACCATCAGCCCAAGAGGCAATCCACCACACCACAAACTAGAGTAGGGTATTACACCACAATGGTGGCCCGAACTAGTATAAACCCTGTGTCTCTTGTGCTGTTCCTTTCGTAGTTTAGATCCTAGCAAGGCGGCGGGGTGCAGGTAGGTAGGGGGCGAGATTCCGCGCGCACCCCAGTGTTCGAACCTCAAGGGTCTGCCGGAACCCGAAATCCGACATTTGGCGATCTAGGTAGGGGTGCGCCGTAATTCGTCTTCCGCCGCCCTGTTCTCCGTCGACCACCGCATCCATGTCTGACGCTCGTCGGGCCCGTGCCGAGTGCTGAGCCGCTCTCGCTTTCCGCGTCGCCCAGACGGCTCCCTCTGGCGGGCACCCTTGTCGTTCCCCGTCGCCTGTCGTCAACGCCGCCACCGGCCCGATGGGGAACGAGCAGCAAGCATCGTCCCAGCATCCCTCCGTGAGGCAAGACGGCCGCACTGCTACCCCCTCGCTCGCCCCGGCTGGTTCTTCGTCTCGCGCGTTCCGCGCGCCCATGGAGGCTCGAGCTGCGCTCATCGCGGCAAACAAGCTCCTGTGCTACCGCCCCGTCGACGACGTCTATGAAGAGTGGCTGCTCCGAACCCCGTCCTGCGCGGGCGACGACGCTCCGGGGGCGCCTCGGCCGCCTCCCCCTCAAGAAGGCGCCCTGGCCCCAAGGCGCGTGGTCCCTGGGCGGAACCTGCTCCGTCCGGCGCCAGCGCGGCAAGAGCAGAGCTGTCAGGAGGTCCCTCGCCCGCAAGAAGCTGCCCGAATGCTCCCCGCTCCAGCTCGTCGTGACCACGCTTATGCTCCGGCACGTCAAGACCCCGCGCTGCTCCCAGCTGCAGCGCACGGAGACCCGCAAGACCAAGCTCTTCGTCATCCAAGGCCTCCCGTGGCCACAGCAGGCTACCGCGCCTTCACCCCCGAGCTGCGCAGCGTCGCGTGGCCCGGCAAGTTCAAGCCGGACCTACCTCCTCGCTACGACGGTACGGCCGACCCCGCAGAGTTCCTCCAGCTCTATGAGTTGGGCATCGAAGCCGCCAACGGAGACGAGAAGGTCATGGCGAACTGGTTTCCCATGGCGCTCAAAGTCGGGGCCCGCACCTGGCTCCTGAACCTGGCCCCAGGCACGATCTCCTCCTGGGACGAGATGTGTACCCGCTTCATCGCCAACTTCCATGGTACTCGCGACCGGCCACCCGCCGTGAGTGACATGCGCCGCATCAAGCAGCAACCAGGAGAGACCTGCGAAGTACATCCAGCGCTTCAACAACGCACGCCTCAAGATTCCCAAGGTGACCGAGGAGGCCATCATCTCCGCCTTCTCCGATGGTGTGCGTGACGTCAAGATGAAGGAGGAGCTGGCGATGCATGAAGATCTCGTGCACTTCCTTGGAGCTGTTCAACTTGGCGACCAAGTGCGCCAGGTCGAGGAAGGGGTCTCACTCCTCGAGCTGCCAGCCGCACTCCGTAAGAGAAGAAACCCAAGGCCAAGGACGTGAAGCGCAAGGGGGCTGTCGTGCTCGCGGCAGAACCGGACACCAAGAGGGGCAAAGATCAGCCCGAGTCTTCCAAGGGCGGCCGATACTGCGTGTACCACGACCTCCACACCCACAAGACCTGCGAATGTCAAGAACTCCGAGCCGTGCGAGAAGGGAGGATCGGCCGACGTCCCGACTGCAGTGACCGGGGCTACGGCCAAGGAGGAGGAAGGAACGCAGGACGCTGGGAAGACCGCGGCCCTCGCCAAGGATGGCGCGACCAACCTCGCGAGGATCGCTGGCAAGACCCGCCATGAGGGAGGCTGGAGGGATCAGCCTCGCGAGGATCACCCGCAAGGCAACGCAGGCCTCCCTCCTCTGCCACCGCAGCCAAGGAGAAATGAAGACCATCATCAGGACGAGGGGGCTGGGGGCTTCCAGGAGCCGCGTGCAATCGCCTGCATCCTGGGCGGAGCTCAAGCCCCAGCCTCTCAACGCATCTTCAAGCTGTTCGCCCGTGAAGTGAATGCAGTCCTCCCCAAGCTCGAAGCCACACGCCCCCTCACGTGGTCGGCGTGCACCATCACGTTCAGCTCAGCGGATCAGCTCAAGTGTGCGGCCACAGCCGGAGTCCTCCCGATGCTCTGTTGCCCAATCATCAGCAATGTGCTAGTCACCAAGACCCTCAGCGATGGCGGGCAGGGCTCAACGCCCCGTCCGTGGAAACGTTCAACAATCTCCAAGTGCCTTACAATCAGCTCCAGCCGACCAAGCCTTTCTCTGGGGTCACCGACGGCACCACGGTCCCGATCGGGAAGGTTCGCCTCACTGTCACCTTCGGTGCACGCGACAACTACCGCACCGAGCTCATCGACTTCGACGTCGCCCACATTCGTGTGCCATACAACGCCATCCTCGGGTACCCTACGATGCGTAGTTCATGGCCGTAACCCACCACGGCTACAACGTCCTCAAGATGCCAGGAAGTGGCGGAGTCATCACGGTGCCCTGCGAAGAGAAAGACGCAGTGTGCTCCCTGGAGCGAGCCTTTCAGGCCGCATCACTGGAGGACCCGGATCGCGGAAGGAGGAGGCTTCCCGAGACCGCTCCCAACAAGAAGAAGACATCGTCCGGCCCGGCCCCTCAGGGTCCACGCCTGCTCAAGGGGAACCTCCTTCTATCACATAGGAAAGCACGCCCGACGCCCTCCTCAGGCAGGGCTCGGGGGCTCCCCCCTGGAGTGCCACCGACCTTGCTGGGGTCACGAGGGAGGCGCTTTGGCACCACTTGGAGGCGTGTTTCGGAGCACGTTTCCCTCAAGAAGGAGCAAGGCAAGGAGGGCAAAACCCTCAGGAGTTCGTCAGCAAGATCGTTCAGGAGCTACAAGAGTCAAGAGTCATGAGTGGCAGCCGCCGCTTACCTGCCGTGGCTCCCCATCCAGGCGAGGATGGTGGGTTGCCCGTCTGCATCGACATACCAGGGCTCAACCGAGCCGCCACTCAGGAGCGCCTCTGGCCCTCTCGCATGGGGCGATGCGAAGGTCCACCCCACAGCTACGTTCGCATGCCTTACGGCCTGCCGAACGCAGCCACCACGTACCAACGCCTCATGAGGGACATCCTGGAGGCTCAAGAGGCCAGGCGTTCCGCAGCCCTGGCGGAGATGGAAATGGTCCACGAGGAGCCACCAGCGCCTCCGGAGCCTCCCGAGGCCCCTGAGCCTGGGGGCTCGTGAGGATCGGCTCCCGCAGCCCACCGAGTCTGCCGCACTAACACCCTTTCGTCTTCAACGCTACCAGGTGACATCTTTCAAGTTTCATTTCCAGCTGGGAGCGCCCCCAGGGCTACATTATTCCCAGGCCGCGTGGGTCCATCCCTGCGGCATGTATCCCTTTTACTTCCTGTTCCTAGCTTACCTTGTTGGGGGCGCCCCTCGGGCTGCATCATCCCCAAGTCGCTCGGGTCCGACCAAGCGATGTTCGTCTTCTTTGCGCCTATCTAAATGGACTTGCTCCTTCGTGATTAACATGCTTGACCTAGTTGCCCGCTCGACTGACACCAATGGATGGAGCTGCTCCCTAACGGCACGGCGCTTGCGCATGGGTCCATCCCCACAACGCCGACAAACCTGAATGGCTGAGCTCTGGCCGCGGCAGCCCCACATAGCGCTACCTCGTCAAGACTTCAGTGCCTCGTCACCCTTCCGGGGCAACCAACTGCTGACTGACGGTCGTAACGGTGAACTTTCGTTCTCTCTGTGATGAGCCCACAAGATCTCTTCAAGGAGCAGCGTCAGGTGAGGCCCCCACGGTGTCTCCTTCACTCTCACCCGTGCGAATCGCTTGCACGTTAAAGGGGGGGTGCCTGAGCATCGCGACTCAGGGCTCCTACTGGCTCTCCAGCCCTCACCCTCTGGCCTTGCCCACGGCATCGCGACCTGGCATACCAGCGACGGCTGAGACTCGCTCGAGGGCCGGGACCCGAGGACGTAGAGCAGAAAGGGGAGCAAAGGCGAGAAGGGAGGGACACGTGAGGACCTCGCCAAGCAACCCCTCGCCTGCCGATGCAAGGACCCGGCAACGCACCAGGAAGCGACTCCTGATTCTCGAGATAAGTCACCCTCCGGAAGCATTAACTAACACGACACCGTCCCCTCACCAAACGCAATCCCGAGTTAGCAACGTCGCTCTCCTTTCTCACCGAATGACGGCTGCTTGGGCGCTAAGGGGGACCTCTTGAGCATCGCGACTCAGGGGCTCTTACCGGACCCCGGGCCGCTCACTTCCTGGCCTTGACCACGACATCGCGACCTGGCATACCAGCGACGGCTGAAGCTTGCCTTGGGACTGGGACCTGTCGGCGCAGAGCATCAAGCCCTCACGAGGTTCGAAAGGGAGAACTGAGCTAAGGCGGGATGAGCAACTCGCGCTGATTCACAACAAGGATCATATTAACAAATAGGGCCACAGGCACCTTACAAGCCCCCACGGGGCGCGCTTTTGATTCCTCGCAGGGAGTAGATCCTAAAGAACGCTAACTACACGCTTCCCGCAAAAGACGCCATCATCAACAGCGGGCCGTCGGGCACCGGCGCCAACCCCATCCAGATCAGGGGCGGCGACGGCCTGCCGAGCCCGCCCTGCTCCGAGAGCATCGCAGGCTCGGGGCTCGAAGCTGTCGTCGCTCATCTCCGGAGTCGCGAAGAGCTCGGCGGAGTCGCTGGATCCTCCGACGCCTCCACCGCTTGAGGAGTTGCCGACAGAGCGGCCAGCGGGCCTGACCCTCGCCACGGCAGGGCCTCGAACACCTCTCCCAGGGCAGCACTCCAGCCGGCGCCCTTCCGCATCGAAGACCTTGAAGAGCATGACCGAAGCGCCGTCGTACTCCAGGTGGATCGCGAGATCGCCCCTTGTCCTGCAGACCCGGGCGATCTCACCCCAGCCTCGAGTCATGAAGACGTTGCCCGGGGCAACGACCTCAACCTCTGCCCCGGTTGCGAGGGTGCCGCAGCCGGCGTGCTGCAGCCAGAGCTCCAGGGGCCCTCCCCGCGGAATCGCGGAGGCGAAGAAGGGAGGAAGGCAAATCCAAGAACAAGGAGGCATGGCGGCATGGAGTACGAACTCCCGGGAGGAACCCTCTGTGTGGACTCCAGGAGGAACGACGCAGCGCCAGGACACTGGCGCCGACGGCGGCGTCACCCGTGGCATTCGGCATCAACCCCTTCAGAGCCTTCGATCTGGGCGTACAAGGGAAGCGGGAACCCCGGTGGTGGCCGCTGGCACCAGGGCCTCGGCACCACCTGGTGGGCACCCTCGTCCCGATGGCAAAGGATTAGCCGTTTCTTCGGGGGGAGCGGGTCAGGACCCTCTCGAGGAGCCTTTCCTTTCTCTGCCGCGGAGAACCGACGGATCGGAGCCATTGTAGCAAGACGGAGCAAGAACCGGGAAGAAGAAAAAGCAAGCAGAAGCGGACCAGAGGAGCGCTCGTCGTTCCGTACTTAAAGCCAGAGGAGCGCTCATCGTTCCGTACTTAAAGCCAGAGGAGGCCAACCGCTGACCTCCACGATCGCAGGTAATCATGACCCTCTTTGCATGCAGGGACTTGTCAATTTGTGCAGTTCCCGAGGCGTCGTGGGGAAGTGGAGACGCCCATGTCCAATCAACCGCCATGCGGTGCCCAAGGCCACAGGCTGTTAGGGCTCGCAGCTCTTCGCACTTGCCCCTTCGCCTCTCTGCTCAGCCAAGTCCGAGCACGCCTTGGGCCTGGGGGCTACTGTCGGCGTTCTGGGAACGGGGGTGCCCAGACTTGCCTGCCTGTGGCCTGCGGCATGGCTCAAAGGGGGGCCCATCACGACCCATCTTCATCAACACGAGCTAAATACCCTCGCGAGGGGCCAAGCCCCGCGGGGCGGACGACAGGGAGCTTCCTCAGGCACGGCCTCATCAGGCTGGCTCGTGACGAGGCGGAGAGATCAAGGCAGGGTACCTCACGAGGTGCCCATGATGCAAGCCATGACGACCAAGGGCGCCAGTGGGCGCCACCAGCAGTGTCCTCCTTACCTCTTTGGTGCAAAGGGAGCAAGCGCAGCGAGAGCATCAAGCAAAGGCGCCCATTTCGTGCAACGAGACCAAGACCAGTCCAACGGCAGGAAGGAAGTCATTGTGGAGCCCAAGCCAAGGCGTCACCACCAGAGCCTTTGACAAAGCGAGGACCAACTTTAGTCAGGATAAGTGTACCATATGTTCCCCTTCAAAATGGCCAATTGTTGGCGCCCTTCTCGCTCAATATTTGGGAAGAGGCCCAGGGCCTCTGCCTATAAATAGGACTAGCCACCCACAGGGTAGGGAGATGAAAAAGATAGCAAGAGAACAAACGAGAGAGATAGAGAGGCGACTGAACTGCCCCTAGCAGTTCATCGCACCAGCCAAGAACAGACCCTCGCGAGGTTGTTCTTCTTTTTATTGCTCATCACCATCATCCCAAGAGGCAATCCACCACACCACAAACTAGAGTAGGGTATTACACCACAATGGTGGCCTGAACTAGTATAAACCCTGTGTCTCTTGTGCTGTTCCTTTCGTAGTTTAGATCCTAGCGAGGCGGCGGGGTGCAGGTAGGTAGAGGGCGAGATTCCACGCGCACCCCAGTGTTCGAACCTCAAGGGTCCGCCGGAACCCGAAATCCGACAAACATGGTTGTTGACATTGGAGGCCGTGGGCTCGAGGGCGGCTCGCTCTGCTGGTGTGGGCGAGTTGCCCCGACAAGGGCCTTGCCGGGGAAACCTACTTCGCGAGTCCGCACTTTGTGGCCTTGGTCCTTCATGTTGCCTTGTTTGTGTCGAGCCTTCGGCTTCTCTCCGGCTTCCCTCCTTTGCCCTGCTATGCGTGGCCGCGACACGTGGCTCTGACTGTCCGTGCACAAGTAAAGGGGTCAAAAGGAGAGCCCCTATTTTGTACACCGACCGTGTGGCCGAGCTGTGAGCGGGGGGATATGGTACGCGCGATCTACCAAGGAAGATGGCGCGGGTGGGCGAGCAGTTGTCAGGACCGGTTTTTCAATAAAATATTTATTGAGAGACCGACCTATAAATTCCAGTGTGAGGAAAATCCTCCTCACCGGTAGACAAAACTTTGATACAATAAGCCAGTAGCATTAAAATATTACAGGATCGAGCTGAAGATGCCCAACCAATTATTACAAACACGCCAATAATTATACATAATGGCGAATATGACACAATGGTGTGGGGTGGCAATACTACTGACTTGAGATATAAGTGATTGGTGGAATAACACAGTGGGGTGGATAATAAGACTACTACCTTTGGCGGCTCATCGGCGCCGAGGTGAGGCTCGATGAATTTATTTGGGTAGCGGAGCGGATATATCACGATGACTAATCTAGGGGTCGCACGAGACTGACCGATTCCTCTAGGCGTCGGACTCGCTATCGAACTCTTCATCCATGAGATCGCCGTCACAAGACATCCGGCCAAATCAACAAGCCGGTGAGTACTTTGAAAGTACTCGCAAGACAGTTCGGACATAAGATATAACAAATGTATGCATGAATGCGACATGATTGATTTGTAACAATGTGCAATCAAATCAGTATAACAAAGTAAGTAAAGGGAATCGGCGGTAGTCCGCTCGAAAACCCAAAGAAGATAAACTCAAAACCGATCGAATTATGCGAAGCAACGCCTCGAAGGTGAACAAATAAGTAAAACATGCTACGATCGGGCGTCTAAGCGACACCTCATAAAGGGCTTATATTGAAAGAAAAGACATGCGTGTTGCATGATCCGGACGTCGGAGCGACATCACAGAAAGGGCTTATAAGAAAAGTAAATAATAACAATGCCGCAGTCGGACGTCTGAGCGACATCACAGAAAGGGCTTATAACAAAAGTAAATAATAACAATGCCACAGTCGGACGTCGGAGCGACATCGCAGAAAGGGCTTATAACAAAAGTAAGTAATCACAATGCCGCAGTCGGACGTCTGAGCGACATCGCAGAAAGGGCTTATAATTCATTATTCATAACTGACAAGAAATGGCGCTCACAGAAAATATTCCTCACAAGGCAATAAGCGGGTTAGTCCATTTACAGGAAATAAACATTTAACACTCATATGGTTCTCAGGAGTTTCTGTCACCGAGACTGACACTTGACAAGATGAGGTGAGCACAAGATTTTCGGACATGGATAAGATGAAATTCAAGAATTTTGACTCTGCAGAGTTTGTACCAAAATTGTCCACAGCCAACGGATTTCCGTAGTCACGAAGGACTAGTTCCGTTTACGTTATTTCGGAGGAAACACAGCTAACCAGTACACACCCATCATACCTCACGTTGCCAGGAATCACCCTAGACAGCGTTCAAGAAAAACTTTGAGACGGGGAGATCACAATCTCGAATAGCATGGGATCAAATTTATATACGCGCGCTCCAAGGGGTGCCCCCCTCTCGGTCCCAATCGGAAACACCCATGCCCCCTGACCGGATGAAAGGCTTTAATCCAGGGCCATCGAACCCTCATCCCGGCCTCTCAATTTGGTGTGTACCAGGAAGCGGTTTGCAACTTACTAAGCCGTATCCCTTGCGGGAAACAGGTGGTAGTATGAAAGGGGAGACGGACGGAATTTGACTGATTTATGTTGACACTGGGTCAATGATCTAGCATAAGACTGGCATGCTACAACACTGCCATCTTACCCATTCTCATGCCAATTCATGGCCATGCAATAAGTTTCCAACAACTCATGGATTTCCCAAAACTCACTTGCCTCAACTCTTACGAGATAAACTTTCATCGAGATGCTCATGAACATGCCATGATACAAAAATAATGCAAACATGCCCAAACACTCATCATATCAAAAGTTCAAACATGCTTGCCTGGTTCGGAGTAGTCGGGGTCTAGCTCGGTGAAGTTCGCGGTTCCGTCACCTCCTTCGGTATCTACGGCACACAAAACACACGCGCTAACGTAAACACCGTGGGGCATAGAAAAGTAATCCAAATATTTTTCAAATAAATGTGATAACAAACTAGACAAAATTTTGAAGAGGACAGAAAAAGAATCACTCAAAAATTCCTTTCTGTTAAAAAGTTATAAGAGTTTTGGTCCAAGGACCCATCTGTAATGAAACAGAAAACCCTCAGGGGCCTAAGCAGAAAAGTGCAGAAAAACGGTTCAGAGTAGAAAGCGTATTTGCCAGAGTACGCTTTCAGAAAACGGTTCAAAAAACAACAGAGAGGCTGACGGGCGGGTCCCACCCGTCAGGTTTGAATATTTGAAAGAGGCGGCAGAGCACGACGGTGCCCGAGAGCCGCGGTGGTCGCCGGCGGCGATCCACGGCGAGGTAGGGAGATCGGAAGGTACCTCCGTGCTCAGGGCGCCATTCCGCGTCGGTGGGTGGTGGTGGTGGTCGCCGGCGAGGACCACGTCGACAACGGCTCTTGCTCCGGCGGGCGGTGGTTCGGGTGGTCGTGGGCCTCGTCGGAGAGTGCCGCGGAGGTTAAATTGAGGTGGGGGTTAGCCTCCTAGTGGTGCCACGAGGCTACGGGCAAGAGTAGGGCGGTGGAGGAGTTCTCACCGAAGAGAACGTTGCCGGAGCCCGAGGCGGACGGAGTTGGCCGGAGTCGAGGAAGAAGGGCCCCTCGAGGCTCTTCCAGTGGCTAGGCGGGGTCTGGTGAGGTGGTGGAGTTGTGCGGGGGCGAGAGCAAGCTCGGGGGGTGCTATTTATAGATGGCCCGAGGCGGTTGCCGTGAACGGATAAATCCGGCGAGTATTACAGCGGCGCAGGGCATTGGTCAGGGTGGTTTTAGGGTTGAGTGCCATCGTGGAGGTCAACTGATCCCGTTTAGGTGCTGAACGAGCCGGGATTGGGTGCTTTGGGTACGCTCGGCGGAATGGAGCAGAGCGGGCCCGTCGGTGGCAGGGAGCACGTTCTGTGCTTGCCGGGCCACGGCGACGGTCAGCGGGGCGCAGCGTTGGCGTATGAGCCACGCGGAGCGCTAGGGAGAGCTGGGCGGTGCCGAACGGCGTTATGCCACAGGGCTGCCCCCTGTCGGCCGCTATGGTGGTTCTGCCGCCGTGGAACACGCCGCAAGCGGGTTGTGGCGCCACCGACGCCGAGAACGAGCCAAGCGCTTCGTGTGGTGCTCGGACAGGAGGAGAGGCTGTGAGCAACGTGCCAAGTGCCTGTCCGATCGTGGTGAACTTCAGCGAAGGGAAGCGACCTTTGAACTCTGAAACTCTGAACTTTTCTGAAAAAGCAAAGAAACAGTGCCGGACAGGTGTTCGACAGAATGATTTTGGCATGTGGGAGTTTCTCCGTCAGCTGATTTTTGGTGGAGTGGCTTCTCATTGCATCTGGGGGTTGCCTGAATTTTGGTGGAATTTTTGGAGCAGAGAAGATATGAATTTCACCAAATTTGACAAATCTGGTCCAAACTTGCAGAGACTGAAATTTGAAATTTTTGAAAAGAAGAAGAGTGGATCTTGATGTTCTAGGTTGTGGGTACCAAGGACTATCCAGGGGAGTTGGTTTGAGGTCAAAACTCAATTGCATTTAGGTACTTGCTTTGCAAAATACCTAGGCTCAAAATAATTGGCAGAAAAGATTTGGGGAGAGAAATGAATGAAATTTTTTTCAGAAATGAATTGAACTTGTTGAGACAGAATGTTTGGATTGCCCCAAAGTGGAAGGAGAGATTTTGGGAAGATTTTCCCATATGGTGCATGGTAAAATCATGAGTGGTTACAATATTGGAGAAGATGCAAAACTCCTAGGGTTTTCTTTTTAAAAGAAAATAGAACCCAAAATTTTTGATTTTTGAGAAGAGGGCAATCAAAAGAAAAGTTTTTAAAAACCAAACACCAGAGTTGAAGGAGATGCCAAAATAAGATCCTTGCCAAAGGAAAAAGTTTTTGAGAGAGAGATTTTTGGAAGGGTTTAAATGACCTTCTTCAAATCCAACAAAGTTTTTTTTTGAAGAAAACCAAAAGGACATTTTTGGAGTGTCACAGTAGTGAGCGGGGGTAAATCATGTGCGGCTGACGATGGGGAAGAGAGGAGGAAGAAGAAGAGAGGAGGAAGAAGAGTGAAAGACGGGGAAGAAAGTGCATTAAATCTCAATTCTACTAGTACTACTACCAGGATATACCGTCCTTCGGAGTGTAAATAGTTACACCGATGACATGTGGGTCTACCACAAGAGGGCCCATATGTCAGTTAATGGAGGACAGAGGTGCGTAGGCTTATTTGCGGAAGCGTGCTCTACTGGCAAACATGATGGCAGTACTGGGCAAGGCTGATTTAGTAACACCAACACGCTGGTTCAGCTTATTAATTACGTATCCCATCTGCTGCAGCGTGTATTTTCACTTCACTACAAAGACTAGTTGAATAGTTCTCTCTAACCGAGATGGGGAATAAGGGATCGCGAGGACTTCCTTTCTACAGTATCCCTATGCCTCTACGCTCACTTCACTCATTTTGCTCCGTACCTAGTCACTTGTTGAAATCTGTCGAAAGACAAATACTCCGTATTTGGGAATAGAGGGAGGCTTTTACTCCGTATTTGGGAACATAGGGAGTATCACCATATGGAGGGAATAGAGGAAGCTTTCTACTGACATCCCACGAAGGACTTGCCTCACTAGCGGTAGATCTTCACAAAGTAGGCGATCTCCTTGCCCTTACAAACTCCTTGGTTCAACTCCACAATCTTGTCGGAGGCTCCCAAGTGACACCTAACCAATCTAGGAGACACCACTCTCGAAGAAGTAACAAATGGTGTGTTGACGATGAACTCCTTGCTCTTGTGCTTCAAATGATAGTCCCCCCAACACTCAACTCTCTCTCATAGGATTTGGATCTGGTGGAAAGAAGATTTGAGTGGAAAGCAACTTGGGGAAGGCTAGAGATCAAGATTCATATGGTTGGAATGGAATATCTTGGCCTCAACACATGAGTAGGTGGTTCTCTCTAACCGGTAAGCTGGAAGTGTAGGTTAGTTCTGATGGCTCTCTCCATGAATGAAGAGGAGGTGGAGGGGTATATATAGCCTCCACACAAAATCTAACCGTTACACACAATTTACCAAACTCGGTGGGACAGAATCATCAAACTCGGTCGGACCGATTTAGTAAACCTAGTGACCGTTAGGTTTTCGGTGGGACTGACATGCAACTCGGTAGGACTGATATGGTTAGGGTTAGGGCATAACGTAATCTCGGTGAGACCGATTACACAAACTCGGTGAGACCGATTTAGGTAATTAGCTAACCAGAGAGTTGGTCAGGCAAACTCGGTGGGACCGATTACTCAAACTCGGTGGGACCGATTTTGGTAATAAGTTAACCAGAAAGTTTGCATTGTAATCTTGGTAGTACCATCGCACAAACTCAGTGAGACCGATTTTGGTAATGTACATACACAGAGAGATTACAATCCCATCTCGGTGAGACCGAGATCCCTATCGGTGAAACCGATTTGCCTAGGGTTTGTGGCAGTGGCTATGACATTTGAACTCGGTGGCGCCGGATAGAAAGAATCGGTAGGTCTGAGTTTGACTTTAGGTTTAGGTCATATGTGTGGAAGTGGGAAGGTAGTTGAGGGTTTTGGAGCATATCACTAAGCACATGGAGCAAGAGGCTCATTAAGCAACACCTCATCCCTCCTTGATAGTATTGGCTTTTCCTATAGACTCAATGTCATCTTGGATCACTAAAATATAAAATGAAGAGTCTTGAGCTTGAAGCTTGAGCCAATCATTTGTCCTTAGCACCTTGAAGGAGTTCCCACATCCTTTAGTCCATGCCACTCCATTGTTGAACTTGTCTGAAACATACTAGATAAAGGTGTTAGTCCAACAAGAGATATGTTGACATTAATTACCAACATCACCTAGGGAGCACTTGTGCTTTCAATCTCCCCCTTTTTGGTAATTGATGGCAACATACATCAAAGCTTTAGATAAAGATATAAAGAATATCAAGTAAAGCTTTGAAAAGACATTTAACAAGCATAGGCTCCCACTACATGTATGCAATCATGTGAGTATGGAGTATAGAAGCATGTGAGACGATAACCATGATAGAGTAGGCAATGTGTTACATGTATCTTGGCCATATGCATCAGAGCAAAGAATATTCAAGAAAATACCTTCATGCTTATGAGTCCTTCTTGCAAACAGTATGTACATCAGCAAGAATTCCTCATACACATGAGTGTGATGCATATACTTAGCTTGTAGTCTTGAGTTGGCTTAGGGTGGAATGAACCTGCACAAACAAGGTTAGATAACACAGGTACATCTACTAGCTAGAGCAAACAAATGAAACCACAAGAATACCAAGACTGGGATGACATGTAGAGAGTAAGTACTAAGTACCACATTGGATTAGACATGTCCCCAAGAGTAAAGATATGCAATGAATTTAAATGATTCATTTCCCTTAGATGTCTTGCTCCCCCTGAATCTAGCATGGGATATTGGGAGAAGATAGGGAACAGAAAATCAGAGCTGAAAGATATAAAAGAACAGAGCTTAATGCAAATAAGCACACATGAACATGTCTTTCCCCCAAAAAGACATGTGGCATCTCTCCTCTTGAACACCAAGCATCTGGGATCCTTGAGAGATACTTTCTACTTGAGTATTCTCTCCCCCTGGAGATCTCTTTCTCCACCTTAATACTCTCTCCCTTTTGGAAGTGATAAGCTTTGATGTGATCTCTCTCTCCCCCTTTGACATCAATTTCCAAGAAGGGTCTTCTGGAATTTGTTGTGAATGGGTTTGGTCCTTGAGTCAACACAAAGCACTGGAAAAAATTGTGATGCTTGTAGAGGACAAGATTCATTGAGTGGAGCTGGATTAGAAGAAACACAGAATAAGTGGCAAACTGTTTTTCCTGTTGTGAAATCGGTGGCACCGAGTGGTATGCTTCGGTTGTACCGAAAGGATTCGGTTGGACCGAAAACAAAAAACGGTGAAACCGAGTTCATCACAGAGAAAACACTTGTCACCTCAGCTCACTAGACTAGTAAGATCTCACAAAGATTTGCAAGGAATTTACTGAATGATGTGCAATGAATTAGATACAGGAAATGCAGAGCAACCAGAAAAGAAAAGAAAGAAATCTAGATGAAGTTTTTTTTGATAAGGGAAACAAATATGCATGAGACAAATGCAAAAACCCAGAAAAGAACACGAGAGAACTTCATCTAGAGATGGTCAGCGACAAAGTCACCTATGTTAGAGTATATTGACTTAGGAGTCAAGTGAGATCACTTGATCATAGGTCATACTCATCGTTTAAGCTTAAAATGGGGTTACCATTTTTCGTTTAAGCATCTTGATGTATTCACATCTTGTCGAGCTGCTTTAGCTCATGACTCGGAGTAAAGCTTCTCTAAGATGGAATAACATACCTTGGTTGGTGGTGTTGACCATGTAGTTGAACTTGTGTGGATTGCTCAAGGTTGATGTAGCTCATCAAGAGTTGGGAGCACCACTTGGAATTTGAGTCCATCTACCTACATGGGTTAGTTCTTGCAAGGAGTAGCACTTGTGTATCCAAAAATGATAATCATGAAGCTCAACATAGTGTTTGTCAAAGGATATGTTTGAATGATTCCGTGCTTCCTTGTCTTCAACCACCATAGTGTAGAGACTTGGTGATGTAGAGATTGCTCAAGATGTGAGTAGGTTACAATCTCATGGAGTTTGTTTCAACCAAGTACCTACATGGCTTAGATAACATGCAAGATGCAAATATATCCAAGATATAATTTTTTCATCATAAGAGACATATCATGGATTAGTCATAAGCTCATGTCTTGCATGTATCCAATGGAGTTTCTACTCCAAGTTTGAAGCATCAATGATGTTCAATTCTCCTCTCAACCTGCAAAACACTTTCTCATCAATGATATCCGCTAATTGCTTTTTGGTGCGAACATGCTTAAGTTTAATGTCACCCTTAGCAACATGATCTCAAATGAAATGATGACGAACTTCGATATGCTTAGTTCGAGAATGTTGTACGGGATTATGACCAATTTTGATAGCACTTTCATTGTCACAAAGCAATGGAACATGTTTCACATATATCCCATAATCTTTAAGAGTTTGGGTCATGCAAAGTAATTGAGCACAACATGAACCAAATGACAATGTACTCCGCTTGGTGTAGATAAGGATACCGAGTTTTGTTTCTTGGAGGACCAAGACACAAGAGATCTACCAAGAAATTGACAAGTACCAGAAGTGGACTTTCTATCAACCTTGTCTCCGGCATAGTCTGAGTCGGAGTAGCCAACAAGATCGTAAGAGGCCCTCTTAGGATACCAAATGCCAAAATTTGGTGTATGAATTAAGTATCTCACTATCCTTTTCACGGCTTTAAGATGACATTCTTTAGGAGCAGCTTGATATCTTGCACACATGCACACACTTAGCACAATATTGGGACGTGAAGCACATAGGTATAACAATGATCCAATCATAGAGCGATAAACCTTTTGATCAACCGATTTACCATCTTTGGTCAAATTAAGATGTCCACTAGTAGGCATGGGTGTAGACATACCTTTGCACTCTTGCATATTGAACTTCTTGAATAAGTCCTTAGTATACTTCGTTTAAGAGACAAAAGTACCTTCCTTAGTTTGCTTGATTTGCAACCCAAGAAAGAATTTGAGTTCACTCATCATTGACATCTCAAACTTCTCCGACATTAGCTTTCCAAACTTCTCACTAAAATGAGGGTTAGTTGATCCAAATATGATATCATCAACATAAATTTGGCACACAAATAGTTCTCCATTAACCCTTTTAGTAAAAAGTGTGGAATCAATTTTCCCAATTTCAAAGCCTTTTTCAAGAAGAAACTTGGTCAAGCATTTATACCAAACTCTAGGAGCTTGTTTAAGACCATAAAGGGCTTTGTGAAGTTTGTAAACATGATTTGGTTTCATAGGATTGACAAAGCCGGGAGATTGTTTAACATAAACTTCCTCCTCTATTTCACCATTTAGAAAAGCACTTTTAATGTCCATTTGGTACAAGGTAATATTATGGTGATTAGCATAGGCAAGTAAGATACGGATGGACTCAAGTCTAGCAACGGGAGCATAAGTCTCACCATAGTCCATACCTTCGACTTGTGTGTAGCCTTGGGTGACGAGACGTGCTTTGTTGCGAACTACTTGTCCATCTTCATCTTGCTTGTTGTGAAACACCCATTTGGTACCGATGATGTTGTGGTTGTTGTCGGGCTTCTCAACCAATGTCCAAACTTGGTTTCTCTCAAAGTTGTGTAGCTCTTCATGCATAGCATTTATCCAATTCGGATCTTCCAATGCTTCTTCGACCTTCATAGGTTCAATGCTAGAGATGAAAGAATAGTTTTCACAAAAGTTAGCTAAACGAGTTTTAGAGCGAGTGATTCTCCCGGTTTGAATATCATTGTAGATTTGCTCGACGGGATGGTCTTTAGCAATTCTTGCTCGAACTCATGAAAGCTTTGGCTTGGGTCTTGGTTGAACATCTTCTTCATCTTGTTCTTCTTCTTCTTGATCTTCTTCATTGTTGGTGTTGTGTCGTTCTCTTGTCGTGGTGGAGAAGGAGGTTGTTGAACGTTCGTGATGTTCTTCCTCGTTTTCTTCATCTTGGTGTGTTCCACTTGTGGATGCTTCCATATTAACTCTTGTTTCACCTTGTCGTGATGTAGAAGCTTCCACTTGGACAGACGAGGTACTCTCCTTCACCTTCGTTGGACGGACCTTGCCAATAGACAAGTCTTGGATTGCTTCCGAAGGGTCTTTGTCTCCTACATCAACTGGCAATTTCTCTACTTGCGAGCCGTTAGATTCATCAAACTTCACATCTACCGTCTCTTCAACATTTTGGGTGAAATTGTTGTAGACACGGTAAGTGTGAGAGTTTGAGCCATAACCTAGTAGGAAACCTTCATGAGACTTAGGAGCAAATTTTGAATGACGATTGTCGGTGTCCAAACCGGCGGACCTCGGGTAGGGGGTCCCGAACTGTGCGTCTAGGCGGATGGTAACAGGAGACAAGGGACACGATGTTTACCCAGGTTCGGGCCCTCTTGATGGAGGTAAAACCCTACGTCCTGCTTGATTGATATTGATATTGTGGATGTTTACAAGAGTTGATCTACCACGAGATCAAGGAGGCTAAACCCTAGAAGCTAGCCTATGGTATGATTGTAAGGGTTGTTGTAATTGTTCGTCCTACGGACTAAAGCCATCCGGTTTATATAGACACCGGAGAGGGCTAGGGTTACATAGAGTCGGTTACAATGGTAGGAGATCTACATATCCGTATCGCCAAGCTTGCCTTCCACGCCATGGAAAGTCCCATCCGGACACGGGGGGAAGTCTTCAACCTTCTATCTTCATAGTCTTGCAGTCCGACCGATGATAATAGTCCGGCAAATGATAGTCCGGCTGATGATGGTAGTCCGGCTATCCGGACACCCCCTAATCCAGGACTCCCTCAGTAGCCCCTGAACCAGGCTTCAATGACGATAAGTCCGGCGTGTATATTTCTTGGCATTGCAAGGCGGGTTCCTCCTCCAAATGATAGAAGATGGTGAACACCAGGATAGTGTCCGGCTCTGCAAAATAAAGTCCACATTCCACCGTAGAGAGAATAATGATATATACACAGGTTCAATCTGCTGACGTTTTTCGTGGTATGATGTCACACCACTACCAAGCCATTACTCGAATCGTTTTTTACTTTACCACCTCAGCGCATTTGGCGAAGCGGTTTCCTTGGCACGTCTTGTCGAAGCAGAGATCGTGTTTTCCCCTTAATCCGAGATTCTCATTAATACGGGCGTGGGCAACCCAACCGCGTCATTGATGGTAACGCTTGGGAGATAAGCGAGTTTTACCAGGCCGGTGGGGGACGCGTAAGACATCGCCTGCCCATATAAGGGATAAGGATTCACCTTCTCACCCACGCCTTCTTCCTCCTTTGCTTATCCATCTCCACAAGACTCGAGCTCCAGCGCCCAAGTTCGCGCATCTCGTCTCAACCTTCTCTGACCATGTCCGGAGCGGGAGGTAAATGGTTGGCCTCCACCGTTAAGGAGGAGCAAATCGCCAAACTGCGCGACGCCGGATACCTTTCCGGTGACATCGCGCATCGGCTGCCCGACGAGGGGCAGCTCATCCCCACCCCCAGGCCCCATGAGAGGGTCGTCTTTCTTTCCCACTTCCTCCGCGGACTGGGCCTTCCACTTCACCCTTTTGTCCGGGGGCTGATGTTCTACTACGGCCTGGATTTCCATGATCTGGCGCCGAACTTCATACTCAACATCTCGGCGTTTATCGTCGTGTGCGAGGCCTTCCTCTGCATCCAGCCCCACTTCGCTTAGGCTCAAGACCTTCAATGTCAAGCCGAAGGTAGTAAAGGGCATTCAAGCGGAGTGCGGAGGCGCCATGTTGGGCAAGATGCCCAACGTCCTTTGGTTCGAAGGGGCCTTCGTGGAATCCGTCAAGGGGTGGCAATCAGGGTGGTTCTACATCACCGAGCCGCGTGACCCTAAATGGGCGGCGGCCCCCGAGTTTAGATCTGGTATCCCCACGCAGCTTACCTCCTGGAAAGAGAAGGGCTTCGTGGGGTAGTTCGACGAGCCGACGGGACTCGTGCCTGTATCAAGAAGCAGGTGAAGAAGCTCAGGCTAGTTAACGTGGTCCAGGTCATGCTCGTCCGCCGGATACTCCCATGCCAAGAGCGGGCATTCAAACTGTGGGAGTTTGATCCGGAACAGCACCAGGCGCTGAACAAGCTCTTCGACACGACGTACGAAGGCGCCTGGACGGTGCTATTCAAGGGTGCCAAAGCCCCCGCATCCGCGACTGAAGATCGCGGATTTCACTCGCAGCGCCAGGCCGACGAGGTAAGTGATTCTACCCCTTTACGGGACACTTGTTTTTCATAGTTTGACTCCATGCGGGTTTTAATTTCCCCTTTTCCTTTGACAGGACTGGATGAAGAAGGCGGAGCAGATTACCTGTCCGGCTCCTATGCCAGAAAATCCAGTAGACGCTCGTCTAGCGAGGCTGCTGGTTCCGGCACCGCACGTGGTGCCGGAGAAGAAGGCCAAGAAGGAGGCCACGGGTGCTCGAAAGAGCTCCCATTTTCAGGTGTCCGACGACTCCGGGGCGGGCTCCTCCCCCGAGAGTGAGGAGGAGAAAGAGGACTCTCTCCCAGAGGAGGGAGAGAGAAAAAGGAAGGCTCCCCCAAAAGGGGAGGCCGAAAGGTCCAAGAGGGGAAGGACTATTCCGCCGGACAGCTCCACCAACATCAACGTTGGCGAGGAAGAATGGCCTTCAAGGGCCAGGCCTCCAGCGAGATCGTAAGTATCCGGATTCCTGAATAGTTTATAATTTCTTTTGCTGCGTCACATAGTGTCATTCTAATGCCGCATACTGCCCATAGTCCGGCCAGTGATGATCTCCCCGCTTCATCGAGCGGGTCGTTGGCTTCGTCGGATGTGGACTCCATCCTGAACACCTCCACCCCTCGCGACATCGAGGACGCCGAGGCGGGAACCCAAGAGGGGACCCATCAGGGGGAGGCTCCGGAGGCGCTGCAAGGCGTCCTCCCGGACTATGCGCCGGACTCCACAACAGAACCCGCAGTGGTTCCATAGTCCGGCCGGCGGCCCCTTCGAACGAAGGGCAAGACCGTGACGCCGGCGGCTTCCGTCCAACCGGAGGCGCCGGGTAATTTGTTGGAGGCGCTGCAGGGCGCTTCCATCAAAGAAGAGCACCGCACTATTATGAGTGCGGTGATTCAGAAGGTGTAGCTCGCCAAAGGCGGGCTGACCGAAGCCTGCAATAGCCTTCTATCAGGCTTTGAGGTAAGAAGTTAAAAATATGCAATGTAATACCGCATAGACAGTAGCCCCTGATGCTCGGTTCGGTGTTCGGCAAGAAAAGCCGGGCAGAGGATCTAAAAAAAGATGTACGCAGGGTTGCTTAAAAATTATGTCAATATGGGTTGCAGGCTGCGCTGCTGACCTCTGCCGTACTGGCGGCGGAGGTCGGTGCTGTGAAGCACGAGCTCGAGCGGTCCGAGCAAGAGCTTGGCCGTGCCAGGAAGCAGCTCCAGGACAAAGAAGGTGAGTAACACCACTTTGAATTTGTATCTTACAGAAAAGGATTTAGGTTGCGATAAAAAATAACAAGGATAACATGGGTACTGCAGGGGCCACGAACGAGGTGGCAGCCCTGAAGGAGGCCGTATCTGCGGCCGAACGCAATGTGGCCACGAAACGGGGGAGCGCGAAAAGCAGGAGGCGCGGCTGGCGGTGGTGCAGCAAGAGCTCCAGGCTCTCATGGAAAAGCATGAGAGTTTGGAGCGCGACTCAAAGACTCGAGAGTCCGAGCTTGCCTCGGCTCTCGAAAGTGCCAAAACCGCCAAGGCCGAGGCCCATAAGTCCCTTCAGGAGGTTGAATTGATGAAGAAGATAGCGGCGGGTAAGGCATTTTTCATGCAAAGCAAGGATGTGAATGTAAATTACGTGTTACTTACCCGGATTCGAGCTCTCGAGGCGTTTGCAGATCTGCCTTGCGGTGTGTGCGATGTCGCCCGCATTCTACCGAGCCGAGGAGGGAGCTCGACGGAGAAGGTCTTACGGTCTTAGTATGAGGCCAGCCATCCGGTGCCCCTAGTGACCAAATGGCAGCTGGTCGAACTGCACAAGGTGGCCGAGCAGGCCATGAAGGGCCTCATAGTCCGGCTGTGGCCTGGAGAGGCCATGCCTGGGAGCTACTTTGGCCTTGTGCGACGGCTGGTGGATGCGTGCCCCTGGATAGAGGTTATCAAGCGCTCCGCCTGTATTGAAGGTGCTCGTTGGGCCCTTGCCCGCGCAAAGGTGCATTGGGGCAAGCTGGATGCGGAGAAGCTAATCACTGATGCGCCACCAGCAGGCAAGGAGCATCATACGCCCGAACTTTATTATAAGGCTGTCCTGAAGGGTGCCCGCAAGATTGCGGATGAGTGCCCAGGCATGTAATTTTTGAATGAATTCACAATGTGTTATCCTGTGCGATGAAAACCTTTGTTCATATGCGCTAAGCAACGCTTGTTTAATTCAAAATATTACCTTCTGTGCGGCCGTTTATTAAATCTGAGAGATAGCAAGTCGTCGGCCTCAGCCCCCATGCCACGAGTGCTGGGGTGTTCGGGATAAACTTGAGCACTCTTGTTCCCATTTTTGGGTCCATCTAGGGAGGCGCTCAACTCATCGAACAAGGCAACCGGACTTATAGTGCTTGAACACTCTCACATAGCCATAGAATTCTATAATTTTAAATTTCGGCGAAGCCCCTAGTATTCGGAAGACCGAATTGGGGCGCTATCCACGCCTTCATCGGACATAATCCTGAACTTCGCTCGAAGCGGCGTAGGTCTTTAAGGACCCGAAAGGACCTCTCGAACATCGACCAGTCTCTCGCCTTATCGTGCCGGTCAGTTTTAGCTTTCTCCACTGAGGCGTTAACCCGGCTGATCCGGGGCGCAATCGCAGTGGTTCTCCCAGTGCTACCTTAGCCGATAGAACGGAACGTAAGGTGCCAAACATGGGAGCCGGGCAAACCCAACTATTGACCCAAGGCAGGATTCGGAGCTGATTCATATAATGCTATAAGTTCGGGGTGCCACACTTGTGAAAGTGTGCGGACTTTATCACACCATAAAGCGGAGGACATAAGCCCCTGGTGTGTTTGGCCGTACCAAGATGCACGGGTGCAACATGTTGTAAATGAACATATATATATATATATAAAGTAATGCAATTAAAGGCAAAAAGTGCTGCATTTTATTCGCGAAGATGTGCTATCAGTGCGGAATGATACAAATAGTGCGGAAAGCAAGGGATTGGACGAATTAAGGGCGTCTCCCTCCAGGGGTAGGCCGCGGAATGTTATATGTAACAAATTTAATGCTCGTGATGGAGCCCACCTGAGTGTTCGCCGCGCCTTTGTCCTTCCCCGGCTGTTGCATCATGAGTTCGGCAGGTTCGCCGCCGGACTGAGTTCTGTATGAAAAGAGAAAATAAAACAAAAAGGCGACACACTTGGGAGCCCCGGTGTGTCGAACCGCACTGGGTCTGTTGTGGTTGTGCCCTTCCCCTATGCCCATGGTATCTCCCGGCGTAATTATGTCTGTGGAGAGTTTGTCTTGCAATTTCGCGAGGGCTGGGTTGGGGCCGCATTGTTACGCTGGCGTACGTAACGTGCTGTGGTGGTCTTGGTTGATGTTGCTCCGGGCGCGTTTGGTTGTATCCGGTCGTTTAACAGCCGAACTCGAGAATTGCCTTAAAAGGCTGCTCTGTACTTCTGCCGCGAGAGCCGCTGTATGTTCCTCCGTTCGGAGGGAGCGTTTCGTGTTTCCATTGACCATGATGACTCCACGAGGGCCTGACATCTTGAGCTTAAGGTATGCATAATGCGGCACCACGTTGAATTTTGCAAACGCGGTTCGTCCGAGTAGAGCGTGATAGCCGCTACGGAATGGGACTATGTCGAAGATTAACTCCTCGCTTCGGAAATTATCCGGGGATCCGAAGACCACTTCGATGTAATCGAGCCTGTACAATTGGCCTCGACACCTGGTATGGCGCCTTTGAAGGTCGTCGTTGTAGGTTTAATCCTTGAAGGGTCTATGCCCATCTTGCGCACTGTATCCTGATAAAGCAGGTTCAGGCTACTGCCGCCGTCCATCAGGACTCTCGTGAGGTGAAATCCATCAACGATTGGGTCTAAAACCAATGCGGCGAATCCGCCATGGCGGATAATGGTCGGATGGTCTCTTCGATCGAAAGTGATCGGGCAAGAGGACCATGGGTTGAATTTTGGGGCGATCGGCTCCATCGGCGTATCGTCCCTTAGTACACGCTTCCGCTCCCTCTTGGGAATATGCATTGCGTATATCATGTTTACCGTCCGAACTTGGGGGGTGAATCCTTTGTCCTCTATTGTTCGGGCGGGTCTCTTCCTCGTCATCGCTGTGTAGCCCCTTGTCACTGTTTTCGACGATTAACTTGCCTGCCTGCTTGAATACCCAACAATCTCTGCTGGTATGGTTAGCTGGCTTTTCGGGGGTTCCATGCATTTGACAAGAGCGATCGAGTATTCGGTCCAAATTGGACGGGCCCGGAGTGGTTATTTTGAATGGCTTCTTCCGTTGACCGGGTTTGGAACCTCGGAATCCGGCGTTAACTGCCGTATCCTCATTGCTATCGCCGTTAATGCGGCGTTTGTTTTTATTTCGACGCAACCTGCCATTGCGGTCCTTGGTATCCGGACTGCCAGCGTTTTTGCTGAGGTTGTTACTGCGAGCGAGCCAGCTATCGTCTCCCGCACAAAAGCGGGTCATGAGGGAAGTGAGGGCTGCCATGGATTTCGGCTTCTCCTGTCCTAGGTGCCGGGCCAGCCACTCGTCGCGGATGTTATGTTTGAAGGCAGCTAGTGCCTCTGCATCCGGACAGTCGACGATTTGATTTTTCTTTGTTAAGAACCGTGTCCAGAATTGCCTAGCCGATTCATCTGGCTGCTGGATTATGTGGCTTAGGTCATCTGCGTCCGGTGGTCGCACGTACGTGCCCTGGAAGTTGTCGAGGAATGCGGGTTCCTGGTCTTCCCAGCATCCAATTGACTCTGCGGGCAGGCTATTAAGCCAATGCCGAGCTGGTCCTTTAAGCTTGAGCGGGAGATATTTGATGGCGTGAAGATCGTCGCCGCGGGCCATGTGTATATGGAGGAGATAATCCTCAATCCAGACCGCGGGGTCTGTTGTGCCATCGTAGGACTCGGTATTAACGGGTTTGAACCCTTCGGGGATTTGATGATCCATTACTTCGTCAGTGAAGCATAGAGGGTGTGCGGCGCCTCTGTATTGAGCAATATCGCGACGTAGCTCGAGAGAGCGTTATGCTGTGTTCGCCCGGCCGAGTAGTTGTATCCGGTGCGACGGTATTCGCCGTGGGTCGTGGAGGCGTCCACGTGATCCATAGATAGATCTGGATTGTCTAGCCTTGTCCTCCAATATATCTCGCAAGTCCGGCGCGTTCCCCCGTGGCTTCCTGCTTTTAGAGCGATGCCGGGGTACGGTTTTGGTGGAGGGCTTGCACGCCTCTCTATCACGACCACGAGGCGGTCGGTCTGCCGTATTGTGCGCTGGTGATGCTGCCTCCTCTAATCGGGGGAGCAACTTGCGTTTTGGGTAGCTTTTGGAGGGGCGTTCGAGTTCATACTCTTCGGCCGCGAGGACCTCGGTCCATCTGTCGGCCAGTAGGTCTTGATCAGCTTGAAGTTGTTGCTTCTTTTTCTTTAGGCTGTTTGCCGTGGCCATTACCTGCGTCTAAAACGCTCTTGTTCGACGGGATCCTCGAGCACGGCAATTACGTTGCCGAGGCTTGCCTCGTCTTCGGAGGGAGGTAAGTAATTGTCATCCTCGACCTCTTCGTCTGCCGCCCTCTCCTGGCTTCCTTCTGCCTCCTCCTGCGCTGGATCGTGCTGGAGGGAGTTGTCTTCGGCACTTTCTGGGGTGTTATTATCTCGTGTGCTAGAATCTACATTCTTGCCGTGGCGGGATTTAGAGCGGCGCCGCTGACGTCGGCGCTTGGGCTGTTTCTTTAAGGAATCAGCCTCCGCTGGTTCTTTGCTGTCCCCATCTTTTGGGGTGTCCACCATGTATATGTCGTATGACGAGGTGGTCTTCCAGTGTCCTGTAGGCACTGGTTCTTGGTAGTCTCCGGCATCGTCGTCCATACCGTCGATGTCTTCGGAGTCGTAGTCGAGTACGTTGGTTAAATCGTCGACGGTGGCTACGAAGTGGGTGGTGGGTGGGCTCTGAATTTCTTCGTCATCCGCGTCCCAACCGTCCTGGCCGTAGTTCGGCCAGGGCTCTCCGGATAGCGAGGGATGCTTTAAAGAATTTGTGATATCGCCGAAGGGCGAGTGCTGAAAGATGTCCGCAGCAGTGAATTCCATGATCGACGCCCAATCGGAGTCGACAGGCAGGAGCGCAGGAGGTGCGGAGTCCGGCAGGGAGTCCGGCACCTCGGAGTCATGGGCTTTGCGTGGGACATGGTAAGTGTTCGGCTCCATCGCCGTAGGAATTGCAGCTCCCGAGGCAGTGTCCAGCCATCCGTCCTCGATTCAAGCGATCGGCTCCGGACTAAGAGTCGGAGCGGATCCAGGTGCGGCCTCCAAGGTGCTGTCCGGCGGCAGAGTTAGGTCATGCCCATCGTGACAGCGGCACGCCGGGTTGTGGCTCAGATCCATCGAGGATCAAGTCCCCGCGGATATCGGCCGTGAAGTTTAGGCTTCAAACCTGACACGACGGCCGGGCGAAGCTTCGATCTGCTCCAGATGGCTGCGAAGTTGGCCCCGGGCGAAGCCGCCGAATCTGAAGATCTGTCCAGGGAGAAAAGTCTCACCCAGGACTGCGTCGTTGTTGATTGAAGAGGCCATCAAGCCTATCGGTGACGACACAGAGGAACTCTCAATGAAAGCACCAATGTCGGTGTCAAAACCGGCGGATCTCGGGTAGGGGGTCCCGAACTGTGCGTCTAGGTGGATGGTAACAGGAGACAAGGGACACGATGTTTACCTGTGTTCGGCCCTCTTGATGGAGGTAAAACCCTACGTCTGCTTGATTGATATTGATATTGTGGATGTTTACAAGAGTGGATCTACCACGAGATCAAGGAGGCTAAACCCTAGAAGCTAGCCTATGGTATGATTGTAAGGGTTGTTGTGATTGTTCGTCCTACGGACTAAAGCCATCCAGTTTATATAGACACCGGAGAGGGCTAGGGTTACATAGAGTCGGTTACAATGGTAGGAGATCTACATATCCGTATCGCCAAGCTTGCCTTCCACGCCAAGGAAAGTCCCATCCGGACACGGGGGGAAGTCTTCAATCTTCTATCTTCATAGTCTTGGAGTCCGGCCGATGATAATAGTCCGGCAAATGATAGTCCGGCTGATGATGGTAGTCCGGCTATCCGGACACCCCCTAATCAAGGACTCCCTCAACGATGCTTATCAAGAATGTAGCACTTTGAGCCGAATAATCGAAAGTATCCAACTTGGGATTTGTTACCGGTGAGGAGATCGTATGCCGTCTTGCCGAGTAGCTTGTGAAGATACAAGCAATTTGTTGCATGACAAGCTGTCTCAGCCGCTTCTACCCAAAAGTGCTTCGGTGTCTTGTACTCATCAAGCATCGTTCTCGCCATTTCGATGAGGGTCCGGTTATTCCTCTCAACAACTCTATTTTGTTGAGGTGTGTACGTAGCCGAGAACTCGTGTGAAATCCCCTCTTCGTCAAGAAAGGTGTCCACATTTGCGTTCTTGAACTCCGTTCCGTTGTCGCTGCGAACCTTCTTGATCTTCACTTCAAATTGATTTTGGGCCTTCCTAGCAAAGTTTTTGAAGATCTTTTGGACCTGCGATTTATCATCAAGAAAGAACACCCACGTAAATCTTGAAAAATCATCAACTATAACTAGACCAAAAAATTTTCCACTGAGGCTTTTGTAAGCGTTGGGACCAAAAAGGTCCATATGAAGTAGCTCGAGTGGCCTCCTTGTGGTCATGATATTCTTCACGGGATGCCTTCCTCCAACCTGTTTACCTGCCTGACAAGCACTGCAAAGTCTATCCTTATCAAATATGACATCGTTAACTCCAAGGATATGATTTCCTTTAATAAGCTTGTCAAGATTTCTCATGCCAACGTGACCTAGTCGTCTATGCTATAACCAACCTTTTGAGGATTTAGCAATGAAGCAAGTTTTAGGTTGTGCCTTTTTAGAGAAATCAACAATGTAAAGATCACCTCTACGTATACCAGTAAAGACCATTTTATGATTGTATCGACGGAACACTTGACAATCTACTTCAGTAAATAGGACATTGAAACCGAAATCAGCAAGTCTAGATACTAAAAGTAAGTTGTAGCCAAGAGATTCAACGAGGATGACATTCTGAATGGAGCTATCATGTGAGATGGCCACCTTACTAAGGCCAACCACCTTACCCTTTGATTTGTCAACGAAAGTGACATACTTTCGAGGACTATCATTTTCAGCAAGCTCACGAAACATGTCTTTATCTCCGGTCATGTGATCGGTACATCCACTGTCAAGAACCCATTCCTTTCCTCCTGACACATATCCCCGAAGATTTGCCATAAGACCAAAATGTCTCATTGCATCATCAAGATCGAAGTCAACATCATCATCCTCATCATAGTATTCATGTTCAACGTCGTCATGTGGTGGATCAAGTCCTAGAGAGGGTAATTCATTAGAGTGAGTTTGACAATGATCTTGCTTATGAATTCTTATAGCTTCGGAAATAATATCACCAATAATTCCAACATCTCCTTTGGCACGCATAAGGTTGGTAAGTTCAAATAGACGGTCACCAAACATAGGATCACTAGTATTCATCTTACTCAAGGCAATAGACTTATAGAGAATTTCATCTAGATTTTTCAAGGAATAATTTGGAAAGCGTTCCTCAAGAAATTTCCATATAGCGTAGGCACACTCAAGAGTAGGCAAGATTCTAATTAAGTTTCTAGGCAAGCCTCTAGTGATAAGATTAACAGTTCTAAGATTCCTAATCATGTCAATAGATTCATCAAGGGTAGGATGCATAGGATCAACATGAGGTGCACAAAGGGCTAGCAATGTACTTGTTCAAATGATATTGATTGAAAATTACAAGCATCTCATTTTTCCACTCATGAAAATACTCTCCATCAAGAATAGGCACTCTATGTCTAAGACTCCCCAAAGTAGACCCATCCATCTTCCTCCAAAGGTGATTAAACCAAGGCAATGGAGACCAAAGCTCTAATACCACTTGTAGGATCTTGAGAACAGGTGTCTAGAGGGGGGGGGGGGTGATTAGACACTAAGTACCAAAGTTGCAGTTTTTAACTTCTTCAGGTTTAAATGGAGCTTAGGCACAAGTTTAACTTTTTCAATACATAGCAAGCAAGCAAGCATGCAAAGAGTATATGAGCAGCGGAAAGTAAAGCATGCAACTTGCAAGAAAGTAAAGGGAAGGGTTAGGATATTTCAAACGCAATTGGAGACACGGATGTTTTTGTCGTCGTTCCGATAGGTGGTGCTATCGTACATCCACGTTGATGGAGACTTCAACCCACAAAGGGTAATGCTTGCGCGAGTCCACGGAGGGCTCCACCCATGAAGGGTCCACGAAGAAGCAACCTTGTCTATCCCACCATGGCCATCGCCCACGAAGGACTTGCCTCACTATCGGTAGATCTTCACGAAGTTGGCGATCTCCTTGCCCTTACAAACTCCTTGGTTCAACTCCACAATCTTGTCGGAGGCTCCCAAGTGACACCTAGCCAATCTAGGAGATAGCACTCTCCAAGAAGTAACAAATGGTGTGTTGATGATGAACTCCTTGCTCTTGTGCTTCAAATGATAGTCTCCCCAACACTCAACTTTCTCTCATAGGATTTGGATCTATTCGAAAGAAGATTTGAGTGGAAAGCAACTTGGGGAAGGCTAGAGATCAAGATTCATATGGTTGGAATGGAATATCTTGGCCTCAACACATGATTAGGTTGTTCTCTCTCAGAACTAGTAAGTTGGAAGTGTAGGTTTGTTCTGATGGCTCTCTCCACGAATGAAGAGGAGGTGGAGGGGTATATATAGCCTCCACACAAAATCTAACCGTTACACACAATTTACCAAAATTGGTGGGACCGAATCAACAAACTCGGTCGGACCGATTTAGTAAACCTAGTGACCGTTAGGGTTTTTGGTGGACTGACATGCAACTTCGGTAGGACCGATATGGTTAGGGTTAGGGCATAACGTAATCTCGGTGAGACCGATTACACAAACTCGGTGAGACCGATTTTGGTAATTAGCTAACCAGAGAGTTGGTCAGGCAAACTCGGTGGGAGCGATTACTCAAACTCAGTGGGACCGGTTTTGGTAATAAGTTAACCAGAAAGTTTGCATTGTAATCTCGGTAGTACCGATCACACAAACTCGGTGAGACCGATTTTGGTAATGTACATACACAGAGAGATTACAATCCCATCTCGGTGAGACCGAGATCCCTATCGGTGAAACCGATTTTCCTAGGGTTTGTGGCAGTGGCTATGACATCTGAACTCGGTGGCACCGGAAAGAAAGAATCGGTAGGGCCGAGTTTGACTTTAGGTTATTGTCATATGTGTGGAAGTGGGAAGGTAGTTGAGGGTTTTGGAGCATATCACTAAGCACATGGAGCAAGAGGCTCATTAAGCAACACCTCATCCCTCCTTGATAGTATTGGCTTTTCCTATAGACTCAATGTGATCTTCACTAAAATATAAAATGAAGAGTCTTGAGCTTGAAGCTTGAGCCAATCCTTTGTCCTTAGCACCTTGAAGGAGTTCCCACATCCTTTAGTCCATGCCACTCCATTGTTGAACTTGTCTGAAACATACTAGATAAAGGTGTTAGTCCAACAAGAGATATGTTGACATTAATTACCAAAACCACCTAGGGAGCACTTGTGCTTTTAGGGTCAAACTTCGATTCCGACAAGTTCAAGCCTTTTGCGCCACTCAAGGCACACGAGTCGACTATGCTTCAGTCGCTCACCCCCTGTTGAATGGACAAGCGGAAAGAGCAAACAGTCTAATTCTCAAAGGGCTGAAACCCTGACTGATGCGCTATCTCAAGCACGCTACAGGTGCATGGGTCGACGAACTTCCATCAGTTCTTTGGGGATTGAGGACCACACCTAATCGGTCAACTGGACGAACTCCATTCTTTCTCGTATATGGAGCTGAAGCAGTCCTGCCGAGTGACTTGCTACACAATGCACCCCGATTCGACCTCTACTCAGAAGGTGAAGCAGAACAAGCCGGGCAGGACGCAGTCGACCTCCTAGAAGAGGAAAGAGAGATGGCCCTGATCCGATCGACTATTTATCAGCAAGACTTGCGTCGATTCCGTGCCAGAAATGTGAAGAGTCGAGCCTCCCAAGAAGGAGACTTGGTCCTCCGAGTAGACCAACAGAAACCACACAAGCTCGCTCCCACTTGGGAAGGCCCCTTCATCGTCACCAGAGTTCTCCACAATGGGGCGTACCATCTTTACAACGTCGACCGCCAGATTGATGAGCCTCGAGCTTGGAATGCGGAGCTGCTCCGCCCCTTTTATACTTAAGTACTCACTCAGATAAGATGTAATAAGAAATACCTTTGTAGTTTATTTATCAAAGACAAGAGTATTATATTTTTCCCAGTGATTGTTGTTGCTTTTGTTTTTGTAAGAACCCCCCCCCCCCCAAGTGGGTAGCTTAGCTGCGAATCCGTTTCGCCTAAGTTTGTATAAAAAATCCTACTGAGTGGTGAGCCAGCCTCTCACTCGGAGGCTTAGTTGCGAATCCATTTCGCCTAAGTTTGAAAAAAAATCCTACCGAGTGGTGAGCCAGCCTCCCACTCGGGGGCTTAGCTGCAGTCCAGTACTCGCCTAAGTTTGAAAAAATCCTACCGAGTGGTGAGCCAGCCTCCCACTCGGGGGCTTAGCTGCAGTCTAACTACTCACCTAAGTTGAAAAAATCCTACCGAGTGAAGAGCAATCCTCTCACTCAGGGGCTTAGCTGCAGTCCAGAACTCGCCTAAGTTTAAAAAATCCTACCGAGTGAAGAGCAATCCTCTCACTCAGAGGCTTAGCTGCAGTCCAAGTACTCGCCTAAGTTTGAAAAATCCTACCGAGTGAAGAGCAATCCTCTCACTCGGAGGCTTAGCTGCAGTCCAAGTACTCGCCTAAGTTTGAGAAATCCTACCGAGTGAAGAGCAATCCTCTCACTCGGAGGCTTAGCTGCAGTCCAAGTACTCACCTAAGTTTGAGAAATCCTACTGAGTGAAGAGCAATCCTCTCACTCGGGGGCTTAGCAGCAGTCCAGTACTCGCCTAAGTTTGAGAAATCCTACCGAGTGATGAGAAATCCTCTCACTCGGAGGCTTAGCTGCAGTCCAGCACTCGCCTAAGTTCGAAAACATACCGATCCGCAAGGACGATGAGGTACAGGTCGACTGCCACCTTCTCCTTCGGAGCTGCGCCACAAGTACAACGTGCGCTCCGTCCCGATCCGCAAGGACGACGAGGTGCAGGTTGACTGCTACCTTCTCCTTCGAAGCTCCACCACAAGTACAACGTGTGCTCCATCCCGATCCGCAAGGACGACGAGGTGCAGATCGACTACTACCTTCTCCTTCGGAGCTCCACCGCAAGTACAACATGCGTTCCATCCTGATCCGCAAGGACGACGAGGTGCAGGTCGAATACTACCTTCTCCTTCGGAGTTGCGCCACAAGTACAACGTGCGCTCCATCCCGATCCGCAAGGACGACGAGGTGCAGGTCGACTGCTACCTTCTCCTTCGGAGCTACAAGTACGACATACATACTCCATACCTTCCTGCAAGGATAATGATGCGCAGGAAGACCAAATATTCCACCTCAGAGCTGCATCTCGATCACAAAGACTGTTCCGAGTGAAGTACAGTCCACTCGAAGGCAAATGCAAGCATATTCAGAAGTAAAACCAGTTCAGATAAATCCTAATGATTCCAAACCGCAGATCAAATTACTCGGGTTCTCAACCCGAAGGAGTTTAGCGGTTACAAAATCCACTCGGCATTCCGAGTCAAATTTAAGGTGTGGCATAAAAGTTTGTTTACACCGCGGGAGGAGGACTGGCAGGCTCGATTTAACTCGTCTGTGTCGACACCATCGGCGATCCGAGTGGCAGTGGCAATGAAAGTCTCCATAAAGGATCAGAAATCGTGCTTCTTGGTGTTGGCGACCTTGATTGCTGCCAGCTTATCTTCTCGCGCCTCTTTATAGTGGACACGAACCAAAGATAGAGCCACATCAGCACCGCACCAAGCAGAAGACTTCTTCCACTCTTGCACTCGACCAGGGAACTCGTTAAGTCGAGTCATCAGGGACTCGAGATCATTCTGGAGTGTTGCCCCTGGCCAAAGTGCTGTGTCGATCCACGACGTGGTGACTTTCAGTCGAGCGAGGTAGTCAACAACACCGTCGATGCGGGATTCCAGTCGGAGCAGGTTCATAGCAGTTTTGTCCTTTACGGAGAGTTGATAGGGTCCAAGTTTGGTTCGATTCGCCCAGTCTCCTCCTCGAAGTCTCGGCAAAGCTCTGCATGCACGGTCCAAAGACGAGTCAGTATTCATGTGCCGAGTCGACAAAGATGAACCAGTCGGAACGGGGTATGTACGTTCAAGCTTGATGAATAACTTCTTGGCGAGGCTCCTGAGATAGCTTTCCAGATCATCCCTCCTGCGAGGAATGCCTTCCATCTTCTCATTCAAGCTAACCTTGTACTTCTTCAAGCGGGTGACCTCCTTGTTGGCTTCATCCAGAGCAGATTTCATCTTCGCGCTCTCCTCCTCCAGTTTGCCGACTGAAGCCAGCTTCTCTTCAGCCAGAGCAGTTTGGTCGTCGGCCTTCTTTTGTGCAGCAGCCAGATCGTGATACTTCTTTAACAGAGCCTGGTTCAGTTTTTCTGAAAAGAAATAATGCTCAGTTCAGAAAGAGCAGAGTGAAATCTGGGTTTAAGACAAAGCAGTTGACGAAGCTTCCTTACCATTGGCATCATCTTTGGCCTTCGGCAGCTCCGACTTGGCCAACTCTAGGTCAAGGTTAAGTTGAATCTGCTGCTTCTCTAAGTCGGCAAAGCGAGCCCCAAGATCACAAGATTTCTCCAATCAGAGAGGATGGTTTATTTTACAGAAACAATAAATACTAAGACTACGGTCGACTGCCCGCAGTCCACCATAGTCTCGGGGACTACACCCAGTTTTGGGTGCACTTAGCGTGCCCCCACTGATTCAGTGAACACTCGACTAGACGTTTTCGGCGCGAGTGTATATCTAAAAAAATAAGAAAGACATCAACAAACGGGTTCTTCAGACCATAGTTGACTGCCAGCAGTCGACCTCGGTCTCCGGGACTACACCAAGTGGGTGCACTTAGCGTGCCCCCACTGATTCACTGAACACTCGACATGGCCAGACTAGACCGAGTGAAGGGATTAAATGTCAAGACTACAGTCGACAGCCCGCAGTCCACCGTAGTCTTGGGGACTACACCCAATGGGTGCACTCAGCGTGCCCCCACTAGTCCAAAACTTCAGTAACAAAAATTCAGTTCAAAGTATGGATTGACTCAGTGACAAGTTGAAACAACCAGTGGGTGTGCAGATCCAAAGATCCTTGGAATGAGAGTTTTTCAGGTAGCATATCCTAACAGAGCAAGCCAAGAAAACCAGTCAATGTGCCGCTAACCTGAACATTGCTTTGGAGAGCCGAGCTGGCATCATAGGCGGCTTGACTGACATCCCGCACCATCTTCATCTTCTCCATCATAATACCTGCTTGATGTACGGCTTCCTAGGCAGCATTCACTTCGTCCTCTGGGACGTGATGGGTAGCAAAAACTGAAGGTGGATCGGCAGGAGCTTGAGCAGTCGACGAAGAAGGCAGGGCACTCGACAGTGGTACGATGAATGTAACAGAAGCACGATTGGCATCACCAACATCCTGAATGACTGGTTCGGCCATCGGCGTCGATTGTGGCACCTTGTCTGCAGGAGTTTTCCTATTTTTCCTCGTCAAAGGCCTCTCGGGCTCTTCATCGTCATCGTCAGGGAGGTCAATAATGTTGGGAGCTGTTCAAAGATCGGTCACCAAAATTGCATCACCCAATGGTATATATTACAGTTGAGTCGACCAAATAAAGACAGAACGACAGAAATCATACCCAGATTGGAGGTGACTGCATCCTCCATTGCCTCATCCTCATCCCTGTAAGCTGAAGTCCCAGAAGTAGCACAGCTGCCAGTTCCAAAGTTTATCTGGTCAAATCAAGGGAAAAATAAACAGCACATAGCGTCGAGTTAATACAAAGAGAGACACTCACGCAGAAGCGACGGGGATGTCAATCTTAATCCTCGGCAACGCCTTCCGAGGCCTCGGCACTACAACTTTGGGCTGCTTTGATGCTTTTTCAGTCGGAGCCGGTGAGGATGTCCGAGGGCGCTTTGAAGATGGGCCAGTCTGAGCACTCACCTTTTCACGAGCGCTCGGCCGGTCTTGGTCGAGCTTGGATCGCCTCTCCCTGTGAGGAGGTGACTCGGCTTCTTCCTCGTCACTTGAGTCGCCACATTCCTCGGTCTCCTCTCCGTCAGAATGCCATTAACCACTGTCGCCGCCGCTCGCCTCCCCTTCCGGGTCTTGCTCTTGCTCCTCGTTGGGCATTGAGTACATTTCGATAAGAGTCTGGCAGAAAAACAAACAGAACAAAAGTCAATCGACGAAGCATCAATAGCTGCATGGTTAAAATTACAGTCGGAAATTCAGAGTTGAACCTTGTCCGGTACGTGGGATTGGTCGAGTGGAAGAATTCTCCTGGCTCCCCTAGGGTTGTCCCTGTTCCCAGTGATGCTCGTCAGCCACCCCTCCAGCGTGGCATCCTCGACCTCTTCCGGGTAGATCCGAGTGGGTCATCAGTACCCGAATACATCCACATCGGATGGTCTCGAGGTTGAAGTGGCTGGATGCGTCGCTGAAGGAAGACCTCCAAAAGATCCATTCCAGTCACCCCGTCACGAATAAGCTGGACAACACGATCGACCAGTATCTTAACTTGCGCCTTCTCTTCCGGGATCACCTTCAATGAGGAGGGCTTCCTCGCTCGGTCCATGGAAAAAGGAGGGAGTCCGGTCTACTGCCCTGGCGTCGGTTGGTCTTTGCAGTAAAAACAGGTCGACTGCCATCCACAGACTGAGTCGGGAAGGGTCATAGCTGGGAAAGCACTTTTCCCCCTCATCTGAACCCCAAGACCCCCACACATGTGAATCACTTGTGTTCTCTCATCACTCGGATTGGCCTTTTTTACCGTCTGGGAGAGACAGGTGAAAATGTGCTTGAAAAGGCCCCAATGAGGCCGGCAACCCAAGAAATTCTCACACAAAGACACGAAAGCAACGAGGTACACGATTGTGTTGGGTGTGAAGTGGTGGAGTTGTGCCCCGAAGAAATGCAGAAATCCCCGAAAGAAAGGATGAGGGGGCAAGGAAAACCCGCGATCGACATGGGTGGCCAAGAGAACGCACTCACCCTCCCGAGGCTGCGGTTCAGACTCCTTCCACGGAATTCGCGCCGATCCTTGGGAAATCAGTCCTCCAGCGCCCAGGTCGTCGAGGTCTTCTTGTTGATTCTTCGAGCGGATCCAGTTCCCCTGGATCCAGCCCTGCGGCAGGCCAGCCCTCGATGATGATACACCCCGACTGGTCGCCTTTCCCTTCGCTTTTGCCGTCGCTTTCTTCGCCCGCTCCAGGGCCGCCGTCTTCTCTTTCACCATCGTCGCCGGCGAGATGCGCCTGTGGCAGCGGCCTTTGGACGGAAGCGCCTTGGCGGTAAGTCTGAGGAAGAGAGGGGGAAATGAGAATGCACTGTTCAAAAAACCCCCGTCCGGCGCCTTATATGAGGTTACTTCCGAGTGACTGACTTGTAGGCCACGGCGATCCTGTCAAATCCCGCAATAGTCGCACATGCGATACGTGGCGAAAAAGGTGGCGCAGAGATCGAGGCGTCCCAGCCTTATCCCATCCGATTACTGCGGCCTCCTCCGCCCCACGCGCTTCCCGAAATTCGAATCCCGCGAAATCCGTGAGCTACAGAACAACTCGTCAGACGGAAGATCTCCTTTGCTCTGTCACTCGGAACTCTCCAAGTAAAGAAACTCACTCGACAGATACAAAGAATGGATCAAGGTGACTGAAAAAGAAGTTGGTACCATCCCCTAAGTTCATTGATCCAGAGCAAGATATACTCATAGCACAAAAATGGGTCGGAAGTGTGTTCAACTCCTTACTCACTCAAACCTCGATCCATTCAGGGGCTAATGACGAAGTCATGGACCTAGGGTAGGGTCATGGACCTATCCTAGGTACCCTCCCCAAGGGCATCTCTAGAAGAAGCCATCTTTCAATCGACTCAGAAGTGTTCCACTAGACGGACTCGAAGACACTCGACCATGAAGCCAACCACTCGACAGCTAGGAGATCTAAATTCACTCCGCACGCTAACGGTCGGTCATTAAGTAGCCTTTATGGTCATCATAGCACTTTATTTGTGGCGTTACCAGTAACTCCCGATGTCAGTGTCAAAACCGGCGGATCTCGGGTAGGGGGTCCCGGACTGTGCGTCTAGGCGGATGGTAACAGGAGACAAGGGACACGATGTTTTTACCCAGGTTCGGGCCCTCTCGATGGAGGTAAAACCCTACTCCTGCTTGATTAATATTGATGATATGGGTAGTACAAGAGTAGATCTACCACGAGATCAGAGAGGCTAAACCCTAGAAGCTAGCCTATGGTATGATTGTTGTCCGTCCTACGGACTAAAACCCTCCGGTTTATATAGACACCAGAGAGGGCTAGCGTTACATAGAGTCGGTTACAAGGGGAGGAGATCTACATATCCGTATCGCCAAGCTTGCCCTGCACGCCAAGGAAAGTCCCATCCGGACACGGGACGAAGTCTTCAATCTTGTATCTTCATAGTCCATGAGTCCGGCCAAAGGTCATAGTCCGGCCAGCCAGACACCCCCTAATCCAGGACTCCCTCAGTAGCCCCTGAACCAGGCTTCAATGAAGACGAGTCCGGCGCGCAGTTTATCTTCGGCATTGCAAGGCGAGTTCCTCCTTCGAATACTTCATAGAAGATTTCGAACACACGGATAGTGTCCGGATCTGCAAAATAATTTCCACACACCACCGTAGAGAGAATAATATTCACACAAATTCTACCTGTTGACGCATTCCGTAGCGTGACATCACACCACGGCCAAGCCTTTATTTGAATCGTTTTTACTGTCCCACCTCAGCGCACTTAGCGAGGCGGTTTCCTTGGCACGTCTTGTCGAAGCAGAGATCGTGTCCCCTTATTCTGGGATTCTCATCAATATGGGCGTGGGTAACCCAACCGTGCCATTAATTTACGGCGCTTGGGAGATAAGCGAGTTTTACCAGGCTGGTGGGGTAACATAGTTCCGTCCGCCCATATAAGGGGATAAGAATCCACCTTTTCCATCTACGCCTTCTTCCTCCTCTGCCTATCCATTTTCGCGCGCTCGAGCTCCAGCGCCCAAGTCCGCTCTCCCCACCTCAACCTTCTCCAGCCATGTCCGGAGCGGGAGGCAAGTGGATGGCCTCCTCTGTTAGGGAGGGACACATCAAGAAGCTGAGGAAGGCCGGATACTTGCCCAGTGACATCGCGCACCGGCTTCCCGACAAGGGACAGCTTATCCCCACCCCCAGGCCCCATGAGAGGGTGGTGTTCCTCACCCACTTCCTCCATGGGACTAGGTTTCCCACTTCACCCATTTGTCCGGGGACTCATGTTCTACTACGGCCTGGATTTCCACAATTTGGCCCCGAACATCATCCTCAATATCTCGACGTTCATCGTCGTGTGCGAGGCCTTCCTCTGCATCCAGCCCCACTTCGGTTTATGGATGAAGACCTTCAATGTTAAACCGAAGGTTGTGGGTGGCCGCCAAGCGGAGTGCGGAGGCGCCATGGTGGGCAAGATGCCCAATGTCACATGGCTCGAGGGCTCCTTCGTGGAAACCATAAAGGGGTGGCAATCGGGGTGGTTCTACATCTCCGAGCCGCGTGACCCTGAATGGGCAGCGGCCCCCGAATTCCGATCTGGTTTCCCTACACGGCTCACCTCGTGGAAAGAGACGGGCTTGTCGTGGGGTAATTCGGAGGAGCTGTCCGGACTCCAAACCTGCATCCAAAATCTAGTGAGCAAGAAGCTCAAACTCGTCGACGTAGTCTAGGTCATGCTCATCCGCCGGATCCTCCCGTGCCAACAACGGGCTTTCATCTTGTGGGAGTTTGATCTAGCACAACACCAAACCCTGAGCAGGCTCTTCGACACTACGTACGAAGATGCCTGGAAGGTGCTGTTCAAGGGCGCCGAGGCTCCCGCATCCGCTACCGAGGATCACGGATTCAGCGCGCAACATCAAGCCAGCGTGGTAAGCTATTTTGCCCTATACGGGACACTTGTTTTCATAGATCGACTCTATGCGGGATCTGAACTCCCTTACCTTTGACAGGATTGGCAGAGGACGTCCGGGCAGATCGAATGTCCGGCTCCCTTGCCAGAAGATCCAGCGGATGCCCGCTTGACGGGGCTGCTGGTTCAGGCACCTTACGTGGTGCCGGAGAAGCAGGCCAAGAAGAAGGCCACGGGAACTTGAAGGAGTTCCCGGCGCCAGGTGGTGTCGGACTCATCGTCCGATGACTCCGAGGCGGACTCCTCCCATGAAGACGAGGAGGAGGAAGAAGAAGCCTCTCCCCCTCCAGCGGGGCGAGGAATAAAAAGGAAGGCCGCCCCAACTGGGGGGCCGGAGGGTCCAAGAAGGGAAGGACCCTTCCTCCGGACTACTCCACCAACGCCGACGATGGCAAATAGGAGTGGCCATCCAGAGCGAAGCCCCTGGCAAAATCGTAAGTATCCGGATACCAGAGTAACTCATGGCGCTTTTTCATTGCACAGTACCTTCTGACGCTGAATATAATCATGAAGTCCGCCCAAGGCCGGGCTCGACGCTTCGTCGAGTGGTTCCCTCGGTTCGTTGGATGTGAACAGCACTTCACTTCCGGCCGCCTCCTCTCCTCGTGCTGCGGATGATGTCGAGGTGGCGTCCCAGAAGGGGCCAGGCCAGGAGGAGGTGGTCCTGGAGGCGCCGCAAGGCGACCTCCTGGACTCCAGGCAAAAAGGGGATAAAACCCCAAAGGGCTCTAAGTCCGGCCCTAGGCCGGACACCGCACCGGAACCTTCAACGGTTCCGGCATCCGGCAGGCGGCCCCCTACTGAGAAGGGCAAGCCTGCGATGCCAGTGTCCTCCGTCCAACCAGAGGCACCGGATAATCTGCTGGAGGTGCTTAACAGGGCCTCCATCGACGAGGAGCACTGCACTATTATGAGTGCGGTGATTCAGAAGGTTCAGTCCGCCAAGAGCGGGCTGACCGAAGCCTGTGCCAGCCTTCTAACAGGCTTTGAGGTATGTATTTAAGATATGTAAAAAAATTACCGCATAGACAAGAGAGCCCTCGATGCTCAGTTTGGTGTTCGGAAAGAAAAGCGTAACTGGGGATCAAAAAGATATACGCAGGAGTCTAACATAAGTATGTCAATATGGGAATGCAGGCTATCTTTGCTGACCTCTGCCAAGACCGATCATGGAGGTCAATGCATTGAAGCAGAGTCTCGAGCGATCCGAGGGCGAGCTCGGCCTTGCCAAGAAGCAGCTCGAGGACAAGGAAGGTAAGTAATACCTTATGTAAGTATAACAAGATGTGGTTGCAAAAAATGATAGGATCAACGTGGGTATGCAGGGGCCACGAAAGAGGTGGCGACCCTGAAGGAAGCGCTGTCCAAGGCCGAAAACAATGCGGCCGTGGAGCGTACCGAGCGATAGAAGCAGGAGGCACGGGTGGCGGCGGTGCAGCAAGAGCTCCAGGCTCTCGCGGAAAAACACGAGAGTTTGGAGCGTGACTCAATGTTAGGCCCAATATGCGACCCTATCTAAAAGGAGCTCGACGGTCCCACCAAGGATAGACCCGCATATTGAAACGCTTTTGCAAGGTGGATATCATTACATCAACATTACATAATAGTGGGGATACATCCAATACATACCAAGTCACAAGAATACAACAACATCATATACAAGATCAACATCCGACTACGGATGGAACATAAACAGAAACTCAAACAATATCCACCCTGCTAGCCCAGGTTGCCGACCTGGAACCTATCCCCTGATCGAAGAAAGCAGAAGAAGAACTCCAAAACAAGCAAACATCGGTCTCACGTCATGATCATCGCACAACCTGTACCTGCAACAGGTGGTGTAGTAATCTGTGAGCCACGAGGACTCAGCAATCCCATTACCATGGGTATCAAGACTAGCAAAGCTTAATGGGTAAGGAAGAGGTAAAGTGGTGAGGTTGCAGCAGCGGCTAAGCATATATGGTGGCTAACATACGCAAATGAGAGCAAGAAGAGAAACAAAGGAACGGTCGTCAACTAGTAATGATCAAGAAGTGATCCTGAACTCCTAATTACGTCAGATATAACCCAGAAACCGTGTTCTCCTCTCGATCAACCCCGAAAAGAGACACTCACGGTTACGCACACGGTTAGTGTATTTTAGAAGAGTTTGCATCAAGTTTACTACAACCGGATATTTACAAATTCCCATCTTCCACATAACCGCGGGCACGACTCTCGAAAGTTTATACCCTGCAGGGGTGTCCCAACTTAGCCCATGATAAGCTCTCGCGATCAACGAAGGATATTCCTTCTCCCCGGGAAGACCCGATCAGTCTCGGAATCCCAGCTACAAGACATTTCGACAGCAATAAAACAAGACCAGCAAAAGCCGCCGGATGTGCCGACAAATCCTGATAGGAGCTGCACATATCTCGGTCTCGAGGCACACCGGATAGGTCAGCCACGAGTAAAACCAGCCTCGAGGTTGCAGCGTGGTGGCCTCCGGTCTGCCTGCTTGCATACCAACACTCAAAGGAGCACTGCCCCGGGGGGGGGGTGGCTAAAATAAAGATGACGCTTGGGCTCCGGAAACCCAAGGGAAAAAGAGGGTAGGTGAGGCAAATGGTAAAACCAATGTTGGGCCTTGATGGAGGAGTCTGATTCAAAGCGATCTGTCAAGGGGGTCCCATAAATCACCCGACCGCGTTAGGGACGCAAAATGCGGGAACATAATACCGATATGACGGAAACTAGGGCGGCAAGAGTGGAACAAAACACCAGGCATAAGGCCAAGCCTTCCACCCTTTACCAAGTATATAGATGCATTAATTAAACAATAGATATTGTGATATCCCAACAAGTAAACATGTTCCAACAAGGAACAACATCTCCATGTTCCAACAAGGAACAAACTTCATCTTCACCTGCAACTAACAACGCTTATAAGAGGGGCTGAGCAAAGCGGTAACATAGCCAAACAACGGTTTGCTAGGAAGGGTGCAAAAGGTTAGAGGCTGACATGGCAATTTGGGATGGCTTGATAGACATGTAATAGGTAGCGCAGCATAGCGATAGAACGAAGCAACTAGCATAGCAATGATAGTAGTGAGATCCAGGGTAGCGGTCATCTTGCCTGAAATTCCGCAAGGAAGAAGAACGAGTCCATGAAGAAGACAAACGGATGAAGCCGAACCAAGCGTAGACGAACGAATCCTCACGATCGCAACGAAACGGGAACTATCGAGAAGAAGCACACAACATAGTAAACACACCACACATGAACAAGACATGATGCACAACCAATCATGATGCATG
Organism: Aegilops bicornis; assembly: GCA_021605145.1. Lineage (NCBI taxonomy): Eukaryota > Viridiplantae > Streptophyta > Magnoliopsida > Poales > Poaceae > Aegilops > Aegilops bicornis. The sequence continues at coordinate 690,633,363 of CM038671.1, read as the reverse complement.
ACAAAGCTACATGAAGCTACTCATGGCAAGAGACGATGCAAACAAGAGCAACACATCAAAGCAAGTTTAAATGAGGCCGGAAACAACATATAACAATTCCGATAAGTCCTCATATGCAAATTTCGAAATTGGTCCAGATCTGAATAAACCTTATGTTCAAGTTGTCAAACAGCAAGTTAATATGCACCAAGATGATCTACACGAAATTCTAGTCAAGTTACATATAAAGTTCATTAAATTCGGAGCTACGGCCTAGAAGATATGAGCAACACAAATTAAACATGGCATTGATGCAAAATGCATACAAACATCAAGCAAACACCTCAAAACATGATTGCAACATGATAATATGAAGCTACATGCAAAACCGAGCAAGTTTCATATAAAGCACACTCAAAACGGAGCAACGGTTCAACACATACACACTATACAAGTTATAAGGACAAGCTGTCCAAAACAGCAACTAGGCATATTGCAAGCATCAAAACAACAAGCTACAGCATCTCAACATGATAACAAAAGGCACGGGCTTGATGTACAGGTAAAGCATTACAAAACATGAACACTGAGCTATCTCCAGAAACAACCATAACATGCTCAAACACACATGACAAGATTGCAAATAATAACAGTTTCAGACTTTAGCAGAAATAACATCAGGTTGCAATGTTTAGAGCTATCAAACAACATGCTACAGGAACTTATCATGGCAGACAAAGGCATGGCATCAATCTATGAATCTCATAGAACAAAAGTCCTTTACTGACCATAAGCCAAAAAGGATCAGAAAATATGATGGCACCCATGTAAACATGGCAAGTTATATTACAGATTCATACATGGCAGGAACAACGATAAGTAGGCATGTTGGTGAGCTTCAACCACTTACCACAGAGCAATACATGGCATGGCAAGGCAACCAACAGTAATAAGACATGGCATAGAATCTATACATGGCAAGAAAAACATCATAGGGTTCATGGATCAACTACAACAATCTTGGCAAAATTGAATATGTAAACAACCTGCCAGGAAACATTTTATAGCAAAAGTAGAGCTCGATTGACTCAAGCTATGGCTCTCCATAATTGCAAACAAGGGCATGGATGGATATAGAATAACCATATGTTCAAAACATCCTTACTGAAGTATCTCAAAATAGGCATGGATCTCTCGGTAGAATCAAGTTAACATGGCATAAAAATATCAGCAGAACAGGGCTGAAATCAGCAACATCATGAAGCCTAGTTTGCATGCTTGTGCTACTCACCACAGAGATCAAAAAAATACATGGCATACACCCCTGTAAATTTGGCATGGCATATTACAAAACGCATGTAGGACCCAGGTTCATAGGGTGCACACATCAATCATGGCAAAAATGACAAAAGTGCATGTTCTGATAAGAATCTGAAACTAACATCACTTAGCCCTCTTCTAACAGCATTTCGGGAATCAAGATCAGATCAAATGAAAATGATGCAATGAGATGTAATGATCTACTCATCGAGGCGAACAATCTGGTATATTATACGCACGAAACGGTGCTACGGATGCAGTGTTATGATGCGATGAAAATGCATGAAAATATGAACAGAGATGAGGAATCGGGGGAGAAGGAAAGTCAACCTCAGATCGGATCGGGTCCGGGGCGCGCGAACCGAGGCGCTCGGCGGCGGCTCGCCGGAGAGGAGGGAGGAGAGGCCGTGGACGAGGCCGGCCGGAGGAGGTCGCCGGCGCGGCGGAGGAGGTCGCCTGCGCGGGGGCGGCGGAGCCATGGCCCTCCGGGCGGGCAAGGCGGGCGGCGGCCGGGCCGGAGCTTCGCCGCGGCGAGGAGCACCGAGCGGACGGGCGGCGCTGGCGCCGAGGCGGGCGACGGCGGGCTGGGAGCGGGAGCGGGGCGGAACCGGCGGGCTGGGCCTGGCCACGGGCGTGGGCGGGCCGGCCTCGGGCCCAAGGGCGCGTGGAGGAGAGAGAAGGAGGGCGCGGGAGTGGCTGGCGGCGCGGCGGCGGGTGACGTGGCGACGCCTGATTTGCCGGGGTGAGGTGGAGGATGGACGTGTCCGGCCGTCGGCGGACATGTCCGGCGGCGCGAAGGGAGGATTTAGGGTTTCATCTGCGAAAATGGAGGGGGAGGCACTTATTTATAGGTAGAGGGAGCTAGGAGACTCCAAATGAGGTGCGGTTTTCGGCCACGCGATCGTGATCGAACGACCGAGAGCATGGAGGGGAGTTTGCTGGGTTTTGGGCCAGTTTGGAAGGGGTGTTGGGCTGCAAAGAGAAGGAGCCTTTTACGGTTACCCGGTTAACTGTTGGAGTACCAAACGACCTCCAAATGGCACGAAACTTGACAGGTGGTATATCGGTGCTATACCAAGGTTGCATGGCAAATCTCGGTCCATTCCAAGAAAGTTTAATACCCGCACATGAAAAGAGGTAAAAGGGGGCGCCGGGAGACATAGGAGTGCCGGATTACAAAACGGACAACGGGGAAAATGCTCGGATGCATGAGACGAACACGTATGCAAAATGAAATGCACATGATGACATGATATGAAATGCATATGATGACATGGCAAAGTGCAACACGCAAGCACCTGACATGGCAACGACGGCGAATAACTGATGGACACCTGGTGCATCGAATCCGGGGCGTTACACTCAAAGACTCGAGAGTCCGAGCTCGCCTCGGCGCTTGAGAGCGCCAAATCTGCCTAAGCCGAAGCCCAAAAAGCCCTCCAGGAAATTGAGGCGATGAAGAAGATAGCGGCGGGTAAGGCATTCTTTATGCAAAGCAAGCACACGAAAGTGAATTACTTGTTGCTTACTCGAGTCCGGTGCTCTCCAGGAGCATTCGCAGATCTTCCCCGGAGTGTCTCCGACGCTGCCGCATTCTACCGAGACGAAGAGGGAAGCTCGACGGAGAAGGTGTTCTGGTCTCAGTATGCCTAGGCCGGACACCCAGTGCCCTTGAGCGACCTGCTGAAGCAGCTAGTCGAGCTCCATAAGGTGGCCGAACAGGCCATGAAGGGTCTTGTAGTCCGGCTGTGGCCTGGGGACGCCATGCCTGGGAGCTACTTCGGGCTGGTAAGGCGGCTGGTGGATGCTTGTCCAAGGCTTGAAGTCATCAACCGCTCCGTATGCATCGAAGGTGCTCAGAGGGCCTTGCCCGATGCTAAAGTGCACTTTGGGGCAAGATGGACACCGAGAAGCTTGTGACGGACGGACCACCGCCGGCAAGGAGCACCGCAAGCCCGAGATGTATTATGAGGGCGTCTGGAGGTGCCCACCGTATAAGCGGATGAGTGCTCCAAAGATGTAATTTTTGAGTAAACTCGCATTTGTAATCCTGTACGCTGAAAACTTGTTCATATGCACTAAGCAACGCTTTTGAAGTTAAAATATGACCTTCTGTGCGGCCGTTTATTAAAATTTGAGAGATGGCGAGTCGTCGGCTTCTACCCCCATGGTGCGAGTGCTGGGGTGTTCGGGATAAACTTGAGCGCTCTTTTTCCCATTATTGGGTCCTTCGAGAGAGGCGCTCAACACAACGAACAAGGCAATCGGACTATAATACTTGAACACTCCCGCTTAGCCATAGAATTCTATAATTTTAAATTTCGGCGAAGCCCCTAGTATTCGGAAGACCGAGTTCGGGGCGCTATCCACGCCTAGGCCGGACAAAGCCGACTCCTCGCTCTAAGCGGCATAAGTCTTTAGGGACTCAAAAACCTCTCGAACAGCGACCAGCTCTCGCCCTATCATGTCGGATAGTTTTAGCTTTCTCCACTGAGGTGCTTAGCCCGGCTCAACTGGGGCACAATCGCAGTGGTTCTCCCAGTGCTACCTTAGCCGATATAACGGAACGTAAGGCACCAAAACATGGGAGCCGGGCAAACCCAACTATTGACCCAAGACATGATTCGGAGCCGATGCATATAATGCTATAAGTTTGGGGTGCTGCACTCATGAGAGTGTTCGGACTTCTCACACCATATCTTTAGAATGCATAAGCCCCTGGTGTATTGGCCGTACCAAAGTGTACGGTTGCATAATGTCATAACTGAACATATTTTTAGAAAAAAAAGGAAAACAATAATAGACAAAAGCTATGTATTGTTTATTCGAAAAATCTGCAATAAAAGCAGAACGATACAAATAGTGCGATAAGCAAGAGATGGGACGATTTAACATGTCCCCCTCCAGGGGCGAGCTGCGGGATGATATGTGAAACAAGTATACTGCTCGTTATAGAGACCACCTGGACACTCGACGTAAGCTTTCGCTCCTCGGCTGTTGCATCGTGTGTTCGGCGATTATCTTGCGGACAGGCCTTCCGGAAAGTGGAGTCCTGAAAGTAAGAAAAAAGAATGACAAAATCGGGAGCCCCTGGTGTGGTTGAGCCGCATTTTGGGCATGCCGTGGTCGTGCCCCTCCCCCTATGCCCATGGTATTTCCAGAGCGTAGTTATGTGCGCGTGGTACTGGTTTCGCAGTTTCGAGAGGCTGGGGTTGGGGCCGCATTGCTCTGGCGATGCTCGGGCGTGCGAACGGTCTTGTTGTAGGTTACTCCGGGCACGCTTGACGGTGTCCGGTCGTTTAATGGCCGGACTGGAGAATTGCCTTGAGAGGCTGCTTTGTACTTCCGCCGCGAGGGCCGCCGTATGCTCCTCCGTTAGGAGAGAGCGTTCGGTGTTTCCATTGACCGTAATGACTCCTCGAGGGCCTGGCATCTTGAGCTTGAGGTATGCGTAGTGCGGCACCGCATTGAACTTTGCAAATGCGGTTCGTCCGAGCAGTGCATGATAGCCACTGCTGAACGGGACTATGTCGAAGATTAACTACTCGCTTCGGAAATTATCCGGGGATCCGAAGACCACCACAAGTGCAACTGAACCTGTACAGTTGGCCTCTACACCTGGTATGACGCCTTTAAAAGTCGTCTTTGTGGGTTTAATCCTTGAGGGATCTATGCCCATTTTTCGCACTGTATCCTGATAAAGCAGGTTCAGGCTGCTACCGCCGTCCATAAGGACTCTAGTGAGGTGAAATCCGTCAATGATTGTGTCTTGAACCAATGCGGCGAATCCGCCATGGCGGATGCTAGTGGGGTGGTCCCTTCGATCAAAAGTGATCGGGCAGGAGGACCATGGGTTGAACTTTGGGGCGACTGGCACGCTTCCGTTCCCTCTTGGGATGTGGGTTGCATATATCATGTTTACCGTCCGCACTTGTGGGGGGAAACCCTTCTGTCCCCTATTGTTTGGGGCCGGGGCTCCTCCTCGTCATCGCTATGCAGCCCCTTGTCATTGTTTTCAGCGTTTAACTTGCGTGCCTGCTTGAACACCCAACAATCCCTGTTGGTGTGATTGGCTGGATTTTCGGGGGTGCCGTGTATCTGAAACGAGCGATCGAGTATTCGGTCCAAATTGGACGGGACCAGAGTATTTCTTTTGAATGGCTTTTTCCGCTGACCGGGTTTAGAGCCTATGAATCCGGCATTAACTGCCGTATCCTCAGCATTGTCGCCGTTAATGCGGCGCTTTTTCTTGTTGCGACGCGACCTGCCAATGTTGTCCTTGGTATCCGAATTACCAGGGATCTTAGTCATGTTATTACTACGAGCTAGCCAGCTGTCTTCTCCTGCGCAAAAGCAGGTCATGAGTGTCGTGAGGGCTGCCATGGATTTCGGCTTTTCCTGTCCTAGGTGCCGGGCGAGCCACTCATCACGGATGTTATGCTTGAAAGCTGCAAGGGCCTTTGCGTCCGGACAGTCGACTATTTGATTTTTCTTTGTTAGGAACCTTGTCCAGAATTGTCTGGCCGATTCCTCTGGCTGCTGAATTATGTGGCTTAGGTCATCGGCGTCTGGTGGTCGCACATAAGTGCCCTGGAAATTGTCGAGGAATGCGGCTTCCAGGTCCTCCCAACAACCAATTGACTCTGCTGGCAAGCTGTAAGCCAATGTCGAGCTGGTCCTTTAAGCTTTAGTGGGAGGTATTTGATGGCGTGTAGATCATCACCACGGGCCATGTGGATATGAAGGAGGTAGTCCTCGATCCATACCGCAGGGTTTGTTGTGCAATCGTATGATTCGATGTTTACGGGTTTGAAACCCTCAGGGATTTGATGATCCATTACTTCATGTGTGAAGCATAGTGGGTGTGCGGCGCCTCTGTATTGGGCTATGTCATGACGTAGCTCAAATGAGCTTTGTCTACTGTGTTCGGCCCGGTCGGATTTACCATATCCGGCATTACGGTTATCGTCACGTGTCGTGGGGCGCCCGCGCGATCCATAGATCGATCTTGTTTGCCTTGCCCTGTCTTCCAATATATCTCGCAGTGTCCGGGCGCATTTCGTGCGCGTTGGCATTCTTTGAGCGACGCCGGGGTGCGGCTTGAGTGGAGGGCCGAGAGGCCTCTCTGTCGCGGCCACGAGGTGGCCGATCGGCCGCATCATGCGCTGGTGATGTAGGTCTTTGTGCTTCCTCCTCTAATCGGGGTAGCAGCCTGCGTTTTGGGTAGCTCTTGGAGGGGCGTTCGAGTTCGTACTCTTCAGCCGCAAGGACATCAGTCCATCTGGCGGCTAGAAAGTCTTGGTCAGCTCTAAGCTGTTGCTGTTTTTTCTTGAGGCTGCTTGCCGTGGCCATAAGCCTGCGTTTGAAACGCTCTTGTTCGACGGGATCCTCAGGCACAACAAATTCGTCGTCGTCGAGGCTTGCTTCGTCTTCAGAGGGAGGCATGTAATTATCGTCCTCTACCTCTCTGTCTGCCGCTCTCTCATGAGGGTTGGCTTCTCCATCCTCCTGCGCCAAATCCTGCTGGAGGGGATTGTCTTTGGCACTATCCGGGGTGTTATTATCTCTCGTGCCGGAATCTACGTTTTTGCTGTGGCGGGATTTAGAGCGGCGCTGCAGATGCCGGCGCTTAGGCTGTTTCTTGTAGGGGTCATCCTCCGTTGTTCCATTGCCGCTCCCTTCTTTTGGGGTGTCCACCATGTATATGTCATACGACGAGGTGGCCTTCCAGTGCCCTGTAGGCGCTGGTTCCTGTTCGTCTCCTACATCGTCGTCCATACCGTCGATGTCTTCGGAGTCGAAGTTGAGCATGTCGGTTAAATCATCGACAGTGGCTACAAAGTGGGTGGTGGGTGGGCTTTGAATTTCTTCATCGTCCGCATCCCAACCTTGCTGACTGTTGAGGATATAGCTACTGAGTGTAAACCGGCCAGGAGGGCCCGGTTCACCCTCGACTATGCTGAAGCCCATGAAGATCCAGAAGATGGCGTTTTACAAACGAAGCTTAGAAGCCCGCAGCCCAAAGGCGGATTAGGGCCCAAAGTGGTAAACCGCCATGACTATGTAAACTTGTAATATAAGTTAGGAAAGGAGAGACCGAGCCGGACACCTTGTATGAGTCAGCCTCGGGACTCTATAGACCGGCCGGGCGTCAACCTGTGTATATAAAGGGACGACCCGGCGGCGGTTCAGGGACAACAGACAACAACTCGAGACTCAGGCAAGCGTATTTCCCTCCCTGGTCATCGAAACACAATCAATCCCATCACAACTATACGTAGGCTTTTACCTTCATCGAAGGGGCCGAACTAGTATAAACTCCCGTGTCCCTTGTCCGGTTTAACCCCTTCAAGCTAACCCATTGCGATGGCTCCATGACTAAGTCCTTTCATGAGGACAACTGACGTGTTAATTCCACGACAGTTGGCGCCCACCGTGGGGCTATCGCACGATGGTATCGAGTTCTTGAAGGGCTGCTCTGAAGGACTTAAGGGGTACGTGATCGGCTGGATGACCAAAATTCGTCGCGGCAAGCTCTACATCGACGATGAAGGATGGGGCCCCAAGGCCGGCTCGATCGTGTACGGGTACCGGGTCCTCTTCGGCGAAATTCATGTCTTCATCGGCAAGATCGGCGAACCGGGCCCTGAGCCGGACATCTGCACCGACCTCGTTGAGCCGGCTCAGCGTGCGAGTCCAGCCCGGGTTAAGCCCGCCATGAAGCGTGCGTTTGTAGGATGTGTCCATGGGATCGGATCTGAACCGGTGTTTGAAGGTGAGACGACCGTATACTCCGACGGCGAGTCATCCACTGGCGAAACTGAGTCCTTTAACCAGATTCATAGCGGTGTGGTCGAAGGATATTCCGATGGCAACAATATTCCAGACCACCTTGAACCGCCAAGTCGGGTTGCTGTTTACATGGCTGGAACATAGCCCATGTTGCAATCTTCATCCACCGCAGCGACGAACACCGGATCAGCAGCCGCGGCAGGAGTCCCGGTGCGCCGTCCGGCGCAAGTCCTCTCCGGTTTGATGGACGCCTGGGCGACCTTGTTGACCGCAACAGTCACCCCGGAGACGCAGGATCAGCACAATGCGGACGTTGCGAAACTGAAGGACCAAATAGCACAGGCTAAGGAGGAACTGGTAGCTGACGATGCTAGGATGGCTGAGGAACGGGCCGCTTTGGATGCTCAATCACAGCGGATACAGGCACAGAATTCCCAGCTCACGCTGGATCGGACCGCATCAGAGGATGTAATGCGAAGGAAGTACCGGTCATGTCTACTGCCGGTTTACGAAGGGTTAAATCTCTTTCAGACGCCAGGCGCTGGGCCGAGCAATCCGATAGCTGCAAACCGGACGGAGGCGCCCAGGACAGCTCCGGATCAACTACGGATAACAGAGCTACCCCGACGAACAGATAACCCGCCACAATACGTGTGTACACCACCGGCTCACTTCTCGAGCCCTCTGGATAACATGATTGCTGCAGCTTCACGCCTGGCGGCCATTCCCATGGAAGGTGATTCAATAGCAGCAGTTGAAACGCGGCGGGCGAGAGATCTTCTCCAAACCGCCGTGGTGCAGCAACAGGCTTATTCATATAGTCGGGATAGAATTCATTCAACCCCTCGTCCGAGCCCAAGTTATAGCAGGCTTATGGATGATCAAGATGTGGTGGATCATGGCAGGGCATGAAGGGATGCCGCTTTGGGTCGTCATCAACCCGCCCAGGTTCAGCCAGCAACGTCAGTTGAACGAGGCACCGGGCTTGCCTTCAGTTCCTGGGGAGTGTCGTGCCTTATTCCGGCTCTCCGTAATGTGCGTTTGCCTAAAGATTTCAAGGGTCCACGCAAAGTACCTAATTACACGGCGGATCAGCCACCTGAGGCGTGGGTCAAGAGTTATGAGATGGCAACGGAGATGCTAGATGTAGATGAAGCAGCTTGTGCAAAGTACTTCACAATGATGTTGGAGGGAACATCCCGTACTTGGTTGAAAAATCTGCCAGCTAATTCCATCGAGTCATGGGATCAGTTGAAAGCCCGGTTTATAGCCAATTTCAAAGACACATGCAAGCAGCCCATGTCCATTGTGGATCTGGATGCTTGTGTTCAAGGAGAGAACGAGTCCCCAACTCAATGGGTGCATCGGGTTTCAGAAGTTTTACACTCGTCCGACCAGATTAACGTTGGTCAAGTGATTATCACACTGGAGCGCAATTGCCGGTTTATGTCACTGAAGATGAAGTTGGGACGGCTCAAGCACCACTGCAGCGACATGGGAACCCTCATGGCAGCCTTGGTAAAGTATGCCGATTCTGATAATACAGAGGATTCCGATTCTGATAATGAGAAACCGGAGAAGGGAAATAAGAATGGCGGTGCAAAGGGACAGCAGCACAACCAAGGAGGCCATGGGAATAATGGTAAGCGTAAAGCGGATTCAGATTTTGTGGCTAACGCTAATGTGCAGCGCCGAAAGGGTAAACCGCCCCAGCGCGGCAGGGCGATGAATCTGGAGCGTTTGTTGAATTAGCCCTGTCCAAAGCATGGGACCAAGGAGGCTCCTGCAACGCATCTCTGGAAGGATTGTAACATTATGAAGGAGTTCAAAAACTCTGATCTTTTCCGGTATGATCAGGGTCCGTCGGGCGGTTCTGGTCCAGGTTTCCATGGTGGCGGCGGTTCAAGCTCTGGGTTTCAGAGTAATTATGGCAACCAAAACAACCTAGGTGGTAATAACCAGCAGAGTAATCAAGGGAATCAGCAGCAGTCGGGTTACCAGAGTCACCCAAACTAGTTGAATGGTGGGCAGTATCATGTGTTCACCACTAGTCTGAGCAAGCGTGATCAGAAGCTTCACAAGAGGGCAGTCAATGCTGTTGAACCGATAGTTCCACGTTATCTGCGGTGGTCGGAACAGCCTATTGTGTGGACTAGGGAGGATCATCCGCCCCGGGTTGACAATCCGTGTCAACTAGCTCTGGTGGTGGCGCCTCAGGTGGGAGGTTATAAGTTCACCAAAGTACTCATGGACGGAGGAAGCAGTATCAATATTCTGTATTATGAGACATTCCGTCGCATGGGGTTGATGATAAGAATCTTAAACCGTCCAACACTGTTTTTCATGGTGTGGTACCAGGTAAATCGGCGTATCCCGTAGGTAAGATCGCTTTGGAAGTTGTGTTTGGTGATGAGCATCACTCTAGATCTGAGACATTGACCTTTGAGGTAGTAAGAATCCAGAGCCCGTATCATGCGCTGTTTGGGTGGCCGGCTTATGCAAAGTTCATGGCAAGGCCTTGTTATATTTATTTGTAGCTCAAGATGCCTGGTCATAAGGGGACTATCACAGTTCATGGAAGTCGAAAAATCGCGTTGGATTGTGAGGAAGGTGATGCGGCTTATGCTGAGGCGGTTTGTGCTACAGAAGAGCTAAAGTTTTATAAGGAGAATGTTGATCCGGCAGATATGACCCTCTGAAGAAGCCCACCACTGAGCATGACCCAACCCTGCATTTCAAACCGGCTGACGAGACGAAGCGTGTTGACTTCGTACCTGGCGATTCATCCAAGCAGTTCAGCATCAGCACCAATCTGGATCCAAAATAGGAAAGCGCGCTCATCGAGTTCATCCATGAGAACCGGGACATTTTTGCATGGAAGCCTTCTGACATGCCAGGTGTACCGAGGGAACTCGCTGAGAACACTCTTAATATTGATCCGAAGTTTAAACCAGTCAAGCAATTTCTTCGTCCCTTTAATGAAGAAAGACGCAAGGCAATTGGTGAAGAGGTAGCCCGACTGTTGGCTGCTAGCTTTATCGTCAAAGTGTTTCATCCTGAATGTTTGGCTAATCCGGTGCTGGTTCTTAAGAAAAACGGCACTTGGCGTATGTGTGTGGACTACACGGACTTGAATAAGGCTTGCCCGGCTGATCCCTTTGCTCTCCCGCGTATTGATCAGATCATTGATGCGACGGCGGGTTGTGAGCGCCTGAGTTTTTTGGATGCTTATTCAGGATATCATCAGATCAAGATGGCAGTTAAGGACCAGGAGAAGACAACCTTCATCACTCTTTTTGGAGCCTTCTGCTATGTTTAGATGCCCTTTGGGCTCAAGAGTGCTCATGCAACTTATCAGCGTTGTGTGCAAAATTGTCTTCACACGCAGATTGGGCGTAATGTTCATGCTTATGTGGATGACATTGTGGTAAAATGCAGGAAGAAGGAAACACTGATCGATGACCTCAAGGAGACGTTTGACAATCTTCGGATTTACAAGATGATGCTTAATCCGGATAAATGTGTTTTTGGTGTTCCGGCAGGCAAGCTTCTCGGGTTTCTGGTATCCAACAGGGGCATTGAGGCTAACCTGTAAAAAATTAAAGCAATCACATCCTGGCTAAACGAAGTGTATCAATGATGTTCAGCGTCTCGCAGGTCGGATTGCATCCCTTAGCGGTTTGTCGACCGCTTGGGAGAGAAGGCAATTTCTTTGTATCGAGATGTTGAAAAGGCAGATGATTTAAATGCGGAGTAGCGCAGCCAATGCGGCCTTTGAGGAGCTAAAGCGGCGATTGGTTGAACCGCCGGTTCTTGCAGCCCCAATTGATCATGAGCCTTTGCTGTTATCGTGGCTGCCAATGCCCGGCGGTCGATGTGGCAATTGTGGTTGAGCGTAAAGAAGCTGGGAAGGAATATCCGGTTCAACGACCTGTATACTACATCAGCGAAGTCTTGATCGAGTCAAAACAACGCTATCCACATTGGCAGAAGTTGGTGTACGGGGTTTTTTATGGCCAGTCGAAAACTCAAGCAATATTTTCAAGGCCATCCAAGCACAGTGGTTAGTTCTGCTCCTTTGGGCGATATAATTCAAAACAAGGAAGCAACTGGCCGGGTTGCAAGGTGGGCAATCGAGATTGGACCACACGGTTTAAAGTATGTACCTTGAACAACAATCAAGTCTCAGGCTCTTGTGGATTTTATCAATGATTGGACCGAGCTGCAAGCACCGGAAGATAAGCCGGATAATACGTACTGGACCATTCATTTTGATGGATCCAGGCAGTTGGAAGGCTCGGGGCTGGAGTTGTCCTTACTTCCCTCGAGGGGATAAAATTTGCTATGTCCTCCGCTTGATGTTTCCTTGTACTAACAACGCATGGTAGTCTGAAGCTTTACTCCATGGTCTCCGTGTAGCCAAAGAGATGAACTAAAGTCGAGTTCGTTGTTTCGGAGATTCTGATCTGGTGGCTCAGCAAGTTTCTGGTACTTGGGATTCTAAGGATCCACTCATGGCGGCTTACAGGCGTGAGGTGGATATTGTGGCGGGATATTTCAAAGGGTATCAGGTTGAACATATCGATCGGCGCAAAAACGAAGCAGCAGACACTTTGAGTCGGCTTGGATCTCAACGTAAACCGGTACCTCCTAACACCTTTTTAGATATCTTGCATAACCCGTCTATTAAGGTGCCTACAGAAGAAGATTTGGCTGTCTGGGATCCAAAGGCTCAGTTGGTGGCCGCTTTACACGTTATACCAGATTGGACGGTTCCATATCTGGCGTATATGAGCCGGGGTGAGCTACCAAATGATAAAGTCCTGGCTCGACAGATAGTCCGGCGGTCCAAGTCAATGGTTATTCACAATGGCGAGTTACACCGCTGTAGCGTTTCGGGCGTATTTCAGCATTGTGTTTCTCCGGAAGAAGGCCGAGAGATCCTACGGGAAATTCATGAAGGGGATTGTGGTCATCATGCCGGTTCAAAGTCCCTGGTTGCAAAGGCTTTTCGTCATGGGTTTTACTGGTTGACAGCTCATGCTCATGCGGAGGATCTGGTAAAGCGATGTGATGCTTGTCAAAAAATTTCACGCAGAGCTCACATTTCGTCTCAGGAACTACGGATGATTCCTATTACTTGGCCTTTTGCTACTTGGGGGCTTCATATGGTGGGACCCTTTAAACGTTCCCAGGACAAGAAGACCCACCTGTTGGTGGCAGTTGATAAATTCACAAAGTGGGTTGAAGCGGAGCCTGTTAGCAAGTGTGATGCAGCTACAGCGGTTCAATTTCTCAAAAAGATTATCTTCCATTTTGGCTTTCCACACAGTATCATCACGGATAATGGTACCAACCTTTCCAAAGGTGAGATGGAGGATTTCTGTCAGAGAGAGCACATCCGGCTTGACCTAGCATCTATGGCACACCCTCAATCCAACGGTCAAGCGGAGCGAGCTAATCAAGAAATTTTAAAGGGTCTTAAACCCTGGCTCATGATTCCCTTGCAGCGGACGCCGGGTTGTTGGGTGGAAGAATTACCTTATGTGTTGTGGAGTATCAACACCACCCCCAATCGATCAACAGGTTACACGCCTTTCTTTATGGTATACGGGGCAGAGGCGGTTCTCCCAAGTGATATACGTCATGACTCGCCTCGGGTTGCTAATTATGTGGAAGCGGACAACGAGCAAGCTCGCCAAGAGGCACTGGACCTGTTAGATGAAAAACGGGATATGGCTCTGGCTCGATCGGCGGTTTATCAACAAGATCTACGGCGTTATCACAGCCGCCGGGTTAGGACAAGAACCTTTCAAGAAGGTGACTTGGTGCTCCGGCTCATCCAGGATCAGACCGACATGCACAAGTTATCCCCGCCTTGGGAAGGACCCTTTGTGGTTAACAAGAATCTGCACAACGGATCATACTTCCTCATTGACGTTCGAGACAACTCACGCAACTCTGAGGAGGAGACCCGGCGGCCATGGAACATAGCTCTCCTCCGGCCTTATTACACTTGAGCCATAGGCTCTTCTTATGTACATATTTCGATAATGTATATATTATGATCAATAATAAATTATCATCCTTGCTCTAAGCAGGGCCTCTGCTATTTTCTCTCAAATATCCTTTGAGTTACATGGGGGCTTCAGCTGACAAAGCGGAGTACTACCTGTTAAACTGGCTATCAAGCCACAAAGCTTGGGAGCTTCACACCCAAGGGGCCAAAGAGAGTCTGGATGCTATGCAAAACTCAATCATAGGCACCCAATGAGCACAGCTCATCACGTTACTTGGGGGCTCCTTGTGTCAAATTCCAAGGAGTTTGAATGGACCCTTGTAGCTGGGTATCGACCCATGGCTTGGAAGCCTGGTATATTTACCTAAAACCCCGGGTTAACCTGCCTTCATACAGTAAGACACTCCTATCCAGGTCATCCTGGCACGGCCCTCCGAACGTTTGACAGTTACTCTCATTGAGACCCTGCACTTGTCAAAGTTAAAACGGTGATTCGTTAGTTGGAGGTCCATCTTAAAAGGCTTTGTTAAATGGTTTAACTCAGCGGCCTGGCCGCCCACAAAAAGCCTCGAATTTGGGCCTCGCAGCCCTCAAAAAGCCTCGACTACACGGTTTTATTTGCGTTTCGCTGAATTTTATATTAAACCGATTTTCCGGGCCTGGTCACTCATTTTATTAGCCCGGTATTCTTTAAACCGGCTTGGTTTGCAACTACATGTTGACAGACCTTATTCTTAAACGGAAGTTTGTTAACCCGGCCTGGCGTTGACTACCAGTCACCAGCTTTGATCATCTGGTGTGCATCATCACCCGGTATGACTTACTATACAACATCAGTACATGATGGGGTTATACAAAGAATTTCAGATTTGGGTTTTCACCCTTATTACTATCAAAGTTAACCAGCCAACTAAACAGGGGTATTACATTACAGGTATGAATTATTTCATATTTTTATGGTTTAATTATCAATCAGCCCTTTTTTTGGGCATTATGACCCGTCCGGCGGTAAACCGCCAGGACCCTGTTTCTTTTTATGCACACACAGGAGTTGAATATTATGATGGCAGCATATCTGAACCAAAATTGGTATTGACATGGCGGATCACGTAAAGTATCTCCTCCTGCACGATGGCAGCATATCACAATAGTTTTTGCTACCCTATTACAAGGCATTCATAGGCCCAAAATATGGAATTGTTTCACAAACGGACAGTTTCTGATGTATCAACCGACTTGACGGATTAAGCTTCATCTCCGGGTTGATGTGAAGTAGATGGGTCATCTGGCGTCGGTTCAGCCTCTTCCTCCCCATCCAATGGCCGGAAGTCATTTGTGGTCCAGTCAATCCGGGTTAAAGCCTGAAAGACAGCCAATTCACTTATAAGCTCAGCCGGATCAACGTCAGGGGCGTAAGTGTGCTTACGGATTGGTGGAACAAGGTTCTGCACTTCAGGAATAATAGCTTCAACCCATTTGTTGTTTGCGTCGTAGAAGGATCGGTGAACCGTCAGGTTAGCCTCTTCTGCCAACTGACTCGCCAGAGGACGCATCTCCCTTGTTACCCGTTTGAGGGCGTTGTTGTCAAATACTTCGCCGTTTTCTTGTGCACTAGGGAAGCCCTTGGCTATATCAGCCAGATCAAGATCAGCTATCCATGCCTTGGCTCGAGTCAGGGCTAGTAAAGCGCTAGGCCGGGCAGCGGATCGCTTCAACTCTTCTATCTGCACTGGCGTCATAGATAGCCGGTCCAGCGTGTCTTTGATCAGTGTTGGAGCCGCATTGTCATAAGAAGTGGTGCAGATAACCCATTGGACGCCGGTATACAGCTGTTCAATCAGCGTATACGCGGCCTTGAGTTTCTTCCGCATATCAGAACCCAGCTGAGCAATGCGCCTACCTATAGCGGTTTAAGAAATTGATGTTAAACCGCAGAAAATTTCAAAGCGGAATATTCATAAAGCCTTGGTAAACAGAGCTTACCAAATATTGCAGCGGTCATGGCATTGACTTGGCGCTTTAATCCAGTAAGCTCTTCCGTCTCCGGTTTAAGAGCTGATTCAGCGTCTTCCGCCCGCTTCCGCAATCCAGCCTTTTCAGTATCCCAGTTGGCCTGCTCAGACTTGTACCATTCTTTGAGCTGCTCCATGGTGGTTAAGGCGGTTTTCTACTCGTCCTTGGCCTTGGTGGTTTCTGCTTGTTGGGATTTCAGATTTTCTTGAAGGTCAGCAATTTGTGAGACTTGTTGGCTTATTTCACTCTTCAACAGTAAGAGAGCTTGTTAATACCTTTGTTAAAGTCCGAAGCATCTAACCAGTTATACACTTGGCACTTGGGGGCTAATGCAGATCACTTTTATGTTGATTATTGAAGTCCCAAGGATTAATACAAGTTTTAATCACTTTTACACATGTGTGTTTGATCAGAAATACACAAGGAAATCTCATAAAGTACAGTATGGAATATACAAAGTCCCGGTTTGACTTTCTAAAGACAAACCGGCCCTTGGGGGCTACAATGCAATGAAGGTACAGAGCAAAGAGCAAAATTGTTTACCTCATAGCGCTCCTTCATCAGATTTACTAAACCGGCTTCATAATCACGGCTTGTGTAAAGCCGGTTCATGAAGCCGGAGTGGAGCTCTTGAGCAGAAAGATCGACATAAGCTGACCAATCAGTTTTCTCCTTCCCCTTGCTCATAGCAGCAAATTCATCCTTGGTGGTGTGCTTTGATAAAGCAACCAGATTACCAGGGGCGGTATATGCAGTACCAGTAACAACAACATCATCATGTTTGGCCGGATTGGATGAATTGACATTCTTAATAGGGCTTGGCGGATCAGCAGTTGAGCCCCGCTGTTCCACTGTTGGACTTGGAGGAGCAGGAGGATGTGAAGTATCAACCTCTACATTCGGTTCAACCTCTGGCGGATTAGCATCAGCATCTTGGTCTTTCCCAGCAGAGCTGTCTATAGCAAATTCAGGGTCTTTGCCACGATGCTCTGGAGTCTTCTCTGGATCAACATCAACAATAGGGTTGCTGGTCTTGGCTTTCTAACTTAATCGAGCCTTGGCACTACAACATCAAAGGTTAGAATATGGTAAACCGACAAATAAAAGAAACAGATTAAGGAGTAATATATTTACCCAGCGACGACTTTGAGAGGAGGCAGCTGAGTGGTTGATGAACCGCCAGACGAGTTGGAAGAAGCCTGGTAATTCGGGTCAGACGGATTGAGAGGGCATCGGAAGAAACCTTTCAGAGGATAACGTTTTTCAGGAGAACAAGTCACCTCTGGACAACGTTTCCGGGTTGGCGTATCAGCTAAACCAGACGACGTGATTTGTTGACCACTATGCCGGGTTGTGCGACGTTCTTCAACTTGTCGTGTCTCCAAAGAAAAGTTTGGATCCAAATGAGCAAGAGAGTGAGATTGTTTTACTTTACGGACTGTGCGACGAATTCTTTGAACCGGTACAAGATCTGAACCGGAAGAAAGAAGGATTACCTCAATAGGTTCTGCATGGCTGGCCTCAGCATCATCCTGGAAATAGTAATTATCAATAAGATAAACGAAAAAGGAACCAAGTGAGTCAAGTTCTACCTCAGCGTCTGATTCTTCATCTTCTGGCAGATTAGAAGACTCGGTGGTTTTCTTCTTGCCAGCTTTCTTGGTGGCCTTGGTCTTTGCACGAGGAGCATGGGCCGGTTTAGTCCGTTTCCAAAAGGAGCTGTTAGCCTGAAATTAAGACAAGGAAAGGTTAGTACACAGTCAAAATGGAAGTAAATCAGTAAAGTATTTGGATGAACTTTACCGCTGGCGGTTTATTGGTGACGCAAAACGGAGCCAACCCGGTTTGGCTACATGCAGAGATCGGTTCATCAAGCATTTTCTTCACCGATTCAGTAACTTCAAGATCGGTTATTACTACTTCGTGATATCGTTGAGGGTCTTTGACATCACCAGTATATTCATGCATCAATCCGGGGCGGCGGCTTAAAGGTAAAATGCCCCAAGAAACCCATCAGCGGACAAGATCAATGCGAGTTAAACCGTTGGCCATCAGAGCCCGGAGCTTGGTGAGTTGAGGTGCAAAATTCTTCCGTTCTGCGGCAGTCAAGCATAAAGGTAATGGGTGTCCGTTGCTAAGCCGGTGAGGGCGATAACTCGGCAAAGGATTATCTCCATCAGGGGCAGTGTTCTGGCAGTAAAACCAGGTCTGATTCCAATCTTTGGGATGGCTGTGATGTTTTGCATGAGGGAAGTCAACTTCTTTCCTTTTCTGAATTGAAACGCCACCAAGCTCTCTGTTGGGTCCATCTGAGAATTCTGTACGGCGGTTCAAATGAAAGAAGTCCCGAAATAGCTCGACAGTTGGCTCTTCTTGAAGATAGACTTCGCAGAATACTTGAAAGTTGCATATATTGGACACAGAGTTCGGACCAATATCTTGCGGATGGAGTTGGAAGCTTGCGAGGACATCCCGGAATTTTTTTGATCCGGGCGGACTGTATCCCCGGTCTAAGTGTTGCATAAAAACAGTCACCTCTCCTTCTTGAGGTTCAGGTGGACATTCCGATTCTAGAACTCGCCAGTGGAGAACACTTCTTGAGGCTAAAGCACCAATGGTGACATAACCGTTGATTTGTGTTTTCGTGATCCGGGACGGAACCCTATTGCAAGCATAGAATTGTTTCGCTATTCCGGAAGGGGGGAACTGAAAGGAAAAACAAGTGCCGGTTTTACAATTTATGGTTTAAGGTCTACAATTTAGTGTTAAACCGGAGAAAAATACTATGCAAGGTTCAGTTGGCGGTTTAAGAGAGGGCTAATGATATATGGCGGATTGGCTGTCAAAGGTTAAACCGCCCATAGGCAGAAGGGCCAAGATTCAACATTTCTACTAAGTGTTGATAGAAACAGGTTTCACACAATGCTCAAATTTATTTGGATCTACCGCACGTCTGTAAGGCAATTTTTTCGGTGATCAATAAAAGCGTTAAGCAGAACAGGGAAGATCGTATATTCTACAGAAGAAAAGGAAGATCTACTAGCATTAAAAATGGATGCAGAATAACTACCGCATGAGATCTGCACTGCTATTGGATCAAAACTGCCGCGGCAGAAGGAAGGACGAAGAGGAAGAATGAACTGTACAGATGAGCTCGCGAACCCTAACATAGATTTAAAGATGAAGGAAACAGGAAACTTACCACTTTAGATCTACTGCGGAGGGGTGCGACGAGTCTCTGATCTGTTTCAGGTTGATGCAGCGGCCTTTGTCGATGCTGTTCTCAAGGGTTGCGGACGGCGGCAGAGCTTCAGAGGATGGGCGTCGCGAGGAAGAAGAAGGCACATAAGGGGAAGAGAGAGAAGGGCCCTCATGCCTTATTTATAGTGGAAAGAATAAATGGCAGGCGCGAGAATCAAGGATCCCGAAGCGGCAGAGTGGGTGCGCCTGTCGCCTCGATTTTCGGGATAGCCATTAAGTGAAGGAGGTCTTTTTAATCTTTTTATACAGAGATGATGTCATGATGGACCGTTGTTGTATTCAGAAGATGACATCACGTCGGTTTACAAAATTTACAGGAGAAGACAACATGGCGGTTTACGAAAATACATGAGGACGCTTACAAGATATCTTTGAAGTATTGAAGATTGACATGAACAAATTCAAATCAATCTGGGGCCTAATGTTGAGGATATAGCTACTGAGTGTAAACCGGCCAGGAGGGCCCGTTTCACCCTCGACTATCTTTGAAGCCCATGAAGATCCAGAAGATGGCGTTTTACAAACGAAGCTTAGAAGCCCGCGGCCCAAAGGCGGATTATGGCCCAAAGTGGTAAACCGCCATGACTATGTAAACTTGTAATATAAGTTAGGAAAGGAGAGACCGAGCCAGACACTTTGTATGAGTCGGCCTCGGGACTCTGTAGACCGGCCGGGCGTTAACCTGTGTATATAAAGGAACGACCCGGCGGCGGTTCTGGGACAACATGCAACAACTCGAGACTCAGGCAAGCGTATTTCGCTCCCTGGTCATCAAAACCCAATCAATCCCATCACCACTAGACGTAGGCTTTTACCTTCATCGAAGGGGACAAACTAGTATAAACTCCCGTGTCCCTTGTCTGGTTTAACCCCTTCAAGCTAACCCGTTGTGATGGCTCCACGACTAAGTCCTTTCATGAGGACATCTGACGTGTTAATTCCATGACACTGACCATAGTTAGGCCAGGGCTCTCCTGATAAAGAGAGAGACTTTAGTGAATTCAGAATGTCGCCGAAAGGAGAGTGCTGAAAGATGTCCGCGGCAGTGAACTCCATGATAGGCGCCCAATCGGATTCGATTGGCAGGGGCACGGAACACTACTACAAAAAGGGCTATAGATGGAATGGCCACTAATGGCGCACCTGTGATGTGGTGCGCCATTACTATATTCTAATGGCGCACCATGTCTCGGTGCGCCATTAGTAATATATTACTAATGGCGCACCTGGTGTGTGGTGCGCCATTAGTAGTTTTGAAAAAAACATAAAGATAAATTTTGTTACTAATGGCGCACCGTTGCATAGTGCGCCATTACTAATCAACATAGTAATGGCGCACCACATCCGTGCGTGCGCCATTAGTAGTTTTGAAAAAAAAAAATTGTTACTAATGGCGCACCATGTCTCGTGCGCCATTACTAGTTTTAACTAGTAAGGGCGCACATTCCCCTGGTGCGCCATAACTAACTTTTTTTCAAAAAAAAAATAAAAAAATATATCAATTTTTTTTAAAATTTTTTGTCAAAACTACTAATGGCGCACCGTGGTATGGTGCGCCATTACTAGTTGAACTAGTAACGGCGCACCATGCCACGGTGCGCCATTAGTAACTTGGCCACCACTTCCCCCGAATGCACCCCCCCCCCCCCCCCGTGTGGATCGCCTTTTCAGTTTAAAAAAAATAAAAGAAAATGATGGGAATGTCAAAAAAATAAAAGAAAATATGTTTCCCATGTGATATGTGCTCTAGTTTTTGGGAAAAATTACAAATATGAATTTCGACTTTATTTGCAAAATGTCTCTGGAAATTTGTAAAATGGGCATAACTTTTGCATACGAACTCGGATGAAAAAGTTTTTTATATGAAAAATTATCTACTCGAAAAGTTACATCAGAATTTAACTAGGCGAACCCCGTTAAACATTTTCAAAATCCCCAAAAACCTAACAGAAAAAAAGTTACGGGGCTTTCAAGATCTAGTGGCAAAAATATTCAAAAAATTTCAAAATTACTAGTGGCGCACCGTTGGATGTGGTGCGCCACTAGTAACTGAAAAAAAAATGGTTTTGAATTTTTTGAATTTTTTCAAAAATGATAGGTAATATGACCGGAAGTTTGAAATATTTTTCAAAATTTCATCATAGTCATGAACATGAACAAAGTCCAAGACATCAACAAGGTATAACAGGAGTTGATATGCTAGATATATCAACAAGTGCACGTGAAGTGAGCTGTCTTTGGGGTTGGATAGAACTACGAAGTTAAGCGTGCTTGGGCTGGAGTAGTGTGAGGATGGGTGACCTTTCGGGAAGTTTGACCATGGAGTGCGATTTGACCTGAGATTAAGCATATTGACCCGAGATTAAGCCATAGTGAACTGAGATTAAGAAAAATTTGAAAAAAAAAACTAACAAAAAAAATTCTGAAAAAAATTTGAAAAAAAGAATTTGAAAAAAAATTTTGAAAAAAAATTGAAAAAAAAATACTAATGGCGCATCACCGGGTAGTGCGCCATTAGTATGTCGCGGTTACTAATGGCGCATCCAGAGGTGGTGCGCCATTAGTATGCCAAAGCACCTGGGTATACATGGCCCCTGGGAGGCATACTAATGGCGCACCCTGGCCTATACTAATGGCGCACCCGCGGTGCGCCATTAGTATCTGGTACTAGGTGCGCCATTAGTAGGGGTTTTTCTAGTAGTGGAAGGTTCGGAGTCCGTAGAGGAGTCCGGCACCTTGGAGCCACGAGCTTCGCAAAGCACAGGTACGGTGTTCGGCTCGATCGCTATAGAGATTGCAGCCCCCGAGGCAGTGTCCAGCCACCCGTCCTCGATTGCCGCAGTCGGCTCCGAGCTAAGGGTCGGAGCGGACACCGGTGCGACCCCGAGGCAATCGCTTCGGTGGCGAGAGCTAGATCGTGCCCATCGAGACAAAGGCAGCAAGGCTTGGCTGTGGCTCGAACCCGTCGAAGATCAAGTCTCCGCGGACGTCGGTCGTGTAGTTCAAACTTCCAATATGACCTGATGGCCAGGAGCGTAGCTTTCAATCTGCTCCAGATGGCCAAGTGAATTGGCCCACAGTGCAAAGCCGCCGAATACGAAGATCTGTCCGGGGAGAAAAGTCTCACCCTGGACCGCATTGTTGTTGATGATCGGAGGAGCCATCGGGCCTAAAGATGACGACATTGCAGGAACTCTCAATGAAAGCACCAATGTCGGCGTCAAAACCGGCGGATCTCGGGTAGGGGGTCCCGAATATGCGTCTAGGCGGATGGTAACAGGAGACAAGGGACACGATGTTTCTACCCAGGTTCGGGCCCTCTCGATGGAGGTAAAACCCTAATCCTGCTTGACTGATATTGATGATATGGGTAGTACAAGAGTAGATCTACCACGAGATTAGAGAGGCTAAACCCTAGAAGCTAGCCTATGGTATGATTGTTGTCCGTCCTACGGACTAAAACCCTCTGGTTTATATAGACACCGGAGAGGGCTAGGGTTACACAGAGTCGGTTACAATTGGAGGAGATCTACATATCCGTATCGCCAAGCTTGCCTTCCACACCAAGGAAAGTCCCATCCGGACACGGGACAAAATCTTCAATCTTGTATCTTCATAGTCCAGGAGTCCGGACAAAGGTCATAGTCCGGCCAGCCGGACACCCCCTAATCCAGGACTCCCTCACCCGACCTTAATGTAACTTAAACCCTGCATAACTGAGGGCCGGAGGGCTCTGGCGAACTCTATATAAGCCACCCCCCTCCTCGGTGCTAAGGGTTCGCACCCCTGTAATTCATATACACATAATGCAGTCGACCGCCTCCGGGCTCCGAGACGTAGGGCTATTACATCCTCCGAGAAGGGCCTGAACTCGTAAAACTCGTGTGTATACAACTACTCCATAGCTAGGATTTTGCCTCTCCATTCCTAACCCCCTACATTACTGTCAGACTTAGAACCAAGACACCCTCCTCCCCTCCATTTAGGCATCATCATTAATGGCATAACCTAATACATGTGCATTCCATTGTAGAATCTGGAATATGCAATGTTTATGTTAGTTTTTACGTTGCACATGATGTTTAAATGCCCCTTAATTCCGATTAGTCAAGTGATGGTCTTTAAGCCTCCTTGTCGGTGTCAAAACTGGCGGATCTCGGGTAGGGGGTCCCGAACTGTGCGTCCAGGCGGATTGTAACAGGAGACAAGGGACACGATGTTTTTACCCAGGTTCGGGCCCTCTCGATGGAGGTAAAACCCTACTCCTGCTTGATTGATATTGATGATATGGGTAGTACAAGAGTAGATCTACCACGAGATCAGAGAGGCTAAACCCTAGAAGCTAGCCTATGGTATGATTGTTGTTCGTCCTAGAGACTAAAACCTTCCGGTTTATATAGACACCGGAGAGGGCTAGGGTTACACAGAGTCGGTTATAATGGGAGGAGATTTACATATCCTTATCGCCAAGATTGCCCTCCACGCCAAGGAAAGTCCCATCCGGACACGGGACAAAGTCTTCAATCTTGTATCTTCATAGTCTAGGAGTCCGGCCAAAGGTCATAGTCCGGCCAGCCGGACACCCCCTAATCCAGGACTCCCTCAGTAGCCCCTGATTCAGGCTTCACTGACGACGAGTCCGGTGCGCAGTTTATCTTCGGCATTGGAAGGCGGGTTCCTCCTCCGAATACTTTATAGAAGATTTCCAACACAAGGATAGTGTCCGGCTCTGCAAAATAATTTCCACACACCACCGTAGAGAGAATAACATTCACACAAATTCAACCTGCTGACACATTCCGTAGCGTGACATCACACCACGTCCAAGCCTTTATTCTAATCGTTTTTACTGTCCCACCTCAGCGCACTTAGCGAGGCGCTTTCCTTGTCACGTCTTGTTGAAGCAGAGATCGTGTCCCTTTTTCCGGGATTCTCATCAATACGGGCGTGGGTAACCCAACCATGCCATTAATTTACGGCGCTTGGGAGATAAGCGAGTTTTACCAGGCTGGTGGGGGCACATAGTTTCGTCCGCCCATATAAGAGGATAAGAATCCACCTTTTCCATCTACGCCTTCTTCCTCCTCAGCCTATCCATTTTCGGGCACTCGAGCTCCAGCGCCCAAGTCCGCTCTCCCCACCTCAACCTTCTCCAGCCATGTCCGGAGCGGGAGGCAAGTGGATGGCCTCCTCCGTTACGGAGGGACACATCAAGAAGCTGAGGAAGGCTGGATACTTGTCCAGTGACATGTGCACCGGCTTCCCGAAGAGGGACAGCTTATCCCCACCCCCAGGCCCCATGAGAGGGTGGTGTTCCTCACCCACTTCCTCTGCGGACTAGGTTTCCCACTTCACCCATTTGTCCGGGGACTCACGTTCTACTACGGCCTGGATTTCCATGATTTGGCCCCGAACTTCATCCTCAATATCTCGACGTTCATCGTCGTGTGCGAGGCCTTCTTCTGCATCCAGCCCCACTTCGGTTTATGGCTGAAAACCTTCAATGTTAAACCAAAGGTTGTGGGCGGCCGCCAAGCGGAGTGCGGAGGCTCCATGGTGGGCAAGATGCCCAATGTCACATGGCTCAAGGGCTCGTTCGTGGAGACCATAAAGGGGTGGCAATCGGGGTGGTTCTACATCACCGAGCCGCATGACCCTGAATGGGCAGCGGCCCCCGAATTCCGATCTGGTTTCCCTACACTGCTCACCTCCTGGAAAGAGACAGGCTTGTCGTGGGGTAATTCGGAGGAGCTGTTCGGACTCCAAACCTGCGTCCAAAATCTGGTGAGCAAGAAGCTCAAACTCATCGACATAGTCAAGGTCATGCTCATCCGCCGGATCCTCCCGTGCCAACAATGGGCTTTCAGCTTGCGGGAGTTTGATCCGGCACAACACCAAACCCTGAGCAGGCTCTTCGACACTACATACGAAGATGCCTGGAAGGTGCTATTCAAGGGCGCCGAGGCTCCCGCATCCTCTATCGAGGATCGCGGATTCAGCGCGCAGCATCAAGCCAGCGCGGTAAGCTATTTTGCCCTTTATGGGACACTTGTTTTCATTTTTCGACTCTATGCGGGATCTAAACTCCCTTACCTTTCACAGGATTGGCAGAGGACGTCCAGGCAGATCGACTGTCCGGCTCCCTTGCCAGAAGACCCAGCGGGTGCCCATTTGACGGGGCTGCTGGTTCCGGCACCTTACGTGGTGCTGAAGAAGAAGGCCAAGAAGAAGGCCACGGGAACACGAAGGAGTTCCCGGCGCCAGGTGGAGTCGGACTCATCGTCCGATGACTCCGAGGCGGACTCCTCCCGTGAAGACGCGGAGGAGGAAGAAGAAACCTCTCCCCCTCCAGCAGGGGGAGGAATAAAAAGGAAGGCCGCCCCAACTGGGGGGCTGGAGGGTCCAAAAAGGGAATGACCCTTCCTCCGGACTACTCCACCAACACCGACGACGGTGAAGAGGAGTGGCCATCCTGGGCCAAGCCCCTGGCAAAATCGTAAGTATCCGGATACCAGAGTAACTCATGGCGCTTTTTCATTGCACAGTACCTTCTAACGCCGAATATAATCATGCAATCCGCCCAAGGCCGGGCTCGACGCTTCATCGAGCGGTTCCCTGGGTTCGTCGGATGTGAACAACACTTCACTTCCGGCCGCCTCCTCTCCTTGTTCTGCGGATGATGCCGAGGTGGTGTCCCAGAAGTGGCCAGGCCAGGAGGAGGTGGTCCTGGAGGCGCCGCAAGGCGACCTCCCGGACTCCAGGCGAAAAGGGGATAAAACCCCAAAGGGCTCTAAGTCTGGCCCTAGGACGGACACCGCACCGGAACCTTCAACAGTTCTGGCATTCGGCAGGCGGCCCCCTACTAAGAAGGGCAACCTTGCGACGCCGGTGACCTTCGTCCAACCGGAGGCACCGGATAATCTCCTGGAGGTGCTTAACGGCGCCTCCATTGACGAGGAGCACTGCACTATTATGAGTGCGGTGATCCAGAAGGTTCAGTCCACTAAGAGCGGGCTGACCGAAGCCTGTGCCAGCCTTCTAACAGGCTTTGAGGTATGTATTTAAGATATCTAAAAATGTTACCGCATAGACAGTAGCCCCTGATGCTCAGTTTGGTGTTCGGAAAGAAAAGCTGAACTGAGGATCAAAAAGAAATACACATGACTCTAACATAAGTATGTCAATATGGGAATGCAGGCTGTTCTGCTGACCTCTGCCGCACTGACTGCGGAGGTCAATGCATTGAAGCAGAGTCTCGAGCGGTCCAAGGACGAGCTCGGCCTTTCCAAGAAGCAGCTCGAGGACAAGGAAGGTAAGTAATACCTTATGTAAGTATAAAAAGATGTGGTTGCAAAAAATGACAGGATCAACGTGGATATGCAGGGGCCACGAACGAGATGGTGACCCTGAAGGAAGCGCTGTCCAAGGCCGAAAACAATGCGGCCATGGAGCGTACCGAGCGAGAGAAGCAGGAGGCGCGGGTGGCGGTGGTGCAGCAAGTGGCTGTGCTCTCGTGGAAAAACACGAGAGTTTGGAGCGTGACTCAAAGACTCGAGAGTCCGAGCTCACCTCGGCGCTTGAGAGCGCCAAATCTGCCAAAGCCGAAGCCCAAAAAGCCCTCCAGGAAATTGAGGTGATGAAGAAGATAGCGGCGGGTAAAGCATTCTTTATGCAAAGCAAGCACGCAAAAGTGAATTACTTGTTACTTACCCGAGTCCGGAGTTCTCCAGGAGCATTCGCAGATCTTCCCCGGAGTGTGTCCGATGCTGCCGCATTCTACCGAGCCAAAGAGGGAAGCTTGACGGAGAAGGTGTTGGTCTCAAGATGCCGAGGCGGACACCCGGCAGCTTTTGAGCGACCAGCTGAAGCAGCTGGTCGAGCTCCATAAGGTGGCCGAACAGGCCATGAAGGGTCTCGCAGTCCGGCTGTGGCCTGGGGACGCCATGCCTGGGAGCTACTTCGGGCTGGTAAGGCGGCTGGTGGATGCTTGTCCAAGGCTTGAAGTCATGAAGCACTCAGTATGCATCGAAGGTGCCCGTAGGGCCCTTGCCCGTGCTAAAGTGCACTGGGGCAAGATGGACGCTGAGAAGCTTGTGACGGACGGACCACCGCCGGGCAAGGAGCACCGCAAGCCCGAGATGTATTATGAGGGCGTCCTGAAGGGTGCCCGCCGTATAGGGGATGAGTGCTCCAAAGATGTAATTTTTGAGTAAACTCGCATTTGTAATCCTGTACGCTGAAAACTTGTTCATATGCGCTAAGCTATGCTTTTGAATTTAAAATATTACCTTCTATGCGGCCGTTTATTAAAATTTGAGAGATGGCGAGTCGTCGGCTTCTACCCCCATGCTGCGAGTGCTGGGGTGTTCGGGATAAACTTGAGCGCTCTTTTTTCCATTATTGGGTACTTCGAGGGAGGCGCTCAACACAACGAACAAGGCAATCGGACTATAGTGCTTGAACACTCTCACTTAGCCATAGAATTCTATAATTTTAAATTTCGGCGAAGCCCCTAGTATTCGCAAGACCGAGTTCGGGGTGCTATCCACGCCTAGGCCGGACAAAGCCGACTCCTCGCTCTAAGCGGCATAAGTCTTTAGGGACTCGAAAACCTCTCGAACAAATGACCAGCTCTCGCCCTATCATGACAGTCAGTTTTAGCTTTCTCCACTGAGGTGCTTAGCCCGGCTCAACCGGGGCACAATCGCAGTGGTTCTCCCAGTGCTACCTTAGCCGATATAATGGAGTGTAACGCACCAAAACATGGGAGCCGGGAAAACCCAACTATTGACCCAAGACATGATTCGGAGCCGATGCATATAATGCTATAAGTTCGGGGTGCCGCACTCATGAGAGTGTTCGGACTTCTCACACCATATTCTGGGGTACGCAAGCCCCTGGTGTATTGGCCGTACCAAAGTGTACGGTTGCATAATGTCATAACTCAACATATTTTTAGAAAAAAAAAGGAAAACAATAATAGACAAAAGCTATATATTGTTTATTCGAAAAATCTGCGGTAAAAGCAGAACGATACAAATAGTGCGATAAGCAAGAGATGGGATGATTTAACATGTCCCCCTCCAGGGGCAAGCTGTGGGATGATATGTGAAACAAGTATACTGGTCGTTACAGAGACCACCTGGACACACGACGTAGCTTTTTGCTCCTCTGGCTGTTGCATCGTGTGTTCGGCGATTGTACTGCCGGACAGGCCTTCCGTAAGTGGAGTCCTCAAAGTAAGAATAAAGAATGACAATATCAGGAGCCCCTGGTGCGGTTGAGCCGCATTTTGGGCATGCCGTGGTCGTGCCCCTCCCCCTATGCCCATGGTATTTCCAGAGCGTAGTTATGTGTGCGTGGTACTGGTTTCGCAGTTTCGCGAGGGCTGGGGTTGGGGCCGCATTGCTACGCGTGCTCGGAACGTGCCAGACGGTCTTGTTGTAGGTTACTCCGGGCACGCTTGACGGTGTCCGGTCGTTTAATGGCCGGACTGGAGAATTGCCTTGAGAGGCTGCTTTGTACTTCCGCCGCGAGGGCCGCCAGATGCTCCTCCGCTCGAGAGAGCGCTCGGTGTTTCCATTGACCGTAATGACTCCTCGAGGGCCTGGCATCTTGAGCTTGAGGTATGCGTGAAAAGGCACCGCATTGAACTTTGCAAATGCGGTTCGTCTGAAAGCAAAGTGCATGATAGCCATCATGAACGGGACTATGTCAAAGATTAACTCCTCGCTTTGGAAATTATTCGGGATCCAAGACCACCTCAAGTGTAATCGAGCCTGCATAATTGGCCTCTACACCTGGTATGACGCCTTTAAAGGTCGCTCTTTGTGGGTTTAATCCTTGAGGGATCTATGCCCATTTTTCACTTGTGTCACGATAAAGGTGTTCAGGGCTGCTTCCGCCATTCCATAAGGACTCTAGTGAGGTGAACTGGCCAATAATTGGGTCTATAACCACGCGGCGAATCCGCCATGGCGGATGCTAGTGGGTGGTCCTTCGATCAAAAGTGATCGGGAAGGAGGACCATGGGTTGAACTTTGGGGCGTCTGGCTCCAACGCATATACATCCCCGAGTGCACGCCTGCCCTTTTGGGGATGTGGGTTGCGTATATCATGTTCACCGTCCGCACTTGTGGGGGAAACCCTTCTGTCCCCTATTGTTTGGTGGCCGGGGCTCCTCCTCGTCATCTCTATGCAGCCCCTTGTCAATGTTTTCAGCGTTTAACTTGCCTGCCTGCTTGAACACCCAACAATCCCTGTTGGTGTGATTGGCTGGTTTTTCGGGGGTGTCGTGTATCTGGCACGAGCGATCGAGTATTCGGTCCAAATTGGACAGGCCCAGAGTATTTCTTTTGAATGGCTTTTCCCGCTGACCGGGTTTAGAGCCTCTGAATCCGGCATTAACTGCCGTATCCTCAGCATTGTCACAGTTAATGCGGCGCTTTTGCTTGTTGCGACGCGACCTGCCAATGCTGTCATTGGTATCCGAATTACCAGGGATCTTGCTCATGTTATTACTACGAGCTAGCCAGCTGTCTTATCCCGCGCAAAAGCAGGTCATGAGTGTCGTGAGGGCTGCCATGGATTTCGGCTTTTCCTGTCCTAGGTGCCGGGCGAGCCACTCGTCACGGATGTTATGCTTGAAAGCTGCAAGGGCCTCTGCGTCCGGACAGTCGACTATTTAATTTTTATTCGGTAGGAACCTTGTCTAGAATTGCCTGGCCGATTCCTCTGGCTGCTAAATTATGTGGCTTAGGTCATCAGCGTCTGGTGGTCGCACATAAGTGCCCTGGAAATTGTCGAGGAATGCGGCTTCCAGGTCTTCCCAACAGCCAATTGACTCTGCTGGCAAGCTGTTAAGCCAATGCCGAGCTGGTCCTTTAAGCTTTAGTGGGAGGTATTTGATGGCGTGTAGATCATCACCGCGGGCCATGTGGATATGAAGGAGGTAGACCCCGATCCATACCGCAGGGTCTATTGTGCCATCATATGATTCGATGTTTACGGGTTTGAAAACCTCAGGGATTTGATGATCCATTACTTCATCTGTGAAGCATAGTGGGTGTGCGGCGCCTCTGTATTGGGCTATGTCACGACGTAGCTCAAATGAGATTTTTGTACTGTGTTCGGCCCGACCGGATTTACCATATCCGGCGTGACGGTTATCGTCACGTGTCGTGGGGCGCCCGCGCGATCCATAGATCGATCTTGTTTGACTTGCCCTGTCTTCCAATATATCTCGCAGATCTGGCGCATTTCCCCGTGTCTTGGTATTCTTTGAGAGACGTCGGGGTGCGGCTTGAGTGGAGGGCCGAGAGGCCTCTCTGTCGCGGCCACGAGGTGGCCGATCGGTCGCATCATGCGCTGGTGATGTAGGTCTTTGTGCTTCCTCCTCTAATCGGGGTAGCAGCCTGCGTTTTGGGTAGCTCTTGGAGGGGCGTTCGAGTTCGTACTCTTCAGCCCCAAGGACATCAGTCCATCTGTCAGCTAGCAAGTCTTGCTCAGCTCTAAGCTATTGCTGTTTTTTCTCGAGGCTGCTTGCTGTGGCCATAAGCCTGCGTTCCAACGCTCTTGTTCGACGGGATCCTCAGGCACGACAAATTCGTCATCGTCGAGGCTTTCCTCATCTTCGGAGGGAGGCATGTAATTATCGTCCTCTACCTCTCTGTCTGCCGCTCTCTCATGAGGGCTGGCTTCTCCATCCTCCTGTGCCGAATCTTGCTGGAGGGGATTGTCTTCGGCACTGTCCGGGGTGTTATTATCTCCCATGCTGGAATCGCCGTTTTTGCTGTGGCGGGATTTAGAGCGGCGCCGCTGACGCCGGCGCTTAGGCTGTTTCTTGGAGGGGTCATCCTCCGTTGTTCCATCACTGTTCCCTTCTTTTGGGGTGTCCACCATGTATATGTCATACGACGAGGTGGCCTTTCAATGCCCTGTAGGCGTTGGTTCCCGTTCGTCTCCTACATCGTCGTCCATACCGTCGATGTCTTCGGAGTCGAAGTTGAGCATGTCGGTTAAATCATCGACAGTGGCTACAAAGTGGGTGGTGGGTGGGCTTTGAATTTCTTCGTCGTCCTCATCCCAACGTTGTTGACCATAGTTCGTCCAGGGCTCTCCTGATAAAGAGAGAGACTTTAGTGAATTCAGAATGTCGCCGAAAGGAGTGTGCTAAAAGATGTCTGCGGTGGTGAACTCCATGATAGGCTCCCAATCGGATTCGATTGGCAGGGGCGCGGAAGGTTCGGAGTCCGGAGAGGAGTCTGGCACCTTGGAGCCACGAGCTTCGCAAAGGACAGGTACGGTGTTCGGCTCGATCGCCGTAGATATTGCAGCCCCCGAGGCGGTGTCCAGCCACCCGTCCTCGATTGGCGCAGTCGGCTCCGATCTAAGGGTCGGAGCGGACACTGGTGCGGCCCCCAGGCAAATGTTCGGTGGCAGAGCTAGATTGTGCCCATCGAGACAGTGCGGCGCGCTTGGCTGTGGCTCGAACCCGTCGAAGATCAAGTCTCCGCGGACATCAGCCGTGTAGTTGAAACTTCCAAATCTGACCTGATGGACAGGGGCGTAGCTTTCGATCTGCTCCAAATGGCCAAGCGAATTGGCCCGCCGTGTAAAGCCGCCGAATACGAAGATCTGTCCGGGGAGAAAAGTCTCACCCTGGATCGCATTGTTGTAGATGATCGGAGGAGCCATCGGGCCTAAAGATGAAGACACAGAGGAACTCTCAATGAAAGCACCAATGTCGGTGTCAAAACCGGCGGATCTCGGGTAGGGGGTCCCGAACTGTGCGTCTAGGCGGATGGTAACAGGAGACAAGGGACACGATGTTTTTACCCATGTTCGGGCCCTCTCGATGGAGGTAAAACCCTACTCCTGCTTGATTGATATTGATGATATGGGTAGTACAAGAGTAGATCTACCACGAGATCAGAGAGGCTAAACCCTAGAAGCTAGCCTATGGTATGATTGTTGTTCACCTACAGACTAAAACCCTCCGGTTTATATAGACACTGGAGAGGGCTAGGGTTACACAGAGTCAGTTACAATGGGAGGATATCTACATATCCATATCGCCAAGCTTGCCCTCCACGCCAAGTAAAGTCCCATCCGGACACGGGACGAAGTCTTCAATCTTGTATCTTCATAGTCCAGGAGTCCGGCCAAAGGTCATAGTCCGGCCAGCCGGACACCCCCTAATCCAGGACTCCCTCACTCCTTCTTTGCTTTTTTCTTGATATGTAAGATTTTCTCACACATCTGTTCAATTACTTGTTTGCATCAGCCATCCATACTAGGACTGTTTGGTTTGATTACTTGTTGTTCTTGACCTAACACTCTAAAAGACCTTTTCAACGATTTAAACACTAAGGGCTGCTGTAGTGGGGCCTTGTCTAACTCATAGGTGACATAAAGGTTTGGCTGTACACTAAAGTAGGCTCTCCAAGAGTACCTGGAGATCCAGTTTGAAGGTATGCCTAGTTTTTACATAGTGCAGACATAGTAAATGCTCATTTCGTTGTGTGCAAGTGCAAGAGATGCGGCATGTTTCATTATATGGTCTTGTTTTTTTTTTTGACTATATACTGCAAGGCAACAGCCTCATAGTCCTTTATTAAAGCAAAGTAGCAAAAGAGTTACAAAGTTACAAAAATGAACCAAGGTGAGGGAGAAGAGGCAACTTACAAAGAGGGTTTTAAGGTAGGGCCGCTATCCAAGAAGTTAGACTATTCCTATATTTACACTTGATTCTATGAACTAAAAGAGAAATGTGATGAATAAAATTTCTCCTCCAGGATCTGAAAGTAGGCAACTCATTTATGAAAATCTTCCCATTCCTCTGTGTCCAAATATTCCAAGTAGCCGTGAAAACTACCTCAGTAAAAAATGGGTGACCAAAGTCCTTCCTAGCAACGCAAGCCATCTCAAAAGTAGACTGGTTAGGACGAACACACCATGAGATACCCAAGTAATTCCATACACGTTAGCTGAAGTTGCAAACAAAGAAGAGATGAGCTCTATCCTCATGTGAAGCAGAGAGACACATAACACACGTGTCATCCTGGATTATCGAATGCCATCGCTGCATTATGTCCCTAGTGTTTAGACGATCCATCAAGAGGATCCATCCAAACACCTTGAACTTGAGTGTGCAAGAACATTTCTAGATCGACCCGAATATGGGATCAACCACGATGTCTAAAAAACAAGACAAGTAATAAATCCTTGAATGATAATCTCCAGATTTTGAAGGCCATTTCCAGACATCATCCCCCCCCCCCCCGAAGGTTAACCAAAGGCATTAAAGCCTAGAGCTGATTGAATTCCTTGAAGGCCTCAACAGAAAAAGGCATGTGAAAATTGTCGGTCGGTGTTGGGGATATGACTATTTGTGTAAGCCGCCCAGGAGGGGCCGGGTTACGCAAAGAGAGATTCATCAGAAGAAGCCCAAGACCAAGCATGAAGATGGCGGTTCAATAAAGGGTCTAAGGCCCATCAGCGACTTAAGGCCCATAGTGATAAACCTCCATGATGGCATGACTTGTATTGTAAGGTAGAATTAACTAGTCACCGAGCCGGACATTGTCTATAAGCCGGCCGGGACTCTGTAAGCCGCAGGGCGTCAACCCGTGTATATAAGGGGACGACCCGCTGGCGGTTGAGGGTAAGAAACAACTCATCGAGAACCGGGCATAGCGTATCTCGCTCCCTGGTTACCGAAACACCAAGCAATAACAACCCAACTAGACGTAGGCCTTACCTTCACCGTAAGGGGCCGAACTAGTATAACCCTCTCGTGTCCTTTGTCTCGATTAACCCCTTTAAGCTTCCTGGTTGCGATGGCTCCACGATTAAGTCCTTGCAAGAGGACATCTGCCGTGACAATTCCACGACAGTTGGCGCCCACCATGGGGCCAGCGCATGGTGGATTTGAGTTCTTGAAGGGCAGCTTCAAAGGGCTCAAGGGATATGCAGTGGGCCGGATGACCAAGAGTCGTCGCGGCAAGATCTACATCGACAACGAAGGCTAGGGCCCCGACGCCGACTCAATTGAGTACGGGTACCGGGTCCCCTTCGACGGAATCCACGTCTTCATAGGCTGGATTGGTGAGCCGGACCCTGAGCCGGACAACTGCACCGACCTCGTCGAGACGGCTCAGCGTGCGATACCCGCCCCAGTCCAACCCGGCATGAAGCGTGCCTTCGTGGGCTGCATCCATGGAGAGGAACTTTCTAAAGGATCTGAAGATGATGGTGAGACAGTCGTCCTCTTCGACAGTGATTCCTCTGCCGGTTCAACAGATTCGCTATATCAAGTACAGGAGGGCATGCTTGGGGGCTGTTCCGACGGTTCTAGTATTCCGGACTCCTATGAGCCGCCAAGATGGGCAGGAGTCTTCATGGCTGGTACTCAACCCGGTCAAAACTCAACGGCTGCAACAGCAATAACGTCCGGGTCAGGAGCGGCTGGGGCAGGAGGCCCTGTGCGTGTCAGGACCCCGATTCCAAGTCACATCGATCTAGCCGGTAACACCTCATATCACTTTGCGACCTCACACACGGTATTCCCACGGGTGTCGCCTTACCATGGCCCGGGATCGTTTGCGCCTTTTGGCTCACGTATATGATAGTGTAGCTAGCATCCATATGACAGAGAACTCGGGCCGACATGGCTAGTCGTGAACCCAAAGCGGCACTAACCCATGGGGACAGGCATACATGAATCAACTTCGAGCATGTCGGTCGGCGTGTGAATCCGGGCTGTATGGGCTAACAGGACTCCGGGAACCCGGGCTGTAGCAGGCTAGGTAGGACTCCGGATGTCACTGCGTGACATTTCCCCGAAGGGACAGACACAGGAATGAAGTGAAACACATGCCGGCCAGTCAAGTGTCCAGAGCAGTAGCGCTGGGCTAGCAGGACTCCGGTGAACTGCCAGAAGCGGACTACTATGGCTCAAGGAAGCACTAGACTACATTTCCCCATAAGAGAGGCTACCAAGGATAAACAACTAGGTTGTCGGATCCCACACATACCAAGCATTTCAATCATACACACAATATGCTCGATATGTGTAAATACAACATGGCATCACAACATAACTCTACGACTCAAGTATTTATTCATTAGGCTCCGAGGAGCGAGATATTACAAACATGGGTCTCATGACCCAACATTCAGAGCATACAAAAAACAAGCACATGCGGAAGCTTAACTTGTCTGAGTACAGACATCTACAAATGAAAAAGGCCGAGAAGCGACTATCTACTGAGATCTCCGCCGAGGGCACAAGATCGTAGCTGAGGTATCAAGCTAAACGTCGAGGTCCACACGGAACTACTAGCGAGACTGGCATCTCTCTGCAAAACATAAAATAAGCAAACGTGAGTACAAATGTACTCAGCAAGAATTACATCAGAACTAACTACATATGCATCATTATCAACAAAGGGGGTGGTGGAGTTTGACTGCAGCATGCCAGCTTTGACTCGGTGGCTATCCCGAACTACGACGCAAGTGACTCTTTTGAGGTGGCGCACGAGTCCACATATTCACCATATCAATACACCACTATGGACCTGATCCCGCCTTCCCACGCTAACGCCATCCATAGCACTCACGCTTATCTTGCGCATTTTAGAGTATCCACTTTCACTTGTCTATGAACTGCATGTGCAACCCGTAAGTCCTTTTCATGGACACGGCTATTCGAATAGATTATATTAACCGTGCATGGGTGTACTTCTTCACACACGCTCTCGCCACTTACCACCATGTACACGTCATGTATCTCGGCAACCTTCAAGCGGAAGCCTGGCGAGGGAGTCGGCCACGGCCTACCTAAACACTCAAGTCCCTAATCCAGGTTTATTGCCTATTCGGGTTCCATCTGCAGGGAGTCCGGCCGAGGTTTCCACTAACGGCCCCGAACGATGTGTGCAGGGTTCCCGAGACACCAAACGGGCGAATCGGTACACCGTGCCACGTGCCTACTGCAACACAGCCCACCCCTAAGGTCAGCGCTGCGTGCGGCCCCCAGCATGCTACAAACACCAGAAACTACTTTGCAACTCCCGGACAGAGGACATGGGTGGTTAAGAAGCCGAGAGAGTCAATTAAGGATCCCAATGTGTGGTAGTAACTGTTTCATGGATCGAAACACGTAACTCAGGCCTCGAGGACGGCAGAAATGAGACAACCCACCATGTACTCCTACATGGCCTCTCACCGCTACCTTTACCAAATCGTGTTCACGCACTTAGCTCACACACAGTAGGACATGTTCACACACCATTCCAATTCATTCTCGATGAATCAGACCTGACTCAACTCTAAGAAGTAGCAGGCATGACAAACAAGCATGAATGAGTAGGCACAACAGGGCTCAAACAACTCCTACTCATGCTAGTGGGTTTCATCTAATTACTGTGGAATGACAGTCATGCAGAGAGGATAAAGGGGTTCAGCTACCGCAGCAAGTAACAGATGAATCGTTGTTGTCCTAATGCAGTAAAAGAGAGCAGGAGCGAGAGTGGGATTGTATCGGAATGAACAAGGGGTTTTGCTTGCGGCACTCCTGAAGATATTATAGCTCTTCATCGGTGTCATCGAACGCATCGGAACCACGCCTATCGAGAGGGGACAAACACCGCAATGAGAAAGAACACAATCAATGCAATGCCACAATATGATGCATGATCATGACATGGCAATATGCTGTGATTTGAGCAAATGCATCTAGCTATGATTTAAATGAAGTTGGTTTGAATACATGATTCAAATTCCAACTCCATATATGATTATTTAAATGCCCTTTATTTGTTTTGTCCAAAACAGAGGACAATCATTGTTCAAACATGCATGAAAATGGTACATATGGATTCCTTGAATTTTTCTGATAATTTTTCATATATAAATTATTTAATTTGGAGTTACGGTTGAATTTCTATGAATTTTAGAAGTTTAGATCATTTTCTGGAATTTCCTGTATAAGAATAAATCCAGAAACAGATTTACTGCATCAGCATGACATAGGTGTGATGTCAGCAGGTCAATTGGGTCGGCCAGGTCAAACCTGACCTGTGGGACCCATACATCAGTGTCTCAGTCTGGTTTGGGTGTATGACAGGTGGGAACGGTCAACATTGACTTGACCGAAGTCAAAGCTGACACGTGGGGTCCACACGTATTAGTACTAATCTTAACAGAAAATTGGACTAACCTAACTATGCTCGGGGACCCACATGTCATTGACACAGGTAAAACTAAACATGATTAGCGCCTTAATTAATGGTGCCACGTCAGCACGCCGGCGGTTAGACGACGACGGAGTGGCGCTATGTGCTGCGGTTGGACGCGTGAAGAGCACCAGGAGGTAGCCCATGCCCGCGCGCATCCAGGGGGACCAACGGGAGGGCGTGGGGTGGCCGGAGTTCGCCGGAAGCGACCTCATGGCGGCGGCCGGAGCTACGGGTTCGAGCGGCGCGACGCTACGGTGTACGGGAGAGAGAGGTGAGCAGTGCTATGGCTTCCTAGGAGCACGCTGAGCACAACTACGTGCTTGGTTGGGTCAGGCGAGGTTGCTGGCCATGGCGGCGTATTTAACGCGGTGGTGACGAGCTCCCGGCTCAACGGAGCTCGCGGTTAGTGGAAGAATTCGCAACGGGAGAGAGGGGTTCGTGCGGGCGCCACAGCCGAGGCTAACGGAGGGTTGGCAGCGCTGACGGCCGGTGGGCGGCGAATCGACGCCGAGGATCTCCGGGCACCGAGGTTGAAGAAGACGTCGGGGACGGTGTTGGGGTGCTTCCCCGGTTGCTTGGCTCGGCATGGATGAAGAAGACGATGATGCGGAGCTCAAGGTCTCATCAGCAGGGCGAGGGGTGGTTGGTGGCCACGGCTACGGCGGTCGGCGGCAGCGAGCATGCTCGGGCGTGAGAGAGAGAGCTAGGAAGAGGAGAGGAGAGTACTGGGGAGAGTGAGCGGGTCCGGGGAGCGCGTGGCGCCCAGACGTGACGATCGGGCGGAGGGACAAAGTGTGCAGGAGGGAGGAGCTGGCGCTGGCGCAGTGGTGGCTGGGCGTGGCACGCACCTGCCTCCTCTGGCGGGAGGAAGACGACAGGGGAGGGGGGATAGGTGGGCTGGGCTGGCCAGCTGGGCCGGCCAAGAGCCTGAAGGCTGGGCCACAGAGCTGGTCGCAGGTAAGTCGGCCCAGGTAAGCCTTTTCCTTTTTTTGTTTAACTTTCTATTTTCTGACATTTGTTTTGATTTAATAAAAATACTAAATCATTTTATTTTCTTATGCCCATTTTTGTAGGAGCTAGTTATATTATTCCAGAGCTCCTTAGTAAATGGCATAATTTTTGGACATATATTATATATATAACATATATATATCCAATGCAAATAGCTATGCATTAATTCCAAATGCACAAAATAAATGCTTATGAGCTCCTAAAAATATTAGTTTGATTTTTATCTCTGCCCATTATTTTCAGAAAGCAACATGAACATTTTCTTCGGTCTTTTTGGAGCAATTTTTATCTGGGTCATTTCCAGAAATGATTCTGAGGGTTTCACAAATCCTCATTTCAAATTTAAATGGAATTTAAACATGATGCAGACATGACTAGCTAGTCTACGTCATACCAGAACTAGGGATGTGACAGTGCGCCCGCCGGCTCATGTGCTGATGGACCTTATGGATAAGCTGACGACCCTGTTAGCCGCCACGGTTATTCCCGCAAATCAAGATGAGCATAACGCGGAGGTGGCAAAGGTTCATGAGGAGATAGCCCGGGCCAAGGAGGCCTTGGCAGCTGAGGACACCAGGTTAGCTACAGAGCGGGCGGCTTTGGATGCACGGGCGCAGCAACTCCAGTAGAGGCTTTCCAACTTAATATGAGCCTAGACGCATCTAATGAGGTGATGAGGAGGAGACATCAGAAAACCCAATCCCGTTTGCCTCCGGTTGATGATCCTCGGAATCTTTTTGATACACCCGGAGCCGGCACCAAGAACTCCGGCCAGATGCAAATCAGTTTATGACAGCCGGAACAGGAGGACCGGCTCAACCTTGGGAGATGGCACCTCCTCATGGGAACATGGCACCTCCCCGTTACGTACCGATACCGCTGGGTCACTTCTCCAACCCCATGGAGAACTTGATCACAGCATCAGCATGTTTGGCGGCTCTCCTTGTGGACGGTGA
This sequence comes from Aegilops bicornis, assembly GCA_021605145.1. Lineage (NCBI taxonomy): Eukaryota > Viridiplantae > Streptophyta > Magnoliopsida > Poales > Poaceae > Aegilops > Aegilops bicornis. The sequence continues at coordinate 690,593,770 of CM038671.1, read as the reverse complement.
CGATCCAACAGCAGTATAGACTCGAAGGATCAGAGACCTCGTCTAGACAGCCCTGGCTCAGCAAGAGACTTATTCCTACAGCCGGGACATGATTCATTCAACTCCTCCGCCTTGGTTAGCCCCGGTTCGTCCAAACAGGAGTCCGAGTTATAGCAGGCACATGGAGTCGGAAGCTTTGTCAAGCAACGCCCAGCGCCATAACCAACCCGGTGGATATAACCCGGTGTAGGACCGGGTGCGACAGGAGGACCAGCAGGCGGCTCAACTAGCTACTTAGCAGGTGGCTCAACAGGCTTTTCCGGATTATCCGACGACCTCTATTGAAGCGGGAGTGGCCACCAGGACGGGTGGTGTTCCTTGTTTAGTGCCGGCTTTGCACAATGTGCGTCTGCCCAAAGACTTTAAGGGACCCCTAAAGGTACCGAATTACACGGCCGACTTACACCCCGGATTGTGGATAGAGAGTTATGAGATGGCCATGGAGTTGTTGGAGGTCAACGACGCTGCAATGGCTAAGTACTTCACCATGATGCTAGATGGGACGACCCGGTCTTGGTTAAAGGGTTTACCGGCCAATTCCATCAGTTCATGGGCGGAGCTGAAGGCCCGATTCATCCAGAACTTCAAGGACACTTGCAAGCAATCTATATGTCGATTGTAGACTTGACAAATTGTAAGCAGGAGGAGGGTGAATCCACGACTCATTGGGTGCGCCGGGTCAAGGAGATAATACATTTGTCTGACAAGATGGATGCCGGCTCTACAGTCCTCATGTTGGAGAAGAATTGCCGTTTTGTGCCGCTGAGACAGAAATTGGGGTGCTTTAAGCGTGATTGCAATGATATGGGTACGCTGATGGCAGCTTTAGTCAAATACGCCGACTCTGATAGTACCAAGGATCCCGCGTCTGATGAGGAAAAGTTGACCTTTCTTAGGAGTAGCATCTTCAAATAAGTAACCCTTCATGTCTTCAAATAAAATAACAGAACAATATAACTCAAAACGGTAATATAACCAAGAAATCATACAAAACATTAAAACAGTGGAAACTACGGCAAGGTTTTGACATCATTAAACCCACCCACATGATTGAAATAAAAAAACATAACTCTGCATATGCAAAGACAGAAGGCATAACAGAGAAAAAAATTATTATAAAGAAATTAGTTGCTGACATTAAGCTTGCACATTTAATAGGTCACACCTTTACTGCTGGCCGGATATAGCGTTGCAACTCTATTTTGGGGTCACTGCCATACTCCATGACATCATTAGGCTGATGGTTCTGAACCTGTAGAAAGCAATATAATTCACACAGACATTAAAAAAAGGCTCAATCAGCACTCCAGAATTAATTGAACGTGGGGAGGCAATTGTCAGGGCCAACCTTGGGTAAATCATATATTGCATCTTCGAGGACAAGAGCTTTTTTCAAGTGTTTATTTGCTGCTTCCTCGTAAGCAACGAGACATCTATGAGGACAGAACATCATTTTAGTAGGATGTAACAATCATTAGTCTTCGAGAAGAATGATATTAAATAACATAGTGGTTCGTGATGTATTTTCGCATCGAAAATGCATTTGGCACTAGTCCTCGCTAACAACATCATGGGTGGGAAGCGGGAACTTCGGAAGTGCATTGGTGTAGTTGATTATCTTCTGCTCAAAATTTTGCTGCTATAATGTTGTATGATAATGTTGTAAGGGTACTAATTGGTCTCTTCTGCTGCTTATCAGATATGGGGGGAAGCAGCCACCGCCGCTCTGCCACACCGCAGTACGAGTTGGATGCTACCGAGTTCTTTAGTATCATACTTGGGACTTCAGTATCATCCATGACGCAGGTATATAAAAGGAGAGATCTCCCCTTCACCCATCTCATTATGATATCTGTTGTTTGCTACATCACTCATTGTCCCAAACTGCAGAGTTGTCATCGACTGTTTATGAACATGCTAGGTGAAGATCCGCCAAATAATGTGAAGCTGCGACAGTCGGCAGCGGGGTTTCAGAGGGCTGGGATGTGGAGTTGGTGATCAAGGAGGGCCACATGTACTTGTATCGTGGGTGGGAGAAGTTCTATCGCCTTCACGACCTGCGGCTCGGGTACTTCCTCCTCTTCGTGCACGACGACGCGCCACCATGCTCATCGTGAAGGTGTTCAAGCGACTATGTATGATGCGCCACGCCGACGATGATGATGCCAAGACGCTCGCCTCTTCTTATTCCTCTACATTTGGCTTTGTCTCACATCAATTGTTAACGGTCATTGTTGCATTTGGACAAGCAATGGGAGCAGCAAGAATGACAGCTACAGCCAAAGCAGCAGCGATTATGGCTGTAGCAAAAGCAACAGCGATTCTGGCTTTAGCGAAAGCAGCAGCGATTCTGGCAGCAGGAAAGACAACAAGAAGGATGATCCGGACTGGAGTGGGGAGAAGAGGAGCAGAGTGGGGATGAGGAGCTGCAGGATGACGATGGGCATCAGGCTGAGGGTGACCTAGCGCTGGTGGTCGCTGACCAAGGGCAAGAGATGGTGGTGGCTGACCATGGGCAAGAGATGGTGGTTGCTGACCATGGGAAAGAGATGGTGGTGGCTGAGGATGACCTAGCGATGGTCGTGCCTGGCCCCGCCTGAAGGTGGCCTCGCGATGGTGGTGGTGCCTGACAATGACCACGCACCAGTGGTGGCACCGGCGATCCCACAGCTGGGCGACATGACCACACCAATTGTGGTAGAAGACTACATCCCACAGCTGCCTCCACCGCCTCGCCGCTCTTGGCGCCTCAGGCTGAGGAAGGAGAAGGAGAAGAACAATGAGAACTGAACTATGTCAGGTATGTTAGATCTCCAAAATGATATATATATATACTTAGTTACCTATGTTATCTCTAATATGCTTAGTTTCCTATAGGTTAGCTCCAAAATTACTTATGTTAGCACAAAATGATCAAGTTTACAAAATAAGCTTATAGTCTTCTTCTTATTCTTCTTCTTTTCCAAAATGACATATGTTAGCTTCATTTTACCTAAGTTGGCTCTAATATGCTAACTTAGAGCTTATATGCTTAGTTTCCTATAGGTTAGCTCCAAAATTACTTATGCTAGCACAAAATGATCAAGTTTACATAATAAGCTTATAGTCTTCTTCTTATTCTTCTTATTCTTCTTCTAATATTCTTCTAAAGTTCTTCTTCTTCTAGTATTCTTCTAGTCTTCTTCTTCTTCTTCTTCTCTTCTTCTTCTTCTTCTTCTTCTAACTTCTTGTTTATCATTTTGCAGATTTGATTTAATTCAGGGAAGCTTGCATGAATGGAGTGCTTCTTTTCCATTTGTGTTTTTATTTTGTATCAATGTGAAACTTTTGTGAATTGATGGATAATGGCATTGGATGAACAATGTGAAACTTTTGTAATATGTAACGATGGAACTATGTGTTGGCTATGTATGTATATATGATGAAACTTGTGTGTTGGATATGATTGTTATATGGATGCTTGTTGTATATATATGTGTTGGATATCTCATATGTGAAATAGTGACCTGAGATTAAAAAAACGAAAAAAATTAAAAAAAATGTTACTAATGGCGCACTATGGGCAATACTAATGGCGCACTACGTGGTGCGCCATTAGAACACCAGATACGAATGGCGCACCAGTGGTGCGCCATTAGAATTTAATTCAAATGGCGTGATGCTAGTGGCGCACCAGTAGTGCGCCATTAGAAGGCAAAACTGGTGCGCCACTAGCATGCCTTTTCCTAGTAGTGGGTGGGTCAGGCCCATCTCTGGAACAGTTACTCAATGAGCCCTGTCCGAGACACGACACCCAGGAGAGGCCAGCCACTCATTTATGGAAGGATTGCGCGATCATGAAGGCTTTCAAGAATTCCAACATGTTTGATGGCAATCACGGATAGGGCGGCGGCTAAGGTTCCGGCTTTCAAGGAAATCAAAGTGGCTATAATCAACAGCAGTCTGGTCAAGGGGGACAGCAGTAGCAGCAGTCAGGTTATCAAAGCCATCCGAAGCAGCTGAATGGTGGGCAGTATCATGTGTTCACCACTAATTTGTGCAAACGTGACCAGAAGGTTCATAAGAGGGCCGTGAATTCTGTTGAGCCGGCGGTTCCCCGTTATTTGAGGTGGTCGGAACAGCCCATTGTATGGAGCAGGAAGATCACCTCCGGTTGATAATCCGGGTCAGTTGGCCTTGGTGGTAGCACCTCATGTTGGTGGATATAAATTCACTAAGGTGCTCATGGACGGAGGAAGCAGCATCAATATTCTCTATTATGAGACCTTTCGCCGCATGGGGTTGACTGATAAGGACTTGAGGACGTCCAACAACATCTTTCATGGAGTGGTGCTCGGTAAGTCGGGCGTACCTGGGCCAAGGCAAGATTGAACTGGAAGTGGCCTTTGGAGATGAGTATGATTCTAGAGCTGAGAAATTAACTTTCGAGGTGGTCAAAATCAAGAGTCCATATCATGCTCTGTTTACTCGGTCGGCTTATGCCAAATTCATGGCACGGCCGTGCTATGTTTATTTGCAGCTTAAGATGCCGGGTCACAAGGGCACCATCACTGTGCATGGAACTCGAAAGGTAGCCCTGGAATGTGAGGAGGGCGACGCGGCTTATGCTGAGTCTGTTTGTGCAGCAGAGGAGCTGAAGTTTTATCAAGACAATGTTGACCCAGCGGATATGACCTCTCTAAATAAGCCAACCACCGAGCATGACCCGGTGATGAAGTTTAAGTCGGCTGATGAAACCAAGCTTGTTGATTTCACTCCAGGCGATTCGTCTAAGTAGTTCAGTATCGGTGCCAATTTGGATCCTAAATAGGAAAGCGCGCTCATCGAGTTCATCCGTGAGAACCGGGACATCTTTGCATGGAAACCTTCTGACATGCCGGGTGTACCGAGAGAACTCGCTGAGCACACTCTCAATATTGATCCGAAGTATAAGCCGGTCAGGCAGTTTCTTCGATGGTTCAACGAAGAGGGACGGAAAGCTATTGGAGAAGAAGTCGCTCGGCTCTTAGCAGCTGTTTTTATTGTGGAGGTTTTTCACCCGGAGTGGTTGGCTAACCCGGTGCTTGTGCTCAAGAAGAATGGCACCTGACGGATGTGTGTGGATTACACTGACTTAAATAAGGCTTGTCCGGCTGATCCCTTTGCTCTCCCCCGTATTGATCAAATCATTGATGCTACGGCGGGTTGTGAGCGTTTGAGCTTTTTAGATGCTTACTCTGGTTATCATCAGATCAAAATGGCAGTTAAGGACCAGGAGAAGACGGCGTTCATCATTCCGTTTGGAGCTTTCTGCTATGTATCTATGCTGTTTGGGCTCAAGAGTGCCCAGGCGACTTATCAGCGGTGTGTACAGAACTGTCTCCACGATCAGATTGGGCGCAATGTTCATGCTTATGTGGATGACATCGTGGTGAAGTCCAGAGAGAAGGAAACTTTGATATCTGATTTGAAGGAAACCTTTGATAATCTCCGGGTTTATAAGATGATGCTTAACCCGGCCAAGTGTGTATTTGGTGTACCTACAGGCAAACTTTTGGGATTTCTGGTCTCAAACAGGGGCATTGAAGCTAACTCGGAGAAGATCAAGGCGATTACCTCTTTGGCTAAACCGGCGTGCATCAATGATGTTCAGCGACTGGCGGGTCGTGTTGCTGCTTTAAGCCGGTTCATAAGCCGGTTAGGTGAGAAGGCCCTACCGCTGTATCAGATGATGAAGAAGACGGACACTTTTCTCTGGAGTGATGCTGCTAATACCGCCTTTGAAGACTTAAAGAGGCAGTTGTCTGAGCCGCCGGTCCTTGCGGCTCCCATTGATAATGAGCCGTTGCTGTTATATGTGGCTGCTAACTCACGAGCTGTCAGTGTTTCCATTATGGTGGAGTGCAAGGAGACTAGCAAGGAGCATCCGGTTCAGCGTCCGGTTTATTACATCAGTGAGGTGCTCATAGAATCCAAGCAAAGGTATCCGCATTGGAAGAAGCTTGTTTACGGAGTGTTTATGGCAAGCCAGAAGTTGAAGCAGTACTTCCATGGTCATCCTATAACTGTGGTAAGCTCTGCCCCCTTGGGAGACATCATCCAGAACAGGGAAGCCACAGGACGAGTCGCCAAGTGGGCCATTGAGCTTGGGCATCATGATTTGAAGTACATGCCACGTACCGCCATTAAGTCTCAAGCCTTGGTGGATTTTATCAATGATTTGACAGAGTTACATGCACCTGAGGAGAAGCCAGATAACACATATTAGACTATTCACTTCGATCGGTCAAGGCAGTTGGAAGGCTCGGGGGCTGGAGTCATTTTAACTTCCCCCAGAGGTGACAAATTTTGTTATGTGCTCCGGCTTATGCTTCCTTGTACTAACAATGCAGCTGAGTATGAGGCCTTACTCCATGGTCTTAGGATGGCCAAAGAGATGAATTTGAGCCGGGTAAGGCGTTTGGGTGAATTGGATCTTGTGGCTCAACAGGTGTCAGGCAAGTGGGATTCCAAGGATCCCCTTATGGCGGCTTACGGTCGTGAAGTTGATGCTGTGGCTGGTCACTTCAAAGGTTATCAAGTGGAGCACATTGATCGAAGAAAGAATGAGGCGGCTGATGCTTTAAGCCGGCTGGGATCTTAGCGTAAGCCGGTGCCGCCTAACACCCTTCTCGATGTTTTGCATAATCCTTCTGTCAAAGTACCTACAGAGGAAGAATTAGCAGTGCCAGACCCGGAGGCACAGCTGGTGGTAGCTCTTCGCGTCATCCCGGATTGGACAGTGTCATATTTGGCCTATATGACCCGGGGAGAATTGCCTGAGGATGAGATTTTGGCGAGACAAATCATCAGGCGGTCCAAATCTATGACGATTGTTCATGGCGAGTTACATCACCGCAGTGTCACTGGGGCGTTTCAACGTTGTGTATCGCCTACGGAGGGTCAGGAGATACTTCGTGAGATCCATGAAGGAGATTGTGGTCATCATGCCGGCTCGAAATCTTTTGTGGCCAAGGCTTTCTGTCATGGTTTCTACCGGCTGATGGCTCATGCTGATGCGGAGGATCTGGTTAGCAAATGTGACGGATGTCAAAAATTCTCACGACGAGCTCATGTGCCGGCTCAAGAATTGAGGGTGATTCCAATTACTTGGCCGTTCGCAGTCTGGGGGCTCGACATGATTGGACCTTTCAAGAGGTCTAAGGATAAAAAGACACACCTCTTGGTAGCAGTGGATAAGTTTACAAAGTGGGTTGAGGCAGAGCCTGTCAGTAAGTGTGATGCAGCCACGGCGGTTCAGTTCATGAAAAAGGTGATCTTTCGTTTTGGTATTCCACACAGCATCATAACAGATAATGGCACTAATCTCTCCAAAGGTGCCATGGAAGAGTTCTTTCAGTGGTAACATATCCGGCTTGATGTTTCGGCTATTGCTCATCCTCAATCCAATGGTCAAGCAGAGAGAGCTAATCAGGAGATCTTGAAGGGTATCAAACCCCGGCTCTTGGTTCCCTTACAGCGGACTCCGGGTTGTTGGGTGGAGGAGCTACCCTCCGTGTTATGGAGTATCAACACTATGCCTAACAGATCTACAGGTTACACACCTTTCTTCATGGTGTACGGAGCGGAGGCAGTCCTGCCAAGTGACATCCGGCACGACTCACCCTCCGTAGCGGCTTACGTTGAGGCTGATAACGAAAAAGCTCGTCAGTATGCACTTGACTTATTGGATGAGGAGCGAGACTTGGTGATAGCCCGCTCAGCGATTTACCAGCAAGACCTACGCCGGTATCACAGCCGCCGGGTTAGAAGCAGAGCCTTTCAGGAAGGCGACTTAGTGCTCCGGCTCATCCAGGATCAGTCTGATATGCACAAGCTATCTCCTGCTTGGGAAGGACCCTTTGTGGTCAGCAAGAATCTGAACAACGGGTAACACTACCTCATCGATGTTCGAGAGCACAAAGACTCACGTAAGTCGGAGGAAGAGACCCACCGGCCGTGGAACATTTCTCATCTTCGGCCTTACTATACTTGAGCCACCGGCTCTCAAGATGTATATATTTTGTATATATTATATAAAGCAATAAAGCAGGACCTTTGTCCTTTTCACCCTCAAAGATTTATATGTCTTTTTTATCAGATGGTGGAAACAACCAACATGGAACGGTTCATATCTGAATCCGGCTTTCCCTTTGGTTCGGCTTATGATCATATCTGAATTTAGCCATGATCACTTGGGGGCTTCCTGCTCAAAAATAGGTCATATTCGAACCAAAGAGAACATAGCTACTGATACCCACTTGATCGGTGTCGGATTTCAGGTTCCGGCAGACCCTTGAGGTTCGAACACTGGGGTGCGTGCGGAGATTCGCCCTCTACATACCTGCACCCCGCCGCCTCGCTAAGATCTAAACTACGAAAGGAACAACACAAGAGACACAAGGTTTATACTAGTTCGGGCCACCGTTGTGGTGTAATACCCTACTCTAGTTTGTGGTGTGGTGGATTGCCTCTTGGGCTGATGGTGATGAATAATACAAGGAAGAACAGCCTCGCGAGGGTCTGTTCTTGGCCGGGGCGATGAACTGCTTGGAGGAGTTCAGTCTCTCTCTCTCTCTCTCTCTCTCTCTCTCTCTCTCTCTCCCTGGGATCCAGCTCAAGCTATTCCTTATCGGATCAAGATGCCCCTAGCTCTGTGTGTGGCTAGTCCTATATATAGGCGAAGGCCCTGGGCCTCTTCCCAAATATTGAGCGGGAAGGGCTCCAACAATTGGCCATTTTGAAGGGGAACATCTGGTACACTTATCCTGACTAAAGTTGTTTCTCGCCTGTCAAAGGCTCTGGTGGTGACGCCGGCTTGGGCTCCACAATGACTTCCTTCCTGCCGTTGGGCTGGTCTTGGTCTTGTTGCACCAAAATGGACGCCTTTGCTTGATGCTCTCGCCCGCGCTTGCTCCTTTGCACCAAAGAGGAAAGGACGACATCACTGTAGCCGGGCGCCGCCTGGGCGCCTCTTGGTCGCCCCGGCTTGCGTCATGGGCACCTCGTGAGGTACCCTGCATTGATCTCTCCGCCTCCTCGCGAGCCAGCCTGATGAGGCCATGCCTGAGGAAGCTCCCTGTCGTCCGCCCCGCGAGGCTTGGCCCCTCGCGAGGGTCTTGAGCTTGTGTTGATGAAGATGGGCCGCGATGGGCCCCCTTTGAGCCACGCCGCAGGCCGCAGGCAGGCAAGTCTGGGGACCCCCGTTCCCAGAACACCGATAATAGCCCCCGGGCCCAAGGCGCGCCCGGGTTGGCCGAGCAGAGAAGCGAAGGGGCAAGTGCGAAGCGCCGTGAGCCCTAACAGCCTGCGGCCTTGGGCGCCGTGTGGCGGTTGATTGGACGTGGGTGCCTTAGCAACCGCGCGAGTTGATAAAGAAACGGCGTCGGCCTAGTCTTAGCGTCCCGTGCTTTCTCTGGTTACTGCTCAGATCCCCTTTCTTGCGCCTCTCCTTCCTGCCTCCGAAATCTTCAGATCCAGTTTGACTGCACGCCCTAGCAAGGCATGGCGCCGCTGCAACTTCGCCGAGCTTGGTACGCGCCCGCCCTGGACTCGCCGAACGTGTCGGAGGCGAGCCTTGCCCGGGTGCGCCAAATGGCGGCGGCGCAGGGCATCGACGGGGCGAAGGTGTTCAAGGCCGGCTCCGCCCTTCCTGAGGGCCAAGGGAGCACCTTCTATCCGCTCTTTGTAAGCGCCATTGTTGCTGGTCTGATGCCTCCCTTTTCCGAGTTCTTCTTCTCTGTCCTCTGCCATTACAAGCTACAAGCTCTGCATCTCCACCCCAACTCCGTTCTCCTCCTTGCGATCTTCGCCTACTATTGAGAGGCTCACGTCGGGGTGCAGCCCTCAGTGGCCCTGCTGCGCCACTATTTCTCCCTCCGGACTTCTCGTGGTTCCCCTTCTGTGTGTGCGAGCTTCGTCGCGTACGGTAGTTCCATCGCCATTTCGAACCCCGGGAAGAGGATTGAGGGCTTCAGGAGCAAGTGGGTCTTGGTGGATGTTGGGCGCATCCACCCTCGGCTAATCTTGCCCACGGAGGCACCCCACGCACTGCGACGATTGGTCTCGAGTGGAGCTCGTGGACCCCCGCGCGAGGCTGGTGTTGGAGAAGATGGACATGGATCTGAGGCCAGCCAGCATGGCGGCGGCGAAGCTCACCGGCGCGTCGCTGCTGAGGGAATTCCTGGAGCACTAGCTGGCTCCGCTTCGTTAGTATCCACTTCCAATGTGGAGGCCCCACCCGAGCCCCGCGGTCTTGGCCGACGGAGACCTGGCTGCGGTTCTCCAATTTTTGGTTGGGGGCGACGTGGCGAGGTTGGAGGGCGCTCCTACGCCCCGGTTCCTCCGCGACGACTGGGAGCAGGTAGTGCAGGCCATGCCCGTCTTCAACGGGGACGGGCCTGTGCCCGCGGAGGCTCCCGAGGACCCGGTTGATGTGTCCTCTGGCAACTCCAGCAAGGAGAAGGGAGAAGGGGAGCGGGAAGGAGGGCTCGACTGCGAGGCGACCGACGGAGAGTCAAGGGCTCCCCTCCCTCGGTGCAAGTCCCGCGTTCTCCGCCTCTCACCGAGCGACGACGACGACGAGGATGATGATGAGCAGGGCGGCGGGAGATTGCCCCTGATCCCGAAGAAGGACAGGACCGGGCTGATCCCCCGCGGGTCTACCCCGGCCCCTAGGCGATCCGTAGGCGCGCCTCCCACTCCTGAGCTCCTCGAGGCTGATCCTTGTAGCCGGCTCTCGGGCTTCAAGTATGGCCGGAGGTTGCTCGAGCTCGCGAGCGACGATCAGTAAGTGCTCGATTCCTATCTTATTTCTTGTTTTGTTGCTGAGGCTTGACGTCTGTATCTCTTGGCTAGGCTGGTGCCCGCGGCAAAGAAGCCGAAAGGATCTCCTGAGGTTCCGTCTGGGGCAGCACCTCCGTCCGTGAAAGGTGACCGCGATGCACGGGCCTCTCCTGCCCGGTCGTCCTCATGAGGCCTGGCTGAGCCGGATGGGGCGAGCTCAGCCCCCACGGCCCAAGCGGCTCCTGAGGTGCCCTCGCCTGATGCTGCCGCCACAGCCATTGGGGTGCTGCAGGCTCCGCCTCAGGATACTATGGTCACGCTGCCGCCTTCTCCTCCTACCCCACCGGCTTCTGTTTCTCCGACTCCTCCTACCGTTCTGGATTGTGTTGCTGCCGAACTGGACCGGCTGCGGGAGGATCTTTTGGGCGCCGACCCTCGTCTGGTGGCCGGGCGCTTGGAGTTGGCTTCTGGCTGGATTCTCTCCGACGCTTCAATCCGGGCGGTGCTGGTCCAGGCCTCGACGGCTTGCGACAAGGAGAAGCAGGCCGTCGTTGGGGCAAAAGCTGCTCACGATGCCGCCTTGGGGGAGGTAGCCGACGTCCGAGGTCGCTGCAAGGCGCTAGATAGCGGGCTGCAGGGCCTACGGTACCAGCTCGCCAAGGAGGCCCGCCTTCGCCAAGAGCAAGAAGAAGGCATGAAAGCTCGCGAGGTGGCCGTCAAGGATCGGGACGCCAAGCTCAAGAAGCGCCGTGAATGCCTAGGCGTGCTGGAGCAAGAGTTGGAGGCGAGGAAGGTCGAGCTGGATGGCAAGGCACGTGTCCTTGCCGAGGATCGCGTGGCCTTCACAGATATGGAGGTGAAGGCTCGCACCTTGCTGAGGGAGCTTTACGATAGCGGCCTGGAGAGCCCGCTGGCCGGCGCAGAGGACGGCCCCGCCAAGCTGCTTCCCTTCCTGGTTCGCGCTCTTGAAGATGTCGCCCTTGGCCTTGGCCCTACGGCTGAGGCCGAGGCGCATGTCTTGTCTTCTGCAGCGCTGACGCGGGTCCTCACCCACGTCTACCTTCGAGATCCCAACGTCGACCTTGACAGCCTGCTGGAGCCAGCGAGCGGCGAGCTTGCCACTGCCGCTGCTGAGGCCGTGAAGGGTCGTGCGGAGGCTCTACTGGGGAAGTTCCGGGCCTTCAACACCAAGCCGAAGTGGGGCGCTGCCAACCCTGCGGCTCCACAAGGCGAACCCGCTCCGCGCAGCTCCACGGTCGACATGTGACTCCGTTGCGGCTCCTTTTCTGCTTTTCATTCCTGCACATGTATCATGCCTCGGGGAGGCGTTTAAACTTGCGTTTGGCGTTGTGATAACAGTTATGGACTGTAATATTTGCGTTTGAATTCCTTGAAAATTGCGCTTTTCCTTCCTACTTGCTTATGTTCTAAGCCGGCAGAGCCCGCCTCACAAGATACCTCTCACCGTTAGCCCCGACCGGAAACCAGGACGGGACCAAGGAGTGAGGGGCTACGATGCAAGTTAGGCTCCTGAGTCGCGATGCTCAGGAGTCCCCCTTGGCGCACGAACAACAAGTAGGGACGTGAGATGTGGGTGGATCTACCGTTCTACGTCTGCAGAGCCGGGCCCCGCGCATACCTCAACCGTCGTTAGCCTTTCGGAACTAAGGAGTGAGGGGCTACGTCACCAGTTAGGCTCCTGAGTCACGATGCTCAGAGTCCCCTCGACGCTCAAACGGCCTTCGTACCTTGGCTCCGCCGGGGAGGGACGTGGCGACGAACCAGGCCCGAGGGGCTGGCTGGGTGGCGTCGTCTGGGCGTGACCTGTGCACAGCCCGTGCCCAGCCCCTCGAGCGGCACTCCCGAGGGGAGGCGTTGCGATGAGGCCAGACTTGAGCCTGGGCTCCCCGAGGTTGATGCAGCAGGAGCCACCCTCGCTTGTTTATCACCAGCGGAGCATAGCGCTTCCGTATGTGTACGGGCATAGCCGCTCCTCGGCAGTGTCGTCAGCCAGCGCGGAGCATGGTGCTTCCACTGGTGCGTGGGAGGGGGCTCCCCTCCTGGAGGAGCCCTCGGGCGTGTACAGCCCCACCCTGACATGTGGCTGGTACGGTAGGGCCTGACGAGGTGTATCTGGGCACCCGTGAGCCAGCGCGGGACTCACAGGGCCCTACCTAAAGGCGGGTTGCACCTGGCACTGGGCCTTATCTTGTGATGTGTTCCTGCAGATTTGGTTAGATGCCGGCGCTCTACGTCCTCGGGTCCCGGCCCTCGAGCTAGTCTCAGCCATCGCTGGTATGCCAGGTCACGATGCCGTGGACAAGGCCAAAGGGTGAGGGCTGGAGAGCCAGTAGGAGCCCTGAGTCGCGATGCTCAGGTACCCCCACTTTAACGTGCAAGCGGTCGACATGAACGAAGAGAAGGTGCCATGGATTGGCATCAAATAACAAGCATGATGGGTCGAACGCATGACCCGAAATAAACGCAAGAGGGATACATGCCGCCGGTGCGGCCCGAGCGACTTGGGGATGATGCAGCGAAGGCGCCCCAACAAGGTAAGCTAGGAACATGAAGTAAAAAGGATACACGCCGCAGGACGGACCCATGCGGCTCGGGAATAATGCAGCCACGGGCGCTCCCGATTGGAAATGAAACTTGAAAGATGTCACCTGATAGCGTTGAAGACGAAGGGGTGTTGGTGTAGCAGACTCGGTGGGCTGCGGGAGCCGATCCTCACGAGCCCCCAGGCTCGGGGCCCTCGGGAGGCTCCGGAGGCGCTGGCGGCTCCCGTGGACCATCTCCATCTCTGCCAGGGCTGCGGAACGCCTGGCCTCTTGAGCCTCCAGGGTGTCCGTCATGAGGCGCTGGTACGTGACGGCTGCGTTCGGCAGGCCGTAGGGCATGCGAACATAGCTGTGGGGTGGGCCTTCGCAGCGCCCCACGCGAGAGGGCCAGAGGCGCTCCTGAGAGGCGGCTCGGTTGAGCCCTGGTATGTCGATGCAGACGCACAGCCCACCATCCTCGCCTGGATGGGGAGCCACGGCAGGTAAGCGGCGGCTTCCACTCATGAATCTTGACTCCTGCAGCTCCTGAATGATCTTGCTGACGAACTCCTGAGGGTTTGGCCCTCCTTGCCTTGCTCCTTCTTGAGGGAAACATGCTTCGAAACATGCCTCCATGTGGTGCCCAAGCGCCTTCCTCGTGACCTTAGCAAGGTCGGTGGCCCTCCAGGGGGGAGCCCCCGAGCCCTGCCTGAGGAGGGCGCTAGGTGCGCTTTCCTATGCGATAGAAGGAGGTTCCCCCTGAGCGGGCGCAGTCCCTGAGGGGCCTGCCTCCTGAGGGGCCGGGCCGGATGATGTCTTCTTCTTCTTGGGGGCGGTCTCGGGACGCCTCCCGCTCGCGATCCGGGTCTTCAGTGATGCGGCCTAAAAGGCTCGCCTGTGGAGCACACCGCGTCTTTCTCTTCGCAGGGCACCGTGATGACTCCGCCACTTCCTGGCATCTTGAGGACGTTGTAGCCGTGGTGGGGTACGGCCATGAACTTGGCCAGCGCTGGGTCCCTGAGGATGGCGTTGTATGGCAGGCGAATGTGGGCGACGTCGAAGTCGATGAGCTCGGTGCGGTAGTTGTCGCGTGCGCCGAAGGTGATAGTGTCAGGACCTGGATTCCAAGGCACATCGATCTAGCCGGTAACACCCCATATCACTTTGCGGCCTCACGCATGGTATTCCCACGGGTGTCGCCTTACCATGGCCCGGGACCATTTGCGCCTTTTGGCTCACGTATATGATAGTGTCGCTAGTATCCATATGACAGAGAACCCGGGCCGACATGGCTAGTCGTGAACCCAAAGCGGCGCTAACCCATGGGGACAGGCATACATGAATCACATCGAGGATGTCGGTCATCAACGTGTGAATCCGGGCTGTAGCACTGGGCTAACAGGACTGCGGTAACCCGGGCTGTAGCAGGCTAGGCAGGACTCCGGATGTCACCGCGTGACATTTCCCCGAAGGGACAGACATAGGAACGAAGTGAAACACATGCCGGCCAGTCAAGTGTCCAAAGCAGCGATCTTTGGGCTAGCAGGACTCCGGTGAACCGGTCAGAAGCGGAGTACTATCGCTCAGGAAGCACTAGACTACATTTCCCCATATGAGAGGCTGCCAAGGATAAACAACTAGATTGTCGGATCCCACACATACCAAGCATTTCAAACATACACACAATATGCTCGATATGTGTAAATACAACATGGCATCACAACATAACTCTACGACTCAAGTATTTATTCATTAGGCTCCGAGGAGGGATATTACAAACATGGGTCTCATGACCCAAAGCACTCGTGAGCATACAAGTCAAAACACAAGTGGAAGCTTAACATGTCTGAGTACAGACATCTACAAATGAAAAAGGCTTAGAAGCCTGACTATCTACCAGATCCTGCCGAGGGCACAAGATCGTAGCTAAGGTTAGAAGCTAAATGTCGAAGTCCATGCGGAACTACTAGCGAGACTGACGTCTCTCTGCAAAAACATAAAATAGGGAAACGTGAGTACAAATGTACTCAGCAAGACTTACATCAGAACTAACTACATATGCATCATTATCAACAAAGGGGGTGGTGGAGTTTGACTGCAGCAAGCCAGCTTTGACTCGGCGGCTATCCTGAACTACATCTGTAAGTAACTCTTTTGAGGTGGCGCACACGAGTCCACATATTCACCATATCAATACACCACTATGGACCCGCTCCCGTCTCCCTACGAGAACGCCATCCATAGCACTCACGCTTATCTTGCGCATTTTAGAGTATCCACTTTCACTTGTCTATGAACTGTACAGGCAACCCAGAAGTCCTTTACCGCGGACACGGCTATTCGAATAGATGATGTTAACCCTGCAGGGGTGTACTTCTTCACACACGCTCTCGCCACTTACCGCCATGTACACGTCATGTATCTCGGCAACCTTCAAGCGGAAGCCCGGCGAGGGAGTCGGCCACGACCTGACTAACCACACAAGTCTCTAATCCAGGTTTATCGCCTATTCGGGTTCCATCCGCGAGGAGATCCGGCCGGGGTGTCGCTCACGGCCCTAAACGATGTGTGCAGGGTTCCCTAGACACCAAACGGGCGCTCGGTACACCGGGCCACGGTGTATCTACCGCAATATAGCCCACCCCTAGGGTTAGCGCTACGCACGGCCCCCAACACATATCCTACAAACGCGAGAAACTAGTTGCAACTCCTGGACAGAGATCGAGGCGATTAATAAGTCGAGAGGGGCACTTAAGCATTCCAATGCGTGGTAGTAACTGTTCATGGATCACAAACACAGAACTCAGTTCCTGAGGACGGCTGCAATGAGACAACCCACCATGTACTCCTACATGGCCTCTCACCGCTACCTTTACCAAATCGTGTTCACACACTTAGCTCTCAACAGTAGGACATGATCAAACACCTCCGATTCATCCCCAATGAATCAGACCTGACTCAACTCTAAGAAGTAGCAGGCATGACAAACAAGCATGAATGAGTAGGCACAACAGGGCTCAAACAACTCCTACTCATGCTAGTGGGTTTCATCTATTTACTGTGGAATGACAGGTCATGCAGAGGATAAAGGGGTTCAGCTACCGCAGCAAGTAACAGATGAATCGTTGTTGTCCTAATGCAGTAAAAGAGAGCAGTAGCAAGAGAGTGGGATTGTATCGGAATGAACAAGGGGGTTTTGCTTGCCTGGCACTTCTGAAGATAATATAGTTCTTCATCGGTGTCATAGAACTCATCGTCGGTATGTCGTCTACTGAGAGGGGACAAACACCTACAAAGAAAGGAGAAACACAATCAATGCCATGCAACAATATGATGCATGAAGATGACATGGCAATATGTTGTTGATTGGCCTAATGCATCTAGCAACAAGTTAAATGGGGTTGGTTTGAACACTAGGTTCAAATTCAAAGTCCATACGTGAGAGTTTAAATGCTATTTAATTGATTTGACCTGATCAGCAGGTATAAGTTGTTCTAACATGCATGAAAATGGTATAGATGGATAGATTGGATTTTTCTAATCATTTTTCATATATAAATTATTTAATTTGAAGTTACGGTTGAATTTCTATGAATTTTAGAAGTTTAGATCAATTTCTGGACTTTCCTGTAAAAGAATAAATCCAGAAAATAATTAACTGCATCAGCATGACGTTGGTGTGACGTCAGCAGGTCAATAGGGCCTGGTACGGGTCAAACCTGACCAGTGGGGTCCACTGGGCAGTGACACAGTGCTGGTTTGTGTGGCTGACGGGTGGGACCAGGTCAACGGCCACGTCAGCAGGTCAATGCTGACGCGTGGGTCCATAGATTTTATTAGTTAATCTAACTATTTTGGTTAGCCGGTAACCTAACTAAGTGGGTCCCACTGTCAGTGTCTAAATGTTAATCCAGAGGTTGGTTAGCCCCTAATCTAATGACGGCCACGTCGGCTAACCGACGATTAGCCGCCGGCGCTAAACAGGACGCGGCGGCGCTCCTCGTCCGGGCGACTCCAGCGACGAGAGCGTGCGTGTCTGGTCTCGTCGGAACGGCCGCGATGTGGTGCGTCCAACGGTGGTGGTTGCAGGGCTTGGGGCGGCGTGTAGCGGCGGCGGCGGCAAGTCGGGCGGCGGCCGGAGCTTGGTGCTGGCGGGTTTAGCGCTAGCGCGCAAGTTAGAGCGCGGGGAGTGATGGGGAAGACGGAGCAGCTCACTGGGATTCCAATGGAGGACTCAACGGGCTCGGGGAGGCGCCATGGACGACGGACGGGCGCCGGCGATCTCCGGCGGCAGAGGAGGAAGAAGATGAGGTAGCCGGCGATGCGGGGCGTCCGGCGTCGCGTGGCTCCTTGTATGTCACGCCCAATATGCGACCCTATCCAAAAGGAACTCGACGGTCCCACCAAGGATAGACCCGCATATTGAAACGCTTTTGCAAGGTGGATATCATTACATCAACATAACATAATAGTGGGGATACATCCAATACATACAATGTCACATGAATACAACAACATCAAATACAAGATCAACATCCGACTACGGATGAAACATAAACAGAAACTCAAACGACATCCACCCTGCTAGCCCAGGCTGCCGGCCTGGAACCTATCCCCTGATCGAAGAAGAAGCAGAAGAAGAACTCCAAACAAGCAAACGTCACTCTCACGTGATGACCATCGCAGAACCTGTACCTGCAACTGGTGGTGTAGTAATCTGTGAGCCACGAGGACTCAGCAATCCCATTACCATGGGTATCAAGACTAGCAAAGCTTAATGGGAAAGGAAGGGGTAAAGTGGTGAGGTTGCAGCAGCGACTAAGCATATATGGTGGCTAACATACGCAAATGAGAGCGAGAAGAGAAACAAAGGAACGGTCGCCGACTAGTATTGATCCAGAAGTGATCCTGAACTCCTACTTACGTCAGACATAACCCAGAAACCGTGTTCTCCTCTCGATCAACCCCGAAAAGAGACACTCACGGTTACGCACACGGTTGGTGTATTTTAATTAAGATCAACTTCGGGTTTACTACAACCCGACAATAACAAATTCCCATCTGCCACATAACCGCGAGCACGGCTCTCGAAAGTTTATACCCTACAGGGGTGTCCCAACTTAGCCCATGATAAGCTCTCGCGATCAACGAAGGATATTCCTTCTCCCGGGAAGACCCGATCAGACTCGGAATCCGGCTACAAGACATTTCGACAAAGACAATAAAACAAGACCAGCAAAGCCGGCCGAATGTGCCGACAAATCCTGATAGGAGCTGCACATATCTCGGTCTCGTGGCACACCGGATGAGCCAGACGTCGGGTTGGCATAAACCACGATTGCCCGAGGCGCCGGACATCGCTCGGTTTGGACCAGCACTCGAAGGAGAACTGGCCCGGGGGCTAAAATAAAGATGACCCTCGGGCTCCGGAAAGACAAGGGAAAAAGGGCTAGGTGAGGCAAATGGTAAAACCAATGTTGGGCCTTGCTGGAGGAGTCTTATTCAAAGCGAACTGTCAAGGGGGTCCCATAAATCACCCGACTGCGTTAGGGACGCAAAATCCGGGAACATAACACCGATATGACGGAAACTAGGGCGGCAAGAGTGGAACAAAACACTGGGCATAAGGCCGAGCCTTCCACCCTTTACCAAGTATATAGATGCATTAATTAAATAAGATATATTGTGATATCCCAACAAGTAAACATGTTCCAACAAGGAACAACATCTCCATGTTCCAACAGGGAACAAACTTCATCTTCACCGCAACTAACAACGCTATAAGAGGGGCTGAGCAAAGCGGTAACATAGCCAAACAACGGTTTGCTAGGAAGGGTGCAAAAGGTTAGAGGCTGACATGGCAATTTGGGATGGCTTGATAAACAGGTAATAGGTAGCGCAGCATAGCGATAGAACGAAGCAACTAGCATATCAATGATAGTAGTGAGATCCAGGGTAGCGGTCATCTTTCCTGAAATCCCGCAAGGAAGAAGAACGAGTCCATGAAGAAGATGAAGCCACGAAGACGAACCAAGCGTAGACGAACGAATCCTCACGCTCGCAACGAAACGGGAACTAACAAGAAGAAGCACACAACATAGTAAACACACCACACATGAACAAGACATGATGCATGCCAAAGCTACATGAAGCTACTCATGGCAAGAGATAATGCATACAAGAGCAACACATCAAAGCAAGTTTAAATGAGGCCGGAAACAACATAGAACAATTCCGGTAAGTCCTCATATGCAAGTTTCGAAATTGGCCCAGATCTGAATAAACATTATGTTCAAGTTGTTAAACAGCAAGTTAAGATGCACCAAGATGATCTACACGAGATTCTAGTCAAGTTACATATAAAGTTCATTAGATTCGAGACTACGGCCTAGAAGATATGAGCAAAACAAGTTAAACATGGCATTGATGCAAAATGCATACAAACATTAAGCAAACACCTCAAACCAAGGATGCAACATGATAATATGAAACTACATGCAAAATCAAGCAAGTTTCATATAGAGCACACTCAAAACGGAGCAACGGTTCAACACATACACATGAAACAAGGCATGACAACAATCTGTCCAAAACAGCAAGTAGGCATATTGCAAGCATCAAAACAACATGCTACAACATCCCAACATGAAAACAAAAGGCATGGACATGATGTACAGGTAAAGCATGACAAAACATGAACACTGAACTATCTCCAGAAATCAATAGAACATGCTCAAAAACACATGGCAAGATTGCAAACAATAACAGTTTCAGACTTTAGCAGAAACTAACATCAGGTTGCAATGTTTAGAGCTATCAAACAACATGTTACAGGAACTTATCATGGCAAAAAAAGGCATGGCATGAATTTACTAATTGCATAGAACAAAAGTCCCTTACTGACCATAAGCCAAAAAGGACCAGAAGATATGATGGCACCCATGTAAACATGGCAAGTTATATTACAGATTTGAACATGGCAGGAACAACGATAAGTAGGCATGTTGGTGAGCTTGAACCACTCACCACAGAGCAATACATGGCATGGCAAGGCAACTCAAAGTAAGAAGACATGGCATAGAAGCTATACATGGCAAGAACAACATCATAGCATACACGGATCAACTACAACAACCTTGGCAAAATTGAATAACATGTAAACAACCTGCCAGGACACATTTTATAGCAAAAGTAGAGCTCCGTTGACTCAAGCTACGACACTCCATAATTGCAAAAAAGGGCATGGATGGATATAGAATAACATGTATAACAAAACATCCTTACTGACGTATCTCAAAATATGCATGAATCTCTCTGTAGCATCAAGTTAACATGGCATAAAAATATCAGCAAAACAGGGGCTGAAATCAGCAACATCATGAAGCCTAGTTTGCATGCTTGTGCTAGTCACCACATAGATCACAAAAATACATGGCATACAACCCTGTAAAGATGGAATGGCATATTACAAAACACATGTAGGACTCAAGTCCATAGGATGCACACATGAACCATGGCAAAAATGACAAAAGTGCATGTTCTGGTAAGAATCAGAAACTAACATCATGTAGCACTCTTCCAACAGCATTTCTGGCACCAAGATGAGCTCAAATGAAACTTATGCAATGAGATGAAATGATCTACTCTTCGAGGCAAACAATTTGACATATTACACGCACGAAACGGACCTACGGATGCAGAGTTATGACATGATGAAAATGCACGAAAATAACTGCAGGCACGGGGACTTGGACGATTTTCACCTCCGGGAAAAGTCAACCCGGGACGAGACGGACCGGGACGGAGGGATCCGGGCGCTGGGGCAGCGTTTGGATCGGGGAGTGGTGGATCTCATCCCACTCCCCAGATCCGGGCGGAGAGGGTCCGGCGGCTCACGGAGTTGGCCGAGGGAGGCGGAGGAGGCGTCAGAGAGGCCGGGCGGCGCCGGAGGAGCTCGGAGCAAGCGGCGGCGGGAGGCGCTGGGTCACTCCGGGCGAAGCTCTGGCCGCCGGGCAGGCGGCGGCGCTGAGGCCGGTCGCCATGGCGGCAGCGGCCGGTGCGACGGCGGCGACTCGGGCGGCGGAACGGAGGCGCGCGGCGCCGGCGTGGAGGACGACGGCACGCCGGGCGAGGTCGGTGGCGAGGGGCGCAGAGGAGCGAGGCGGCGCGACTGCCTGGGCGCGCCCGGGCGGCGCAGAGGGCTGCCGTGGGCCTCGTGGGCTCATGGAAGGGCGGCGGCGCGAGACGTGGAAGGCGGCGATAGGCGTGGGGCGGCGGCGCGATTCGTCCGGGAGGAAACGGACATGTCCGGCGTGGTGGGAGGAGATGGACTAGGTTTGGACTGCGGAAATCCGGGGGAGGAAGACATATATATAGGTAGAGGGAGCTAGGAGAGTCCAAATGAGGTGCGGTTTTCGGCCACGCGATCGTGATCGAACGACCGAAAGCATGGAGGGGAGTTTGCTGGGTTTTGGGCCACTTTGGAAGGGGTGTTGGGCTGCAACTCAAAGAGGGCTTTGCGGTTACCCGGTTAACCGTTGGAGTATCAAACGACCTCCAAATGGCACGAAACTTGACATGCGGTCTACCGGTGCTATACCAAGGCCGCTTGACAAACCTCCGTCCATTCCGAGACCGTTTAATATCCGCACACGAAAAGAGGTAAAAGGGGGCGCCGGGAGACATAGGAGTGCCGGATTGCAAAACGGACAACGGGGAAAATGCTCGGATGCATGAGACGAACATGTATGCAAAATGAAATGCACATGATGACATGATATGAAATGCAGATGATGACATGGCAAAGAGAGACACGCAAGCACATGACATGGCAACAACGACGAATAACTGGCAAACACCTGGCGCATCGAATCCGGGGCGTTACATTGTAGATGATGAAGGCCACCCTGCGGTTCTCCTGGGCTGGTCGGCGCGGCGAGGGGAGCTCGGCGGGCACGGCTATGGCAAGCGGAGGCGACAGCGGCGCTCGAGGAAGAGAGGGGGAGGGAGCCAAAGGAGGGGAGAGAGAGCAACGAGTGAGGGAGAGGGGACAGGGGCTTTGGGCGTCTCCGTGGCGCTGGTCGAAGGCCCGGGGCTCCCAGGTGGAAGCAGGAGGTGGCCGGGGGCTCTCGGGCGCGCGCCACGCCCTCGCCTCTGCCTTCTGGCAGAGGTGGGAGATGACTGGCAACAGGGCCAGTGGGCTGGGCTGTGCTGGGCCGAACCAGTAGGCGCTAGGTAGGTGGGCTGGCAGGTATGGTTCCTGCTCTTTCTGTTTCAGTTTTTCTTTTTCTAATTTTTGTGGCTTGTTTTTGATTTAGTTTTAGTCCCAAACCAACTCTATGAATCCTGAAAATATTTGTGGGCAGCAACTGAGTTATTTCAGAGGCCCCCATCTATTTTCAGAATTTTTGAAGCATTTAAACTTATTTATAGAATTTAAATGCCCCAAATCAAATACATATGATTTAATTCAAAAATCCAGGATGACCTAAAAATAGGTCCATCATTATTGGTAGAGGTTTTCACCTTTATCAAAAATCATGAACATTTTCAAAGGGCATTTTGGATTCATTGAAAATGATTTTTATTTGAACCTAGTTGAATTCTTTCTGATGCTAGGGTTTGATCAATCCCCATTTCAAAATTTCCTTTGAAATCAAACATGATGCATTGATGCAGATGCAACTATCTACAAACAATTCTGGGGCTGTGACAACTCACCCCCACTAAACAAGAATCTCGTCCCGAGATTCAAGACGTGAGGTAAGAAGACAGAGGGGGCACAAGCTAACACGGTCTTCACGATCCAGGTTGCACTTCATATGAACGTTGACATAATCACCATCTTTGTCTCGATGTCTTGCCTTGAGAACTACATCCAACATGACAACAAGAAGAAAGGGGGGGATTTTAGAAGAATCGATCTTCTTGAAGTTCGAGCAACTTAGGATCATCACAAGGATCACAGGATCAACTCACGGAATGAGACGTAGAAACATCTCTAGAGCTGAGAGGCAAAACATGCATTAGGAGGGACAGAATAAACAATTTGACGAGGTGACAAGGTAGCAAGGAAAAATTGCCATGACCCATAACGGGGCACCTCAGAGAAGGTGACTCGTAGAATTATTCCTTAAGTGGCAAAAAGAATTACTTTTGATACAGAGATCATTGAAAATCTTCATACCAGCCCAGGGCAATTTGCAATCGGTTACTTGAAGGAGCTCGAAAAAATGGCATATTCCGACTAAAATGGATGATGTGGACTACCTTGTTGAAGACAAAGCAATGGATGATTTTTGCTTATCACCGGAAGTGGATGGAACCCATGGTAGGACCACTTTTGAAGATGATCCTAAACAACAATTACTGAGAGGGCAGCCCATGGGGGGGTTGGCACAATGGCGGTGCAGGCTGGGAACAAGACGCAACTGTTGGGAATGTTCCAACCATCATATCTGCCTGAGATTCAGATCCGATTGGTGATAGGATACTTCAGACTCAGCATGTCCGAAAGAAAGGGTGCAACACAAATCGATGAGATGACGTTGCGAGATTCTCGGGATATGAACTACGATAGCAAGCTCCAAAACATGAGCTGGTTTTGCTACACACATGTGAACATGTTGTCCTAGACAAGCATGACCACATAGTAGTCTTACAATAAAACACTACCGAGTTCAGGTGGGAACCATCATCATGGATAACGAAGTCCTTGCATAATTCATATGATTAGCTCTTATGAAGAAACTTCTTCTCCTTGAACAACTCAGTTAGTGGCTTGGTGTGCTAGGGAATTCATATGGAATGAAGATGATTAGTCTATCAGACCATAGAATACTTCGCACATGCATGACTGACTTGGGATGATTCTAGAGGAAGCAAAAACAAACTTTCTCGAATCCACGGCGACAACTTACATCAAATGCACGTGAATTAGAGGAAGTCACTACTTTCATCCAAACATAGGCTTCATGAACGAAACACGAAGATAATGCTTACAAAGTTTCCAACACTAGGTTGGTGTTCGACATGAATCATGGGGGAGACAAAATGCTGCTGATGGGCTCAACAACACCTCATCGGAATTTCCATATCACTGGACTTCCACCATCATGTGAACACGGCGATAGCATTGGTCAGACCAAAAGATGTAATGGTATATACTCGAGGAATCAACCATGGGTAAGACAACATTACGAACATCGTTGATTCTGATTTGATTTGACGTTAGCCCATACTCAAATCAAAGATTGGACAAGACAATAGATTCAACAACTGATCACGGGGATCAGTCGATGAAGATGTCATCTTTCTTCAACACACAGGCAAAAGGATATCCCTTAAAATAAACTAAGTCGGACAAGATTTTATCTTCCAACTCTCCAAGTTGTTGTTTAGCTTAACCAACTAGCTCAGGGTATCCGGCACAGATTCTTGGAGAATGGGTGGTTTACAAGGAAACCAACTTGATCACGAGCTCAACATAGCGGTCAGGTGACAACTTTGGTGATACTTCCGTGAAGATATCCGGAAAATCACGAACCACCAATATGTTACTAAGCTCGAGAACAATCTTGCTTTTCAAAGCAAGACGAAACGAACAATAAGCAAGGGATTGAATAATCCTAACTCATTGATCGAAGAGTGCACCGGAAATAAGGACTAGGTAGCACGATCAACCTTAGGATGCTGATTCAATGACCAACACGCTAAGAATGAGAATATTGTCCATTTACTATCAAGCAACGAGGTTGCTAGGAGTATCGATTTCACACATCACAGTTCACTTGTCGGTATTCCGGTTGCAACAACACGAAACCGAGGAGTGAATGATGATGACGAGAAGTATCACTACATCAAGAATCCATAAGAGGTGGTGCAATTCTCATGACATTCTTGACATAAAGATGGTAACACTCCAGGTGGAACATAATCAAAAGCTGGATTGGCATTTGATCTGCGGAATACAACTTCTTTGACCCAATCCTAGATATGGATGAGGCACTAGAGTTTGTTTCTCCTAGTCATTCCAGAATAGAATGGCTTGACAGACCACAAGAATAATAGGCATCGATGACGAATACACGACTACTCCTGACTATCAATTGACAGACAGGGTCAGAATACAACTAAGGAGGAACAACTCAAGGAACATATAACTTTCTAAGTTGTGGATGCATAGACTAGTATGTCGAGCGAAGCTCAACATTTCTTCCGGATAACCCATGCGGAAAGGGTAGAACTGGCAGATTCACAATTATGAATGGAGAACTCAACAAGAGCACTCTGGTTGTGATCTCTCGGTTCAGCGAGGAACTTTTGCCATATGTGGTTCATGGTATTTGGAAGAAGGAAATACCACGGACCTCGAGGGCTAATGCAAAGGTTACTAATATCCTAAAGGAACTAGCAAACACTATCAACAGGAGGTAAGTAGGGTGAACCTCGGGTTCAAGAACCCAGGAATAGAATACCTACTAACTAATAACATCACGAGATGCTTTCGAGAATGGTGGCCAGAATCATCACACCGGGAACACAAAACATGGCTAGATTACTAGGTGACTTCCTAAAACACCTAGGTTCATAATAATAACTCCAAAATATATGTCGAGGCAATAAATTACCTCAATGCGCCGATTTGTGTGATTAATCTGGCCCAAATGAACATTAGAAACGGAGAGAAGGGATTTGCAAATGCATCATACTATTTAGAAATCTGGGATGACTCGGACAGCATAACGGCTGTAAATGCTCAAAATGATTTGAGACATCCTGCAAAATAGTGGCATGACCACTCAACATCACAATATCAAGGTTCTGAGACCAGCTATGAACATACGGAAGTAGTAAGAACTGAATGGAGATTTGAAACTATCAATTCTATAAGTCTATGAATTAGTAACACGTCATCCTAATAGATAGATGAGAAGCCTAGTTCTTAAACCCCGTAGAAGAGAAGAGGATGACTCAGATTAGAAGGTCATGAGGTATAAGGAGCAAAAAGAGCCTTACGTTCCCTTCCACAATCAATTCCCTTACATAACTAAAGCATTTCTAGCCACAACTTCGACCGGTTTGGCTTGGTAATCCTACAGGCAGTCAGGCTCTAATACCAAAGCTGTCAGGACCCCGATTCCAAGTCACATCGATCTAGCCGATAACACCCCATATCACTTTGCGGCCTCACGCACTGTATTCCCACGGGTGTCGCCTTACCATGGCCCGGGACCGTTATGCCTTTTTGGCTCACATATATGATAGTGTTGCTAGCATCCATATGACAGAGAACCCGGGCCGACATGACTAGTCGTGAACCCAAAGCGGCACTAACCCATGGGGACAGGCATACATGAATCACATCGAGCATGTCGGTCATCAACGTGTTAATCCGGGCTGTAGCACTAGGCTAACAGGACTTCGGTAACCCGGGCTGTAGCAGGCTAGGCAGGACTCCGGATGTCACCGCGTGACATTTCCACGAAGGGATAGACATAGGAACGAAATTAAACACATGCCGGCCAGTCAAGTGTCCAGAGCAACAATGCTGGGCTAGCAGGACTCCGGTGAATCGGGCTGTAGCGGACTACTATCGCTCAGGAAGCACTAGGCTACATTTCCCCATATGACAGGCTGCCAAGGATAAACAACTAGATTGTCGGATCCCACACATACCAAGCATTTCAAACATACACACAATATGCTCGATATGTGTAAATACAACATGGCATCACAACATAACTCTACGACTCAAGTATTTATTCATTAGGCTCCGAGGAGTGAGATATTACAAACATGGGTCTCATGACCCAACACTCAGAGCATACAAGTCAAAACACAAGTGGAAGCTTAACATGTCTGAGTACAGACATCTACAAATGAAAAAGGCTTAGAAGCCTGACAATCTACCAGATCCTGCCGAGGGCACAAGATCATAGCTGAGGTAACAAGCTAAACGCCGAAGTCCACACGGAACTACTAGCGAGACTGACGTCTCTCTGCAAAAACATAAAATAGGCAAACGTGAGTACAAATGTACTCAGAAAGACTTACATCAGAACTAACTACATATGCATCATTATCAACAAAGGGGGTGGTGGAGTTTGACTACAACAAGCCAGCTTTGACTCGGTGGCTATCCTGAACTACGACTGCAAGTAACTCTTTTGAGGTGGCGCACACGAGTCCACATATTCACCATATCAATACACCACTATGGACCCGCTCCCGTCTCCCTACGAGAACGCCATCCATAGCACTCACGCTTATCTTGCGCATTTTAGAGTATCCACTTTCGCTTGTCTATGAACTGTACAGGCAACCCAGAATCCCTTTACCGCGGACACGGCTATTCGAATAGATGATGTTAACCCTTCAGGGGTGTACTTGTTCACACACGCTCTCGCCACTTACCACCATGTACACGTCGTGTATCTCGGCAACCTTCAAGCGGAATCCTGGCGAGGGAGTCGGCCACGACCTGACTAACCACACAAGTCTCTAATCCAGGTTTATCGCCTATTCGGGTTCCATCCGCGAGGAGATCCAGCCGGGGTGTCGCTCACGGCCCCAAACCATGTGCGCAATGTTCCCAAGACACCAAACGGGCGCTCGGTACACCGGGCCACAGTCTATCTACCGCAACATAGCCCACCCCTAGGGTCAGCGCTACGCACGGCCCCCAACACATATCCTACAAACACCAGAAACTAGTTGCAACTCCTGGACAGAGATCGAGGCGATTAATAAGTCGAGAGGGGCACTTAAGCATTCCAATGCGTGGTAGTAACTGTTCATGGATCACAAACACATAACTCAGTTCCTAAGGACGGCTGCAATGAGACAACCGACCATGTACTCCTACATGGCCTCTCACCGCTACCTTTACCAAATCGTGTTCACACACTTAGCTCTGAACAGTAGGACATGATCAAACACCTCCGATTCATCCCCGACGAATCAGACTGACTCAACTCTAAGCAAGAGCAGGCATGACAAACAAGCATGAATGAGTAGGCACAATAGGGCTCAAACAACTCCTACTCATGCTAGTGGGTTTCATCTATTTACTGTGGAATGACAGGTCATGCAGAGGATAAAGGGGTTCAGCTACCGCAGTAAGTAACAGATGAATCGTTGTTGTCCTAATGCAGTAAAAGAGAGCAGGAGCGAGAGAGTGGGATTGTATCGGAATGAACAAAGGGTTTTGCTTGCCTGGCACTTCGAAGATAATATAGTTCTTCATCGGTGTCGTCGAACTCATCGTCAAGACGCTGCTCATCGAGAGGGGACAAACACCGACAAACATAGGAGAAACACAATCAATGCCATGCAACAATATGATGCATGAAGCTGACATGGCAATATGCTATTGATTGGCCTAATGCATTTACCAACAAGTTAAATGGGGTTGGTTTGAACACTAGGTTCAAATTCAAACTCCATATGTGAGAGTTTAAATGCCATTTAATTTATTTGACCTGATCAGAAGGTATAAGTTGTTCTAACATGCATTAGAATGGTACAGATGGATAGATTGTATTTTTCTGATCATTTTTCATATATAAATTATTTAATTTGGAGTTACGGTTGAATTTCTATGAATTTTAGAAGTTTAGATCATTTTCTGGAATTTCCTGTAAAAGAATAAATCCAGAAAATAATTAACTAATTCAGCATGACGTTGGTGTGACGTCAGCAGGTCAACAGGGGCTGGTCCGGGTAAAACCTGACCAGTGGGGTCCACTGGGCTGTGACACAGTGCTGATTTGT
The DNA here is from genome assembly GCA_021605145.1 of Aegilops bicornis. Classification (NCBI taxonomy): domain Eukaryota; kingdom Viridiplantae; phylum Streptophyta; class Magnoliopsida; order Poales; family Poaceae; genus Aegilops; species Aegilops bicornis. The sequence goes on along the minus strand of CM038671.1, from coordinate 690,564,611 downwards.
GTGGCTGACGGGTGGGACCAGGTCAACGGCCACGCCAGCAGATCAATGCTGACGCGTGGGTCCATAGATTTTATTAGTTAATCTAACTATTTTGGTTAGCCGGTAACCTAACTAAGTGGGTCCCATTGTAAGTGTCTAAATGTTAATCCAGAGGTTGGTTAGCCCCTAATCTAATGACGGCCACGTCGGCTAACCGACGATTAGCCGCCGGAGCTAAACAGGACGAGGCGGTGCTCCTCGTACAGGCGACTCCGGCAACGAGTGCGTGCGTGTCTGGTCTCGTTGGAATGGTCGCGATGCGGTGCGTCCAACGGTGGTGGTTGCAGGGGCTGGGGCGGCGTGTAGCGGCGGCGGCGGCGAGTCGGGCGGCGGCCGGAGCTTGGTGCTCGCGGGTTTAGCGCTAGCGCGCAAGTTAGAGCGTGGGGAGTGATGGGGAAGACGGAGCAGCTCACTGGGATTCCAACGGAGGACTCAACGGGCTCGGGGAGGCGCCATGGACGACGGACGGGCGCCGGCGATCTCCGGCGGCAGAGGAGGAAGAAGACGAGGTAGCCGGCGATGCGGGGCGTCCGGCGTCGCGTGGCTCCTTGTAGATGATGAAGACCACCCTGCGGTTCTCCTGGGTAGGTCGGCGTAGTGAGGGGAGCTCGGCGGGCACGACTATGGCAAGCAGCGGCGACGGCAGTGATCGCGGAAGAGAGGGGGAGGGAGCTAGAGGAGGGGAGAGAGAGCAGCGAGCGAGGGAGAGGGGACAGGGGCTTCGGGCGTCTCCGTGGCGCTGGTCGAAGGCCCGGGGCTCCCAGGTGGAAGCAGGAGGTGGCCGGGGGCTCTCGGGCGTGCGCCAGGCCCTCGCCTTTGCCTTCTGGCAGAGGTGGGAGATGACTGGCAACAGGGGCAGTGGGCTGGGCTGTGCTGGGCCGAACCAGTAGGCTCTAGGTAGGTGGGCTGGCAGGTATGGTTCCTGCTCCTTCTGTTTCAGTTTTTCTTTTTCTAATTTTTGCGGTTTGTTTCTGATTTAGTTTTAGTGCCAAACGAACTCTATAAATCCTGAAAATATTTGTGGGTAGCAACTGAGTTATTTTAGAGGCCCTCATCTGTTTTCAGAATTTTTGAAGCATTTAAACTTATTTATAGAATTTAAATGCCCCAAATCAAATACATATGATTTAATTCAAAAATCCAGGATGACCTAAAAATAGGTCCATCATTGTTGGCAGAGGTTTTCACCTTTATCAAAAATCATGAACATTTTCAAAGGGCATTTTGGATTCATTGAAAATGATTTTTACTTGAACCTAGTTGAATTCTTTCTGATGCTAGGGTTTGATCAATCCCCATTTCAGAATTTCCTTTGAAATCAAACATGATGCATGGATGCAGATGCAACTATCTACAAACAATTCTGGGGCTGTGACAACTGGGAGGCGAACCTGCCCAATCGGAACCGTGCAGCCATCGGTGACTCCGGAGAAAGGCTTGGTTGGCTGAAGCTCATTGTAAGGCACTTGGAGATTGTTGAACGTTTCCACAGACAGGACGTTGAGCCCTGCCCCGCCATCGATGAGGGTCTTCGTGACTAGCACGTTGCTGATGATTGGGGAGCAAAGCATCGGGAGGACTCCGGCTGTGGCATCGCTGAACTGAACGTGATGGCGCACGCCGACCACCTGAGGGGGCGTGTGGCCGAGCTTGGGGAGGACTGCATTCACTTCGCGGGCGAACTGCTTGAAGATGCGTTGAGAGGCTGGGGCTTGAGCTCCGCCCAGGATGCAGGCGATCGCGCGTGGCTCCTGGAAGCCCCCAGCCCCCTCGTCCTGATGATGGTCTTCATTTCTCCTAGGCTATACGATGGCAGAGGAGGGGGGCCTGCGTTGCCTTGCGGACGATCCTCGCGAGGCTAATCCCTCCAGCCTCCCTCGCGACGCGGGTCTTGCCAGCGATCCTCGCGAGGTTGGTCGCACCACGCTTGGCGAGGGCCGCGGTCTTCCCAGCGTCCTGCGTTCCTTCCTGCTCCTCGGCCGTAGCCTCGGTCGCTGTGGTCGGTACGTCGGCTGATCCTCCCTTCTCGCACGGCTCGGAGCTCTTGACATTCGTTGGTGTCGTGGGTGTGGAGGTCGTGGTACACGCAGTACCGGTTGCCCTTGGAAGACTCGGGCTGATCTCTGCCCCGCTTGGTGTCCGGTTCTGCTGCGAGCACGGCGGCCCCCTTGCGCTTCATGTCCTTGGCCTTGGATTTCTTCTCTTCTGGGTCTGCGGCAGGCAGCTTGAGGAGGGAGAGACGCCCTTCCTCGGCCCTGGCGCACTTGGTCGCCAAGTTGAACAGCTCCAAGGAAGTGCACAGATCTTCTTGCATCGCCAGCTCATCCTTCATCTTGACGTCGCGCAAACCGTTGGAGAAGGCGGAGATGATGGCCTCCTCGGTCACCTTGGGAATCTTGAGGCGTGCGTTGTTGAAGCGCTGGATGTACTTCTGCAGGGTCTCCCCTGGTTGCTGCTTGATGCGGCGCATGTCGCTCACGGCGGGTGGCCGGTCACGAGTACCTTGGAAGTTGGCGATGAAGCGGGTGCGCATCTCGTCCCAGGAGGAGATCGTGCCCGGAGGCAGGTTCAGGAGCCAGGTGCGGGCCCCGTCCTTGAGTGCCATGGGAAACCAGTTCGCCATGACCTTCTCGTCTCCGTTGGCGGCTTCGATGCCCAGCTCGTAGAGCTGGAGGAACTCTGCAGGGTCGGCCGCACCGTCGTAGCGAGGAGGCAGGTCTGGCTTGAACTTGCCGGGCCACGCGACGCTGCGCAGCTCGGTGGTGAAGGCACGGCAGCCTGCTGTGGCCACGGGAGGCCTTGGATGACGAAGAGCTTGGTCTTGCGGGTCCCCATGCACAGCAGCTGGGAGCAGCACGGGGTCTTGACGCGCTGGAGCAGGAGCGTGGTCGCGACGAGCTGGAGCGGGAAGCACTCGGGCAGCTTCTTGCGGGCGAGGGACCTCCTGGCAGCTCTGCTCTTGCCGCGCTAGCGCCAGACGGAGCGGGTTCCGCCCAGGGACCACGCGCCTTGGGGCCAAGGCGCCTTCTTGAGGGGGAGGCAGCCGAGGCGCCCCCGGAGCTTCGCCGCCTGCAAAGGCGGGTGCGGTGCAGCGGGACGGACGGCGCGGGGGAGCCCCTGTGGCGCGGACGAGCTCGGCGACGCGGTCGAGCCACTCTTCATAGAAGTCGTTGCCTGGACGGTAGCGCAGGAGCTCGTTTGCCGCGATGAGCGCAGCTCGAGCCTCCATGGGCGCGCGGAATGCGCGAGACGAAGAACCAGCCGGGGCGAGTGAGGGGGTAGCAGTGCGGTCGTCTTGCCTCACGGAGGGATGCTGGGACGATGCTTGCTGATCGTTCCCCTCCGGGCCGGTGGCGGCGATGACGGCGGGCGACGGGGAACGACGAGGGCGCCCGCCGACGGGAGCCGTCTGGGCGACGAGGGAAGCGAGAGCGGCTCGGCACTCGGTGCGGGCCCTGTGAGCGTCAAACATGGATGCGGTGGTCGACGGAGAACAGGGCGGCGGAAGACGAATTCCGGCGCACCCCTACCTGACGCGCCAAATGTCGGATTTCGGGTTCCGGCAGACCCTTGAGGTTCAAACGCTGGGGTGCGCGCGGAGATTCGCCCTCTACCTACCTGCACCCCACTGCCTCGCTAAGATCTAAACTACGAAAGGAACAACACAAGAGACACAAGGTTTATACTAGTTCGGGCCACCGTTGTGGTGTAATACCCTACTCTAGTTTGTGGTGTGGTGGATTGCCTCTTGGGCTGATGGTGATGAATAATATAAGGAAGAATAGCCTCGCGAGGGTCTGTTCTTGGCCGGGGCGATGAACTGCTTGGAGGAGTTCAGTCTCTCTCTCTCTCTCTCTCCCTAGGATCCAGCTCAAGCTATTTCGGATTGGATCAAGATGCCCCTAGCTCTGTGTGTGGCTAGTCCTATATATAGGCGAAGGCCCTGGGCTTCTTCCCAAATATTGAGCGGGAAGGGCGCCAACAATTGGCCATTTTGAAGGGGAACATCTGGTACACTTATCCTGACTAAAGTTGGTCCTCGCCTGTCAAAGGCTCTCGTGGTGACACCGGCTTGGGCTCCACAATGTCTTCCTTCCTGCCATTGGGCTGGTCTTGGTCTTGTTGCACCGAAATGGACGCCTTTTGTCGGTGTCAAAACCGGCGGATCTCGGGTAGGGGGTCCCGAACTGTGCATCTAGGCGGATGGTAACAGGAGAAAAGGGACACGATGTTTTTACCCAGGTTCGGGCCCTCTCGATGGAGGTAATACCCTGCTCCTGCTTGATTAATATTGATGATATGGGTAGTACAAGAGTAGATCTACCACGAGATCAAGGAGGCTAAACCCTAGAAGCTAGCCTATGGTATGATTGTTGTTCGTCCTACGGACTAAAACCCTCCGGTTTATATAGACACCGGATAGGTTAGGGTTACAAAGAGTCGGTTACAATGGTAGGAGATCTACATATCCGTATCGCCAAGCTTGCCTTCCACGCCAAGGAAAGTCCCATCCGGACACGGACGAAGTCTTCAATCTTGTATCTTCATAGTCTTGGAGTCCGGCCGTGATGATAGTTCGGCTATCCGGACACCCCCTAGTCCAGGACTCCCTCAGTAGCCCCTGAACCAGGCTTCAATGACGACGAGTCCGGCGCGCATATTGTCTTCGGCATTGCAAGGCGGGTTCCTCCTCTGAATACTTCATAGAAGGTTTTGAACACAAGGACAGTGTCCGGCTCTGCAAAACAAGTTCCACATACCACTGTAGAGAGAATAACTTTTGCACAGATCTGCTCACGTATTCCGCGGCGTGACATCACACCACGGCCAGGCCTTTATATGAATCGTTTTTTACCGTTCCACCTTAGCGCGTTTAGCGAGGCGGTTTCCTGGCACGTCTTATCAAAGCATAGATCATGCCCCCTTATTCCAGGATTCCCATCAATACAAACGTGGGTAACCCATCCGCGCCATTGATTATGGCGCTTGGGAGATAAGTGAGTTTTACCAGGCTGGTGGGGGACGCATAGCTTCGTCCATCCATATAAGGGGATAAGGATCCACCTTTTCACCCACGCCTTCTTCCTCCTTTGCTAATCTATTTTCGCGCACTCGAGCTCCAGCGCCCAAGTCCACACACCCCACCTCAACCTTCTCCAACTATGTCCGGAGCGGGAGGCAGGTGGATGGCCTCCTCCGTCATGGAGGGGCACATCACAAGATCAAGGAGGCCGGATACTTGTCCGGGCGACATCGCGTGTCGGCTACCCGACGAGGGGCAGCTCATCCCCACTCCCAGGCCCCATGAGAGGGTGGTGTTCCTCACCCACTTCCTCCGTGGACTAGGTTTTCCACTTCACCCATTTGTCCGGGGTCTCATGTTCTACTATGGCCTAGATTTCCATGTTCGCCCCAAACTTCATCCTCAATATCTCGACGTTTATAAATGTGTGCGAGGCCTTCCTCTGCATCCAACCCCACTTCGGCTTATGGTTGAAGACCTTTAGCGTCAAGCCGAAGATAGTGGGCGGCCGACAGGCGGAGTGCGGAGGCGCTATGGTGGGCAAGATGCCCAATGTCCTTTGGCTCGAGGGCTCCTTCGTGCAGACAATAAAGGGGTGGCAATCGGGGTGGTTCTACATCACCGAGCCGCGTGACTCCAAATGGGTGGCGGCCCCCGAATTCAGTTCTGGCTTCCCTACACGGCTCACATCATGGAAAGAGACGGGCCTGAAGTGGGGTGATTCAGAAGAGCTGACCGGACTCCAAACCTGTGTCCGAAACTTGGTGGACAAGAAGCTCAAGCTTGTCCACGTAGTCCAGGTCATGCTCATCCGCCGGATTCTCCCATGCCAGGAACGGGCCTTTAATTTGTGGGAGTTTGATCCGGCACAACACTGAACCTTGAGCCGGCTCTTCGACACTATGTACGAAGATGCCTGGAAGGTGCTGTTCAAGGGCGCCGAAGCCCCCGCATCCGCTAACAAAGATCGCGGATACAGCTCGCAGCGTCAAGCCGGCTAGGTAAGTTATTTTACTCTTTACGGGACTCTTTTTTCATAGTTTGACTCTATGCAGGATCTAAAACTCCCTAATCTTTGACAAGACTGGTTGAAGACGTCCGGACAGATTAACTGTCCGGCTCCTTTGCCGTAGAAGAAGGCCAAGAAGGAGGCCACGGGAACTCGAAAGAGCTCTCGACGCCAGGTGCTGTCAGATTCTGAAGCAGAATCTTCTCCTGAGAACGAGGAGGAGGAAAAAGAAGCCTCTCCCCCAACGGGGGAGGAGAGGAAAAGGAAGGCCGCCCCAACTGTGGGAGGCCGGAGGGTCCAAGAAGGGAAGAACCGTTCCTCCGGACTTCTCCACCAACGTCGACAACGACGAGGAGGATTGGCCGACAAGGGCCAAGCCCCTGGTGAGATCGTAAGTGTCCGGATACCCATGGCTTTTTTATTGCATAGTGTTCTCTAATGCCGAACAATCATGCAGCCCGCCCAAGGGCGAGTTCGCCGCTTCGTCGAGCGACTGCTTGAGTTCGTCGCAAATGGAGAGTACTTCACTTCCGGCCGCCTCCTCACCTCACGATGCGGACGACGCTGAGATGGGGTCCCAAGGGGGGCCTGGTCAAGAGGAGGTGGCGCAGGAGGCGCCGCAAGGCGACCTCCCGGACTCCAGGCGCGTGGGGGGCGATACCCCCAGGGGCTCTAAGCCCGACCCTCGTCGGGACTCCATGCCGGAACCTTCAGCGGTTCCGGAGTCCGGCAAGCGGTTCATTCGTAAGAAGGGTAAGACGCTGGTGTCTTCTGTCCAACCGGAGGCACCGGATAGCTTACTGGAGGCGCTTAACAGCGCCTCCATCGAGTAGGAGCACCGCACTGTTATGAGTGCGGTGATCCGCATTCGATCCCGCCAAGAGCGGGCTGACCGAAGCCTGTACCAGCCTTCTAACAGGCTTTGAGGTAAGTTTAGAATATGTAAAAATATTACCTCATAGACAGTAGCCCCTGATGCTTAGTTCGGTGTTCGGAAAGAAAAGCCGGACTAAGGATCTAAAAATATATACGTAGGAGTCAAACATAAGTATGTCAATACGGGAATGCAGGCTATGCCGCTGACCTCTGCCACACTGACTGCGGAGGTCGATGCATTGAAGCAAAGTCTCGAGCGGTCCGAGAACGAGCTCGGCCTTGCCAAAAAGGAGCTCGAGGACAAGGAACATAAGTAATACCTTATTAAAGAAATAACTTATAGAAAGGTTTCGGTTGCAAAAAATAACAGGAATAACATGGGTACTGCAGGGGCCGCGAACGAGGTGGCGACCTTGAAGGAAGCTGTGTCCGTGGCCGAAAACAAAGCGGCCATGGAGCGCACCGAGCGAGAGAAGGGGGAGGCGCAGCTGGCGAAGGTACGGCAAGAGCTCCAGGCTCTCGTGGAAAAACATGAGAGTTTGGAGCGTGACTCGAAGACTCGAGAGTCCGAGCTCGCCTCGGCTCTTGAGAGTGCCAAAGCTGCTAAAGCCGAGGCCCAAAAAGCCCTCCAAGAAATTGAATCATTAAAAAGATAGCGGCGGGTAAGGCATTCTTTATGCAAAGCAAGCATGTGAAAGTGAATTACCTATTACTTACCCGGATTCGGAACTCTCCAGGGGCGTTCGCAGATCTTCCTCGTAGTGTATCGGATGCTGCCGCGTTCTACCGTGCCAAGGAGGGGAGCTCGACGGAGAAGGTGTTCTGGTCTCGGTATGCTGAGGCCGAACGTCCGGTGCCCCTGAGCGACCAGCTGAAGCAGCTGGTCGAGCTCCACAAGGTCGCCGAACAGGCCATGAAGGGCCTTATAGTTCGGCTGTGACCATTGGAAGCTATACCTGGGAGCTACTTCAGCTTAGTGCAGCGCCGGTGGTGGGCCTTTGTCCACGGATTGAAGTCATCAAGCGCTCCGTCTACATTGAAGGTGTCCGTCGGGCCCTTGCCCGTGCTAAAGTGCACTGGGCAAGCTGGATGCGGAGAAGCTTGTGACGGATGGGCCGCCGAAGGGCAAGGAGCATCGCACGCCCGAAATGTACTATGAGGGCCTCCTGAAGGGTGCCCGCCGAATAGCGGATGAGTGCTCTAGAGATGTAATTTTTGAATAGACTCGCATTTGTTATCCCGTGCGCTGAAAACTTGTTCATGTGCGCTAAGCAACGCTTGTTAATTTAAAATATTACCTTTTGCGTGGCCATTTATCAAATTTGAGAGATGGCAAGTCGTTGGCTTCAGCCCCCATGCCACGAGTCTTTGGGGTGTTCGGGATAAACTTGAGCACTCTTGTTCCCATTCTTGGGTCCATCTAGGGAGGCGCTCAACGCATAGCGAACAAGGCAACCGGACTTATAATGCTTGAACACTCTCACTTAGCCATAGAATTCTATAATTTTAAATTTTGGCGAAGCCCCTAGTATTCGGTAGACCGAAGTTCGAGGCGCTATCCACGCCTTGGCGAACAATTCCGGTTCCTCGCTCTAAGCGGCATAAGTCTTTAGGGACCCGAAAAAACCTCTCGAACAGCGACCGGCTCTCGCCCTATCATGACGGTCAGTTTTAGCTTTCTCCACTGAGGTGCTCGACCCAGCTCAACTGGGGCACAATCGCAGTGGTTCTCCTAGTGCTACCTTAGTCGATATAATGGAACGTAAGGTACCAAAACACGGGAGCCGGGCAAACCCAACTATTGACCCAAGACATGATTCGGAGCCGATGCATATAATGCTATAAGTTCGGGGTGCCGCACTTGTGAAAGTGTTCGGACTTATCACACCATACTTTTGGGGTACTTAAGCCCCTGATGTATTGGCCGTACCAAAGTGTACGGGTGCAACATGTCATGAAATGAACATATATATAGATAAAGAAAGGAGTGCAATAATAGGCAAAAGCTATGTATTGTTTATTCGAAAAGGTACTACAACGAAGGCAGAATGATACAAATAGTGCGATAAGCAAGGGATGGGACTATCTAACATGTCCCCCTCCAGGGGTAAGCTGCGGGATGGTATGTAAAACAGGTATAATGCTCGTAATAGAGACCACCTGAACACTCGACGTGGCTTTTTGCTTCCCTGGCTGTTGCATCGTGAATTCGGCGATTCTAGTGTCGGACTGGACGTCTGGAAAACGGAGTCCTGAAAAGTAAGAAAAAGGAGGAAAAAATAAAAAAGAAAAAGAATGACACAATTGGGAGCCCCTGGTGCGGTTGAGCCGCATTCTGGGCGTGTCGTGGTCGTGCCCCTCCCCTTATGCCCATGGTATCTCCAGAGCGTAGTTATGTGCGCGTAGTATTGGCTTCGTAATTTCGCGAGGGCTGGGGTTGGATTGCTACGCGTGCTTGAATTGTGCCAGGCGGTCTTGTTGTAGGTTACTCCGGGCGCGCTTGACATTGTCCGGACGCTTAGTAGCCGGACTCGAGAATTGCTGTGAGAGGCTGCTTTGCACCTCCGCCGTGAGGGCCGCCGTGTGCTCCTCCGTTCGGAGAGAGCGTTCGGTATTTCCATTGATCGTAATTACTCCTCGAGGGCCTGGCATCTTGTGCTTGAGGTATGCGTAGTGCGGCACCGCATTGAACTTTGCAAATGTGGTTCGTCCGAGCAGTGCATGATAGCCGCTGCAGAACAGGACGATGTCGAAGATTAACTGTTCGCTTCGGAAGTTATCCGGGGATCCGAAAACCACTTCGAGTGTAACTGAGCCTGTACAATTGGCCTCTACACCCTGTATGACGCCTTTAAAGGTCGTCTTTGTAGGTTTAATCCGTGAGGGGTCTATGCCCATTTTGCGCACTGTATCCTGATAAAGCAGGTTCAGGCTGCTACCGCCGTCCATCAGGTCTCTGGTGAGGTGAAATCCGTCAATAATTGGGTCAAGAACCAGTGCGGCGAAACCGCCATGACGAATGCTAGTGGGGTGGTCCCTTCGATCGAAGGTGATCGGGCAGGAAGACCATGGGCTGAACTTTGGGGCGACTAGCTCCATCGCATATACGTCCCTTAGTGCGCGCTTTCGCTCCCTTTTGGGTATGTGGGTTGCGTATATCATGTTCACCGTCCGCACTTGTGTGGGAAAGCCCTTCGTCCTCTATTGTTCGTGGCGGGGGCTCTTCCTCGACATCGCTATGCAGCCCCTTGTCATTGAGTTCGGCACTTAACTTGCTTGCTTGCTTGAACACCCAACAATCCCTGTTGGTGTGATTGGCTGGTTTTTCGGGGGTGCCATGTATCCGCATGGCGATTGAGTATTCGGTCCAAGTTGGACGGGCCCTGGGTATTTCTTTTGAATGGCTTCTTCCGCTGACCGGGTTTAGAGCCTCAGAATCCGGCATTTACTACCCTATCTTCATCATTGTCGCCGTTAATGCGGCGCTTGTTCTTGTTGCGATGCGACCTGCCATTGATGTCCTTGGTATCCGAACTACCAGGGTTTTTGGTCAAGTTGTTGCTTCGAGCTAGCCAGCTGTCCTCTCCCGCACAAAAGCGGGTCATGAGTGTTGTGAGGGCTGCCATGGATTTCGTCTTTTCCTGTCCTAGGTGCCGGGCAAGCCATTCGTCGCGGATGTTATGTTTGAAGGCTGCAAGGTCCTCTGCATCTGGACAGTCAACGATTTGATTTTTCTTTGTTAGGAACCGTGTCCAGACATGTCTGGCCGATTCTTCTGGCTGCTGAATTATATGGCTAAGGTCATCGGTGTCTGGTGGTCACACATATGTGCCCTGGAAGTTATGAAGGAATGCGGCTTCCAGGTCCTCCCAACAACCAATTGATTCTGCTGGCAAGCTGTTGAGCCAATGCCGAGCTGGTCCTTTAAGCTTGAGGGGGAGTTTTTGATGGCATGTAGATCATCACCGCGGGCCATGTGGATATGGAGGAGATAGTACTCGATCCAGACCGCAGGATCTGTGGTACCATCATATAATTCGATGTTTACGGGTTTGAAGCCCTCGGGGATTTGATGATCCATTACTTCATCTGTGAAGCATAGTGGGTGTGCCGCGCCTCTGTATTGGGCTATATCACGACGTAGCTCATATGAGCTTTGTCCATTGTGTTCGGCCCGGCCGGGTTTGCTGTATCCGGCGCGACGGTAATCATCCCGAGTCGTTGGGCGCCCACGCGATCCGTAGATCGATCTTGTGTGTTTTGCCTTATCCTCAAATATATCTCGCAAGTCCGGCGTGTTTTCCCGTGCCTAGGTACTTTTTGAGCAGCGTCGGGGTGTGGCTTGAGCGGAGGGCCGAGAGGCTTCTCTGTCGCGGCCACGAGGTGGCCGGTCTGCCATGTTGTGCGCTGGTGACTTGGGTGCTTCCTCCTCTGATCGAGGCAACGGCCTGCGTTTGGGGTAGCTTTTGGAGGGGCGTTCGAGTTCATACTATTCGGCTACAAGGACTTCAGTCCATCTGTCAGCTAGCAGGTCTTGGTTAGCTCTAAGTTGTTGCTGCTTTTTCTTGAGGCTGCCTGCCGTGGCTATAAGCTTGCGTTTGAAACGCTCCTGTTCGGCGGGATCCTCACGCACGACAAATTCGTCGTCGTCGAGGCTTGCCTCATCTTCGGAGGGAGGCGCATAATTATCGTCCTCGACCTCTCTTTCTGCCGCACTGTCGTGCAGACTTGCTTCTCCGTCCGCCTGCGCTGAGTCCTGCTGGAGGAGGTTGTCTTCGGCACTATCCGGGGTGTTATTATCTCCCGTGCCGGAATCACTGTTTTTGCTGTGGCGGGGTTTAGAGCGGCGCCGCTGACGTCGACGCTTCGGTTGCTTCTTTGAGGGGTCATCCTCCGTTGTTCCATCGTCGTTCCCATCTTTTGGGATGTCCACCATGTATATGTCGTATGACGAGGTGGCCTTCCAGTGCAGATGTAGGCGCTGGGTCTTGGTCGTCTCCGGCATCGTCGTCCATACCGTCGATGTCTTCGGAGTCGAAGTCGAGCATGTCGGTTAAATTATCGACAGTGGCTACAAAGTGGGTGGTGGGTGGGCGTTGAATTTCTTCGTCGTCTGTGTCCCAACCTTCCTGTCCGTAGTTTGGCCAGGGCTTTCCGGATAAAGAGAGAGACTTTAGTGAATTCAGGACGTCGCCAAAGGGCGAGTGCTGAAAGATGTCCGCGGCAGTGAACTCCATGACCGGCGCCCAATCGGATTCGATTGGCAGGGGCACGGAGGGTTCGGAGTCCGGAGAGGATTCCGGCACCCTGGAGTCAAGGTCTTCGCAGCGACAGGGATGGAGTTCGGCTCAATCGCCGTAGAGATCGTAGCCCCCGAGGCGGTGTCCAACCACTCGTCCTCAATCGGGGAATCCGGCTCCGGATTAAGGATCGGAGCGGATGCTAGTGCAGCCTCAAGGCACTGTTCGGCGGCAGAGTTAGATCATACCCATCGAGACAGTGCGGCACGCTCGGCTGTGGCTCGAATCCGTCGAAGATCAAGTCTCGGTGGACATCGGCCGTATAGTTCAAACTTCCAAATCTGACTTGATGGCCAGGGGCGTAGCTTTCGATCTGCTCCAGATGGCTGCTTAATTGCCCGCGCAGGCAAAGCCGCCGAATTTAAAAATCTGTCCGGGAGAAAAGTCTCACCCTGGACCGCGTCGTTGTTGATGATCGAAGGAGCCATCGGGCGATCGGTGGCGACACGGAGGAACTCTCAATGAAAGCACCAATGTCGGTGTCAAAACCGGCAGATCTCGGGTAGGGGGTCCCGAACTGTGCGTCTAGGCGGATGGTAATAGGGGACAAGGGACACGATGTTTTTACCCAGGTTCGGGCCCTCTCGATGGAGGTAATACCCTACTCCTGCTTGATTAATATTGATGATATGGGTAGTACAAGAGTAGATCTACCACGAGATCAAGGAGGCTAAACCGTAGAAGCTAGCCTATGGTATGATTGTTGTTCGTCCCTACGGACTAAAACCCTCCGGTTTATATAGACACCGAGATAGGTTAGGGTTACACAGTCGGTTACAATGGTAGGAGATCTACATATCCGTATCGCCAAGCTTGCCTTCCACGCCAAGGGAAGTCCCATCCAGACACGGGACGAAGTCTTCAATCTTGTATCTTCATAGTCTTGGAGTCCGGCCGTGATGATAGTTCGGCTATCCGGACACCCCCTAGTCCAGGACTCCCTCACCTTTGCTTGATGCTCTCGCCTGCGCTTGCTCCCTTTGCACCAAAGAGGAAAGGAGGACACTGCGCAAGCTGGCGCCCGCCTGGCGCCCTTGGTCGTCATGGCTTGCGTCACGGGCACCGCGTGAGGTACCCCGCCTTGATCTCTCCGCCTCCTCGCGAGCCAGCCTGATGAGGCCGTGCCTGAGGAAGCTTCCTGTCGTCCGCCCCACGAGGCTTGGCCCCTCGCGAGGGTCTTGAGCTTGTGTTGATGAAGATGGGCCGCGATGGGCCCCCCTTTGAGCCATGCCGCATGCCGCAGGCATGCAAGTCTGGGGACCCCTGTTCCCAGAACGCCGACAATCGGCACACTGCCAAACCCACTTGGGGGCTTCTTGATCATATTTGAATCATAGCTTTACCTCTTTTTGCCGGACGAGGATCGTATTCGAATCAGCGTCATTAAACAACTCTTATGGTCACTTGGGGGTTTCCTGTTCAAACATAGGTCGTATTCGAACCAAAGAGAACATAGCTGTCGATACCCACTTGATCAGCATCGCCAAAGCCACTGGGGGCTATATGATCATATCCAAATCTTAGCTTAACCCCTTTGGAACGGTTCACTGATCGTATTCGAATTAGAGGCCTTTGCAATTAAGTTTACTATTCATTATACTTTATACGTGTAAGTATTATTAAAGGCCAGGTGAACATGATATGTGCCAACTTTCAGGAGTTAAACTCACTCTTATGATTTGGGTCACATAAGCCGGCAAGAATTACAATAAGGTCGCAGGTATGCTATTGTGATTAAAATCATAAACCGGCCTTTATATGATGTTTTGGTTCGTACTCCGGATTATCAATGCTTTATGTAACCCCGGATGCGATAAGTCGCCCAGGCAATTCTATTTGTTTTATATGCAGGATAAGGCAAGCAAGTTTTTTAACATTAAGGAAAGCTCAACATAAGCTGGAAGTATAAGGTGATGGCGGCTTACGAAAGTATTAAGCACCACAAACATGCACGAAGGCATGACAAAATTGAGAGGTTTTTCTACCCTATTGCAAGACTCCCTGAGTCTGAATAATGAAGCATTGTTTTCGCAAAGTCATAAATGTCTGGCGGTTCACTCCTTTGGTGGGCTTGAAGCTTCCGGGTTATCCTTCTCCGCCTCTCCGTCTGCTGCCATGTCCTGGAAGGTTGACGAGGTCCAGTCAATGCCGCTTAAGGCCTTAAACTCAGCTTCATCATCTATTAAACCGGCTGGGTCAACTTCAGGGGCAAAGGTGTGCTTCCGAGTTGGAGGGATCAGGCTGACGTCATCATAGTGAGGTGTTGGAATTCTCCGGTTCTCGCCATCCTAGCCCGGCTGTCACAGCCCTGGAGCTTGCTTGTAGCTAGTGGCATTGCATCCGTGCATCATGTTTAATTTTCATGAAATTTGAAATGGGGATTGCCTAAACCCTAGCATTAAAGGAATTCAAATAGGCTCAACCAAAAAATATTTTTTCAGTGATTTCAAATGGCTTTAGAAAATGTTCATCATTTCTGGAAAAATGTTTTAATCCATAACCAGAGGTGTTGCACATTTTTCATGACATATTTGGTCACTGGATTAATTCATTAAGTATTTGCATTTGGGCATTTAAATGCTAATAAATAATTTAAATGCTCAAATAATCATAAACTTAAATGTTTCCTGTTGGATATTTTCCAAACAGTAGGCCTGAGCAAGTTTCATGATTTTTGAATAGGTTCTGGTATTTTTAATAAAGCCAAACATCTGCAGAAAAATAGAAAACTGAAATAAAATAGCAGAGAGAGAGAAGCCCACCACTCGGCATGCACACCGCCCAGCTTCCCCCTGCTGGCCCAGCCCACCAGCCACTGCCTCCCACCTCTCGCCAAGAGGACGAGAGGCGTGTGGCCGACGTGCTCGCCCACGCCGCAGCCACCTCCACCCTGCTCGCTTCACCCCCGACGCCTGGGCGCCTCCCAGGCGCCCACGCACCCCCCTGACCTCTCTCTCCCTCACCGCGGCCTCGTCCCCTCCTCTGGCTCCGTCCCTCTCCCACCGAGCGGAGCTCGTCGCCGCCGCTCGCCACCACCGCGGCCACAAGCCCTCCCTCGCTTCCCCGACCAGCCCAGAGGATCCGCCACTCCGTCCTCGACCCCCTCACTGAGCCACGCTCCGCCGAAAGCCCCGAAGCGCCGCCCCGACGCTGTTCCCCTCCTCGGCCATCGAGGATCGCCGCCGTAAATTCGCCACCGTCGTCGCTTCCCCGAGCTCGCTGACCATCTCTACGCGACCCATGTGAGCCTCCGGTCGATTCCCCTCTCTTCCCCGCGTCGTTTTCACCTCGTCGCCGCCGCCGCCATTGAAGCCAAAGCTCACCTCCGCCGCGCTCATCGCCGGCGCTGCTCCGGTGACCATTTGGTCCCGGGCTAGCGCCCATCACACTCACCGCATCACGTAGGCCACCACTAGCGCCTCAGCCCGCTTGCTAGTGCACCGCAGCATCGAGCCCGAGCTCGCCCGAGCTCCGGCGGCCGCCTAGGTCGTCGCCAGCGCCGATTCCGGCCACCCCGACCCCGGTTAACTCCACCAAGAGCTTCGGCTCGTCCTCAGCTCCTCCTAGATGCCCTCCGCGGGCCATTTGGTCGCCGGAGTGGCCAAAACCACTCTCGCCGCCGCGTCGGGCTCGCCGGCGGCTAAACGCCGGCAGCCGACGTTGACTTTGACCACGGTGGGCCCTAGTTGACCCTGTTGACCCTATGACAGGTGGGGCCCAGCCCTGTTAACTATTTAGGATTAGTTTTAATTAATTTTTAGTTAGGCTAATTATGCTGACACGCGGGACCCACCGTCAGGTTTGACCCGGACCATGACTCATTGACCCGGTGATGTCACATCGACGTCAGCTAACGCAGAATTGATTTTCTGGATTTAATTTAATTCAGGAAATTTCATAAAATACCCCAAACTTCAAATATTCATAACTTTTAATCTGTAACTCCAAATTAAATAATTTATATATGAAAAATGATCAGAAAAATATGAAGAATCTGTTTATGGCACTTTCATGCATGATTGAACAAGTTAACCTCACCGAATAGGATGAATCATGATTAGGGCAAATTATGAAATAACATCCGGAGTTGGAATTTACTCTTGTTTGAATTCCACTTCAATTAACTTGGCTAGATTTTGCATTAGGTGAATTCAGTACCTTAACATGACATGTCATTCATGTGAATGTGCATTGCATTGATTGTGTTCTTTCTCAGTTGTCGGTGTTTGTCCCCTCTCAGTAGACGATGTTTCAACGATGAGTTCGATGACACCGATAAAGAACTATATTATCTTCAAGTGCTGTGCAAGCAAAACCCCCTTGTCCATTCCGATATAATCCCACTCTCTCGCTCCTGCTCTATTTTACAAAGACATTAGGACAACAACGACTCATGTGTTACATGCTGCGGTAGCTGAACCCCTTTATCCTCTGCATGATCTGTCATTCCACAGTAATTAGATGAAACCCACTAGCATGAGTAGGAGTTGCTTGAGCCATGTTGTGCCTACTCATTCATGCTTGTTTGTCATGCCTGCTACTACTTAGAGTTGAGTCAGGTCTGATTCATCGGGAATGAATCGGAGGTGTGTGAACATGTCCTACTGTGTGTGAGCTAAGTGTGTGAACACGATTTGGTAAAGGTAGCGGTGAGAGGCCATGTAGGAGTACATGGTGGGTTGTCTCATTGCAGCCGTCCTCGTGAACTGAGTTACGTGTTTGTGATCCATGAAACAGTTACTACCATGCATTGGGATCCTTAATTGACCCTCTCGGCTTCTTAACCACCCTTGTTCCCGGTCCGGAGTTGCAAGTAGTTTCGGTGTTTGTAGCATCTTTGGGGCACGCAACGCTGACCGTAGGGGTGGGTTGTGTTGCGGTAGGCACCGTGGCCAGTGTGCCGATTAAATGCATTTGGTGTCTCGGGAACCCTGTACACATCGTTCGGGGCTGTACGGGAAACCTCGGCCGGACTCCCTGCGGATGGAACCCGAATAGGCGATAAACCTGGACTAGGGACTTGAGTGTTTAGGTAGGCCGTGGCCGACACCCACGTTGGGCTTCCACTTGAAGGTTGCCGAGTACATGTCGTGTAAACGGCGGTAAGTGGTGAGAGCGTGTGTGAAGAAGTACACCCCTGCAGGGTTAATATGATCTATTCGAATAGCCGTGTCCACCGAGAAGGACTTGGGTTGCCTAT
This sequence comes from Aegilops bicornis, assembly GCA_021605145.1. Lineage (NCBI taxonomy): Eukaryota > Viridiplantae > Streptophyta > Magnoliopsida > Poales > Poaceae > Aegilops > Aegilops bicornis. The sequence continues at coordinate 690,547,164 of CM038671.1, read as the reverse complement.
ATCAGTTCATAGACAAGTGAAAGTGGATACCCTAAAATGCGCAAGATAAGCGTGAGTGCTATGGATGGCGTTCTTGTAGGGAGGCAGGAGCGGGTCCATAGTGGTGTATTGATATGGTGAATATGTGGTCTCGTGTGCGCCAACTCATAAGAGTTACTTGCAGTCGTAGTTCAGGATAGCCACCGAGTCAAAGCTGGCTTGCTGTAGTCAAACTTCACCACCCCCTTTTGATAATGATGCATATGTAGTTAGTTCTGATGTAAGTCTTGCTAAGTACAATTGTACTCACGTTTGCCTATTTTATGTTTTGCAGAGAGACGTCAGTCTCACCAGTAGTTCCGCTTGTACTTCGACGTTTAGCTTGTTACCTCAGCTACGATCTTGTGCCCTCGGCAGGATCTGGTAGATAGTCAGGCTTCTCAGCCTTATTTCATTTATAGTGGTACGTACTCAGACATGTTTAGCTTCCGTTTGTGCTCGACTTTTATGCTCACGAGTGTTGGGTCATGAGACCCATGTTTGTAATATCTAAGCTCCTCGGAGCCTAATGAATAATATTTGAGTCATAGAGTTATGTTGTGATGCCATGTTGTATCTACACATATTGAGCATATTGTGTGTATGTTTGAAATGCTTGGTATGTGTGGGATCCGACAAACTAGTTGTTTATCCTTGGCAGCCTCTCATATGGGAAATGTAGTCTCGTTATACGGCGATAGTAGTCCGCTTCTGACCCGGTTCACCGAGTCCTGCTAGCCCAAAGACTACTGCTTGGACACTTGATTTGGCGGCATGTGTTTCACTTCGTTCCTATGTCCTGTCCCTTCGGGAAATGTCGCGGTGTTATTCGGAGTCCCGCCTAGCTCGCTACAGCCGGTTCACCGAGTCCGATTAGCCCAAAGCAGCCCGAATCTATACGTTGATGACCGACATGCTCGATGTGATTCATGTATGCCTGTCCCCATAGGTTAAGCGCCGCTTTGGGTTCACGACTAGCCATGTCGGCCGGGTTCTTTATCATATGGATGCTAGCGACACTGTCATATACGTGAGCCAAAAGACGCATAAGCGGTCGGGGCCATGGTAAGGCGACACCGTGGGAATACCGTGCGTGAGGCCGCAAAGTGATATGAGGTGTTCTTGGCTAGGTCGATATGATTTGGAATCGGGGTCTGACAGCGTTGGTATCGAGCTTTGACTGTCAGGACTACCAAGCCAAACTGGTCGAAGTTGTGTCTAGAAATGCTTTAGTTATGTAAGGGAATTGATTGTGGAAGGGAACATAAGGCTCTTTTTACTCCTTATACCTCATGGCCTTCTGATCTGAGTCAACCTCTTCTCTTCTACGGGGTTTAAGAACTAGGCTTCTCATCTATCTATCAGGATGACATGTTACTAAACCATAGACTATTAAGATTGTTGGTTTTAAGCCCCAGTTCAGTTCCTACTATCTCTGTATGTTAATTGTTGATCTCGGAACCTTGATATTGTGATGTTGAGTGGTTATGCCACCATTTTGCAGGATGTCCCAAATCATTTTGAACATTTACAGCCGTTATGCTGTCCGAGTCATCCCAGGTCTCTAAATAGTCTGATGCATTTTCAAATCCCTCCCCTCCATTTCTAAGGTTCATCCGGGCCAGATTAATCACACAAATTAGTATGTTGAGGTACTCCGCTGCCTCGGCATAGATGTTGGAGCTATTATTATGACCCTAGTTCTTAGGAAGTCACCTAGCAATTTAGCAATGCTTTTGTATCCTCAGTGTGATGTTTCTGGCCATTATTCTTGAAAGCATCCCGTGATGTTATTAGTTAGTAGGCATCCTATTCCTGGGTTCTTGAACCCGAGATTCACCCTACTTACCTAATGTTGATAGTGTTTGCTACCTCCTTTAGCATACTAGTAACCATGCGATAGTCCTCGAGGTCCGTGGTATTTCCTTCTTCCAAATACTACGAACCGCTTATGGCAGAAGTTCCTTGTTGAACCAAAAACATTACAATAAGAGTGCTCTTGAGGAGTTCTCCATTCATAATTGTGAATCTGCCAATTCTACCTTTCCGCATGGGTTATCCGGAAGAAATGTTGAGCTTCACTCGACACACTAATCTATGCATCCACAACTCGTAAAACATATGTTCCTTCGAAGTTGTTCTTTTTAGTTGTATTCCGACCCGTCATCAATTGATAGTCACGGAGTATGTGCGCATTCGTCTATCGATGCCTATTATCCTTGTGGTCCGTCAAGCCATTCTATTCGGAATGACTAGGAGAAACAAACTCGATACCTCATCCATATCTAGGATTGGGTCAAAGCGATTTGTATTCCGCAGATCAAAATGCCAATCCAGCTTTTGCTCTGCTGTACCTTGGAGTGTTACCATCTTTATGTCAAGTGTGTCATGAGAATTGCACCACTCTCATGAATTCTTGACGTAGTGATACTTCTCGCTATTATTATTCATTCCTCGGTCCCGTCTTGATGCAACCGGAATGTCGACAAGTGAATTGTGATGTGTGAAATCGATACTCCTAGCAACCTCGTTGCTTGGTAGTTAATGGACAATATTTTCATTCTTAGCGTGTTGGTTATTAAATCATCATACTAAGATTGATCGTGCTACCTAGTCCTTATTTCTGGTGCACCCTTCGATCAATGAGATAGGATTATTCAATCCCTTGCTTATTTGATCATATCGTCTTGCCATCAAAAGAAAGATTGATCTCGAGCTTAGTAACATACCGGTGGTTCGTGACTTTCCAAATATCTTCTTGGAAGTGTTACCAGGTTGTTTCCTGATTGTTATGTTGAGCTCGTGATCAAGTTGGTTTCTTGTGAACCACCCTTTCTCCAAGAATCTGTGTTGGATATCCCTGAGCTAGTTGGTTAAGCTAGACAACAACTTGGAGAGTTGGAAGATAAAAGCTTGCCTAACTCAGTTCGTTCCAAAGGGATATTCTTGTGTAGTGTGTGTTGAAGAAAGATGATATCTTCATCAATTGGTCCCTGTGATCAGTTGTTGGACCTATTGTCTTATCAATCTTTTGACTTGAGTATGGGCTATTATTAAGTCAAATCAGAACCAACGATATTCGTAATGTTGTCTTACTCGTGGTTGATCCCTCGAGCATACACCATTACATCTTTTGGTCTGACCAATGCTATCACCGTGTTCACATGATGGTGGAAGTCCAGTGATATGGAAATTCCGATGAGTTGTTGTTGAGCCCATCAGCAGCATTTTGTCTCCCCCATGAGTCATGTTGAACATCAACCTAGTGTTGGAAATTTGTGTAAGCATTTCTTCGTGTTTTGTTCAGGAAGCATATGTTTGGATTAAAGTAGTGACTTCCTCTAATTCGTGTGCATCTGATGCAAGTTGCCGCCGTGAATTTGAGAAGGGTTTGTTTTGTTTCCTTTGGAATCATCCCAAGTCAGTCATGCATGTGCGAAGTATTCTATGGTCTGATAGACTGATCATCTTCATTCCATATGAATTCCATAGCACACCAAGCCACTGGTTGAATTGTTCAAGGAAAAGGAGTTGATGTGCGAATACTAGTTCATGCACACGACTACGATATCCTTGTTGATGGTTCCCAACCTGAACTCGGTAGTGTTGTATTATAAGACTACCAGGTGGTAATGCTTGTCTAGGACAACGTGTTCATTTGTCAGTAGCAGAACCAGCTCATGTTTTGGAGCTTGCTATCGTAGTTCATTCCCGAGAATCTCGCAACATCTTTCCGTCGATTTGTGTTGCAAACTTTCATTTTTCTTTCTAGACTCGATGAGTCTGGAATATCCTAACACCAACCAGATCTGAATCTCAGGCAGATATGATGGTTGGAACATTCCCAGCATTTGCATTTTGTTCCCAGCTTGCACCCTATTGTGCCAACTCCCCATGGGCTGCCTTTCTCGGTAGTTGCTGTCCAATATTATCTTCAAAAGTGGAATTACCATGGGTCCCATCCATTTTCGGTGATAAGAAAAAGTCATCCATTGGGTTGTCTTCAACAAGGTAGTCCACATCATCCATTCTAGTCTGGGTATGCCAATCCTTTGCACTCCACCAAACGATCCTTTGCGAATGCCTTAGGCTGGTATAAAGAGTTTCAATGATGTTATATCAAAAGTAATTCTTTTTGCCACTTAAGGGAATAGTTCCTCGCGTCACCTCCCCTGGGGTGCCCCGTTATTGAGTCGTGGCAATTTTTTCCTCGCCACCTTGACACCATCTACCATCTTTCTAAGCGTGGAATTGTTGCCCACTAATCACACACCATTGTTTGTTCTTCCATCCCTCTCGATGTGTTTTGTGTCTCAACTCGAGATGTTTTTAAATCTCATTCCGTGAGTCGATCATGTTTACTTGATCTTCGTGAAGATCGAATCATGTAGGACCTCCCTCTTTTTCCATTGTCGTGTCGAGTGAAGATCTCGAAAGCAAGACGTCAAGACCAAGATGATGGAATGAATCAACATCTTCGAGAAGGGCAAATGGATCATGAAGATTGTGATAGATTTGTGACTCCCCTTTTCCTCTTACTTCACGTCTTGAATCTCGGGGCGAGATTCTTGTTTAGTGGGGGTGAGTTGTCACAGCCCTGGAGCTTGCTTGTAGCTAGTGGCATTGCATCCACGCATCATGTTTAATTTTCCTGAAATTTGAAATGGGGATTGCCTAAACCCTAGCATTAAAGGAATTCAAATAGGCTCAACCAAAAAATATTTTTTCAGTGATTTCAAATGGCTTTAGAAAATGTTCATCCTTTCTGGAAAAATGTTTTAATCCATAACCAGAGGTGTTGCACATTTTCCATGACATATTTGGTCACTGGATTAATTCATTAAGTATTTGCATTTGGGCATTTAAATGCTAATAAATAATTTAAATGCTCAAATAATCATAAACTTAAATGTTTGCTGTTGGATATTTTCCAAACAGTGGCCCTGAGCAAGTTTCATGATTTTTGAGTAGGTTCTGGTATTTTTAATAAAGCCAAACATCTGCAGAAAAATAGAAAACTGAAATAAAATAGCAGAGAGAGAGAGAAGCCCAGCCACTCCGGCATGCACACCGCCCAGCCTTCCCCACCTCTGTGCTGGCCCAGCTGGTGGCCCAGCCCACCAGTGCCACCGTCTCCCACCTCTCGCCAGTAGGACGAGAGGCATGTGGCCGACGTGCTCGCCCACGCGCAGGCCACCTCCACCCTGCCTGCTTCACCCCCCCAACGCTCTGGACACCTCCCTGAGCGCCACGCACCCCCCTGACCTCTCTCTCCCTCACCGCGGCCTCGTCCCCTCCTCTGGCTCCCTCCCTCTCCCACAGAGCGGAGCTTGTCGCCGCCGCTCGCCACCACCGCGGTCACAAGCCCTCCCTCGCTTCCCCGACAAGCCCAGAGGATCCGCCACTCCGTCCTCGACCCCCTCACTGAGCCACGCCCCGCCGAAAGCCCCGAAGCGCCGCCCCGACGCTTTTCCCCTCCTCGGCCACCGAGGATCGCCGCCGTAAATTCGCCACCGTCGTCGCTTCCCCGAGCTCGCTGACCATCTCTACGCGACCCATGTGAGCCTCCGGTCGATTCCCCTATCTTCCCCACGTCGTTTTCGCCTCATAGCCGCCGCCGCCATTGAGGCCGAAGCTCACCTCCGCCGCGCTCACCGCCGGCGCTGCTCTGGTGACCATTTGGTCCCAGGCTAGCGCCCATCGCACTCACCGCATCACGTAGGCCACCACTAGCGCCTCAGCCCGCTTGCTAGTGCACCGCAGCGTCGAGCCCGAGCTCGCCCGAGCTCCGGCGGCCGCCTAGGTCGTCGCCAGCGCCGATTCCGGCCACACCGACCCCGGTTAACTCCACCAAGAGCTTGGCTCGTCCTCGGCTCCTCCTAGATGCCCTCCATGGGCCATTTGGTCGCGGAGTGGCCAAAACCACTCTCGCTGCCGCGTCGGGCTCGCCGGCGGCTAAACGCCGGCAGCCGACGTTGACTTTGACCACGGTGGGCCCTAGTTGACCCTTTTGACCCTATGACAGGTGGGGCCTAGCCCTGTTAACTATTTAGGATTAGTTTTAATTAATTTTTAGTTAGGCTAATTATGCTGACACGCGGGACCCACCGTCAGGTTTGACCCGGACCATGACTCATTGACCAGTGATGTCACACTGACGTCAGGCTAACGCAGTAATTGATTTTCTGGATTTAATTTAATTCAGGAAATTTCAGAAAATACCCCAAACTTCAAATATTCATAACTTTTAATCTGTAACTCCAAATTAAATAATTTATATATGAAAAATGATCAGAAAAATATGAAGAATCTGTTTATGGCACTTTCATGCATGATTGAACAAGTTAACCTCACCGAATAGGATGAATCATGATTAGGGCAAATTATGAAATAACATCTGGAGTTGGAATTTACTCTTGTTTGAATTCCACTTCAATTAACTTGGCTAGATTTTGCATTAGGTGAATTCAGTACCTTAACATGACATGTCATTCATGTGAATGTGCATTGCATTGATTGTGTTCTTTCTCAGTTGTCGGTGTTTGTCCCCTCTCAGTAGACGATGTTTCAACGATGAGTTCGATGACACCGATGAAGAACTATATTATCTTCAGAAGTGCCAGGCAAGCAAAACCCCCTTGTCCATTCCGATATAATCCCACTCTCTCGCTCCTGCTCTATTTTACTGCATTAGGACAACAACGACTCATGTGTTACATGCTGCGGTAGTTGAACCCCTTTATCCTCTGCATGACTGTCATTCCACAAGAATTAGATGAAACCCACTAGCATGAGTAGGAGTTGCTTGAGCCATGTTGTGCCTACTCATTCATGCTTGTTTGTCATGCCTGCTACTACTTAGAGTTGAGTCAGGTCTGATTCATCGGGAATGAATCGGAGGTGTGTGAACATGTCCCATCGTGTGTGAGCTAAGTGTGTGAACACGATTTGGTAAAGGTAGCGGTGAGAGGCCATGTAGGAGTACATGGTGGGTTGTCTCATTGCAGCCGTCCTCGAGGAACTGAGTTCTGTGTTTGTGATCCATGAAACAGTTACTACCATGCATTGGGATCCTTAATTGACCCTCTCGGCTTCTTAACCACCCTTGTTCCCGGTCCGGAGTTGCAAGTAGTTTCGGTGTTTGTAGCATCTTTGGGGCACGCATAGCATGGCCGTAGGGGTGGGTTGTGTTGCGGTAGGCACCGTGTTGATGTACCGATTAAATGCATTTGGTGTCTCGGGAACCCTGTACACATCGTTCGGGGCTGTCACGGGAAACCTCGGCCGGACTCCTGCGGATGGAACCCGAATAGGCGATAAACCTGGACTAGGGACTTGAGTGTTTAGGTAGGCCGTGGCCGACACCCACGTTGGGCTTCCGCTTGAAGGTTGCCGAGTACATGTCGTGTAAACGGCGGTAAGTGGTGAGCGTGTGTGAAGAAGTACACCCTGCAGGGTTAATATGATCTATTCGAATAGCCGTGTCCACGGAGAAGGACTTCTGGGTTGCCTATATCGGTTCATAGACAAGTGAAAGTGGATACCCTAAAATGCGCAAGATAAGCGTGAGTGCTATGGATGGCGTTCTTGTAGGGAGGCAGGAGCGGGTCCATAGTGGTGTATTGATATGGTGAATATGTGGACTCGTGCGCCACCTCAAAAGAGTTACTTGCGATGTAGTTCAGGATAGCCACCGAGTCAAAGCTGGCTTGCTGTAGTCAAACTTCACCACCCCTTTTGATAATGATGCATATGTAGTTAGTTACGATGTAAGTCTTGCTGAGTACAATTGTACTCACGTTTGCCTATTTTATGTTTTGCGAGAGACGTCGGTCTCACCAGTAGTTCCGCTTGTACTTCGACGTTTAGCTTGTTACCTCAGCTACGATCTTGTGCCCTCGGCAGGATCTGGTAGATAGTCAGGCTTCTCAGCCTTATTTCATTTATAGTGGTCTGTACTCAGACATGTTTAGCTTCCATTTGTGCTCTGACCTTTATGCTCTGAGTGTTGGGTCATGAGACCCATGTTTGTAATATCTCGCTCCTCGGAGCCTAATGAATAATATTTGAGTCGTAGAGTTATGTTGTGATGCCATGTTGTATCTACACATATTGAGCATATTGTGTGTATGTTTGAAATGCTTGGTATGTGTGGGATCCGACAAACTAGTTGTTTATCCTTGGCAGCCTCTCATATGGGGAAATGTAGTCTCGTGCTTACGAGCGATAGTAGTCCGCTACAGCCCGGTTCACCGGAGTCCTGCTAGCCCAAAGACTACCGCTTGGACACTTGACTGGCCGGCATGTGTTTCACGCCGTTCCTATGTCCGTCCTTCGGGAAATGTCGTGGCGGTGTTATTCGAGTCCTGCCTAGCCTGCTACAGCCGGTTCACCGAGTCCTCATAGCCCAGTGCTACAGCCCGAATCTATACGTTGATGACCGACATGCTCGATGTGATTCATGTATGCCTGTCCCCATAGGTTAGCGCCGCTTTGGGTTCACGACTAGCCATGTCGGCCCGAGTTCTTTATCATATGGATGCTAGCGACACTGTCATATACGTGAGCCAAAAGACGCAAACGGTCCCGGGCCATGGTAAGGCGACACCGTGGGAATACCGTGCGTGAGGCCGCAAAGTGATATGAGGTGTTACCGGCTAGGTCGATATGATTTGGAATCGGGGTCCTGACACCGGCAGATACTTGGTCAGATGAATATCATTCCCAATGATGGTCGCCACTGGACGTACGACTCTCACACAGGCGGTAAAGTCTGTTTTGTCGAATACAGAGCCGTCTTCCTTCAAGCTGGGATATCCAAGAGCAACGTCTGCCAGGTCTAACTCTGGAAGCAACGCCTTGGCCCGGCTGAAGGCAGCTATAGCCCCGGTTCTGGCAGATGCCCGTCTTAGCTTTTGGATCCGCTGGGGTAGCACGGCAAGCCGCTTTAGCACATCTTGCAGGAGATGGGGAACGTCATTTGATAAAGCCACAATGGCCGAAGCACGTTGTGACCCGGTGTACAGCTGCTCCACCAGAGTGTAAACCGCCTTCAGCTTGATCAACATGTTCTGCTTGAGGTTTGTGCTCCTGGGGCCTGCGTTCATAAACATAAGGTGAGTCGGAGATGACAATTAATATAGTTATCAAAGGAAGGATTGTGATATTCAAGGTTATATATAGTAACTTACCAAAGATTGCTGAGACCATTTGAGATATCTGGCGCTTTAAGACGGACAGCTCGGCTGTTGCTTCTGCAAGTGACGTTTCTGCTGTCTCGGCCCGGGTCACCAGTGAGGTTTTCTCATCAGCCCATATTTTCTTCTCCGCATCAAAATTCTTCTTCAACTTCTCTTGTTCAGAGACGCTGAATTCAAATTTGGAGTTGGCCTTTTGAAGTTCAAGCTCTTGAGCTGCCAGGCGGCTCTTCAGGTCAGCAATCTCCGACTCAAATTGACTTGTGGTGGCCTGCATTGATGCCGGGTTATAGTCAGAATCATGGTAAAGATATCATTAAGTCCCAATCACTTTGCAAGCAAAGGTATTTGACACTTGGGGGCTAATGTATGCTAAAGAAAGTTAACGTACAATGCCGGTTCAGAGAAATTAAGTCCCAAGCACTTTGCAAGCAAAGATACTTGGCACTTGGGGGCTAATGTATATCGCAAATTCAAGGTATCATGTTACCACCGGGTTAAAAATCTTCTGTCTAAACCGGACAAAGAAGTGCTAAGCAGGTTTTTAAGTATACAACGTATTTATTCATAAGCAATAGCTTGGGGGTTCATACAGTAAGTATGATTAATAAAATTAACGTAAGTCATACCTCAGATTTTTGCTGTATCTGCTTCACCATGTCAATTTCCAGGTCGCGGCTGCTATGTACTTGATTGATATAGCCAGAGACTATATCTCCAATGCTCAAATGAGAGTATAATCTGCAATGTCTAATTTAGCCTTTCGGCGCTCTAAAAGCTCCTCCTTGGCAGAGCACTTGGCAAGGACGGTGGGATGACTTGGCTCGACAAACTGAGTCTTGGTAATTTCAACTTCCGGATCAATTGTCTTGACCGGGCTAGGAGTTTCCGGTTTATCAGAACCGCCAAGAGTTTCTTCAGCAGGCGGATCAGATGATGGTGCTGGAATTTCATATGTCGGTTCAGGCGGCGGTTGATGAGTGGAAGTGTCAGGGGCGGCAGTTCCGAGTTCCGGTTCAGTTACTACCGGGTCTTGGGATGGCTTATTCTTTTTTGCCCTCTTACTGGTCTTCACTTGCACGCTGTGAACAAGACAGAAGGATGAGTGCAAAAGCATGGGTAAGGTAAAGCATAAGGTAAACAAAATTACATTACCTAGGGGCAGTTTTGAAAGCCGGCATGTTAGATTGCATAGACTCGCCGGAGGAAGGAGAGGTATCCTGATAATTGGAGTCAGATGAATTGAAAGGTTGATGAATTAAATCCGCCAATGGATAAACAGAACGTAAATCGGAGATAACCTCAGCCCGACGCTTCCTGGTTACGTCAGGTAAGCCGGACGATAACTCTATACCCTTGCTTGTTCTGGTCTGCCTCCGGTTTTCAAATTGTTGTTGCTTCAAAAGAAATTAAGGATCTTGGTAAGCCAAAGGATGTGAAAATCGTACTTCCTGGGTTACCCATCGGATTTTTGGCTTTGGCAAAGGCTCTGAGTCGGAGGAGATTATAGTTACCTCTTCGTCAACCGCTTGGCTGTTCCCCGTATCCTCGTGAAAGGGCAGAGTGTCAATAAAATAATGTTAAAGGAGTTAGGAGAATTAAGGATTACCTCTTCTTCGTCGTCAGAAGTGTCATCCAATTTAAGTAAATCGGAAGCGCTTGGCTTCTTTTTCCTTGAAGTTCCAGTCTTGGTGGCTTTCCTTTCGGCTCTTTTTGCCGCTCTGGCATGTTTGGCCGCCTCATGGTTATACTTAACTTTCCAGAAGTTATCATCGGCCTGTGAAGAATGATAAGAGGTTATGAATAAAAGTAAGGTATAACATAGTAAAGAGTATTCATTGAGATTGATGGCTTACTGTAGGGGCCGGGTTTTTCTTGCAGAAAGGGAGTAAGCCAAAGGCATTACTAGTCACTGTGCCCTCTTTCAGCAACGTCTGGGTCGTAGCCTCTACCACATCATTTGGTAAGTCGTCGGGGCTATGATGCAGTGGGTCATTCTTCTCGCCAGAGTAGGTGCACATTAAGCCAGGGCGGCGGCTTAACGGAATCACCCGCCAAACGACCCAAACCCGGACCAGGTCGGAACCATCTAAGCCGTTTCCCAAAAGAGCTTTGATTTTGCTAATGGTGGGAGCAAGTGGCAGACGCTCAATATCAGTCAGTTTATCCGGGAGCGGGTGGTTGGATTCAAGGCGCAAGGCGCGAAAGCCGGCCAGAGGATTTTCGTCAGCCGGAGAAGTATCCTCGCAGTAGAACCATGTCTGATTCCAATCCTTTGGATGACTCGGCAGTTCAGCATAAGGAAAAAGGCAATCTCTCCGCTGCTGAATCGAGATGCCACCAAGTTCTAGACTCGGCCCGTTGGGCGTTCATTCTGCCGGTTTAAGTAAAACAATTCCCTGAATAAAAGTATGCTAGGTTCTTCTCCAAGGTACACCTCGCAGAAAAGTTGGAAGTTGCAAATATTTGACATGGAATTGGGCCCGATGTCACGAGGTGCGAGATCAAGAAACGCAAAACATCCCTGAAGAATTTTGAACTGGGTGGAGCGAAGCCCCGGTTCATGTGATCAGTAACAACGATCACCTATCCCTCTTTGGGTTGAGGCCTCGCCTCTGACGGGTTAGGAGCCCGATAAGACATGACTTCTCTCTTGGGCAAGTGGCCGGATTTCACAAAGTCAGACAAGGTGCTTTCTGTGACAGTGGATTTGACCCAGTTGTAGGTCACATGAGCTTTGGGGGCCTTGGGTGCCATTCTATAAGTTGAAGCCTATGAAAAAATAAGAAGTTCCGGTTCAAATATAACTCGGAGGAAAGCATTTTAAAATGGCGGCTTAAGAAGGGGCGTAATGACATATGGGTAACTATGCAGTAATATTTAAACTGTTACAGGTATCAAAGGCATTTATATTTTCTTAAGTCGCCGGAACAAGCGAGGTTGACAACCGGTGTTGTCTTAAACCGACCGTATGGGCTACCATGACTAAACAGATTCAACATATGCCGTTTTTTGCTAAATTGGGACAAACAGGTTTCAAAATTTTCCGAAATTATTTCGGATCAAACGGTTGTTCTGAAAAGAAAAGTTTCTTGACCTAAAACAGTGCAGAGAAGTTTATACACTCGACGAGGGTTTCCGAACAAGGGAAATGAGATCTGTTTCTATGCAAGTTAAGCACAAACAATCACCGCGGCAGTTCTACGTTATTTTTACGATCTAACAGGGCATTGGAGGTAAAAACTATCAAGGGTTTGCAGCAGGCGGCAATGAACATCGATGAACTCAAAAAGTTCCAATGCAGATCTAAGAAAGGGAAGGAGAGGAACTCACGGATGTGGACGAGCTGCGGAGATTCGCCGTTGATTTCTGGTCAGAGTCAGGTTGATGTAGCGGCCTGAGTCGGTCAAGACGGGGAGTTTGATGGCGGCGGCGGCGGAGCTCGAGAGACAGAGAGGCAGCAAGAGGAAGAAGACGACTGAAAGAGGGGAGAATGGAAGACCTAGGTCGTGCCTATTTATAAGGGAAGGCCGACTGAGACGGCGCGAGAAACGAGGAGACCAAACATCATTATCCAGCGGCCCCGACGCCTCGGTTTTCGGAAGGGCCAGTAAAGACAAAGATCTGTTGGAGGATACGACGGAATAAAATACGAATTTAATATAATATGACGTCACGACGGGTTAACACGGATCCAGAAGATGACGTCACGACGGGTTATGACCTTTCCGCAGGACTGAAGACCGAAGGACTGGTTGTCAAGGTATTTTAAGATTGACATGAACCAGTTCAAATCAATCTGGGGCCTAATGTTGGGGATTTGTCTATTTGTGTAAGCCGCCCAGGAGGGGCTGGGTTACGCAAAGAGAGATTCATTAGAAGAAGCCCAAGACCAAGCATGAAGATGGTGGTTCAATAAAGGGTCTAAGGCCCATCGGCGACTTAAGGCCCATAGTGATAAACCGCCATGATGGCATGCCTTGTATTGTAAGGTAGAATTAACTAGTCACCGAGCCGGACACTGTCTATAAGCCAGCCGGGACTCTGTAGGCCGCAGGGCGTCAACCCGTGTATATAAGGGGACGACCCGCTGGCGACTGACGGTAAGAAACAACTGATCGAGAGCCGAGCATAACGTATCTCGCTCCCTGGTTATCGAAACACCAAGCAATACCAACCCAAATAGACGTAGGCCTTACCTTCACCGTAAGGGGCCGAACTAGTATAACCCTCTCGTGTCCTTTGTCCCGATTAACCCCTTTAAGCTTCCTGGTTGCGATGGCTCCACGATTAAGTCCTTGCAAGAGGACATCTACCGTGACAATTCCACGACAGTCGGGTCAGACAACTCCATCACATCCTTGATGGAAAGCGCGTCATCAATCACAAAAGAGTGAAGCCTCGAGAATCGTTGTTGCATGAGAACCACATTATTATTAAGTTGCCAGCGATCCAGCCAAAAAATCACCGTATCCCCCGACCGCACGTGTTGGACTGCCAACTTGCAAAACTTGTCATACAGCTTCAACACATCACGCCACCAGAAAGAACCGCAACTTTGAGTGACTTGGGGTGGCGCTGCAGCATAATACGTGTCCCAAATGAGTGATACCCAGGGCATGTCCATCTTATTAAAAAATTGAAGAGATGTTTGGTCAACAAGGCATCATTTTGTATGCCTAGATCAAGCACTCCAAGTCCTCCCAGATTCTTAGGCCGACAGACCAAATCCCAAGTCGCCAATGATTGTCATGGCGTATCCATGTTCCCCCTCCACAAATATTGCCGCATGATATGTTCAATATGATTCAAAATTCCTTGTGGCAACGAGAGAGTGCACAAAAAATATATTGGCATAGAACAAAGAACATATTTTAAAAGTTGTATCCGGCTCCCTCGGTTCAACAGGCAAGAGGAAGCAGATAATCTTCTCTCAATGCGATCCACTAAGGGCATCAAATCATAAATTGTGGGCGGAGAGGTACCCATTGGCAATCCAAGGTAGGTAAGTGGCATGGAACCAACATCACACCCAAGAAAAGCAGCCACTCGCTTGCCCTCATCATCAGACATATTTAATGGTATCAACAAAGATTTACTAAAGTTGACCCTCAGACCCGTTGACTTAGCAAAGACCTCGAGCATTTCCTTGAAAGCAATGAGCTGGCTGTCAATAGCAGGAAGAACAATTAGGGTGTCGTCCGGGTACTGAACAATCGGATAATCCATCGAAGAGGTTGGGATGGGAAGTGTGAGAATGTTCCTTGAACACATCTCATTTACCATCGACTGTAATAAATCAACAGCAATCACAAATAACAAAGGAGATAATGGATCTCCTTGAAGAACACCCGATCGACGGACAAAATGATTACCAGGCACTCCATTAAGAAGAATCGAAGAAGACCCAGTGGACAAGATGATGTCAATCCAACTTGTCCAACGGCTATCAAAACCCTTACATTTCAAAATCCTGAGAATCAGATCATGCTCAATGGTATCAAACACCTTCGTGAAGTCAAGTTTAAGAAGGATTATAGGCCTTTTGGAGGCCTTGCATTGATGGATGTATTCAAAACACCACGCCTGGCAGTCTTGTATGGATCGATAGCAAAGAAAACCATACTGGTTGCGGCGAATAAACTTTAAGATAACACCCTGTAAGCGATTAGCCAAAAGTTTAGTTAAAAACTTTAAGCAAGTATTTGTCAATGATATGGGCCTAAAATCACCAACGTATTCTGGGCTCAACTTCTTTGGAATGAGGGTCATAAGAGATGTATTCAGACACTCCAGATTGCACTTTCCCTCATAAAAATCTTGGACCAGCTTCATAAAATCTTCCTTCAGAATATTCCAACATTTCTTATAAAAAAGACCAGTAAGCCCGTCCGGACCCGGAGAGCGATCAGTGGGCATGTTCCTAAATACCGCATCCACCTCAGAGTTCGTGAATGGTAAAGATAACTCCTCAAGACCATCAACCCGAGTAATTAATGTGTCTAGATCAAAAACCATTTGAATACCTTTGGCTTGGCCCATTCTATGATTAAAGTCAGACCAAAACATCCCTGCTAACTGCTAATGGTCAGTGATCACCTCCCCATCCACAGACTTGATCGAGGAAATGGTGTTCCTCTGAAACTTTTCCGTTGCCATGGCGTGGATTTTTTTTGAATTTTTCTCGCCAACTTTGATGTTTCTGATCGTGCATAGTTGTTTCCAATAAATAAACTGCCAATGCAAAATATCCTCAAGATGCAATTTAACAATCCTGCGGAAGTTGAACTCCGGCCAACTCAAGGGCCTAACTTCCTCAATGTTATCAAGAAAAATAATCACTTTATTGCAATCAGCAATGAGAGCCTTGACTGTGGACAGGTTGAGATGCCATTTCTTTAGAGCATAATGTAGGGATTTGAACTTAGAAGAAATGGTTAAGTCAATAGAAGTTTTGCCCACTGGCCTTTTCCAAACCTCATAAACACAATCAGTAAAGCCACGCAAATCAATCCAATAATTTTCAAAGTAAAAAACTTTTGCCTTGGGAATACAAGTGGCAATTGAGACCACACACGTGACGTGATCAGAGGCAGTGCGCGCTAGAGGAAAAACCATTGTGTTGGTATGATCGTGTGTCCAAGCCACAGATGTGAAAAACCAATCAATCTGCTCGAGGAGCGGTGAAGTTTGCATATCGGACCATGTATATTGACGACCCTTGATTGGCAGCTCGACAAGACCCAAATGACCAATTATTTCATTGAACAAAAAAATATCATTGACGTCACCTCCCGGAAGATTACGGTTATCAAGCGAACGCATAAAGTTTAAATCACCCAAAAGCAGCCAATTCTCTTCGAACTGAATATCAAGGTTATATAACCATTGCACAAAATCATCACGCGCAGAACCTTGACACGGGCCATAAATTGAAACAAGAGACCAAGATTCAGACGTGTGTTTAGACTGAAACTTCACAATAATTCCATAGGGTTTAGCCTCAATTAAGTTGCCTATGAAAAAGGACGAGTTCCAAATAACCACCATTCCAGCACACGCCCCAGCCGAAGGCACGTAAACAAAGTTATCAAAACGCCTCGGACAGAATTTTCGAATGAAACATTGATCAATATGCATGCATTTGGTCTCCTGGAGGCAAACGACAGAGCACCCGCTTTCATCAATCTTTTGCCTAACCGCAAGCTGACGTGCTTCATAATTAAGACCCCGAACGTTCCAACTTAGAACCTTCCAATCCCTAAACATTGTCTGATTTATTACAAACCAAAAGTAAACACATTAAAAGTAGGCCAGGCAATGACCTACACTGACCCACTAAATGGACGAGCACTGCATAGTTCCAAACAGGTAAAGACAGATAAATGGCGACTACGGTACTCCATGGACCTAAACCCTGGGTGACGTAGCTGATCATCAGAACTCGTGCTGTTGATGGACTTGGCAGGATTAGCAGCAAGCTTATCCGCAGAGATCTTCTCGGGCGCAATGCGAAGACGAGCACTGATTCGCTGAAGATCGACTATAGTAGTTAGTTTAGGCACCGCAGAGCTATCTTCAGACAGGGACGCCATGGTTTTATGCTTCTTCAGAGTGTGTGGCTTCTTAGGTGGAGTACAAGCAGTCACCTTGCGATATCCATCACGTAGAACCTTTGAGGCGAGCCTCGCGCCGAACCTCAGAATCAACAATAACTCTAGAGGCCTTGGGATTTCTTCCACGCTTCAGAGAGACTTTAGGAACAGCAGAAAATTCAAAAGCTTCAGCAACTGGCTCATCAATATCATCAAAACAAAGAGCCCGTGCTACATGCCTTTTAACAGGTGACAGCACCCTACTCTGGCTTGGTGGAGGAACAGTGCGAGAATGTGACAAAAATTGAAATTTGGATCAATGTAGGGAGACTCCCTGGATTGCTTGTTCAGTAAAGCACCAAGATCATACTTGAAGACAAACTTGGGAATGTCAGAGGACCAGATAAACGGCAGCACCTTCTCAAAAGTGCGCTGCTTTGCATCACAGGGGGCAAGATTGGCCCAAAAATAGTGAACACTTGCCCAATCATAAGTGGAGGTTGTTGTGGTCCCATTGGGTGCCGGAAGACAACCACATCTGCAGCGATATTCCCATTGTTAACTGAATCTTCAGATAGCTGCAGCACAATGGATTCCTGAGACTGAACTTCCTCAACATTGGCTTGCTGCACAACGTCATGGACAGGTGGTGGAACATTCTGCTGTTGCTCATTCACAGGGGGTTGCTCATTCACAGGGGGTAGCTCTGGAAATTCAGGCATGACCCAATTGTGGTTATTGAACTACATATTGCCAGGGAGTGGGTGCGGATTGCCATTGAAGGGCATTGGGTCTTCATCAGCTGGCAGAATATCTGCAAAATCTGCTGAGAGAATATAGACAGGCGCAGTCCAAGAAATCCTAGCCCCTCCAAAATCAACATATTCTCTGTATGCCACTGATCTAGGAACCAGAGACGATGCAGGGAAAGAAACATAGGCAAGAGATCGGACCATCATCGGATAATCCTGGTGCCAATGGTGGAAGCGGCCAAAGGTGCTGATAACATCCGCAAGAAACTCAGAGCGCCTATAATCCAGAGGAACAACCAGCAACATAATCCATCCACGGCGAAAACCTTGTGTTGCTCTGTAGTTGATACCCTCATCGTGCGGAATAAATCGAATAAATCTATCATTGCCCAGATCGAAAGGAGGAGGATCTACTAAAGCTTGACGAGATAGAGCACTACAGAAACGAAACAAGCCAACCCCTTGAATCCACGGTTGAGCATCCAGAACCATCCCAAGTTATTGACAACAAAATCACTGACCATATTCCGGAAGATGCCGACTTCTTTAGGCAGAGGAGCTGGCTCGACAATGGCGATGGCATAATCCTCATGCTGCCGATCTGGCGCCACCGCCGGCGCGAAGAAAGTGCGGGGCAGACACAGATCTCCGCCGTCGATGATGTCAAAACCATGCGGGATAAAATCCATGGGGTCAAGCGCGAAGTTGGCCATAGCCGGAGCTGGGGACAAAGAGCAGTACTGGTTGGTGGTGTTGTGATATGCGGGCAAGATCGGCAGCGGTGAGGTGGTAGGCGATGGAAGCGGGGAGGGAGGCAGAGGAGGAAGCATTATGGGCGTTGGCTCTGCGGGCAATGGTGGAATAGGTGGGGTGGCAGGCTCGACGGGACTGGGCATAGACCCAGTGGGACTAGCTACGGGGGAAATCGAGGAGTTCCGCTCAGAAAATCCCGTTGACCGGTTGGACTCAGAAGATTTGCATCGAGCGACCCACATGTAAGAGGGAGAAGGGATAGAATCCGAACAGCCCTTTGCCCGGTGTCGGTGTCAAAACCGGTGGATCTCGGGTAGGGTGTCAGGACCCCGATTCCAAGTCACATCGATCTAGCCGGTAACACCTCATGTCACTTTGCGGCCCCACGGGTGTCGCCTTACCATGGCCCGGGACCGTTTGCGCCTTTTGGCTCACGTATATGATAGTGTCGCTAGCAACCATATGACTGAGAACCCGGGCCGACATGGCTAGTCGTGAACCCAAAGCGGCACTAACCCATGGGGACAGGCATACATGAATCACATCGAGCATGTCGGTCATCAACACGTGGATCCGGGCTGTAGCACTGGGCTAACAGGACTGCGGTAACCCGGGCTGTAGCAGGCTAGGCAGGACTCCGGATGTCACCGCGTGACATTTCCCCGAAGGGACAGACACAGGAACGAAGTGAAACACATGCACCGATCAAGTGTCACGAGCGGTAGTCTGGGCTAGCAGGACTCAGGTGAAAGGGCTGTAGCGGACTACTATGGCTCAAGGAAGCACTAGACTACATTTCCCCATAAGAGAGGCTGCCAAGGATAAACAACTAGATTGTCGGATCCCACACATACCAAGCATTTCAAACATACACACAATATGCTCGATATGTGTAAATACAACATGGCATCACAACATAACTCTACGACTCAAGTATTTATTCAATAGGCTCCGAGGAGCGAGATATTACAAACATGGGTCTCATGACCCAACATTCAGAGCATACAAGTCAAAATACAAATGGGAGCTAAACATGTCTGAGTACAGACAAATATAAATGAAAAAGGCTGATAAGCCTGACTAACTACCAGATCCTGCCGAGGCACAAGATCGTAGCTGAGGTAACAAGCTAAACGTCGAAGTCCAAGTGGAACTACTAGCGAGACTGATGTCTCTCTGCAAAACATAAAATAAGCAAACATGAGTACAAATGTACTCAGCAAGACTTACATCAGAACTAACTACATATGCATCATTATCAACAAAGGGGTGGTGGAGTTTGACTGCAGCAGGCTAGCTTTGACTCCGTGGCTATCCTAAACTACGACTGCAAGTAACTCTTTTGAGGTGGCACACACGAGTCCACATATTCACCATATCAATACACCACTATGGATCCGCTCCCGTCTCCCTACGAGAACGCCATCCATAGCACTCACGCTTATCTTGCGCATTTTAGAGTATCCACTTTCTCTTGTCTGTGAACTGGTATAGGCAACCCAGAAGTCCTTTACCGCTGACATGCCTATTCGAATAAATCATATTAACCCTGCAGGGGTGTACTTCTTCACACACGCTCTCGCCACTTACCACCATGTACACGTCGTGTATCTCGGCAACCTTCAAGCGGAAGCCTAGCGAAGGAGTCGGCCACGACCTGACTAACCACACAAGTCTCTAGTCTAGGTTTATCGCCTATTCGGGTTCCATCCGCAAGGAGATCCGGCCGGGGTGTCGCTCAAGGCCCGAAACGATGTGTGCAGGGTTCTCGAGACACCAAACGGGCGCTCGGTACACCGGGCCACGGTGTATCTACCGCATCATAGCCCACCCCTAGGGTCAGCGCTACGCACGGCCTCCAACACATATCCTACAAACACCAGAAACTAGTTGCAACTCCTGGACAGAGATCGAGGCGATTAATAAGCCGAGAGGGGCCGAGTTACCGGAACCCAATGTGTGGTAGTAACTGTTTCATGGATCACAAACACAGAACTCAGTTCCTGAGGACGACTGCAATGAGACAACCCACCATGTACTCCTACATGGCCTCTCACCGCTACCTTTACCAAATCGTGTTCACACACTTAGCTCACACACGATGAGGACATGTTCACACACCTCTGATTCATCCTCGATGAATCGGACCACTCAACTCTAAGCAAAGAGCAGGCATGACAAACAAGCATGAATGAGTAGGCACAATAGGGCTCAAACAAATCCTACTCATGCTAGTGGGTTTCATCTATTTACTTTGGAATGATAGGTCATGTAGAGGATAAAGGGGTTTAGCTACCGCAGCAAGTAACAGATGAATTGTTGTTGTCCTAATGCAGTAAAAGGGAGCAGGAGCGAGAGAGTGGGATTATATCGGAATGAGCAAGGGGGGTTTTGCTTGCCTGGCACTCCTGAAGATATTATAGCTCTTCATCGGTGTCATCGAACTCATCGTCGGAACCACGTCTATCGAGAGGGGGCAAACACCGGTAACTGAGACAGAACACAATCAATGCAATGGCACAATATGATGCATGATCATGACATGGCAATATGCTGTGATTTGAGCTAATGCATCTAGCTATGATTTAAATGAAGTTGGTTTGAATACATGATTCAAATTCCAACTCCATATATGATTATTTAAATGCCCTTTATTTTTTTGTCCAAAACAGAGGACAAACATTGTCCAAACATGCATGAAAATGGTACAGATGGATTCCTTGAATTTTCTGATAATTTTTCATATATAAATTATTTGATTTGGAGCTACGGTTGAATTACTATGAATTTTAGAAGTTTTAGCTATTTTCTGAAATAAATAAATCGTTTAGATTTATTTAAAATCCAGAAAAGGGGTTTATTGCGTGATCTTGAGGTCAAGATCGCACAAGAATCAACCTGGGTCAAACCTGACGTGTAGGGTCACAATTCAGTGACTCAGTGGTTAAGCCCGGGTCAAACCCGCACTGACCAGGGTTTGACTTGGCCCTGGGGCCCACGGTCAGCGGCTGGTGTCCGGTTTAGGCTGCGGGATTAGGCGCTAATGACAGCAATGTCGGCCTCGCCGGAGATCAGCCGGCGACGCTCTCGAGCCGCGGCGGTTCTTCGCCGGAGTCGTTGTTCCAGCGTCCAGACGACACAGGGAGAGGAGCTACGGGGAGCTGGCGAACTCGCGCATTGAGTGGTGGTGGCGGTTGGGCCTGGGGTGGCTGGAGTTGTCGCCGGCGTCGACCTTGGCAGTCGCCGGAGCTCGGGTGAGCTTGGGGTCGACGCTACGGTGGCCGGGGAGGCTCGTGCGGGGCACCTATGTGCTCTACGTGGCACGGGAAGAGAGTTGAGGACGACGGCCGGACCGCTAGGTGGCCGGAGACTCGGCGGCGGCGGTCACAGGCGGCGGCGCGTACGGGCGAGCAAGGTGCGGCGGCTACGGTGCACGAGAGCGAGAGCGGAGAGGGGGAAAAGGTTCGGTGGCTCACGGCGGTTGCAGCAGACGTCGAAGCGGGCTCTGGGAAGGCCGGACGGCGACGAGTCGACGATGGGGATCCACGGCGGCCGGCGATGAAGAAGATGTCGGTGACGGTGTTTTGAGGCGTCCGACGTCGAGTGAGTCGACGGGGAGGACGAGGGCGTCGAAGCGGAGGCCATGGACACGTCGGCCAGGCAGGGGAGGGCCTATGGTCGTGGTGGTTCTCGTCAGCGGCGATGCCTGCGCTCGGGTGAGCTCAGGGTAGAGAGCCAGGGGAGGAGAGAAGGTCCAGTGAGAGAGGGGAGAGGTGCAGAGGGTCTAGGGGTGTTGTGGCGTTCACAGCCGCGTCGGGGAAGCGGCGGGAAGCAGGAGGTGGCGCGGCGCGTGCCGGCGTGCGGTGGCCACGCGCCTCTGTCCTTCTGGCAGAGGAAGGAGAAGACACGGGAGCCCCTGGTGGGCTGGGCCACCAGCTGGACTGGAAGGCCAGGTGAGTTCTTCTCTCTCTCTCCCTTTCCTATTTTCTGTTTTCTAATTTTCTGTAATCTTTGCGGCTTTACTAAAGATATTAAAACAGATCCAAAAATCATAAAACTGCTCAATGCCACTGTTTGGAATATAACCAACATCAAACATTTTAGTTTATGATTAATTGAGGATTTAAAATATTTTATAATATTTAAATTCCCAAATGAAAATACCATATGATTTAATTCAGTGACCTTATGTGTCCTGGAAATTTGTGCATCACTTTTGACAGTGGTTTAAGACCAAGGCAGAGGTGATGAACATTTAAGAAGGGCATTTCAGGTTCATTGGAAAAGTTTTTTATGTTGAACCTATTTGATTTGATCTGGTGCTAGGGTTTGATCAATCCCTCATTTCAAGTTTTCTGGAAAAGTAAACATGATGCAACACTCTAATGCAAGCACTAAGCATTACCAGAACTGGGGATGTGACAACTCACCCCCACTAAACAAGAATCTCGTCCCGAGATTCAAGACGTGAGGTAAGAAGACAAAGAGGACACAAAGCTACCAAAGTCTTCTTGATCCAAATGTCTTTCTCAAGGATGTTGGTTCATTGCATCACCTTGATCTCGACTTCTTGCTTTGATAACTACATCCAACATGACAACAAGTAGGAAGGAATAATTTTAGAAGAATCAATCTTCTTGAGGTTCGAGCAAATCAGGATCAAATCACGGAATGAGACGTTGAACAACTCTTGAGCTGAGGGGCAAAACACACCTTAAAAAGGACGAGAAAACAATTTACGAGGGTTTCAAAGTAGCGAGGAAAATTGCTATGGTTCCATAGCAGGACACCTCGGGGAAGGTGACTCGTAGAGATGTTCCCTTAAGTGGCAAAAAGAATTACTTTGGATCCATAGATCATTGAAACCCTTCATACTAGCTTAAGGCAATTTACAATTGATCGTTTGAAAGAGCTCGAAGAAATGACATACTCGAACTAGGATGGATGATGTGGACTACCTTGTTGAAGACAACGCGATGGATGATTTTGCTTATCATCGGAAATGGATGGGACCCATGGTAGGACCACTTTTGAAGATGATCCTAAACAACAATTACTGAGAGGGCAGCCCATGGAAATTGGCACAATGGCGGTGCAAGCTGGGAACAAAATGCAACTGTTGGGAATGTTCTAACCATCATATCTGCCTGAGATTCAGATCTGATTGGTGATAGGATACTTCAGACTCAACATGTCTGAAAGGAAAGTTTGCAACACAATCGATGATATGACATTGCGAGATTCTCGGGAAATGAACTACGATAGCAAGCTCCAAAACATGAGCTGGTTCTGCTAAACACATGTGAACACGCTGTCCCAGACAAACATGATCACATAGTAGTCTTATGATAAAACACTACCGAGTTCTGACTAGAAACCATCATTGCGGATATCGAAGTCCTTATATAAGTCCGGATTAGCTCTTAGGAAGGAACTTCTTCTCCTTGAACAAATCAATCAGTGGCTTGGTGTGCTAGGAACACATATGGAGTGGAGGTAATTAATCTACCAAACCATAGAATACTTCGCATGTAGGCATGACTGACTTGGGATAATTCCAAGGGAAGCAAAACAAACCTTTCTCAAATTCATGGCGACAACTTACACCTAAAGCACATGAATTCGAGGAAGTAACTTCTTCCATCCAAGCATAAGCTTCATGAACGGAACACGAAGGCATTGCTTACAAAGTTTCCAACACTAGGTTGATGTTCAACATGAATCATGGGGGAGACAAAATGCTGCTGATGGGCTCAACAGCATCTCATCGAAATTTCCATATCACTGGACTTCCACCATCACGTGAACACGGTGATATCATTCGTCAGACCAAAGGATGTAATGGTGTATGCTCGAGGGATCAACCACGAGTAAGACAACATTACGAACATCGTTGGTTCTGATTTGACTTGACGATGGCCCATACTCAAGTCAAAGTTTTGGCAAGACAGCAGATCCAACAACTGATCACAGGGACCAATCGATGAAGATATCATCTTACTTCAACACAGCTTTTATCTTCCAACTCTCCAAGTTGTTGTTCAGCTTAACCAACTAGCTCAGGGTATTCAACACAGATTCTTGGAGAATGGGTGGTTTAGAAGAAAACCAACATGATCACGAGCTCAACATAACGGTCAGGGCACAACCTGGTGATACTTCCGAGAGGATATTCAGAAAATCACGAACCACCGATATGTTACTAAGCTCGAGAACAATCTTGCTTTTCAGGGCAAGATGATATGATCAAATAAGCGAGGGATTGGCACAATCCTAACTCATTGATCGAAGTGTGCACCAGAAATATGGACCAGGTAGCACGATCAATCTTAGGATGATGATTTAATAACCAACACGCTAAGAATGAGAATATTGTCCAGTAACTACCAAGCAACGGAGTTGCTAGCAGTATTGATTTCACACATCACGATTCATTTGTCGGCATTCCGGTTGCGACAACACGGAACCGAGGAATGAATAATGAGGCGAGAAGTATCACTGTGTCAAGAATTCATAAGAGGTGGTGCAATTCTCATGACACTCTTGACATAAAGATGGTAACACTCCAAGGCACAACAGAGCAAAAGGTGGTTTGGCATTTTGATCTGCGGAATACAATTGCTTTGACCCAATCCTAGATATGCATAAGGTACTGGAGTTTGTTTCTCCTAGTCATTCCAGGATAGAATGGCTTGATGGACCACAAGAGTAGTAGGCATCGATAAACGAATGCATGCATGCTCTTGACTATCAATTGATAGACGATGGTCGGAATACAAATGAAGAGGGACAACTCAAGGGAACATATATCTTTCTGAGTTGTGGATGCATAGATTAATATGTCAAACCAAGCTCAACAGGTTTCTTCCGGATAACCCATGCAGAAAGGTAGATGTGGCAGAATAACAACATAGAATCGAGAACTCGTCAAGAGCACTCTAGTTGTGATCTTTCAGTTCAAGAGAACTTTTGCCAAAATGGTTCGTGGTATTGGAAGAAGGAAATACCACGGACCTCGAGGACTAATGCAAAGGTTACTAATATCCTAAAGGTACGAGCAACACTAACAACATGAGGTAAGTAGGGAAATCTCGGGTTCAGAAACCCAGGAGTAGAATACCTACTACTAAGTGGCATCACGGAATGCTTTCGAGAAATGGTGGCCAGAATCATCACACTGGCGATGCAAAGCATTGCTAGATTACCAAGTGGTCCTCTAAGACACCTAGGGTCATAATAATAACTCCAACATATATGACGAGGTAATGGAGTACCTCAACTCGACGATTAGTGTGGTTAATCTAGCCCAAAAGGACATCAGGAACGGGAGGAAGGCATTTGCAAATGCATCAGATAGTTTAGAAACCTGGGATGACTCGGACAGCATAACGGCTGTAAATGCTCAAAAAGATTAGAGACATCATGCAAAATGGTGGCATAACCACTCAATAACATCATATCAAGGTTCCGAGATCAACAGTTAACATATAGAAATAGTATGAACTGAACTGAGGCTTGAAACCAACAATCTTAAAAGTCTAAGGATTAGTAACACGTCATCACGATAGATAGATGAGAAGCCTAGTTCTTAATCCCCGTAGAAGAGAAGAGGATGACTCAGATCAGAAGGCCATGAGGTATAAGGAGTAAAAAGAGCCTTACGTTCCCTTCCACAATCAATTCCCTAACATAACTAAAGCATTTCTAGACACAACTTCGACCAGTTTGGCTTGGTAATCCTACAGGCAGTCAGGCTCTCATACCAAAGCTGTCAGGATCCTGATTCCAAGTCACATCGATCTAGCCTGTAACACCTCATATCACTTTGCGGCCTCACGCACGGTATTCCCACGGGTATCGCCTTACCATGGCCCGGGACCGTTTGCGCCTTTTGTCTCACGTATATGATAGTGTCGCTAGCAACCATATGACTGAGAACCCGGGCCGACATGGCTAGTCGTGAACCCAAAGCGCCACTAACCCATGGGGACAGGCATACATGATTCACATCGAGCATGTCGGTCATCAACGTGTGGATCTGGGCTGTAGCACTGGGCTAACAGGACTCCGGTAACCCGGGCTGTAGCAGGCTAGGCAGGACTCCGGATGTCACCGCGTGACATTTCCCCAAAGGGATGTATACAGTGAACGAAGTGAAACACATGCCGGCCAGTCAAGTGTCCCGAAAAGTAGTCTTGGGCTAGCAGGACTCCGGTGAACCGGTCAGAAGCGGACTACTATGGCTCAAGGAAGCACTAGACTACATTTCCCCATAAGAGAGGCTGCCAAGGATAAACAACTAGATTGTCGGATCCCAGACATACCAAGCATTTCAAACATACACACAATATGCTCGATATGTGTAAAGACAACATGGCATCACAACATAACTCTACGACTCAAGTATTTATTCAATAGGCTCCGAGGAGCGAGATATTACAAACATGGGTCTCATGACCCAACATTCAGAGCATACAAGTCAAAACACAAACGGAAGCTAAACATGTCTGAGTATGCATAACTATAAATGAAAAAGGTCGATAAGCACGACTAACTACCGAGATCTGCCGAGGCACAAGATCGCTTTGAGGTAACAAGCTAAACGTCAAGTCCACGCTAATCTCCTAGCGAGACCGACGTATCTCCGCAAAAACATAAAATAAGCAAACGTGAGTACAAATGTACTCAAAGAAGACTTACATCGTAACTAACTACATATGCATCATTATCAACAAAGGGGTGGTGGAGTTTGACTGCAGCAAAGCCAGCTTTGACTCGGTGGCTATCCTAAACTACTTAATCGCAAGTAACTCTTTTGAGGTGGCGCACACGAGTCCACATATTCACCATATCAATACACCACTATGGATCCGCTCCCGTCTCCCTACGAGAACGCCATCCATAGTACTCACGCTTATCTTGCGCATTTTAGAGTATCCACTTTCTCTTGTCTATGAACTAATATAGGCAACCCAGAAGTCCTTTACCGCGGACACGCCTATTCGAATAGATCATATTAACCCTGCAGGGGTGTACTTCTTCACAAACGCTCTCGCCACTTACCACCATGTACACGTCGTGTATCTCGGCAACCTTCAAGCGGAAGCTTTGGCGAGGAGTCGGCCACGACCTGACTAACCACACAAGTCTCTAGTCCAGGTTTATCGCCTATTCGGGTTCCATCCGCAAGGAGATCCGGCCGGGGTGTCGCTCACGGCCCCCAACGATGTGTGCAGGGTTCCCGAGACACCAAACGGGCTCTCGGTACACCGGGCCACGGTGTATCTACCGCATCATAGCCCACCCCTAGGGTCATTACGCACGCCTCCAACACATACCCTACAAACACCGTAAACTAGTTGCAACTCCCGGACAGAGATCGAGGATTAATAAGCCGAGAGGGGCCGAGTTACGGAACCCAATGTGTGGTAGTAACTGTTTCATGGATCACAAACACATAACTCAGTTCCTGAGGACGGCTGCAATGAGACAACCCACCATGTACTCCTACATGGCCTCTCACCGCTAGCTTTACCAAATCGTGTTCACACACTTAGCTCACACACAGTAGGACATGTTCACACACCTATGATTCATCCTTGATGAATCAAACCTGACTCAACTCTAAGCAAAGAGGTGCATGACAAACAAGCATGAATGAGTAGGCACAACAGGGCTCAAAAAACTCCTACTCATGCTAGCGGGTTTCATCTATTTACTGTGGAATGACAGGTCATGCAGAGGATAAAGGGGTTCAGCTACCGCAGCAAGTAACAGATGAATCGTTGTTGTCCTAATGCAGTACAAGGGAGCAGGAGCGAGAGAGTGGGATTATACCGGAATGAACAAGGGGGGTTTTGCTTGCCTGGCACTCCTGAAGATATTATAGCTCTTCATCGGTGTCATCGAACTCATTGTCGGAACCACGTCTATCGAGAGGGGGCAAACACCTGCAACTGAGAAAGCACACAATCAATGCAATGCCACAATATGATGCATGATCATGACATGGCAATATGATGTGATTTGAGCTAATGCATCTAGCTATGATTTAAATGAAGTTGGTTTGAATACATGATTCAAATTCCAACTCCATATATGATTATTTAAATGCCCTTTATTTGTTTTGTCCAAAACAGAGGACAAACATTTGTCGGATTTCGGGTTCTGGCAGACCCTTGAGGTTCGAACACTGGGGTGCGCGCGGAGATCCAACCTTCCACCGTCTCGCACCTGGCCGAATCGCTGGGACCTAAACTACTAAATAGAACAGCACAAGAGACACAAGATTTATACTGGTTCATGCCACCATTGTGGTGTAATACCCTACTCCAGTGTGTGGTGTGGTGGATTGCCTCTTGGGCTGATGAGGAACAATACAAGGAAGAACTGCCTCGCGAGGGTCTGTTCTTGGCGGGTGCGATGAACTGCTAGGTGGTGTTTACTTGCTCTAGCCACTGGTTCCTTGATGGGGATTGGGTCTCGTACCCCTCCCTTCTCTCTCTCTTCTAGCTGCCCCCCTCCCAGATGCCTCTAGCCCTGAGTGTGGCTACTCCTATTTATAGGCGAAGGCCCTGGGCCTCTTCCCAAATATTGAGCGGGAAGGGCGCCAACAATTGGCCATTTTGAAGGGGAACAGCGGGTACACTTATCCTGGCTAAAGTTGGTCCTCACCTGGCAAAGGCTCTGGTGATGACGCCCGCTTGGGCTCCACGATGACTCCCTTCTAACCGTTGGGCTGGTCTTGGTCTTGTTGCACCGAAACGGATGCCTTTGCTTGATGCTCTCGCCGGCGCTTGCTCCCTTGCACCAAAGAGGAAAGGAGGATGCATGTGGCGGGCGCCTGACCGGGCGCCCTTGATAGTCATGGCTTGCATCATGGGCACATCAAGATGTACCCTGCCTAGAACTCTCCGCCTCCACAAGAGCCAGCCTGACGAGGCCGTGCCTGAGGAAGCTCCTTGCCGTCCGCCCCGCGAGGCTTGGCCCCTCGCGAGGGTCTTGAGCTTGCGTTGATGAAGATGGGCTGTCCCGGGCCTCCTTTGAGCCACGCCGCAGGCCGCAGGCAGGGAAGTCTGGGGACCCCCATTCCTAGAACGCCGACAGTAGCCCCCAGGCCCACGGCTCGCCCGAACTTGGCCGAGTAGAGAGGCGAAAGGGCAAGTGCTGCGTCATGGGCCCCTAACAAACAAGGCCTTGGGCGCCGCGTGGCAGTTGATTGGACGTGGGCGGCACTGCAACCGCGTGGGTTGATAACAGAGCGGCATCTTCCTTGCCTCCTTTACTTTCTCCAGTTGTTGCTCAGATCCTCTTTCTTGCGCCTCTCCTCTCTGCTTCCAAGA
The DNA here is from genome assembly GCA_021605145.1 of Aegilops bicornis. NCBI lineage: Eukaryota > Viridiplantae > Streptophyta > Magnoliopsida > Poales > Poaceae > Aegilops > Aegilops bicornis. The sequence goes on along the minus strand of CM038671.1, from coordinate 690,517,507 downwards.
TCTTCAGATCCACTCCGCCTGCGTGCCCTAGCTTGATCATGGCGCCTCGCCAAGCCCCGGCCGGAGCTTGGTACTCTCCTGCCTTGGACCCGCCAAATGTGTCAGGGGCGAGCCTCGCCCTGGTGCGCCGGATGGCGGAGGCGCAGGGCGTCAACGGAGCGGAAGCGTTCAAGGCCGGCTCCGCCGCCCCTGAGGGTCGGGGAGTACCTTCTACCCGTTCTTCGTGAGCGCCATCATTGCCGGGTCCGGTGCCTCCCTTTTCTCGAAGTTCTTCTTCTCCGCCCTCCGTCATTACAACATTCAAGCTCGCACCTCCATCCCAACTCCGTCCTTATTCTCGCAATCTTCGCCTACTATTGTGAGGCCCATGTTGGGGTGAAGCCCTCGTGGCCTTCTTTGCGCCATTATTTCTCCCTCCGAACCTCCGTGGTTCCGCCACAGGCGTCTGAAGCCAAATCACGTACGGCGGAGCCATCGCCATTTCAAACCCTGGGAAGCGGATCGAGGGCTTCAGGAGCAAGTGGGTCTTGGTGGATGCTGGTCGCATCCACCCACGACTGATCCTGCCCACGGAGCACCCCGAGAGCTCCGACGACTGGTCCCGAGTGGAGCTTCTGGATCCCCGCGCGAAGCTGGTGCTGGAGAAGATGGATGCAGATCTGAAGCTGGCCAACGCGGCGGCGGGCGTAAAGCTGACCGGTGGCCATCGCTGAGGGAGTTCTGGAGCACCAATCGGCTCCGCTTCACAAGATTTGCTTCGATGTGGAGGCCTCACTCGAGCCCCATGGTCTCGGCCAGCGAGGATCTCGCGACGGTCCTCCAGTCCTTGGTTGGGGGCGATGTGGCGAGACTGGAGGGCGCCTGCGCCTTGTTCCTTCAAGCGAGGACTGGAGCAGGTAGTGGGGCCCATGCCTGTCTTCAATGGGGATGGGCCCGTGCCCGTGGAGGCTCCGGAGGACCTGGTGGACGTGTCCTCTTCCGACTCCAGCGAAGAGGTGGAGGAAAGAGAGCCGGGAGAGGGGGTTGATTCGGGGGCGGAGTCAAGGGCTCCTCCCCTGTGGCGTAGGTCCAGCATTTTCCGCCTCCCCCAAAGTGAGGACGACGAGGATGAGGATGAGCGTGGAGGCAGAAGCCTGCCCCCGATCCCGAAGAAGGACCGGACTAGGCTGGGCCCCGCGGGTCCGCCCCTGCCCCGGGGAGATCCGCAGACGCGCCTCCTGCTCCCGGGCCCCTTGAAGCTGATCCCTGCAGCCGGCTCTCGGGCTTCAAGTATGGTCGGAGGTTGCTCGAGTACACCAGCGACGACCTCTAAGTGCCTGCATCCCGTCTTGATTATTGCTCCGTCGACGAGATCTGATGTCCATGTCCTTCGGCCAGGCTGGCGCCCGCGGCGAAGAAGCTGAAGGGGCTCCCGAGGCCCCATCCGTGGCGGTGCCTCTGCCCGAAAAAGAAGGTGATCCTGGCGCCCAGGCCTCTCCTGCCCGGGCGTCCTTGCGAGGCTGGCCGAGCCTGGCTGGGCGGGCTCAGCCTTGACCCAGCGACTCGAGGTGTCCTTGCTTGGCGCTGCCTCCACTTGCCGTGGCGCGCTGGTTCCGCCTCGAGCGCAGATGGTCACACGCCGCCTTTCTCCTCCTACTCCACCGACCGCTGCTCCTCCGAATGCTGTTCTGGATCGCGCCGTTGCCGGAGTTGACCGCCTGCGGCAGGATCTTCTGGGCGCCGACTCTCGTCTGATGGTCGGGCGTTTGGAGCTGGCTTCTGGCTGGATTCGCTCCGATGCTTCGATTCGGGCGGCGCTGGTCCAGGCCTCGACGGCTTGCGACAAGGAGAAGCAGGCTATCCGTGAGGCAAAGTTTGCCCGCGATGCTGCCCTGGGGGAGGCAGCTAGCATCCAAGGTCACCGTGAGACGCTGGAGAGCGAGCTGAAGGGCCTGCAGAACCAGCTTGCCGAGGAGGCCCGCCTCCACCAGGAGCAGGAGGAAAGCATGAAGGCTCGCGAGGCGGCCGTCAAGGACCGGGAGGCCAGGCTCAAGAAGCGCCGCGACCGCCTAGGCGCGCTGGAGCAGGAGCTGGAGGCGAGGAAGGTCGAGCTGGACGACAAGGCGCAGGTTCTTGCCGAAGATTGCGTGGCCTTCACAGATATGGAGGTGAAGGCTCGCACCTTGCTGAGGGAGCTTTATGATAGTGGCCTGGAGAGCCGACTGGCCGGCGTAGAGGACGGCCCTGCCAAGCTGCTTCCCTTCCTGGTTCGCGCTCTTGAATATGTCTCCCTTGTTCTTGGCCCCACGGCTGAGGCCGAGGCGTGTGTCTTGTCTTCTGCGGCACTGATGCGGGTCCTCACCCACGTCTACCTTCGCGACCCCAGCGTCGACCTGGACAGCCTGCTGGAGCCAGGAAGCGGCGAGCATGCAGCTGCCGCTGCTGAGGATGTGAAGGGCCGCGCGGAGGCTCTGGGAAGTTCGGCCTCAAGCACCAAGCCGGGCGAGGCGCTGCCAGCCTGCTGCTCCAACAGGCGAACCCACTCCGCTGCTCCACCGCCGACAAGTGACTCCGTTGTGGCTCTGGCCCCGCTTTTAATTCCTCAAGACATGTATCATGCCTCGGGAGGCGTTTAAACTTGCATTTGGTATTGCGATAACAGTGTGGACTGTAATATTTGCTTTTGAATTCCTTGAAATTTTATGCTTCCTACTTGCTTATGTTCTACGCCGCAGAGCTGGCCCCTGCACAAGATACCTCGGCCGCCGTTAGCCCCGGACCGGAAACCAGGACGGGACCAAGGAATGAGGGGCTACGTGACAAGTTAGGCTTCTGAGTCGCGATGCTCGTGGAGTCCCCTTGGCGCATTTAACAACAAGTAGGGAGGTGAGACGCGGGCGGATCTACCGTTTCACGTCTGCAGAGCCCGCCCGTGCATACCTCAACCGCCGTTAGCCTTCCGGAACTAAGGGTAAGGGGCTACGTGACCAGTTAGGCTCTGAGTCGCGATGCTCAGAGTCCCCTTGACGCTCAAGCGACATTCGTACCTTGGCTCCGCTCGGGGAGTGACGTCGCGACCAACTAGGCCGGGGGCTGGCTGGGTCAGCGTCGTGCTGGCGTGACAGGCGCAGCCCCTGCCTCAGCCCTCGCGCGGGCGCCCCCAGGGAGGCGCGCAGCGACGAGGCCGGACACTGAGCTCTGGGTTCCCTGAGGTTGATGCGACCCGGAGGCCACCCTCAGTTGTTTATCACCAGTGCGGAGCATAGCGCTTCCGCATGTGTACGGGCATAGCCGCTCCTCGGCAGTGTCGTCAGCCAGCGCGGAGCATGGTGCTTCTATGGTACGTGGGAGGGGCCCCCCTCCGGGAGGAGCCCCGAGAGTATACAGCCCCACCGACACGTGGCTGCACGGTAGGGCTGGACGAGGTGTATCTGGGCACCCATGAGCCAGTGGGACTCACGGGACCTACCTCAAGGCGGGTTGCGCTGGCTCTGGGCCTTATCTTCGAGTGTGTTCTCGCAAATTTGGCGGATGCCGGTGCTCTCGTCTTCGGGTCCCGGCTCTCGGGCTGGTCTCGGCCAAATCGGCAAGCCAGGTCGCGATGCCATGGAAAAAGACCAGAGGGTGAGGGCCGGAGAGCGGGTAGGAGCCTGAGTCGCGATGCTCGGTACCCCCTTTAACGCTGCAAGCTGGGTTAGATGACGAAACTCGTCCTCGGTCCCGGCTCTCGGGCTGGTCTCAGCCCTGGCAAGCCGTGTCGCGATGCCATGGACAAGACCAGAGGGTGAGGGACGGAGAGCGGTAGGAGCCCCGAGTCACGATGCTCGTGCACCCCCTTTAACGCGCCAAGCCGGGTCGATGCAAGAACTCACGCCCTCGGGTCCCGGCTCTCGGGCTGGTCTCAGCCGTCGCTGGCAAGCCTGGTCGCGATGCCATGGACAAGACCAGAGGGTGAGGGCCAGAGAGTCGGTAGGAGCCCTGAGTCGCGATGCTCAGGTACCCCCCCTTTAACGTGCAAGCTGGGTTAGATGACGAAACTCTACGTCCTTGGGTCCCGGCTCTCGGGCTGGTCTCAGTCGTTGCTGGCAAGCCAGGTTGCATGGTGAGGGCCGGAGAGCCGGTAGGAGCCCTGAGTCACGATGCTCAGGCACCCCCCTTTAATGTGCAAGATTCTGTCACCCAGGAAAAGGCACCAAATAACAAGCATGGTGGAGCGAGAGCATAATCCTAAGGAAAACGTAGGAAGGATACATGCCGCTGGGACAGGCCCGAGCGGGTTGGGGATGATGCAGCCCGAGGGGCGCCCCCAACAGGATAAGCTAATGACATGAAATAAAAGGGATACATACCGCAAAGACGGACCCACGCGGCCTGGGAATAATGCGGCCTCAAGGCGCCTCCCAGCTGAAAACGAAACTTAAAGATGTCACCGGTGATGTTGGGGACTAAGGGTGTTGTTGTCGCAGACTCGGTGGGCTGCGGGAGCCGACCTCACGAGCCCCCAGGCCCAAGGGCCTCGGGAGTATCCGAAGGCGCTGGCGGCTCCTCGCGGGCCATCTCCATCTCTGCCAGGGCTGCGGCGTGCCTGGCCTCTTGAGCCTCCAGGATGGCCCCGATGAGATGCTGGTGCGCAGCAACCGCCTTTGGCAGGCCGTGGGGCATGCGCACGTAGCTGTGGGGCGGGCCCTCGCAACGTCCCACTCGCGAGGGCCAGAGGCGCTCTTGAGACACGGCTCGGTCGAGCCCTGGTATGTCGATGCAGACGCGCAGCCCACCATCCTCGCCTGGATGGGGGGCCACAACGGGCAGGCGGCGGCTGCCCCTCATGACCCTTGACTCCTGTAGCTCCTGAATGGCCTTGCTGACGAACTCCTGAGGGTTCGGCCCTCCTTGCCTTGCTCCTACTTGCATGGAAGCGTGCTTCAAACACGCCTCACGTGGTGCCCAAACGCCTCCCTCGAGCTGCCCTCTGTGGAGAGCCCCGAGCCCCGCCGAGGAGGGCGCCGGCGCGCTTTCCTATGCGCGATGGAAGGAGGCTCCCCCGGCAAGTGCGGGCCCCGAGAACTGTCTCTTGAGGAGCCGGGCCGGTCGATGTCTTCTTCTTCTTGGGTGCGGCTTCGGGAGGCCTCCTACTGTTGTGGTCTGGGTCTTCTAGCGATGCGGCCTGAAAGGCTCACTCCAGGGAGCACACTTCGTCTCTCTCTTCACAGGGCACCGTGATGACCCCGCCGCTTCCTAGCATCTTGAGGACGTTGTAGCCATGGTGGGTTACGGCCATGAATTTGGCCAACGCTGGGTACCCGAGGATGGGTTGTACGGCAGGCGAATGTGGGCGACATCGAAGTCGATGAGCTCGGTGTGGTAGTTGTCTCGAGCCCCGAAGGTGAAAGGAAGGTGGACCTGCCCGATCGAGACCGTGGAGCCGTCGGTGACTCCGGAGAAAGGCTTGGTTGGCTGAAGCTGACTGTAAGGCACTTGAAGATTGTTGAATGTCTCCACGGACAGGACGTTGAGCCCTGCTCCGCCGTCGATGAGGGTCTTGGTGACCAAAGACGTTCGCGATGATTGGGGAACAAAGCATCGGGATAACTCCGGCTGTGACTGCGCACTTGAGCTGATCCGCTGAGATGAACGTGATGGCGCACGCCGATCACCTGAGAGGGTGCGTGGCCTCGAGCTTGGGGAGGACTGCATTCACTTCGCGGGCGAACTGCTTGAAGATGCGCTGAGAGGCTGGGGCTTGAGCTCCACAGGATGCAGGCGATCACACGTGCTTCCTGGAAGCCCCCAGCCCCCTCGTCCTGATGACGGTCTTCAATTCTCCTTGGCGGCGGCGGCAGCGGATAGAGGCCTGCGTTCCCCTGCGGGCGATCCTCGCGAGGCTGGTCCCTCTAGCCTCCCTCGCGAGGTGGGTCTTGCCAATGGTCCTCGCGAGGTTGGTCGCGCCACCCTTGGCGCGGGCCGCGGTCTTCCCACCGTCCTGCATTCCTTCCTCCTCCTCGGCCGTAGCCCCGGTCACTGCGCTCGGGGCGTCTGCCGACCCTTCCTTCAGACGTCTGGCCGGAGCTCTTGGCATTCATTGGTGTTGTGGGTGTGGAGGTCGTGGTACACGCAGATGCAAGCTACCCTTGGAGGACTCGGGCTGATCTCTGCCTTGCTTGGTGTCTGGTTCGGCCGCGAGTACGGCAGCCCACTTGCGCTTCACGTCCTTGGCCTTGGACTTCTTTTCTTCAGGTTCCGCGGCAGGCAGCTCGAGGAGGGAGAGGCGCCCCTCCTCAGCCCTGGCGCACTTGGTCGCCAAGTTGAACAGCTCCAAGGAGGTGCACAGATCTTCATGCATCGCTAGCTCCTCCTTCATCTTGACGTCGCGCACGCCGTCGGAGAAGGCAGGTATGATGGCCTCCTCCGTTACCTTTGGGGATCTTGAGGCGCGCGTTGTTGAAGCGTTGGATGTACTTTTGCAGGGTTTCCCCTGGCTGCTGCTTGATTCGGCGCATGTCGCTCACGGCGGGTGGCCGGTCGCGAGTACCCTGGAAGTTGGCGATGAAGCGGGTACGCATCTCGGCCCAGGAAGAGATCGTGCCTGGCGCTGATTCAGAGCAGTGCGGGCTCCGCCCTTGAGCGCCATGGGAAACCAGTTCGCCATGACCTTTTCATCCCGTTGGTAGCCTCGATGCCCAGCTCGTGAGCTGGAGGAACTCAGGGGTCAGCTGTGCCGTCGTAGCGAGGAGGCAGGTTTGGCTTGAACTTGGCGGGCCACACGATGCTGCGCAGCTCGGAGGTGAAGGCGCGGCAGCCCGCCGTGGCCGCGAGGGGCCCCGGACGGCGGGGAGCTTGGTCTTGCGGGCCTCCCTGCGCCCCGGCTGGGGGCAGCGCAGGGTCTTGAAGTGCCGGAGCCGGGAGCGCTCGGGAAGCTTCTTGTGGGCGAGGAACTTCTTGACAGCTCTGTTCTTGCCGCGCCGGCGCCTGGCGGAAGGGGTTCCGCCCAGGGACCGCGCGCCTTGGGGCCAGGGCGCCTTCTTGAGGAGGAGGTGGTGGCGAGGCGAGCTTCATCGCCGCGGGCGGGCGGTGCTGGCGAGACGGACGGTGCGGGCGCCTCCTGCAGCGCAGACGAGCTCGTCGACTTCGGTCGAGCCATTCTTCAGAGACGTCGTCGGACAAGCGGTAGCGCAGGAGCTCGCTTCGTTGCGCGATGAGTGCAGCCCGGGCCTCCATGGCGCCTTGAAGTGCGCGCGTGGCGAAGAACCAGCGGGGGTGAAGGCGTGGCGGTGCGGCCGTCCCGTCTCATGGACGGGTGCTGGGACGATGCTTGCTGCTCGTTCCCCGCCGGGCCGGTGGCGGCGTTGACGGCAGGCGACGGGGAACGACGAGGGCGCCCGCCGACGGGAGTTGTCTCGGCGACATGGAGGCGAGGGCGGCTCGGCGCTTGGCGCGGGCCCGACGGGCGTCAGACATGGATGCGGTGGTCGGGGAAGAACGAGGCGACGAAAGGCAGATTCCGGCGCACCCCTACCTGGCGCGCCAAATGTCGGATTTCGGGTTCCAGGAGACCCTTGAGGTTCGAACACTGGCGTGCGAGCGGAGATCCAACCTTCCACCGTCTCGCACCTCGCCGAATCGCTGGGACCTAAACTACTAAACAAAACAACACAAGAGACACAAGATTTATACTCGTTCAGGCCACCATTGTGGTGTAATACCCTACTCTAGTGTGTGGTGTGGTGGATTGCCTCTTGGGCTGATGAGGAACAATACAAGGAAGAACAGCCTCGCAAGGGTCAGTTCTTGGCGGGTGCGATGAACTGCTAGGTGGTGTTTAGTTGCTCTAGCTACTGGTTCCTTGATGGGGATTGGGTCTCGGATCCCCTCCCTTCTCTCTCTCTTCCAGCTGCCCCCCTCCCAGATGCCTCTAGCCCTGAGTGTGGCTACTCCTATTTATAGGCGAAGGAGGTGGGCCTCTTCCCAAATATTGAGCGGGAAGGGCGCCAACAATTGGCCATTTTGAAGGGGAACAACGGGTACACTTATCCTGACTAAAGTTGGTCCTCGCCTGCCAAAGGCTCTTGTGATGACTCCTGCTTGGGCTCCATGATGACTCCACCTTTGCTTGTTGAGCTGGTCTTGGTCTTGTTGCACCGAAGCGGATGCCTTTGCTTGATGCTCTCGCTGCGCTTGCTCCCTTTGCACCAAAGAGGAAAGGAGGACGCTAGCTGTGGCTGGCGCCTGATCGCGCCTTGGTCGTCATGGCTTGCGTCATGGGCACCTCGCGAGGTACCCTGCCTTGAACTCTCTGCCACCTCATGAGCCAGCCTGACGAGGCCGTGCCTGAGGAAGCTCCTTGGCGTCCGCCCCGCGAGGCTTGGCCCCTCGCGAGGGTCTTGAGCTTGCGTTGATGAAGATGGGATGTCCTGGGCCTCCTTTGAGCCACGCCGCAGGCCGCAGGCAGGAAAGTATGTGGACCCCCGTTCCCAGAACGCCGACAACATTGTCCAAACATGCATGAAAATGGTACAGATGGATTCCTTGATTTTTTCTGATAATTTTTCATATGTAAATTATTTGATTTGGAGCTACGGTTGAATTACTATGATTTTTAGAAGTTTTAGCTATTTTCTGAAATAAATAAATCGTTTAGATTTATTTAAAATCCAGAAAAGGGGTTTAGCTTGAGGTCAGCACTGCGTCGTGAGTCAACCTGGAGTCAAACCTGGCGTGTGGGGCCACACGCCGGTGACTCGATGGTTAAGCCCGGTCAAACCCAAGACCGACTGTGGTTTGACTTGGCCCCTGGGCTCACGGTCACGTGGTGGTGGGTGGTTTAGGCTGCGGGATTAGGCGCTAATGACAGCCACGTCGGCCTTGCCGGAGTTGAGCCGGCGACGACCTCGATCCACGGCGGTTCTTCGCCGGAGTCGTTGTTCCGGCGTCCACACGACACAGGGAGAGGAACTACGGGGAGCTGGCGAACTCGCGCATCGAGTGGTGGTGGCGGTTGGGCCTGGGGTGGCTGCAGTTGTCGCCGGCGTCGACCTTGGCGGTCGCCGGAGCTTGGGTGAGCTCGGGGCCAACGCTACGGTGGTCGGGGAGGCTCGTGCGGGGCACCTATGTGCTCTACGTGGTGCGGGAAGAGAGTTGAGCACGACGGCCGGACCGCTAGGTGGCCGGACACTCGTCGGCGGCGGTCACAGGCGGCGGTGTGTACGGGCGAGCAAGGTGCGGCAGCTACAGCGCACGAGAGCGAGAACGGAGAGGGGGAAAGGTTCGGTGGCTCACGGCGGTTGCAGCAGACGTCAAAGCGGGCTCGGGGAAGGCCGGACGGCATTTAGTCGATTTATGGGGGATCCACGGCGGGGCGATGATGAAGAGGTCGGTGACGGTGTTTTGAGGCGTCCCAAGGCCGAGTGAGTCGACGGGGAGGACGAGGGCGTCGAAGCGGAGGCCATGGACACGTCGGCGAAGCGGGGGAGGGCCTGTGGCCGCGGTGGTTCTAGTCAGCGGCGACGCCTGCCCTCGGGTGAGCTCAGGATAGAGAGCCAGGGGAGGAGAGAAGGTCCCGCGAGAGAGGGGAGAGGTACAGAGGGTCAAGGGGTGTCGTGCTCACACAAGACCGGGAAACCAAGGGAAGCAGCAGTGGCGCGTGGCTGTGCCCGGGCGCAAGGCAGTGGCCACGCGCCTCGGTCCTTCTGGTAGAGGAAGGAGAAGACACGGGAGCCCCTGGTGGGCTGGCCCGCCAGCTGGGCCACCAGGTGGGCTGGAAGGCCAGGTGAGTTCTTCTCTCTCTCTCCCGTTCCTATTTTCTGTTTTCTAATTTTCTGTAATCTTTGCGGCTTTACTAAAAATACTAAAACATATCCAAAAATCATAAAACTGCTCAATGCCACTGTGTGGAATATAACCAACAGCAAACATTTTAGTTTATGATTAATTGAGCATTTAAAATATTTTATAGTATTTAAATGCCCAAATGAAAATACCATATGATTTACTTCAGCGACCTTATGTGTCCTGGAAATTTGTGCATCACTTTTGACAGTGGTTTAAGACCAAGGCAGAGGTGATGAACATTTTAGAAGGGAATTTCAGGTTCATTGGAAATGTTTTTTATGTTGAACCTATTTGATTTGATCTGGTGCTAGGGTTTGATCAATCCCCCATTTCAAGTTTTCTGGAAAAGTAAACATGATGCAACACTCTAATGCAAGCACTAAGCATTACCAGAACTGGGGATGTGACATAGGGGGTCCCGATCTGTGCGTCAAGGCTGATGGTAACAGGAAGCAAGGGACATAGATGTTTACCCAGGTTCGGGCCCTCTCGATGGAGGTAAAACCCTACTTCCTGCTTGATTAATATTGAAGATATGGGTAGTACAAGAGTAGATCTACCACGAGATCGTAGAGGCTAAACCCTAGAAGCTAGCCTATGATGGTATGATTGTAATTGTGATCGGCCTTCTAAGGACCAACCTCTCCGGTTTATATAGACACCGGAGAGGGCTAGGGTTTACATGAAGTCGGTTACAAGGAAGGAAACACAATATCCGGATCGCCAAGCGTGCCTTCCACGCAAAGGAGAGTCCCAACCGGACACGGGCCGAATTCTTGAGTCTTCTTTCTTCACGCTTCAATAGTCTGGACGTTGTACACAGTCCGGCTGTATGGATACCCCCAAATACAGGACTCCCTCAGTAGCCCCTGAACCAGGCTTCAATGACGATGAGTCCGGCGCGCAGTATTTACTTCGGCATTGCAGGGTGGGTTCCTCCTATGAATACTCCAAGGTAATCATCGAACACTTGAGTCGTGTCCGGATGCAAAAAAGATCTTTACACACCGCTGTAGAGAGAATGATGTTTCATAAATGCAATCTGCTAACAACTTTTTCAGACGACGTGACATGTTATTAGGGTCGGATCATTATTTGAACCGTTTTCCCACAACCAGCCACAGCGCATATCGCGAGGCGGTTTCTTTGACACGTCTTGTCAAAAGCAGAGATCGTGTCCCCTTATCATGGGATTCTCATCAATACGGGTATGGGTAATCCCACCACGCCATCAATCGTGGCGCTTGGGAAGCAAGAGATTCCCAACGGGCAAGTCGGGAGGCCCACCGCTTTCGTCGCCTCTATAAAGGGATAAGATTTCCTCATTTTTACCCACGCCTTCTTCCTCCTTTGCCCACTCTTGCCCCCTCGAGCTCCAGCGCCCAAGCCAAGTCTTCTCCGCACAGCTAAACATGTCCGGAGTAGGAGGCAAGTGGGTGGCTTCCACCGTCAATGAGAAGCACATCACAAATCTTCGAGCGGCCGGATACTTGGCCGCAGACATAGCGCACCGGCTACCGGACGCTGGGCAGGTCATTCCGACCCTAGGACCCCACACGAGGGTCGTTTTTGTTGCCCACTTCGTCCGTGGACTGGGATTTCCACTCCATCCCTTCGACCGCGGGCTCATGTTCTACTACGGGCTAGATTTCCATGATCTAGCCCCGAATTTCGTCCTCAGCATCTCGGCGTTCATCGTCGTATGCGAGGCCTTCCTCCGCATCCGGCCTCATTTCGGCCTATGGCTGCAAACCTTCTGCGTGAAGCCGAAGATTGTAAGCTGCCAGCAAACGGAGTGCAGAGGGGCCATGGTGGGCAAGATGCCTAACATCACCTGGCTGGACGGCTCCTTTGCGGAGACCGTAAAAGGGTGGCAATCGGGGTGGTTCTACATTAACGAGCCGCATGGCGCCAACTGGGCAGCGGCCCCCGAGTTCCGATCAGGAGCCCCCATGCGGCTCACCTCTTGGGAAAAGAAGGTCCTGGGGCGAATCTACGTAGCTAACCGGACTCCAGACCTGCATCAAAAGCATGAAGGACAAGAACATCAATCTTGTCAACGTGATCCAGGTCATGCTCGTTCGCCAGATTCTGCCCTGCCAAAGGCGGGCATTCAGTCTATGGGAGTTCGTCCCGGCCGAACACCAGACGCTCCGGAAGCTCTACGACATGACGCACAAAGGCGCATGGAAGGTGATGTTCGACACCTCCGAAGTACCTCCTCCCACATCCGAGGACCGCGGGCTTTATGCCGCGCGGCCTCCTAGTTAGGTGAGTTCTCAGACTACCACCGGATTCGGTTCTCCCCAATATATTCATGGGAGAGCCTTAAGTAGTTATGCATATTTGTTCAGGATTATGTGGAGACAGCGCAGCAGGTTTACTGTCCGGATCCGCTCCTAGAAGGCCCAGCTGATGCTCTCCTGACGGAGATGCTGGTCCCGGCACCGTACAAGGTGCCGGAGAAGAAGGCCGAAAAGAAGGCCTAGGGGACCCGAAAGGGTCTCCGTCGTAAGGTTGTGCCAGAGGCGTCGTCCGAAGACGATGAGGTGCACTCCTCCCACGAAGGGGAGGAAGAAGAAGAAGAAGACGCCCCATCCGGAAAGGATGAGGGGCCCGGGGAGGCGGACCAGGGGGCCGGAAAAGACCCTCGGCGCAAGGCCATCATACCCACGTCGTCCGACGACGACGAGACAGATTCCTCCCGTGGAGGCGGGGGGAAGCAAGAAGAAACTCTACCTCCCCGCACTGGGGAGGAGAAAAAGAGAAAAGCCGCCCCGGAGGGGGAGGCTCTGCCGTCCAAGAAGGGGAAGGTGTCCCTTCCGGATTACTCCGCCACGGCCGCTCACAGCGAGGAGGGGTGGCTGCCCAGGGGGAAGCCCCCAGTGCGATCGTAAGTGTCCGCCCTCTATCACGATTTCACTTCATAGTTTTTGTATTTATAATGCCGAACATATATGCAGTCCGGACAGGGTTCATCCCGAGGTATCTTCCTCCAGATCCTTGAGCGATTCAGAGATGAATTCGCTTCCGACGGCCACTACTCCTCAACCCACGGATGACACGGAGGTGTTTTCTCGAAGGCTCCTAGAGCGGGGGGAGGTGACTCTGGAGACGCCTGAGGGAGTCCTGGATTAGGGGGTGTCCGGATAGCCAGACTATAGCCTTCGGCCGGACTCCTGGACTATGAAGATACAAGATTGAAGACTTCGTCCCGTGTCCGGATGGGACTTTCCTTGGCGTGGAAGGCAAGCTTCGCGATATGGATATGTAGATCTCCTACCATTGTGAATCGCCAAAGGTAACCCTAACCCTATTCGGTGCCTATATAAACCGGAGGGTTTTAGTCCATAGGACTAACGACAATCATACCATAGGCTAGCTTCTAGGGTTTAGCCTCTCACGATCTCGTGGTAGATCTACTCTTGTACTACCCATATCATCAATATTAATCAAGCAGGAGTAGGGTTTTACCTCCATTGAGAGGGCCCAACCTGGGTAAAAACATCGTGTCCCTTTGTCTCCTGTTACCATCCGCCTAGACGCACGCTTTGGGGACCCCCTACCCGAGATCCGCCGGTTTTGACACCGACATTGGTGCTTTCATTGAGAGTTCCTACGTGTCATCATCCTTAGGCCTGATGGCTCCTCCGATCATCAACAACACGCGCCAGGTGGTGAGACTTATCTCCCGGACAAATCTTCAGATTCGGCGGCTTTGCAGCGGGCCAATTCGCAGCCATCTGGAACAGATTGAAAGCTACGCCCCTGGCCACCAGGTCAGGTTTGGAAGTTTGAATTACACGGCTGACGTCCGCGGAGACTTGATCTTCGACGGGTTCGAGCCACAGCCAAGCGTGCCGCACTGTCACGAGGGGCATGATCTAGCTCTGCCGCCGAACAGTGTCCTGGAGGCCGCACAACTGTCCGCTCCGACCTTTAGCTCGGAGCCGACTGCGCCGATCAAGGACGAGTGGCTGGACACCGCCTCGGTGGCTGCGATCTCCATGGCGATTTAGCAGTACACCTACCCCGTCCTTTGCGAAGCTCGTAACTCCAAAGTGCCGGATTCCTCTCCAGACTCCAAGCCTTCCGCGCCCCCGCCAATCGAATCCGATTGGGCGCCGATCATGGAATTCACTGCCGCAGACATCTTTCATCACTCGTCCTTTGGCGACATCCTGAATTCACTAAAGTCTCTCTCTTTATCAGGAGAGCCCTGGCCGGATTATGGTCAGGAAGGTTGGGATGCGGACGATGACGTAAATCAAAGCCCACCCACCACCCACTTCGTAACCACTGTCGATGATTTAACCGACATGCTCGACTTCGACTCCGAAGACATCGACGGTATGGACGCATTTATGTAGGAGACGACCAAGAACCAAATACCACATGGCACTGGAAGGCCACCTCGTCATTCGACATATACGTGGTGGACATCCCAAAAGATGGGAATGGCGATGGAACAGCAGAGGATGACCCCTCCAAGAAACAGCCTAAGCGCGGCGTCAAGGCGGGCGCGCCAAAATCCCGCCACAAAGAAAAATGGTGATTCCGCACGGAGACAATAACACCCCGGACAAAGGTTAAAGATAACCCTCCAGCAGGATTCAGCACAGGAGGATGGAGAAGCCAGCCCTCATGAGAGAGCGGCAGAAAGAGAGGTAGAGGACGATAATTACATGCCTCCCTCCGAATATGAGGCAAGCCTCGGCGACAACGAATTCGTCGTGCCCGAGGATCCCGTCAAACAAGAGCGTTTCAAACGCAGGCTCATGGCCACGGCAAGCAGCCTCAAGAAAAAGCAGCAACAGCTTAGAGCTGACCAAGACTTGCTAGCTGACAGATGGACTGAAGTCCTTGCGGCCAAAGAGTACGAACTCGAGCACCCCTCCAAGAGCTACCCAAAATGCAGGCTGCTACCCCGATTAGAGGAGGAAGCACCCAAACCTACATCACTAGCGCATGATATGGCTGACCGGCCACCTCGTGGCCACGACAGAGAGGCCTCTCGGCCCTCAACTCAAGTCGCACCCCGGCACCGCTCAAAAAATACCAAGGCGCGGGGAAATGCGCCAGACCTGCGAGATATATTGGAGGACAAGGCAAGGCAAACAAGATTGATCTACGGATCGCGTGGGCGCCCCATGACACGTGACGATAACCGTCACGCCAGATATGGCAACTCCGGCCGGGCCGAACATAGTAGACAAAGCTCATTTGAGCGGCGTCGTGATATAGCCCAATATAGAGGCACCACACACCCACTATGCTTCACAGAAGAAGTGATGGATTATCAAATCCCTGAGCATTTCAAACCCGTAAACATTGAATCATACGATGGCACAACAGATCATGCGGTTTGGATCGAGGACTATCTCCTTCGCATCCACATGGCCCGCGGTGATGATCTACACGCCATCAAATACCTCCCACTCAAGCTTAAAGGACCAGCCCGGCATTGGCTTAACAGCTTGCCAGCAGAGTCAATTGGTTTTTGGGAAGAACTGGAAGCCGCATTCCTCGACAATTTCCAGGGAACATATGTGCGACCACCAGACGCCGATGACCTAAGCCACATAATTCAGCAGCCAGAGGAATCGTCGATTGTCCGGATGCCGAGGCCCTTACAGCCTTCAAACACAACATCCGCGACGAGTGGCTTGCCCAGCACCTAGGACAGGAAAAGCCGAAATACATGGCAGCCCTCACAACACTCATGACCCGATTTTGCGCGGGAGAGGACAACTGGCTTGCTCGTAGTAACAACATGACCAAGAGCCCTGGTGATTCGGATACCAAGGACAGCAATGGCAGGTCACGTCGCAACAAGCACAAGCGCCACACTAACGGCGATAATGCTGAGGATACGACAGTCAATGCCGTATTCAGAGGCTCTAAACCCGGTCAGCGGAAAAAACCATTTAAAAGAAATACTCCGGGCCCGTCCAATTTGGACCGAATACTCGATCGCTTGTGCCAGATACATGGCACCCCCGAAAAGCTAGCCAATCACACCAACGGGGATTGTTGGGTGTTCAAGCAGGCGGGCAAGTTAAATGCCGAAAACAATGACAAGGGGCTGCATAGCGATGACGAGGAGGAGCCCCGGCCGCCGATCAATAGAGGATGAAGGGCTTCCTTCGCAAGTGCGGACGGTGAACATGATATACGCAACCCACATACCCAAAAGGGAGCGGAAGCGTGCACTAAGGACGTATATGTGATGGAGCCGCCGCCTAAAGTTCAACCCGTGGTCTTCCTGCCCGATCACTTTTGATCGAAGGGACCACCCCACTAGCATCCGCCACGGCGGATTCGCCGCATTGGTTCTAGAGCCAATCATTGACGGATTTCACCTCACAAGAGTCCTGATGGACGGCGGCAGCAGCCTGAACCTGCTTTTTCAGGATACATTGCACAAAATGGGCATAGACCCATCAAGTATTAAACCCACAAAGACGACCTTTAAAGGCGTCATACCAGGTGTAGAGGCCAACTGTACAGGCTCAGTTACACTTGAAGTGGTCTTCGGATCCCTGTATAACTTCCGAAGCGAGGAGTTAATCTTCGACATAGTCCCATTCCGCAGCGGCTATCACGCACTGCTCGGATGAACCGCATTTGCAAAGTTCAATGCGGTGCCGCACTATGCATATCTCAAGCTCAAGATCCTAGGTCCTCGAGGAGTCATTACGGTCAATGGAAACACAGAACGCTCTCTCCGGACGGAGGAGCATACGGCGGCCCTCGCGGCGGCAGTACAAAGCAGCCTCTTAAGGCAATTCTTGAGTCCGGCTATTAAACGTCCAGACACCGTCAAGCGCGCCCGGAGTAACCTACAACAAAACTGTCTGGCACGTACCGAGCACAAATACCAATGCGGCTCAAGCCCCAGCCCTCGCGAAATTGCGAAACCAGTGCTACGCGTACATAATTACGCTCTGGAAATACCATGGGCATAGGGGAAGGGGCACGACCACGGCATGCCCAGAATGTGGCTCAACCGCACCAGGGGCTCCCGATTGTGTCATTCTTTTCTTCTTTCTTTTTACTTTCAGGATTCCGTTCTCACGAAGCCCTGTCCGGCATTAGAATCGCCGAACACACGATGCAACAGCCAGGGAAGCAAAAAGCTACATCGAGTGTCCAGGTGGTCTCTATTACGAGCAATATATATGTTTTACACACCATCCCGCGGCTTACCCCTGGAGGGGGACATGTTAAAAAGTCCCGTCCCTTGCTTATCGCACTATTTGTATCGTTCTGCTCTTCATCGCAGCCCTTTTGTATAAACAATATATAGCTTACGCCTATTCTTGAATTCCCTTTTTCTATATATATATGTTCATTTATGACATTGTGCAACCGTACACTTTGGTGCGGGCAATACACCGAGGGCCTAAGTACCCCACAATATGGTGTGATAAGTCCGAACACTTTCACAAGTGCGGCACCCGAACTTATAGCATTATATGCATCGGCTCGAATCATGTCTTGGGTCAATAGTTGGGTTTGCCCGGCTCCCATGTTTTGGTACCTTATGTTTAGATTATATCGGCTAAGGTAGCGCTGGGAGAACCACCGCGATTGTGCCCCGGTTGAGCTGGGTTAAGCACCTCAGTGGAGAAAGGTAAAACTGACCGTCATGATAGTGCGAGAGCCGGTCGCTGTTCGAGAGGTTTTCGAGTCCCTAAAGACTTATGCCGCTTAGAGCGAGGACTCGGCATTGTCCGGCCTAGGCGTGGATAGCGCCCCAAACTTGGTCTTCCGAATACTAGGGGCTTCGCCGAAATTTAAAATTATAGAATTCTATGGCTAAGTGAGAGTGTTCAAGCATTATAGTCCGGTTGCCTTGTCCGTCGTGTTGAGCGCCTCCCTCGAAGGACCCAAGAATGGGAACAAGAGCGCTCAAGTTTATCCCGAACACCCGGCAAAGACTTTCGTGGCATGGGGGCTGAAGCCGACGACTCGCCATCTCTCAAATTTCATACACGCCCGCACAGAAGGTAATATTTTAAATTCACAAGTGTTTCTTAACGCATATGAACAAGTTTTCAGCGTACAGGATAACAAATGCGAGTCTACTCAAAAATTATATCTTTGGAGCATTCATCCGCTATAAGGCAGGCACCCTTCAGGACACACTCATAATACATTTCAGGCTTGCGATGCTCCTTCTTCCGTGGTGGTCCGTCCGTCACAAGCTTCTCAGCGTCCATCTTGCCCCAGTACACTTTAGCAAGAGCAAGGGCCCTACGGGCACCTTCGATGCAGACGGAGCGCTTGATGACTTCAACCCATGGACAGGCGTCCACCAGCCGCCTCACCAGCCCGAAGTAGCTCCCAGGCATGGCCTCCTTAGGCCGCAGCCGAACTATGAGGCCCTTCATGGCCTGTTCGGCCACCTTATGGAGCTAGACCAGCTGCTTCAACTGGTCGCTTAAGGGCACCGGGTGTCCGGCCTCAGCATACTGAGACCAGAACACCTTCTCCGTCGAGCTTTCCTCCTATGAGGTCTCCAGAACACCTTGTCCGGCTCGGTAGAATGCGGCAGCATCAGCCACACTGCAGGGCAGATCTGCGAATGCTCCTGGAGAGCTCCGGATTCGGGTAAGTAACAGATAATTCACTTTCACATGCTTGCTTTGCATATAGAATGCCTTACCCGCCGCTATCTTCTTCATCGCCTCAATCTCCTGGAGGGCTTTTTGGGCTTCAGCATTAGCGGCCTTGCGCTCTCAAGGGCCGAGGCGAGCTCGGACTCTCGAGTCTTTGAGTCACGCTCCAAACTCTTGTGTTTTTCCACGAGAGCCTGGAGCTCTTGCCGCACCTCCGTTGCCCGCGCCTCCTGCTTCTCTCGCTCGGTCCGCTCCGCGGCCGCATTGCTTTCGGCCTTGTACACCGCTTCCTTCAGGGTTTCCACCTCGTTCGTGGCCCCTGCAGTATTCACATTATTCCTGTCATCTTTTGCAACCACATCTTTTAAATACTGCCATAAGGTATTACTTACCTTGTTTATCGTCGAGCTGCTTTTTGGCAAGTCCGAGCTCGTTCTCGGACTGCTCGAGGCTCTGCTTCATTGCATCAACCTCCGCAGTCAGTGCGGCAGAGGTCAGCAGCGCAACCTGCATTCCCATATTAACATACTTATGTTAGACTCCTGCGTATATCTTTTTAGATCCTCAGTTCGGCTTTTTCTTTCTGAACACCAAACTGAGCATCAGGGGCTACTGTCTATGCGGTAATATTTTTATATATCTTAAATACATACTTCAAAGCCTATTAGAAGGCCGGCATTAAAGCCGTCAGCCCGCTCTTGGCGGACTGAACTTTCTGGATCACCACACTCATAACAGTGCGGTGCTCCTCGTTGATGGAAGCGCCGTTAAGTGCCTCCATCAAATCATCCGGTGCCTCCGGTTCGACGGAGGTCACCGGCGTCGCAGTCTTGCCCTGCTTACGAAGGGTTCGCCTGTCGGACTCCGGAACCACTAAAGGTTCCGGTATAGAGTCCGGCACAGGGCCGGACATAAAGCCCTCTGGGGTTTGATCCCCTTTGAGCCCGGGTTCCGGGAGGTCGCCTTGCGGCGCCTCCAGGGCCACCTCCTCCTGGCTGGGCTCCTTTTGGGACTCCACCCTGGCGTCATCCGCGGCGGGAGGAGACGAGGCGGTCGGAAGTGAGGTGCTATTCACCTCCGACAAATCCAGGGAGCCGCTCGACGAATCGTCGAGCCCGTCCTTGGGCGGGTTGCATGGTTATACTCTGCATTAGAAGATGATGTGCGACAAATGGAACGCCATGAGTTATTCTGGTGTCCGGACACTTACGATTTCGCCAGGGGCTTGGTCCTTGGTGCCCACCCCTCTTCACCGTCGTCGGCATTGGCGGTGATGTCGGGAGGAAGGGTCCTTCCCTTATTGGAGTCTCCGGCCTCCCCAGTTGGGGCGGCCTTCCTTTTCTTCTCTCCCTCCGCTGGGGGAGAGGCCTCTTTTTCCTCCTCCTCGTCTTTGCTGGAGGAGTCCGCCTCGGAGTCATCGGACGGCGAGTCCGACAGCACCTGGCGTCGGGAACTCCTTCGAGTTCCTATGGCCTTCTTCTTGGCCTTCTTCTCTGGCACCACGTGAGGTGCCGGAACCAGCAGCCCCGTCAATCGGGCGTCCGCTGGGTCTACTGGCAAGGGAGCCGGACAGTCAACCTGTCCGAACGTCTTCAGCCAGTCCAGTCAAAGGTAAGGGAGTTTTAGATCCGGCAAAGAGTCAAACTATGAATAAAGAGTCTCGTAAAGGGTAAAATAGCTTACCTCCCTCGCTTGATGCTGCGAGCTGAATCCACGATCTTCGGTAGCGGATGCGGGAGCCTCGGCGCCCTTGAACAGCACCTTCTAGGCATCTTCGTACGTAGTGTCGAAGAGCCGGCTCAAGGTTCGGTGATGTGCCAGATCAAAGTCCCACAAGTTGAAGGCCCGTTGCTGGCATGCGAGGATCCAGCGGATGAGCATAACCTGGACTACGTTGACAAGCTTGAGCTTCTTGCCCACCAGGTTTCGGACGCAGGTTTGGAGTCCGGTCAGCTCTTCCGAATTACCCCACGACAGGCCCGTCTCTTTCCATGAGGTGAGCTATGTAGGGAAGCCAGATCAGAATTCGGGGGCCGCCATCCATTGAGAGTCGCGCGGCTCAGTAATTTAGAACCACCCTAATTGCCACCCCTTTATGGTCTCCACGAAGGAGCCCTCGAGCCATAGGACGTTGGCCATCTTGCCCACCATGGCACCTCCGCACTCCTCTTGGCGGCCGCCCACTACCTTCGGCTGGACATTGAAGGTCTTCAGCAATAAGCGAAAGAGGGGCTGGATCCAGAGGAAGGCCTCGCATTACGATTTATAAACACCGAGATGTTGAGGATGAAATTCGGGGCAGATCATGGAAATCTAGGCCGTAGTAGAACATGAGCCCCCGGACAAATGGGTGAAGTGGAAATCCTAGTCCGCGGAGGAAGTGGGGGAGGAACACCAGCCTCTCATGGGGCCTGGGGGTGGGGATGAGCTGCCCCTTGTTGGGGAGCCGATGCGCGATGTCGTCGGACAAGTATCCGGCCTTCCGCAGCTTTTTGATGTGCCCCTCCGTGACGGAGGAGGCCATCCATGTGCCTCCCGCTCCGGACATAGTTGGAGAAGGTTGAGGTGGAATGTGCGTACTTGGGCGCTGGAGCTCGAGTGCGTGGAAATGGATAAGCAAAGGAGGAAGAAGGCGTGTGTGAAAAAGTGCATCCTTATCCCCTTATATGGACGGACAAAGCTATGCGTCCCCACCGGCCTGATAAAAATCGCTTATCTCCTAAGCGCCGTAATCACTGGCGCAGTTGGGTTACCCACGTCCGTATTGATGAGAATCCCGGAATAAGGGGACACGATCTCTGCTTTGACAAGACGTGCCAAAGAAACCGCCTCGCTAAACGCGTTGAGGTGGGACAGTAAAAACGATTCGAATAAAGGCTTGGCCGTGGTGTGATGCCACGCTGCGGAATACGTCAGCAGATTGAACTTGTGTAAATATTATTCTCTCTACGGTGGTATGTGGAACTTATTTTGCGAGCGGACACTATCCTTGTGTTCAAAATCTTCTATGAAGTATTCGGAGGAGGAACCCGCCTTGCAATGCCGAAGACAATATGCACGCCGGACTTGTCGTCATTGAAGCCTGGTTCAGGGGCTACTGAGGGAGTCCTAAATTAGGGGGTGTCCGGATAGCCGGACTATAGCCTTCGGCCGGACTCCTGGACTATGAAGATACAAATTGAAGACTTCGTCCCGTGTCCAGATGGGACTTTCCTTGGCGTGGAAGGCAAGCTTGGCGATACGGATATGTAGATCTCCTCCCATTGTAACCGACTCTGTGTAACCCTAACCCTATTCGGTGCCTATATAAACCGGAGGGTTCTAGTCCCAGAGGATCGAACAACAATCATACCATAGGCTAGTTTCTAGGGTTTAGCCTCTCTGTTCTCGTGGTAGATCTACTCTTGTACTACCCATATCATCAATATTAATCAAGCAGGACTAGGGTTTTACCTCCATCGAGAGGGCCCGAACCTGGGGAAAAACATCGTGTCCCTTGTCTCCTGTTACCATCCGCCTAGACGCACAGTTCAGGACCCCCTACCCGAGATCTGCCGGTTTTGACACGATGTTGGCTTCGGTAGCCGGTTTTGATCCAAGCTTCGTAAGCGGCTTTCCTTCCAGCCCATGTGAATAATATTTAACATGTCTTCCCATGAACCAATTGAGTCTTCCTCCTTTACCACATATTTGATGACACAACATATCCTGCGGTTTGGATCGAGGACTATCTCCTTCACATCCACATGGCCCGCGGTGATGATCTACACGCCATCAAATACTTCCCACTCAAGCTTAAAGGACCAGCCCGGCATTGGCTTAACAACTTGCCAGCAGACTCAATTGGTTGTTGGGAAGACCTGGAAGCCGCATTCCACGACAATTTCCAGGGCACATATGTGCGACCACCAGACACCGATGACCTAAGCCACATAATTCAGCAGCCAGAGGAATTGGCCAGACAATTCTGGACACAGTTCCTAACCAAGAAAAATCAAATCTTCGATTGTCCGGATGCCGAGGCCCTTGCAGCCTTCAAACACAACATCCACGACGAGTGGCTTGCCCGGCACCTAGGACAGGAAAAGCTGAAATCCATGGCAGCCCTCACAACACTCATGACCCGCTTTTGCGTGGGAGAGGACAGCTGGCTAGCTCGTAGTAACAACATGACCAAGAGCCCTAGTAATTCGGATACCAAGGACAGCAATGGCAGGTCGCGTCGCAACAAGCACAAGTGCCGCATTAACGACGATAATGCTGAGGATACGGTAGTCAATGCCGGATTCAGAGGCTCTAAACCCGTCGTGGAAAAAGCCATTTAAAAGAAATACTCCGGGCCCGTCCAATTTGGACCGAATACTCGATCGCCGTCAGGCGAGATACATGGCACCCAAAAGTTAGCCAATCACACCAACAGGGATTGTTGGGTGTTCAAGCAGCAGCAAGTTAAATGCCGAAAACAATGACAAGGGGCTGCATAGCGATGACAAGGAGGAGCCCCGGATCACGATCAATAGAGGACGAAGGGCTTCCTTCGCAAGTGCGGACGGTGAACATGATATACGCAACCCACATACCCAAAAGGGAGCGGAAGCGTGCACTAAGGGACGTATATGCGATGGAGCCAGCCGCCCCAAAGTTCAACCCGTGGTCTTCCTGCCGGATCACTTTTGATCGAAGGGACCACCCCACTAGCATCCGCCATGGCGGATTCGCCGCATTGGTTCTAGACCCAATCATTGACGGATTTCACCTCACTAGAGTCCTAATGGACGGCGGCAGTAGCCTGAACCTGCTTTATCAGGATACAGTGCGCAAAATGGGCATAGACCCATCAAGGATTAAACCCACAAAGACGACCTTTAAAGGCGTCATACCAGGTGTAGAGGCCAACTGTACAGGCTCAGTTACACTTGAAGTGGTCTTCGGATCCTCGGATAACTTCCGAAGGGAGGAGTTAATCTTCGACGTAGTCCGGTTCCGTAGTGGCTATCACGCACTGCTCGGACGAACCGCATTTGCAAAGTTCAATGCGGTGCCGCACTATGCATATCTCAAGCTCAAGATGCCAGGTCCTCGAGGAGTCATTACGGTCAATGGAAACACCGAACGCTCTCTTCGGACGGAGGAGCATACGGCGGCCCTCGCGGCGGAAGTACAAAGCAACCTCTTACGCAATTCTTGAGTCCGGCTATTAAACGTCCGGACAACGTCAAGCGCGCCCGGAGTAACCTATAACAAGACCTCCTGGCACGTTTCGAGCACAAATAGCAATGCGGCCCAAGCCCCAGCCCTCGCAAAATTGCAAAACCAGTACTACATGTACATAATTACGCTCTGGAAGTACCATGGGCATAGGGGAAAGGGCACGACCACGGCATGCCCAGAATGCGGCTCAACCGCACCAGGGGCTCCCGATTGTGTCATTCTTTTCTTCTTTCTTTTTACTTTCAGGACTCCATTCTCACGAAGCCCTGTCCGGCATTAGAATCGCCGAACACACGATGCAACAGCCAGGGAAGCAGAAAGCTAGGTCGAGTGTCCAGATGGTCTCTATTACGAGCAATATATCTGTTTTACACACCATCCCGCGGCTTACCCCTGGAGGGCGACATGTTAAAAAGTCCCATCCCTTGCTTATTACACTATTTGTATCGTTCTGCTCTTACTGCAGCCCTTTTGAATAAACAATATATAGCTTCTGCCTATTATTGAATTCCTTTTTTTCTATATATATATATATATATATATATGTGTGTGTGTTTGTGTGTGTGTGTGTGTGTGTGTGTGTGTGTGTGTTCATTTATGAAATTGTGCAACCGTACACTTTGGTACGGGCAATACACCAGGGGCCTAAGTACCCCACAATATGGTGTGATAAGTCCGAACAATTTCACAAGTGCGGCACCCTGAACTTATAGCATTATATGCATCGGCTCCGAACCATGTCTTGGGTCAATAGTTGGGTTTGCCAGGCTCCACGTTTTGGTACCTTATGTTCTGTTATATCGGCTAAGGTAGCGCTGGGAGAACCACTGCGATTGAGCCCCGGTTGAGCTGGGTTCGGCACCTCAGTGGAGAAAGCTAAAACTGACCGTCATGATAGGGCGAGAGCCGGTCGCTGTTTGAGAGGTTTTCGAGTCCCTAAAGACTTATGCCGCTTAGAGCGAGGAGTCGGCATTGTCCGGCCTAGGCGTGGATAGCACCCCGAACTCGGTCTTCCGAATACCAGGGGCTTCGTCGAAATTTAAAATTATAGAATTCTATGGCTAAGTGAGAGTGTTCAAGCATTATAGTCCGGTTGCCTTGTTCGTTGCGTTGAGCGCCTCCCTCGAAGGACCCAAGAATGGGAACAAGAGCGCTCAAGTTTATCCCGAACACCGCAGCACTCGTGGCATGGGGGCTGAAGCCGATGACTCGCCATCTCTAAAATTTAATACACGACCGCACAGAAGGTACTATTTTAAATTCAAAGTGTTGCTTAACGCATATGAACAAGTTTTCAGCGTACAGGATAACAAATGCGAGTCTACTCAAAAATTATATCTTTGCAGCATTCATCCGCTATAAGGCAGGCACCCTTCAGGACGCCCTCATAATACATTTCAGGCTTGCGATGCTCCTTCTTCAGCGGCGGTCCGTCACAAGCTTCTCAGCGTCCATCTTTCCCTAGTGCACCTTAGCAAGAGCAAGGGCCCTACGGGCACCTTCGATGCAGACGGAGCGCTTGATGACTTCAACCCATGGACAGGCGTCCACCAGCCGCCTCACCAGCCGAAAGTAGCTCCCAGGCATGGCCACCTTAGGCCGCAGCCGAACTATGAGGCCCTTCATGGCCTGTTTGGCCACCTTATGCAGCTCGACCAGCTGCTTCAACTGGTCTCTTAAGGGCATCGGGTGTCCGGCCTCAGCATACTGAGACCAGAACACCTTCTCCGTCGAGCTTCCCTCCTCGGCTTGGTAGAATGCAGCAGCATCAGCCACACTGCGGGGCAGATCTGCGAATGCTCCTAGAGAGCTTCGGATTCGTGTAAGTAACAGATAATTCACTTTCACATGCTTGCTTTGCATATAGAATGCCTTACCCGCCGCTATCTTCTTCATCGCCTCAATCTCCTGGAGGGCTTTTTGGGCTTCGGCCTTAGCGGCCTTGGCGCTCTCAAGGGCTGAGGCGAGATCGGACTCTCGAGTCTTTGAATCACGCTCCAAACTCTCGTGTTTTTCCACAAGGGCCTGGAGCTCTTGCCGCACCTCCGCCACCCGCGCCTCCTGCTTCTCTCGCTCGGTGCGTTCCGCGGCCGCATTGCTTTCGGCCTTGGACACCGCTTCCTTCAGGTTCGCCACCTCGTTCGTGGCCCCTGCAGTATTCACATTATTCCTGTCATCTTTTGCAACCACATCTTTTAAATACTCACATAAGGTATAACTTACCTTGTTTATCCTCGAGCTGCTTTTTGGCAAGTCCGAGCTTGTTCTCGGACTGCTCGAGCCTCTGCTTCAATGCATCAACCTCCGCAGTCAGTGTGGCAGAGGTCAGCAGCGCAGCCTGCATTCCCATATTGACATACTTATGTTAGACTCCTGCGTATATCTTTTAGATCCTCAATTCGGCTTTTTATTTTCGAACACCAAACTGAGCATCAGGGGCTACTGTCTATGCGGTAATATTTTTATATATCTTAAATACATACTTCAAAGCCTGTTTGAAGGCTGGCACAGGCTTCGGTCAGCCCGCTCTTGGCGGACTGAACTTTCTGGATCACCACACTCATAACAATGCGGTGCTCCACGTTGATGGAAGCGCCGTTAAGCGCCTCCATCAAATCATCCGGTGCCTTCGGTTGGACGGAGGTCACCGGCGTCGCAGTCTTGCCCTTCTTACGAAGGGTGCGCCTGCGGACTCGGGACCACCGAAGGTTCCGATGCGGAGTCCGCACAGGCGAACTTAAAGCCCTCTGGGGTTTTATCCCCTTTGAGCCCAGGTTCCGGGAGGTCGCCGTGCGGCGCCTCCAGGGCCACCTCCTCCTTGCTGGGCCCCTTTTGGGACTCCACCACGGCGTCATCCGCGGCGGGAGGAGACGAGGCGGTCGGAAGTGAGGTGCTATTCACCTCCGACGAATCCAGGGAGCCACTCGACGAATCGTCGAGCCCGTCCTTGGGCGGGCTGCACGGTTATACTCGGCATTAGAAGATGTTGTGCGACAAATGGAACGCCATGAATTATTCTGGTGTCCCGACAATTGTGATATCGCCAGGGGCTTGGTCCTTGGTGCCCACCCCTCTTCGCCGTTGTCGGCATTGGCGGTGTAGTCCGGAGGAAGGGTCCTTCCCTTCTTGGACCCTCCGGACTCCCCAGTTGGGGCGGCCGTCCTTTTCTTCTCTCCCCCCGCTGGGGGAGAGGCCTCTTTTTCCTCCTCCTCGTCTTCGCGGGAGGAGTCCGCCTCGGAGTCATCGGACGATGAGTCCGACAGTACCTAGCATCGGGAACTCCTTCGAGTTACCATGGCCTTCTTCTTGGCCTTCTTCTCCGGCACCACGTGAGGTGCCAGAACCAGCAGCCCCGTAAAGCGGGCGTCCGCTGGGTCTTCTGGCAAGGGAGCCGGACAGTTAACCTGTCCGGACGTCTTCAGCCAGTCCTGTCAAAGCTAAGGGAGTTTTAGATCCCGCAAAGAGTCAAACTATGAATAAAGAGTCTCGTAAAGGGTAAAATAGCTTACCTCGCTGGCTTGATGCTGCGAGCTGAATCCACGATCTTCGGTAGCGGATGCGGGAGCCTCGGCGCCCTTGAACAGCACCTTCCACGCATCTTCGTATGTAGTGTCGAAGAGCCGGCTCAAGGTTCGGTGCTGTGCCGGATCAAACTCCCACAAGTTGAAGGCCTCTTGCTGGCATGGGAGGATCCGGCGGATGAGCATAACCTGGACTACGTACACAAGCTAGAGCTTCTTGTCCACCAGGTTTCGGACGCAGGTTTGGAGTCCGGTCAGCTCTTGCGAATTACCCCACGTCAGGCCCGTCTCTTTCCATGAGGTGAGCCGTGTAGGGAAGCCAGATCAGAATTCGGGGGAAGCCGTCCATTGAGAGTCGCGTGGCTCGGTGCTGTAGAACCACCCCGATTGCCACCCCTTTATGGTCTCCACGAAGGAGCCCTCGAGCCAAAGGACGTTGGCCATCTTGCCCACCATGGCACCTCCGCTTTTCTGTGGCGGCCGCCCACTACCTTCGGCTTGACATTGAAGGTCTTCAGACATAAGCCGAAGTGGGGCTGGATGCAGAGGAAGGCCTCGCACAACACGATAAACACCGAGATGTTGAGGATGAAATTCGGGGCCAAATCATGGAAATCTAGGCCGTAGTAGAACATGAGCCCCCGGACAAATGGATGAAGTGGAAACCCTAGTCCGCGGAGGAAGTGGGGGAGGAACACCACCCTCTCATGGGGCCTGGGGGTGGGGATGAGTTGCCCCTTGCTGGGGAGCCGATGCGCGATGTCGTCGGACAAGTATCCGGCCTTCCGCAGCTTTTTGATGTGCCCCTCTTTGACGGAGGAGGCCATCCACTTCCCTCCCGCTCCGGACATAGTTGGAGAAGGTTGAGGTGGAATGTGCGGACTTGGGCGCTGGAGCTCGAGTCTTGTGAAATGGATAAGCAAAGGAGGAAGAAGGCGTGTGTGAAAAAGTGGATCCTTATCCCCTTATATGTACGGACCAAGCTATGCGTCCCCACAGGCCTGATAAAACTCGCTTATCTCCCAAGCGCCGTAATCAATGGCGCTGTTGGGTTACACACGCCCGTATTGATGAGAATCCCGGAATAAGGGGACACGATCTCTGCTTTGACAAGACGTGCCAAGGAAACCGCCTCACCAAACGCGCTGAGGTGGGACAGTAAAAATGACTCGAATAAAGGCTTGGCCGTGGTGTGATGTCACGCTGCGGAATACGTCAGCAGATTGAACTTGTGTATATATTATTCTCTCTACGGTGGTATGTGGAACTTATTTTGCAGAGCCGGACACTATCCTTGTGTTCAAAATCTTTTATGAAGTATTCGGAGGAGGAACCCGCCTTGCAATGCCGAAGACAATATGCCCGCCGGACTCGTCGTCATTGAAGCCTGGTTCAGGGGCTTCTGAGGGAGTCCTGGATTAGGGGGTGTCCTGATAGCCGGACTATAGCCTTAGGACGGACTCCTGGACTATGAAGATACAAGATTGAAGACTTCGTTTCGTGTACGGATGGGACTTTCCTTGGCGTGGAAGGCAAGCTTGGTGATACGGATATGTAGATCTCCTACCATTGTAACCGACTCTGTGTAACCCTAACCCTATTCGGTGCCTATATAAACCGGAGGATTTTAGTCCGTAGGACGAACGACAATCATACCATAGGCTAGCTTCTAGGGTTTAGCCTTTCTGATCTCGTGGTAGATGTACTCTTGTACTACCCATATCATCAATACTAATCAAGCAAGAGTAGGGTTTTACCTCCATCGTGAGGGCCCGAACCTGGGTAAAAACATCGTGTCCCTTGTCTCCTGTTACCATCCGCCTAGACGCACATTTCGGGACCCCCTACCCGAGATCCACCGGTTTTGACACCGACAACGCCCCAAGGCGGGATTCCAGATGTCGGACACGCGGGGTTCAAGATCCCCGCGGATTGTGTCGATGAGAGCCATGTTAGGCCGGGCTCTCAGCCGAACACAGTTTCGGAACCTTCAATGGTTCCGGACTCAGGCGGGCGGCCCCTCGTTAGGGAGGGCGAGCCGTCCGTGTCGAGGACTTCCGTTGCGCCCGAGGCACCGGATTGTCTGCAGGAAGCGCTTCACGGCGCTTCCATGGATGAAGAGCACCGCACTCTTATGAGTGTGGTGATTCAGAAGGTTTCGTCTGCCAAGAGCAGACTAACCGAAGCCTGCACCAGCCTGCTGACCGGCTTTCGGGTAAGTAATAAAAAATGTATGAGATTACAACTCGATAGGTAGTAGCCCCTGATACTCTGTTTGGTGTTCGGAAGGAAAAGCCAAACAGAGGGTCAATTATGATCCACAGGAGTTTAATAATAAATATTCGTTTTGAATAAGCAGGTTGTGCTGCTTGCCGCTGCTGCCCGCACAGCCGAGGTTGCCGAACTAAAGCGGGACCTGGAGCAGGCGCAGGGAGAGCTCGACCTCACTAAGAGGCAGCTCGAAGAGAACAAGGGTAAGTGATTCCCCGCTCTTATGTATTTAAGGATAGACAGAATTAGTTAGTCTAACGCCAAAGCGTCGTGACTGCGTGACAGGGGCCACCATCGAAGTGGCGTCCCTGAAGAAAGCATTGTTCGAGGCCGAAGACAAGGCGGCCTTGGAATGCAAGAAGCGCGAAAAGCAAAGTGCTAGAGTGGTCGAGGTACAGCAAGAGCTCCGGGACCTCGGTAAAAAGTATGAGTCCGTGGAGCATGATCTGAAGATGAAAGAGGCCAAGCTTGCGAAGGCCCTTGTGAGTATAAAGGATGCCAAGGCCGAAGACGAGAAGGCACAGTAGGAAATCCAGGAGGGCAAAAAGATAGCAGTGGGTAAGAAGTTCTTTATGCAAAGCAAACATGTGGAGGAGGCGTTTGTTTTACTTACTCGAATTCGGAGCTCTCCAGGGGCATTCGCAGATCTTCCACGCAGCGTATCAGATGCTGCGGAGTTCTACCGTGCCCAGGAGGGGAGCTCAACGGAGAAGCTGTTCTCGGTCTCAAAGATGCGGGGCCGAACACCCAATGCCTCTGAGTGACCAACTGAAGCAGTTGGTCGAACTCCACAGGGCGGCCGAACTGGCTATGAAAGGTTTCATAGTCCGGATGTGCCCTGTGAGCTCCTGCCCAGTGGCTACTTTGGCCTGATCAAGCGGATGGTGGATGCCTGTCCGCGGCTTGAAGTGATCAAGTGGTCCATTTGCATTGAGGGTGCCCGCCAGGCCTTTGCCCGTGTCAAGGTGCATTGGGGCAAGCTGGATGCGGAGAAGCTGGTGAAGGACGGGCCGCCGGAGGGCAAGGCACGTCGCCATCCCGAGATGTATTATGATGGCGTTATGAAGGGTGCTCGTCTCGTGGCCGATGAATGTACCAAGGACACCATTTGTCGGTGTACTAGAGTAGGGGTACCCTAGTATCCCGAACTCGTGCACGGGCAGTTGCAGCACCCCGCGGCAAGGCTTGCCTAGTGACCACCAAGGTCCTCCGCGGTTCCTTTGGAGCCATTCAAGAACAAAGTGCTCAAGTCAAGGAGACAAGGCCCCGGCAAGAGGAGCTTGCCGGGAAGGCCACTCAAGGCACGCAGAAGACAAGACCCCGACAAGAGGAGCTTGCCGGGAAGGCTTGGTGAGCGACAAGCTTCCGGCGCGACAGGATTCAGCAGCGGCAAGGCGCTTGCCCGCAGGAAACCACTCTTTATCTCCGCTCCAGCTCATCCACCAACGTGTCGTCATGGGACCATTCCAGGCGCGCGTGTCAAGAGGCTGTGCGGCCAGCGGAGAGCAGCGGCAAGCGGCGCTGACAAGACTGCCATCATGGCGAACGGTGGCGCCCCTGACGGTCCCTGTTGCACTGTTTAAGCGACATGGACGGGCATTTAATGCTTTTGTCCCTTGCCGTCAGAGTTAGGTAGAATACACTGTACAAAGTAGTTGTACCAAACACAAGTCTTTTTCCCTTTTTTGCCCTCATCTACGTTGCCACCTGTTGGTGACCCCTTGAGAGTATAAAAGGAGGCCCAGGTGCAACGTAGAAAGGGTTCGGCTCGGTTCGGTTCGACTCACTCGAAACCAGAGACACTCAAGCTAGGTTTTGTAGCTCTCATCGCTCCCTAGCAAGAACACAATACAATCAACCAATCAGCAGTAGGAGTATTCTCTCTCCGGAGAGCTCCGAAGCTGGGTAAACTGCTCGTGTGCTTCGCCTCGATCTGCTCTTCGTGCAATCTCCGCCCCCCACCGAACCAAAAGGGGTCCGGTCCGCCGGCCCCCATAGGTGTTCGTGGGTACAATCAGCCTCCCCGACATCGTTGGCGCGCCAGGTAGGGGGTGCGTCGAGGCTGTGTGAACCTGATCCGGCGTTCACACGAGCAACATCTTCATCAACATGCCACCGAAGAAGAAGGCTTCGGCGGCAGCAGAGCCATCCGCGTCAAACCCACCACCACCGGAGCTGACGAGTGGTGGGGAAGACGCTGGCGGAGGAACGGGCGTCGTCGAGGGAGCCCATGACGCTGCCAAGTCCAAGGACAAGGCGGCGCAGACCTCAGCGTCCGGATACGTACCGCGTCCATCTCAGGAGGCGCGAGACCGACAGCGTCATGGTGCTCGCAGCGCCATACGTTCGTTGGGCCAAGATCGAGCTGGTGGATCCAGAGATGCTCAAGAGCAGCTCGCGCGCCAACAGGCTGGTGCGAGCGGGGCACGGTCACCTGGACGGGATACTGCTCCTTCTAATGTATTTAGAAGTCCGAGCATATCCCGCTCCTCGCATCGTTCGCCATTGCCGCCCACCACTCAAGCAGAAGCTTTGGCGCGAGCTCAACTGCTCCTGGACTACCCTCCAATGGCAGACAAGGCCGACGAATGGAGGGCCACCATCCAGAGTCTCATTGGCTTTGCCAACGGCGACACTCCACGGCAGCCAAGCACATCGCTGCCGCGGCGGGACAACAAGGCACGAGTCGGTGGCGACGAGACCTGCGGGGATGCAACCACCATGTACTCTCCATCCCGAAGGCCAAGATCGCCGACTCGTCGGATCCACCTCGACAGCGACTCCACCGCGTCGTCGGATCCACCAGCTCGTCGCGACCAGTGCCAAGTTCTTCAGGAAAGGCAACAAGAAGACGCTCGAACTCGCATCGAGCGTCGAAGAGAAGCGCGACGTCAATCTGACCAGCGCGTTGGGCCCGCTGTCGACATGCAAGCGCCAGGGGAACCAGGTGACTTGCCGTACGCGGTAGGTTGCCCTGCGTTCACTCGTGAGCTGCGGCAAGTCCAGTGGCCCGACAAGAAAAATTTCAAGCCAGATGTGCGGAGAAGTACGATGGCGGGGCCTTTCCGTCCGGAGTTCCTCAGCATCTACACCATTGCGGTGCAAGCTGCAGGGGGACGAGACGACAAGATCCTCGCCAACTACTTCCTGATGGTGCTCAAACCCAATGTCAGATCTTGGCTCATGCACTTGCCGGACAGCTTCATATCCTCTTGGGCAGATTTGTGCCATCAGTTTGTCGGCGCCTTCACAGGTGGCCACAAGCCTCATGGCCAGGAAAGCGACCTTCATCTACTCGCCCAGAAGGAAGGAGAATCCCTGCGCAAGTTCATCCAGAGATTCAGCCGTGTGCACTACAACATCCCAGATGTCCACCCTGCCGCGGTGATCAGCGCGTTTCATCAGAACATGCGGAACCGCAGGATGAGGGAAGAGATGGCGATGTGCAAAGTCAAGGACGTCAGTGAGCTGTATGCCTTGGCCGACAAATGAGCACGCGCTAAGGAAGGAAGGAGACTCCCAGGAGAGAATGCAGAAGCAGGATCTGATAGTGAAGAGATTGCCCCGGCAAGGAAGAGCCGGCGACGGAATAACAGAAAGAAGAAAGGCAAGGACGTGCTAGTTGTCGAGCAGTCCGGCAACGGAGGCGACGCCAAGAAAGTTAAGGTTGGCAGCTCCGGCAAGGAGGTTGCCGCGGGCGCCAACTGCCAGGCTGTAGTGGCCGCCGACAAGCAGGACAGCTCCAACAAGCAGTACTGCAAGATCCACCGCACCAAGGGCCATGACCTCCAGAGCTGCAAGAAGGTCGAGCAGCTTGTTGAACAGCAGAAGGCTGAGTACAAGCGGTGCGACAAGGAGAAGGCCCAGGAAGGTCTTTGGAGGAGTTAGCAAGAAGCGACCGGCCGGGAGGACGCTTGTACAAGGCCAAGCAGCAGCTGCAAGGAGACAGACCTCCCCGCAGCCGCGACAAAGATGAAGACGACGTCGACGATGAAGATATGGAAGACGACGAGACTGATGAGCAGGAGTTTCAGAAAGTGACAGAGGTCCTCTGCGTTGACGGCGGTGCCTCTCTGCATACTTCACACCGCCAACTCAAGCAGTGGATGCGGGAAGTTAATGCAGCAGAACCATCCGTAGAGTCACGCAAGCCTCTGAAGTGGTCCAGCACGCCCATCATCTTTGATATTGAGGACCACCCTGATCGTATAACTGCGGTCGGGTGCTTGCCGATATTGGTTTCACCAATTATCCGCAACCTCAAAGTCACTAAGATGTTGGTTGACGGCGGGGCCGGCTTGAACCTGATCTCCTCCGCAGTACTCCAGAAGCTTCAGATCCCTGACAGCGAGCTCGAAGAGACTGGCACATTCCATGGAATCAATCCGGGAAGGAGCAAGCCGAAGGGGAAGATCACGTTGCCGGTAACATTTGGCAGCGAGCTAAACTTCAGGACTGAGAGGGTCACGTTCGACGTTGCTGATTTCCCATTGCCTTACAATGGGATACTTGGCCGTCCAGCACTCGCCAAGTTCATGGCAGCCTCTCACTATGCATACAACTTACTCAAGATGCCTGGCCCGATAAGTGTCATTTCTGTCCCTGGCGACAAGAAGGATGCTCTTATCTGTGCCGACAAGATCTACCGGGAAGTAGCAGCCGTTGCAGATAACAAGTCACTTGCCGCTGAAGCTCCCGGGGGAAAGAAGAAGACCAAGTCCGGCAAGAGCTCTGATGCCCACTCCGGCAAGCGCACCTCCTCGGAGTGCTGCGCTACCGTCGAGGACGCACCATCGAGCTCCACCGGCAAGTGTAAGAAAGGCGATGGCAGCTCCAGAGACCAAGAAGGTGTACGCCAGGAGGACGGCACTGGTGGTACATTCACCATCAGTGCCTCTCTCGACCCTAAATAGGAAAGCGCGCTCGTTGCTTTCCTGCGGGCGAACGTCGACGTGTTTGCATGGCAACCGTCTGACATCCCCGGTGTTCCCAGGAAAGTAATTGAGCACCATCTCGCTGTCTGTCCTCATGCGCGACCCATCAAGCAGAAAGTCAGGAAGCAGGCAGTGGAGCGCCAAGAGTTCATTGCAGAAGAGATCAAGAAGTTGGAAGCAGCAGGCCTTGTCAGAGGAGTGCTCCATCCTACGTGGTTGGCCAATCCTGTAGTCGTGCGCAAAGCAAACGGAAAATGGAGGCTTTGTATTGACTTTACTGATGTTAATAAAGCTTGTCCCAAAGACCCATTTCCCTTGCCGCGTGTCGACCAGATTGTTGACTCAACGGCCGGATGTGACTTGCTTTCATTTCTTGATGCATACTCAGGATATCATCAGATCTTCATGGCAGAAGAGGATGAGGAGAAAACCACATTCATCACCCCGTGTGGCACATATTGTTTTATACGGATGCCTTTCGGATTAAAGAATGCCGGTTCAACATTTGCAAGAGTAGTCCATCACGCTTTTGAGCCGCAAATACACAAAAATGTGGAAGCCTACATGGATGAAATCGTAGTCAAAAGCAAGGACAGGGCAACTCTGATTCAAGATCTGGATGAAACCTTTGCAAATCTGCGCAAGATCAACCTCAAGCTCAATCCCGAGAAGTGCGTGTTTGGAGTTCCCTCCGGCAAGCTTCTCGGGTTCTTCGTGTCTCAGAGGGGAATTGAAGCCAATCCCGACAAGATCAAGGCCATTGAGCAGATTGAAGCACCCAAGCGCGTCAAGGATGTACGAAGACTTGCCGGTTGCGTTGCTGCTCTCAGTAGGTTTATCTCTAGGTCTGCTGAGCGCGCCCTGCCATTTTTCAAAATTTTGAAAAAGGCGGGTCCAATGAAATGGACTCCAGAAGCGGAGGCTGCGCTGCAGGACTTGAAGAGATACCTATCCTCCACTCCAGTACTTGTCGCACCTAAACCATAAGAGAAGTTGCTGCTATATTTAGCAGCAACCAATCAAGTGGTTAGTGCTGCGTTAGTAGCGGAGAGGGAGGCGGATGATGAGCTGGCAACCATGGCAGGTGCATCCAGCGACAAGCAGGGGGCTTCACCGACAAGCTCTGGTCCCGACAAGGATGGATCTGCGCAGGAGCATGAGAAAATGCAGAAAAGGATGGTGCAGCGCCCAGTTTACTTTGTCAGTTCCCTTCTGCAGGGGGCTAGGTCGAGGTACTCTCGTGTGCAGAAGTTGCTTTTCGGCCTCCTCATGGCCTCGAGAAAGCTGCGCCATTACTTCCAAGCTCATGAGATCACAGTCGTCACTCGCTTTCCGTTGAAGAGGATACTGCAGAATCCAGAAGCAACAGGCAGGATTGTCGAGTGGGCACTGGAACTGTCAAGCTTTGGCCTCAAGTTTGAGAGCACTTCAACTATCCAAAGCAGAGCATTGGCAGAGTTCATAGCAGAATGGACGCCAACACAAGACGAAGAAATCGGAAACGAGCATCCCGTCAAGGAAGCGAGCAAAGAGTGGCTTATGTACCTTGATGGTGCCTTCTCGCTGCAAAGGCGCCCGGTGCCCGGCGTCCGCTTGTCGCACCCACCGGAGAGCACCTCAAGTACGTGGTCCAGATGCACTTTCCCAAGGAGCAAGCAACGAACAATACTGCAGAGTATGAAGGCTTGCTTGCCGGTCTCAGGATCGCAGCGGACCTTGGGATTAAGAAGCTCGTTGTCAGGGGTGATTCACAGCTTGTTGTCCGCCAAGTGAACAAGGATTATCAGAGTCCGTTGATGGAAGCTTATGTTGATGAAGTGAGGAAGCTAGAAGATCACTTTGACGGCCTACAAATGGAACATGTTCCAAGAGCTCAGAACGATATTGCTGATGGCCTGTCAAAGTGCGCCGCACTCAAGTTACCTGTGGAACCAGGGATTTTTGTGCTCAAGATGACTCAACCGACTGTAACGCCATCAACTGGACAGAGCAAGAAGAGAAAGTTGGTTTCTGGTGACTACTTTCCGGCAGAGCTCCCTGAAGCCGCCGCCAAGAAGGTCCCCAAGATCAACGCCGATACTGCTGAGGAGCAGTCTGCTCCGACAAGCCTAAGGGTTTGTTTCGTTGAAGCAGACGCTCCCGACAAGTTTTGCTCCGGCAAGCTTGACGGGGATCATCAAGCTCCGGCTGAGCCGCAGGTTCTCGCCGTAGAAGCGGATGTTCCCGCAGCAGCCAGTGTGCCTTTAGTCCTTGTTGTCAAGCCGGAAGCTCCAGCATGGGCACAGAAGATTGTCCATTTCCTTCAGACAGGAGAACTTCCCAAAGAGCAAGAAGAAGCGGAAAGAGTAGCCCGGCAGTCAAGTATGTACCAGTTTGTTGACAGCATTCTGTACAGAAGAAGACTCAACGGTGTGAAATTGAAGTGTATTCACCGGGAAGATGGGCAGAAGCTGTTGGCAGAGATACATGGAGGTATTTGTGGTCACCAAATTGGCGCAAGAGCACTTGCCGGCAAAGAGTTCCGGCAAGGTTTCTTCTGGCCGACAGCCCTCCAAGATGCAACTGCACAAGTAACCAAGTGTGAAGCATGCCAGTTCCATTCCAAGCAGATACACCAGCCAGCTCAAGCTCTCCAGACGATCCCTTTATCCTGGCCATTTTTGGTGCGGGGCTCGACATCCTCGGCCCCTTCCCGAGCTGTCGGGGCTTTGAGTACTTATGCGTTGCAATCGACAAGTTCACAAAGTGGCCGGAAGTGGAAGCGATGAGGAAGGTGACAACCACGGTCGTGATCAAGTTCTTGGTCAATTGTTTGCCGCTTTGGGATACCTAACAGGATCATCACCGACAACGACACACAATTCACGAGCCGCACCTTCATGCAAGACGTCCAAGATCTTGGCGCCAAGGTGCGCTTTGCTTCATTGCTCACCCGAGAAGCAACGGTCAAGCGAAGAGGGCAAATGCTGAAGTGCTGCGGGCTCAAAGACCAGAACTTTCGACGGGCCGCATAAGTGCAGTAAGAAAGCTGGATTGAGGAGCTGCGGTGGTTCTTTGGTCGATCAGGACGACGCCAAATCGACCCGGCCAGACACCTTCGCTCTAGTCTATGGAGCAGAGGCAGTTCTCCCCACGGAACTTCATTATCACGGGTCACCTCGAGTGCTCGCTTATGATGAGCTCGAGCAAGAGAAGATGCGACAAGATGACGCGCTGCTCCTTGAGGAGGACCGTCTTTAGGCCGCTGTACGAGCTGCTCGTTACCAGCAAGCTTTGCGCCGCTACCATAGCCACAAAGTTAGTGCCAGAAGTCTCGAGGAAGGCGACCTTGTTCTTCGGCGCGTTCAGTCCGCCAAGAATTCCAACAAGTTGACGCCGAAGTGGGAAGGCCCTTATCGGGTGAGACGAGTCACTAGGCCCGGTGCTGTCCGTCTTGAGACCGAAGATGGCATTCCGGTGAGCAACTCCTGGAATATTGAGCATCTTCGTAAGTTTTACTCATAAGGCGCGGTTGCCGAAACCTGTTCCGGCAACCACCTTTTGTACAAGTCTTGCCCATGTTGCATGTAATCCTTTGTACAAAGCCGTGCGCAGACCCCGTGCATCAGTAAAGCTCATGTGCTCCGTACATCTTGTCAATTTCGTGCATTTTTCTTGTTACTTTGCATGTATTATCTGACACTTTGTGCAGCACCTATTCCGGTAAGCAATAACGAGCCACAGGGCTCCATATCTTTATTTTCTTGAAGAAGAGAAGGTTCCCTCGCCCACAAGTTTGCTAGGGGGAAGGAGAAGAAGATAATGTTGTGGACCAAACATAGCTCGAAGAAGTTTTGCCTTACCGGGAAGCAAACGACAAAAAAAGCTAAGTTGCCAAAGTTTGAGCAGTCTGTTTTAAAAAATTTAAGTTATCTTCCTTGAACGACCGTGATTTGTATGGAAAACATGTGCGCGAAGGAACCAACTCGTAGCTAGTCGCGCCCTTACTTTGTTTCGAGTCCGCTCAACAACTTAAGTGAGATGCAACTAGTCGCGACAAGGTTGCTTGTCGGAGGCGACACCGCCAGCAGGCTGCTGACATTCCGCACTCAGCGCTCGCGGCAATGGTGCCCGCGCCGACAAGTTCCCTAAAAGCGTAGGGCAGAAACATACAAAGGAAGGACCCAAGTAAAGGAAATAACATAGCAATTACTAACTGAAATAGAGTTATATTACAAGATAACTTGTCGCAGCTCTAATAAATTGTTCTCCTAAACATGACCAGAGGCGACAAAGAAAAGATAAAACGGGCGGCCTAATCTACGCGGTCGCCATCGACCCTCTTGACCCCGCTCACCCTGTCCACAATGGGTGCGACAAGGGCCTTGAGCGCTTCAACGTCAGCAGTCGGCGGCAAGGACTTGAGGACGTTGGCGAAGCTAACGCCTGGATTGCGGAAGGCCACCTTCATCAGCACTTTCTGAAGAGCCCCTGCATAGATTTGGCGTGACTCGTCGGCCAGCTGCTTTGGGATCTCCTCCCGGAGCCGCTGGAGAGCCACCACCACGCCCTTGAAGAACAGGCTGAGCTTGGCGCTGGGTTGGAGATGCTCGTCGGTGGAGTACCCGAGATCCACCATCCCCAGCTCCATCAACTCCTTGTCGATGGCGGCGGCAGTATTTACAAGACCCTCGGTCTAGTGCATCACGTTCTCTCTGAAGGTGTTATGGGCGGTCGTGGCATTTGCCAGCAGCTCCTCGTTGGCCTTGACCTTCTCCAACAGACCCACTTCTCGCTCCTTGGCGCCGTTCAGCGTCTCCATCAAGGTGGTCAGCTTCAGCTCAAGATCCGCCTTGGAGTCCTTGGCAGCGTCGAGCTCTTTGATCCTCTCAGCGAGACGGCCCTGCAACTCGCCAAGAGTGTAGGCGTCCTTCTCGGCTTCGTGCTTCAAGGCGAGCTCCTCGCCCGCTCTTACGAAGGTTGGCCTCCAGCTGCGTCACCTTCGTCTCCAACTCCTTCTTGGCGGCCTCGGCAGCTTGGCGGCGTCCTTTGCTTCCTTGAGAGCTCCGCCGTCGATTGCTTTCGCGGCAAGCTCTTCCTCATAGCTGTCAAGGTTGATCTTCCGCTGCGCCAGCTCGCCTTCTTGCGCAGACAGCTTCTCGGCCGCTAGCCACTGCTGCTCCTCGACCTCAGCCTTCTCCAGAATGAAGGCTGTGCGCTCCTCAGCGAGTCGCTCCCGCCCTCGCGACAAGTGCTTCCCGGGACTCCAACTTGGCTTGTCGGGCGCGGTAGAGCGACAACAGCTTCCTCAGCAGCTGCTCCTCCTCAGGCTCGCCACTACTGCTGCTTGGCGCGTCGACCAACGACAGCCCAGCGGAGGCGAGCATCTCTTCGTCGAAGGTTTCTCCCTCGACCGGTGCCCTGGAGCTCGACGCCCAGGGGAGCTTGATGAAGACGCCATCTCTAGCCTTCAAGTAGGCGCCGGGCTGGGGCTCCTCGGAGCCTGGCGCTGCGGCAGCGGTGGAGGGATCGGCGGTCGGTGTAGCGCCTGGCGATCCTGCGGCCTCAGGGTCGTCAGTACGATCGTCGGGCCCCTCGCCGGCTTCTGTGGCGGCAGCCTTGGCGGCCTCTTCAATGGCGGGCTCGTCCGCGTCGTGTCCCTCCTCGGCGACGGCGGCGTCGTCGATGTTGCCGCGCGCGTCCTCCTCGCCGGCGACCTCAGTCTCCATCAGCTCTGCGGCGGATGGATCTAACAACAAGGAAAAGAAAGAAAAGTCAAGCAAAATATCCAAAAAGAAGAATTGGAAGAAGAAAAACCACAAGGGCAGCTTATAGGCAGGAGGCCTACCTGCGATGGGATCTGCAGCGGTAGCCTCAGCCACCGGTGGGTCGATGGAACCATCCCTTGCCGGAGAGCCGTCCCTTGCCGGAGAAGCCTCCCTTGCCGGAGAGCACTCCCTTGTCGGGGGATCTTCCCTTGGCGGCGTAGTTGAAGCAGACGGCATGTCAGGAACGGCCTCAGGACACTCCTGGCGGGGCTGCTCTGCTCCTACACAAATCAACAAGTCAGATATCAGCAAAGAAGAAGCATCCATGCATGCCTAACCGTAAGAAATAAATCATATACTTACGCTGGGGGCTGTGCTGGGGGCTGCTTTGAGGAAGGGTTGCTGGGTCCGGCAAGGGGGTCCCGGATGCGCCTCCTGTTGCCACAGGGGGATCGTCTTCTATGACGACCACCGGGGTCTTGGCTCTCTTCGACGCTCTCTGGGCCAGCGTCCTGAAAAGGAAAGAGTTCAGAATGAAGAAAGTCAGACACAAAAAAAACAGCAAATTGAAGAATTACAAGTACAGCGACAAGATCTTACTCTTCTTCCTCCTCGGAGCTGAGCGCGGAGAAGTCGAATTCCGGCCCGCCTCCGGTGCGACGAGCTGGAAGAGTAGGCTCCCTCGGACGCTTGGCGAGTGCAGGAGCCGTGGTCCCAGAAGGCCCCGCTCCAGTTGCTGTGGCGGCGTGAGGCGCTCCCGCGGCAACAGTTCTTGCCGTGGTGGAGCGCGTCGCGCGGCGCGACGGCTGTTGGCCCGTCTGCTGCCCCGCCACTTCCCCGGTCTTGCGGAAACGCCTTCTCGGTCGAGCTGCGGGCTCTTCTCGCGGCAACCTACCTGAAGGTGGGGAGTAGGCGCCCCCGGCAGGCTCGTTCGGCTCAACTTCAGGCTCGGCCTGCTCCTCCGCGCCGGCAAGCTCCTCTCGATCGGCAAGGCTTGCCGCCTCTACTGCATCCGCCTCCTCCATAGTAAATCCAAATTCGCCAGCGGCGGCAGCTGCTGCCGCCTCCTCCAACCTCGTGGCAATGCGTTGCATCTCTTCATCGGTGGTGTCACGGGTGAGGCCCTTCTGCTCGTCGGGACGGATTGGCACTTCTTCCAGGCTGTCGAAGAACTGCTGCACGACGTCATCGGCGGGCTCTTGCCAAGTTGGAACGATTCCATGGGAATCGCACAACGGCATCATTGCACGGATGCGGTCGAGCAAAGAGTTGTTGCACAAAGGAACGACTCCCCTTGGCAACATGAACCACTCGGGGTGATCGGGGTCGTGTTTGAACAGCTCCAGCAGCATCGCATCCAGCTCCAAGACGGTGAAATTCCAGTTGAGGCCTGGGCGCAGCCTCATGATGTCCGCAGCATTTTGGAACTCCCAAGCAGGGCTCCTCCTCTCCTGCAAGGGGGCAATGCGGCGGCGAAGGAAATCTGCATAACGGCGCCTCTGATGAGTCCGGCGTGCACGAGGCGCAAGATCCGGGTCTGACAATCTTCAACCTAGCATCCTCCGGCGCCAAGTTGCTCCAATCGTTGCCGCGCACTATGGGAGTTTGGCGCTGGTCAGTGAAGGGATGCGGGTTCTCCTCAATGATCCAACACCCACCGGCTCTCCACTCCTCCCACTTGCTACGGAGCTCTCCTTCCAGATAAGCTTCTTTTTTGCCGATCCTGGAGATCCAAGCAGTCCCTCCGGCAAGTGGCTCTCCTCTCTCAACGCGGGGCATGAAGAAGTGGCGGAAGAGGGCTACGTTTGGGTGGACTCCGACAAAGTTTTCGCAAAGGTGTGCGAAAACCGCCATGGTCGAGGACAGCATTGAAATTGAAATCAAGGAGGCGAAGCCCGTAGGTGTTCATGATATCGCAAAAGAATTCAGAAAAGGGTGGGCAGAGCCCGCAATAGAAGAAGAGCGCGAAGAAGGGGTACCCGCTCGAAACCAACTCTGATGCGGTGCCTGAGATTACCCTCGTGCGCGGATTCGCCCACGTCTCCGTCGACCAGAAGAGGTAGTAGCCCTCCCTCAGCTCCATTGCGTCAAGCTGGGGGTCGAAGGTGGCCCGCTCCTTTCGCAGCGCCGCGAGCCGCTGCGCCTCAGCCGACTTCACGCCCTTCCCCTTGTCGGCTTTCGGAGCCATGGCGGAGGTGGTGGAGGAGACCGACGGCGTTGATGGCGCTGGTGGCGATGGGGGGCTGAGCGTCGCTCTCTACAGACTTGAGAAGAAGGGGGGAGCGGCAGTGGTTTGCGAGATGGGACAGCGAATGGCGAGGTGGGCGACCTGCCCCTGTTTCCCCTGTTTATAAGGAGGGAGAGGCGGACGCCCGCTTTTCAATTAAAGAAACCCCACGATCTCTCCCCACGACGCCGCTTGATCGGCCAGCGTCTGTTCGTGGGGGACGTGGTGGGTCCGGAGCGAGTAACGGCGTGATCTAGGCCGCGCGTGCCCGTGTACTGTTTTGGGACTGGCCCAACAGAGCTCGGCGCCGTGTGGGGCCCAGGCCCGGGGGCTCCTGTCGGTGTACTAGAGTAGGGGTACCCTAGTATCCCGAACTCGTGCACGGGCAGTTGCAGCACCCCGCGGCAAGGCTTGCCTAGTGACCGCCAAGGTCCACCGCATTTCCTTTGGAGCCATTCAAGAACAAAGTGCTCAAGTCAAGGAGACAAGGCCCCGGCAAGAGGAGCTTGCCGGGAAGGCCACTCAAGGCACGCAGAAGACAAGACCCCGGCAAGAGGAGCTTGCCGGGAAGGCTCGGTGAGCGACAAGCTTCCGGGCGCGACAAGGATTCAGCCGCGGCAAGGCGCTTGCCGCGGCAGGCAACCACTCTTTATCTCCGCTCCAGGTC
This sequence comes from Aegilops bicornis, assembly GCA_021605145.1. Lineage (NCBI taxonomy): Eukaryota > Viridiplantae > Streptophyta > Magnoliopsida > Poales > Poaceae > Aegilops > Aegilops bicornis. The sequence continues at coordinate 690,474,501 of CM038671.1, read as the reverse complement.
ATCCACCAACGTGTCGTCATGGGACCATTCCAGGCGCGCGTGTCAAGAGGCTGTGCGGGCAGCGGAGAGCAGCGGTAAGCGGCGCTGACAAGACTGCCATCGTGGCGAACGGTGGCGCACCTGACGGTCCCTGTTGCACTGTTTAAGCGACATGGACGGGCATTTATTGCTTTTGTCCCTTGCCGTCAGAGTGAGGTAGAATACACTTTACAAAGTAGCTGTACCAAACACAAGTATTTTTTACTTTTTTGCCCTCATCTACGTTGCCACCTGTTGGCGACCCCTTGAGCGTATAAAAGGAGGCCCAGGTGCAACGTAGAAAGGGTTCGGCTCGGTTCAGTTCGACTCACTCGAAACCAGAGACACTCAAGCTAGGTTTTGTAGCTCTCATCGCTCCCTAGCAAGAACACAATACAATCAACCAAGCAGCAATAGGAGTATTATCTCTCCGGAGAGCTCCGAAGCTGGGTAAACTGCTCGTGTGCTTCGCCTCGATCTGCTCTTCGTGCAATCTCCACCCCCCACCGAACCAAAAGGGGTCTGGTCCGCCGGCCCCCATAGGTGTTCGTGGGTACGATCAGCCTCCCCGACACCATTTTAGAGTGAATTCACTTCTGTCATGTTTGTAATTTAAAGTCGAAGTTACTTGTGCTATGTAGCGCTTTTGTTATTTAAAATATTACCTTCTGTGCGACTGTTTATAAATTCTGAAAGTAGGGCAGTCGTCGGCTTCCGCCCCCACATAACTAGTACTAGGGTGTTCGTGGAAAACCCGGTCACTCTTTATCCAAATGTTTGGTCCCTTAAGGAGGTGTCCGGCGCAGCAAACAAGGCAATCAAACTATGCGACTTTATAACTTTCACTTAGCCATAGAAGTCTACAATTTTAAATTTCGGTGAAGCCCCTAGAATCCGGAAGGCCGAATTGGGGTGCTATACACGTCTAGATCGGACGAAGCCAATTTATCGCCTAAAGCGGAAAATCTTTAAGGATTTTAGGACCTCTCGAACAGTGACCAGCTCTCGCAACATCATGCCGGTCAGTTTTCGGCTTTCTCTACTGAGGTGCTCGTCTGGAAGAACCGGGACACAGTCGCAGTAGTTCTCCCTGCGCTACCTTAGCCGATATAACGGAATGTAAGGTACCAAAACAAGGGAGCCCGGCTATCGCAACTGTAGACCCAAGACATGATTCGGAGCTGATGCATATAGTGCTATAAGTTCGGGGTGCCGCACTGCTGAAAGTGTTCGGACTTGTCTTGCCTTATTATGGGGCGCCATAAGAAGCCCCTGGCAAACTAACCGTACCAAGGTGTACGGATGCAATATCAAATAAACATTTATGAGAAAAATGCTCGAATAAGAATAGTAAGCTAACGCTGTATATGACCTCCCAATGATGAATAATACGTTTAAGCGTATGTTTACAATGTATGCATTAAGCGGAGATAAATAGGACTATTTGACATGTCCTATCCAGGGGCAGGCTGCGTACAGATAGATAAAGCAGGTATAATGATCGTAAATAGATTCCACCTAGGTATTTCCTTCTGTGCACAACGCCTGTTTCCTCCTTGGTTGTCTCTCCCATGTAAGTCCGGCAATCCGGCTTTTCTTAGGATGCTGCACTAAAGCGATGTCCTGAAAGGTAAGAGGGAAAGATTATGAAGGTATTTGGCGGTTACCCGCACTATTTACTGGGTCGTTGTTGCGCCTCCGCCTATGCCCATGGTATCTTGAGTGCGTAATTGTGTACGCATGGCACGAATGCTGCTTTGATGGGGCTTGAGCGGAGGCCGGACTGCTAATCACGCTCTTGGCGTTCCTGATGATCCTGTTGCAGGGTGCTCCGGACTCGCTTGACGGTGCTTGAGGTTGTCGTCGCCGGATTGGTGGTTTGCCGGAGGAGGCCGCATTGTACTTCTGCCATGAGGGCTGCAGTATGCTCTTCTGTACGGAGAGAGCGGTCCATGTTTCCGTTGACTGTTATGACCCCGCGCAGACCTGGCATCTTGAGCTTGAGGTATGCATAATGTGGTACCGCATTGATTCTAGCGAATGCGGTTCGTCCGAGCAGTGCGTGGTAACCACTACGGAAAGGGACGATATCGAAGATTAACTCTTCGCTCCGGAAGTTGTCCAGGGATCCGAAGACCTCTTCCAATGTTATAGAGCCCGTACAGCGGGCCTCTACTCCAGGAATTACACCTTTATAGGTGGTTTTGGTGGGCTTGATCCTTGAAGGGTCAATGCCCATTTTGCGCACTGTGTCCTGATAAAGCAGGTTCAGGCATCCATAAGGACTCGCGTGAGGTGGAATCCGTCGATGATTGGGTCTAATACCAATGCGGCTGAGCCGCCGTGACGGATGCTAGTAGGATGATCCCTATGATCAAAAGTGATCGGACAAGCTGACCATGGGTTGAATTTGGGGGCGACTGGCTCCATCGCGTAGACGTCCCGTAGTGGTCGCTTCCGTTCCCGCTTGGAGATGTGAGTGGCGTAGATCATGTTGACCGTTTTCACCTGGGGGGGAATTTCTTTTGTCCCCCAGTGTTCGGACGCCAGGGCTCTTCGTCGTCGTTGCTGTGCAGCCCCTTGTCCTTGTTTTCGGCGTTTATTTTGCCGGCCTGTTTGAACACCCAGCAGTCTCTATTGGTGTTGTTGGCTGGCTTGTCTGCGGTACCATGAATTTGGCACGAGCGCTCCAGTATGCGGTCCAGACTAGACGGTCCCTGATTATTTCTTTTGAACGGCTTTTTCCGCTGACCGGACTTGGATCCGCTGAATCCGGCGTTTACTGCCGTGTCTTCAGTGTTGTCGTCGTTGTTCCGTCGCTTATGTCTGTTGCGTCGTGGCTTGTCGTTGTTATCGCGGACATCTGAAGTGCTGGAATGTGGCGTCGTGCCGCTCCGAGCCAACCAGCTGTCCTCGCCCACGCAAAAGCGGGTCATTAGTGTTGTGAGAGCTCCCATGGACTTGAGTTTTTCCTGGCCGAGGTGTCGAGCAAGCCACTCGTCACGGATATTATGCTTAAAAGCCGCCAGGGCTTCGGCATCCGGACAGTCAATGATTTGGTTCTTTTTAGTTAGGAACCGAGTCCAGAATTTCCTGGCTGACTCTCCGGGCTGTTGAGTAATGTGGCTCAGGTCATCAGTATCCGGTGGTCGCACATATGTTCCCTGGAAGTTGTCGAGGAATGCGTCTTCCAGGTTTTCCCAACTGCCAATGGAATTTGCTGGCAGGCTGTTTAGCTTGATGCCGGGCTGGTCCTTTGAGCTTAAGGGGAAGATATTTGATGGCGTGTAGATCATCTCCGCGGGCCATGTGAATGTGGAGAAGGAAATCTTCGATCCATACTACGGGGTCTGTTGTGCCATCGTATGATTCGATGTTTACGGGTTTGAACCCTTCTGGGAATTCATGATCCATCACTTCGTCAGTGAAGCAGAGGGGGTGTGCGGCGCCTCTGTGCCGGGCTATGTGGCTACGCAGTTCGAATTGGTCTGGGTTGCTGTGTTCGGCCCGACCGGACTTGTTGATGATGTATCTGGCGCGACGGTCATCGTCGCGCGCTAGGGCGCGCCCCCGCTATCCGTAGTGGGTTGGCGCTCGAGTTGGTCTGGGTTGTCCTGCTTTATTTTCCAGAATATCTTGCAGGTCTTGCCTGTTGACCCGGGCCGTAGTGTATTGGCGTGGGGGTGCAGGCTGGTATTCGGGCTGATACACCATTTTATCCCGGCCGCAGGGTGGCCGGTCAGCCGTTTGGCGCTCGAGTCCGTATTCCTCGGGTGCCAGGACTTTAGTCCATTTGTCTGTGAGCAGGTCTTGATCAGTTTAGAGTTGCTGCTGCTTCTTCTTCAGGCTCCTCGCAGTGGCTATAAGCTAATGCTTGAAGCGCTCCTGCTCCACGGGATCCTCAGGCACGCTGAACTCGTCATCATCGAGGCTAATCTCATCTTCGGAGGGGGGGGGGGCATGTAGTTGGCCTCCTCCGGGTATCCGTCCATCGCCTGTTCTTCTGGGCTGATCTGCTCATCTTCCTGTTCGGCCTTCTTGAAGGCGGGCTGGTCAGGGTTATATTCCTCTTCGCTGCCATCCGGATTGCTTTCGTCTCCAGGGCCGGTATTGCTGTGGCGGGGCTTGGAGCGGCGCCGACGACGCCCATGCTTTGCTTTTCTTCCTGAGGGGTTATCCTCCCTTGCCTCGTTGCCATTGGTTTCCTTCGGAGTGTCCACCATATATATATCGTATGAGGAGGTAGCCGTCCACCGCCCTGTGAGCGGTGGCTCCTGTAATTCTCCTGCATCGTTGTCCATACCATCGATGTCTTCGGAGTCGAAGTCAAGCACGTCGGTTAAATCATCGACCGTGGCAATGAAGTGGATTATGGGTGGGCAATGAATTCTGTCGTCGCCTGCTTCCCACTCAAGCCAGACATAGTTCGGCCCAAAGCCTCCTGACAAAGAGAGAGACTTCAATGAGTTCAGCATGTCGCCAAAGGGCGAGTGCTGAAACATGTCTGCAGCGGTGACCTCCATTACTGGGGCCCAACCAGGCTCGGCGGGCTCGGGAACGCGCGGACTGGAACCTACAACCGGATACTAATCCGGGGGTCCGGAGTCACAGGCTTCCTCAGAAGTGAGGCCTGTGTTCGGCTCCATCGCTGGTGACGGTACGGCCTGCGGGGCGGGGTCCAGCCCTCCGTCCTTAGGCAACAAAACCTGCTCTAGATTTAGATCCGAGGCTTCTGCCGGGGTGATATCCCGAGCATCGTCTGACAGAAGGTCTAAGCCGTGCTCATCGTGATGGTTCAGCGCTCCTGGCGCATGCCCGAATCCGTCGAAGATCAAGTCTCCGCGAATATCCGCTGTGTAGTTCAAGTTTCCGAACCTGACCCGGTGGCTGGGGGCATAGCTGTCGATCTTCTCCAGGTGTGGCTGTTTAATTGGCCCTTGATGCGAAGCCGCCGAACACGAAGATCTGTCCGGAGAGAAAAGTCTCGCCCTGGACCGTGTTGTTGACGATTGGAGGTGCTATCAAGCTCTGTAGCGACGACACAGAGGAACTCTCAATGAAAGCACCAATGTCGGTGTCAAAACCGGCGGATCTCGGGTAGGGGGTCCCGATCTGTGCGTCAAGGCTGATGGTAACAGGAAGCAAGGGACACAGATGTTTACCCAGGTTCGGGCCCTATCGATGGAGGTAAAACTCTACTTCCTGCTTGATTAATATTGAAGATATGGGTAGTACAAGAGTAGATCTACCACGAGAACGTAGAGGCTAAACCCTAGAAGCTAGCCTATGATGGTATGATTGTAATTGTGATGGGCCTTTTAAGGACCAACCTCTCCGGTTTATATAGACACCGGAGAGGGCTAGGGTTTACATGGAGTCGGTTACAAGGAAGGAAACACAATATCCGGATCGCCAAGCTTGCCTTCCATGCAAAGGAGAGTCCCATCCGGACACGGGACGAAGTCTTGAGTCTTGTTTCTTCATGCTTCAATAGTCCGGACGTTGTACACAGTCTGGCTATTGGATACCCCCTAATCCAGGACTCCCTCACCCAGTGCCCCAACCAAAAGCATCTACGACAACAAATCTGGCTGGTGCACGCACTGGTTAAATGTCCCATGGATAAACAATTTTGGCATTTCCAAACTTTAAAAACCATGTCATCAACAGAATCATTAAACTTATCAGAATCTCCAGGTGAGTCCGATGTTTTGGAATGAATAATCTCCTCATTTCCAAAAACAGATGGAGAAGCATTTTAAGATATGGAGCTAGCTTGGGCTAAAGCAACAATCTGGGCTGGGGAAACAGCCTGGGCCGAAGAAATAACCTGGGCTGGAGGTGTGACTGGACCAGCCAGCTCCCCCCCCATGCACACGCAGATTCACGTCCGAACTGGTTGGGGTGGCCACTGAAATCCCGGCCGAAGATTTGGCTTGGACGTTGATTGTTCCGAAAAAGATGGGTGATTCAGCCACCGTCCATCGGAGCTCAGTTGCTGGCGGCGGTGGCAAAATAACTCTCTCACGAGGCAACACAGAATACCCAGCATCAGAGACCGCGTCAACAAGGCCTGGCGAAGCAGGAAAGCTATATCCCTTGCAAACATCATAATGTTGGAAAGTGGCAAAAGAAATCCTCTTCGATGATCTAGAACCCAAACGCAAAGCATACTTGGAACGTGGCTTATGCATAGCAATCAAACCAAGAGAAGCACGCCTCTTAGAAGGACTGATTATTATCCATTCGGCATCACACTATTTCTTCCAAATAATAAACTCACGTTTCCAATTAGGGCCACCATTTCCCCATAGATGGACAAACATTTGAATTGCGGGAACGCGAAAGACCTCAAATGAAGAATAATAATGCCAACACGTTTGCATGAGACAATAAATGAGAATACCTTGTCTTTAATGAGTTGCACAGACAAATCAATTGCAGATTCCAATGCCACCGCAACCGAATCCTCATCAAGACGAAATCTATGCTTGCTAAAAGACATGACCATAATAAAATGGCCCATGTCATCCGAGGGATGAATGCATTTCCCACAAGATCTAATAACCTCCTCCGCAAAAGCCACTCCTTTGGAGAAGTCCAGATCCAAAGTTGATCCACCATGAGAACCCATGTGAGATGGGTATAGGGTGATAGATCAGAGAACGCCGGAGAATATGGGTGGAGAGGGAACAAGATTTACTGGTTGGAGAGGGAGATCGCCGGAGGGCCTAGGGCGCCGGTGGGAGGAGAGGTGGGATTCTCATTGATAGGCTGATAGACAATCTTTGTAAAGCTTGATTCATGTGGTGTTGTTTTGTTATAATCTCATCCTTTTGTGTTCACAAACTGGAAAGTATACATATTTATCTTCCAAGGAGACGAGTAACTAGTTTGTGTCACCTTGAAGAGGGGGTGCAATGAAGATAAGATTGAGGATTTCCAAGTACAAGATGTTAGGAAGGAGCCTTGCAAGAGAAGTAGGAGCTGCACTGAGCCTCTTCAACCTGTTAAGGTAAGTCACTGTATCCAACTCAACAGTTCAATTCCTTGTTTGTTTCAGGCATAGTTAATTTGCTCTTTTCAATTGCTTTATTTGTCCTCAGTTAATGAGATGCCCAAAGAATGATGCCTGATGTTGGGTACTTGTATACTATTAGTTGACATAATTAAAGGCCTTACCATTTAATTACTACTGCCAAGTGTGCTGAAGCTTTGAAGTCTATTAACCAACTATTCTTGCACGAGGCTCACAATCTAGTTTATCTTGGGCTAATGATTGCATAGTTTTGCTTGTTGTAGTATGTTTGTATGAAACCCTTTGTTGTTCATTATGCTCACTAAGACTTCAATTGAGCTCTGAGAATGGCCAACTGCTTGCTTACTTATACGCAATGTGTTGTCTAAATTTGTAACATGTCTGTGTTTTGGATTGGGCCCCAACATCATGCTCCTCTAGTGAGCTAAGAGAGATTTCTGTATGCAGGCTGCATAGACTACCTTTTTTATAATTTTTAAAATATCACATGCTTATGCTTCATGACGTGTAACATTATTGTTAGTCCTGTTTTGCCATGTACTCCCTCCATCCCAAAATAAGTGTCTTAACTTTGTACTAGCTCTAGTACAAAGCGGTACTAACCTTGAGACACTTATTTTGGGACAGAGGGAGTACAAAATAGTCTGTCTTGCTCGCTTCACTGTTGTAACTATATTTTTGCCATAGTCATGTGTACTTACAGAAACATTTCAGGATGAAGTGACATCAACACAAAGATCCATGAAAGCGATGCGGCATGGCCGTTACCGAATGATTATGGATTGGAATTAGAATTTGATGATGTTCTCGAGCATCAACTAGAGCTGGCAAGATAACATGTACATGATTCTCAACGTACAATCAACAAGTTGAGACTGGACATGCAGGTATTAGATGCAGGAGTCAAAAAATGAAACAAGACACTGAGGTAACCACGAAGGAATTGGACATTTTGTAGACTGAAATTTGTGCTATCTGAATCCGGCCAATCCTATTTTCTGAAGAGATTATTGTTCAAATTGAGTTAAGTTGATGCGCGTCCATGATGTATGAGTTGTATTTGCCCAGTGTATGTAATTTTCTGTTTGTGTATGCTTTATTATCACCGGTGCCGAACCGTAATGCCCAGTGGGTATAGTCGGTTGTAATTTCTTTATTGTATAGTGTAGGATTATTCTACGTTTCTATGCCTTGGTCTCTTTGTTGTATAGTGTATGCTTTTTAGAGGTGATAGTATAGAGTAGGATAATTCTTTGAATATGCTATATCATTCAAACGGGGGCCAACTCGCCCAAATGTTGTAGTGACCATGGCCCTCCACGGGCCGTACGATCCATGGGCCATCTATGGGACGGGCGATCCATGGCCTTCTATGGGCTGTCGGGTCCAGGGGCCTTCTATGGGCCGTCGGATCCATGGGCCTTCTATGGGTCGTCGGATCCATGGGCCTTCAATGGGTCGTCGGATCAATGGGCCTGCTATGTCCCGTAGGATCCATGGGCCTTCTACGGGTCGTATCATATATGGGCCTTGTATGGGCCGTATAATGGGCCGTAAACGGGCTAGAGTGGAAATCGTATGTTTTATGGGCTGACCATAACGGGCCGTTAATAGGCCGTATTTGATGATACTATGAAAATGGCCCAACAGATTAACGGGCCACAAATGGGCCGACTGTATCCACGGGCTGAATTTGGCCCACAAGAAGAAAAGGCCAGTAACGGGCCGTAAGTAACCGAATGCTGGAAATGTGCCCAAGAATAAATAGGCCCTGAGAAGGCCGAAAGGTAACACGGGCTGGAAAACGACCCAATGGAATGATCGGCCGCTAATGGGTATAAAGCGGTACACTTTTCATTACGGGCCGGTTTCACCACGGGGCGTTAATGGGCCAAGACGTCATGAGCCATACATGGGCCGGAAGTTACAGCAGGCTTGAATCATATTGAATGGCCCAGATGACGCTACTGGGCCTAATACCGTTCGGCCGTAACGGGTCGTGAGTTAGCGGGCTGTAAGTGGGCTATATGCGAACATGCCATTAACAGGCTTTCCATGGGCCGGCCCGCCACCTTTTGGCCCAGTCAAACGGGCCGGCCTTTTCACAAGAATGGGCCTCTGTTGGGCCGTGCCATGTGTTGATGTATCATAGGCGCCTTGTGTCCAATGAGTGGATGACATCTGTCCCAACGGTGAGCCGACACGTGTTTCCTCCGTCCAATGATGATTTTACACATGGAAATCCCCATTGGTCGGGGCTGTTAACGGGTTATCGGATCCAAAACCAGACCCGATAGCTTAACGGCGTTCCCTTACGGTGGATGCCATGTGTCGGTCACCCTTGACGAAAGCACTTCTGTGACGCACGATTTATCGTCATGGAAGTGGACACTTCCGTGATGATAATTTTGGTAATGTCATGGAACACTTCTACAACAGCACAGGTATGACTATCTTGATTCTTTCATAAAATCATCATGGATGTACATGCATGACAAAAAACGCGACCTACTGTGACAAACCCGTATCATCATGGAAGTGTATTTTTATGTAGTGCTATATGCCATGCATATGCAACCATATATCATTCATCATATATAACTTAGAAATAACAGATCAACCTTATCCAAAGTTCTACTTGCACAAACTCAACTTTCAACATTTCTGGTCCTTTCTTACTGGTTATTTCTACTCATCTCTTTAGTTGGCATTTATCAAATAAAACTCATTTTGCATAAAGGAAAAATAATACCGATGATCATATTACCATAGCCATGACAACCTTACTTAGATCAACTACTCAAGCTATTTCTCACTAGTTCAAGCATTCATTTCTGTTAACTAAGCATTTTGATCATGACAAACTAAATAACACAAGCATCATTTATTTTAATACTATATGCAATGAATAACATATAAATTCAAGTAGAAAATCATGGATATTGCAAAGACACCAAGACAATGTTGTTGTGGCTTGCCTTAGTGCAGAGGAGCTTCACACTCCTCCTGGATGCCTTCAAGGCAAGCTTCACCTTCTAAAATAAATCAAATGACAAAAAGAAAATATCAAGAACACTTCTGAAACTTACCAGAAATTCTAGGCAGCAAAGAAAAATCCCATGTTGGGTGTGCTGCTAGGATTTTCCCGTAAGAACAGAATGCAAAAAGAATCAACTCATTTGGACTTGTAGAATAAAAGTTACAGCTAGTCAAATTTCTGGTCAGATTTGAACTAAATTTGAATTAAAAGAAAAACCAGAGGGGGGTGACGTCGAAGGCGTAAACCTACTAGGCGCCACCACTCATATCGCTTCGGCCGCGACCTGAGTGGCTGACAGTGGGCCCCAGCAATCAGGCCGGAGGGGGAGGGGGAGAGAAACAGAGGGGGGCGACGCAGCGACGGCGCTTTCTCCGGCAAGGAGTGCCTGGCAACGAGATCTAGGAGGATAGGGTTGTAGAGGAGATCGAGGAGCACCTCCCCATACCCGTAGCGTGGCTAGGGGTGGCCGGACGGGGTCGGAACGGAGCTCTCCAGCAGCGGCAGCGGGCGGAGCTCGTCGGAGATGGTAGTTCCGGCGAAGCAGGGCCAGTCCAGTAGCTCCAACAGCACCAACATGCACTAGTGGACCACCACGAATACGCTAGAGTGGTCAGTGGAGCTCGAGCGGCTCTGGAGAGGGAGGGGGCAAAGGGCGGGGATCGCCGGTGAGCTCGGGGCGGGGACGGCGGCAGAGGCCTGCCCGGCCGGGATGCGGCTTCCTACGATGGTGGAGATGTGTGCAGAGATAAACGAGCTCGAGGGAGCTCTATTTATAGGCGAGGCCGAGGCGGGGATCGAGAGCTCGCCGGAGCTCTTTGGAGTGTCGCCTGATGACGAATGGCGTCAGTGAGAGGGGGAGAATATGCCGGAGATCACGCGGGGGCTGTAGATGAGCTGCGACGAGCACAGGGGCACGGGTGCACTGTTGCCTTGGCCGTGTCGTGCCCGTGCTCGCTGAGGTGAGCTCCGGCGTCGACGAGTGTCAGGGTGGAGTTATGGAGGTGCAAACGAGGATGGGGTTCGATTTGGCAAGGTATGACAGCCAGGGTAGCGAGCATGTGTGAACCAGAGGAGCTGGCACACCGCAGAGTGCGTCCGCCGCATGCCAACCCCCTTGGACGAACGTGGTCACTGCGTGAACTTTGGCATCAGGCTGAGCTAAGAGCAAACACCATGTCTGGTAGGTAGTCCTTAGTGGTTTTGGTTGTTTTGCATGGTTGGCTGGGTCACAGATGAACTGTGGGAGTGGCTTTCTTCCTAGCAAGATTCTGGACAAAAACTTGTGAGCTTCATTGAGAAAATTTAGTGATAAGTAAAGGCTATGCTTTGGGGTTTAGCAATCTCTTCGGAGGGTAATCAAGCGCAAAAAAGATCAGCCCCAAAAGATCAAGCAAGAATATACTTGTTGTGCAAAGTGATCATTTTGTCCAGAACAGAAATGATTTTTTGTAGCAAAAATATTACAAAAAGTTCTGCAATACTTTTGCTCAGGAAGGTGCCCTAGGGCTCAAAGAATATTTGTGAATTTATTCAGGATTTTTGGAGCAAGAAATCTAGGGGTTGCTTTGGAGCGTACTTCTCTGAAGTGATTTTCACGGTAGAAAATGAATATTTTTCTTTTATGAAAAATATTCCTTGGGATTTTGTTGGAGTTTTTTAGAGAAGGAAAGGTGAGTTAGAGGTGGATGGGTCACTTGGGTGAAAATCAAGGGTAGGCCCAAGTGTTCAAGTCCATTTGAATTTATTAAAAACTCCAAATCCAAAGCAAATGCAAATGAAAGTCTGGAAAAAGAGAGAAGGCAAATCCAGACTGTCACAAACCTCCCCCACTTAAGATGAATCTCGTCCTCGAGATTCGGTTGCTTGGGAAAACAATGCTGGGTAGGTTGTCCTTAAAAATTCCTCTTTTTCCCAGGTTGCTTCTTCTTCGGTGTGATGCTCCCACTGGACCTTGTAAATTTGATCGCTTTACTGCGTGTGACCCTTTTTGCCTCATCCAAGATTTTGAACGGTCTCTCCTCACAAGTTAAATCTTTGTCCAGCTCAATTTCTGACATATCGGTCCTCTTCTCGGGTGGTGAAATACACCTTCTTAGCTGTGATACGTGGAACACATTGTGTACTTCCGACAATTCTGGTGGCAATTCCAACTGATAAGCAAATGTGCCAACTCGTGTCATGACAGGGAACAGACCAATATATCTTGGTGCCAATTTGCCTCGGGTCTGAAATCTCTTGACGCCCTTCATGGGTGTGACTCGGAGATACACGTGTTCACCAGGTTCAGAACTGACTTGCGATGTTTGGCATCATAATAACTTTTCTATCGTGACTTAGCCAGTTTTGGTCTATCTTGAATTTCCTTGACTTGTTTCTCTGCCTTTCATAATAGATCAGTACCGAAGATACGGCTGTCTCCGGTTTGAGACCCATTTAATGGAGTGTGGCACTTACGACCGTACAAAGCTTCAAAGGGTGACATTTTCAGACTGGTTTGGAAACTGTTGTTGTATGAGAATTCCGCATATGGCAGACAATCTTCCCATTTGGGTCCATGGGCTAACGCACATGCTCGAAGCATATCTTCAAGGATTTGATTTACCCGCTCGGTCTGACCGTCGGTCTGTGGATGATAGGCAGTGCTATATTTGAGAGCGGTCCCCAAAGCTTGATGGAGTCGGGACCAGAATGCGGATGTAAAAAATGAACCTCAGTCTGAAGTGATTGTTTTTGGCACTCCATGCAGACTGACAATCCGGGTTACATATAATTGTGCAAGTTGATCAGCGCGAAAGGTGGTGCGGATGGGAATAAAGTGAGCCACTTTAGTCAGTGTTTCCACTATGACCCATATAGCATCATTGCCTCGGTGAGTCCCGGGTAGACCGGTGATAAAGTCCATGCAGAGATTGTCCTATTTCCATTGCGAGACGGGTAGAGGTTGGAGAAGTCCGGCGGGTTTTTGGTGTTCCGCCTTTACTTTGTTGTAGATGTCACAACAAGCGACAAAATATGCGATGTCCCTTTTCATTCCATCCCACCAAAATATCTGTCAAAGGTTTTCATACATTTTAGTGCCGCTTGGGTGTACCGAATATGAGGATTTGTGTGCTTCTGCCAAAATTTTCTTCCTCAAATCTTCTTGCTCCGGTACGCATATCCTTCCCCAGAACCTGAGTGTACCTAGTGTGTCCTTTGGGAAATCCTGAGTCTTGCCTTCGTGCAGACATTTGAGATATCCTTGCAGAATCTTGTCGTCAGCCTGTGCCATGCCAATCTCCTCTTCTAGAGTAGGAGTTACTTCCAAAATATTCTCAAGACCGGCATTTACAATCACCAAGTTGAGCTAAGTGATCTCTTGCTGGAGTTCTGGAGGAAAAGATTCCAGCAAGGCATTTAAACTGGCAGGCTTGCGACTTAGGGCATCAGCAACCACGTTGGCTTTTCCCGGATGGTAATTTATTCCCAGATCATAGTCCTTGACCAACTCGAGTCATCTTCGCTGTCGAAGGTTTAAGTCTGGCTGGGTAAATATATATTTGAGACTCTTGTGGTCGGTAAATATTTGACATCTCTTTCCAATGAGGTAATGTCTCCAAATCTTTAAACAGTGCACAACAGCGGCCAGTTCCAAATCATGTGTAGGATAATTTCCTTCATGAGGTCGTAGCTGGCGAGATGCATAAGCTACCACCTTGCCGTCTTGCATAAGTACACACCCAATACCCTTTCTGGATGCGTCACAATACACATAAAAGCTGCGTTAAATGTCTGGGAGAGTCAGTACTGGTGCTGATGTCAATATGGGTTTTAGCTCGTTAAAGCTCTGTTTGCAATCCTTAGTCCATTCAAACTTCTTGTCTTTCTTGAGGAGTTCTGTCATTGGCTTGGCAATTTTGGAGAATCCTTTGATGAACCGACGGTAGTATCCGGCTAATCCAAGAAAACTCCGGACTTCGGATACCATCATGGGTGCTGCCCAATCAAGCACATCTTTAACTTTGCTGGGATCGACTGCTAATAGAACATGCCCCAGAAATCTGACATGTTTGAGCCAAAACTCACACTTGCTGAATTTTGCATACAACTGATGGTCACGGAGTCTCTGTAAGACTGCTCGGAGGTCTTCCTTGTGTTCTTCGTCACCTTTTAGAGTATATGAGAATATCATCGATGAAAACCACCACAAACTTATCCAAGAATTCCATGAACACCTTATTCATCATATGCATGAAAAAGCCAGGGGCATTTGTGAGACCGAAGGACATCACCGTATATTCATAGAGACTGTAACGGGTAGTGAACGCGGTCTTAGGAATATCTTCCTTCTTGATCTTCAGTTGATGATATCCTGTCCTTAAATCAATATTGGAAAATACTTTTGCACCACTGAGCTGATCAAACAAATCATCAATCCTTGGTAGTGGGTATTTGTTCTTGATGGTGACATCGTTCAATTGTCGGTAGTCCACACACATTCTGAGACCACCGTCTTTCTTGTCTACAAATATTGCAGGTGATCCCCATGGTGGCGAGCTTGGGCGGGTATATCCTTTCTGTAGCATCTCATCCAACTGCTTCTTTAATTCCATGAGTTCGGAGGAAGGCATCCGATAATACTTTTTGTACAACAGTGCAGTCCCAGGTACAAGATCAATTGCAAACTCAAGCTCTCTGTCTGGGGGCATTCCGGGTAATTTCTCAGGGAATACATTGGGAAATTCACTCACCACAGGAATCAGATCCAATTCTTCAGCTACTGTAGTGAAAACCATCTCCCTTTTGGGTATGCCTTTGCGGGCATAAAATTTTATGGCCCGCCCTTCCTGATTTGTCAATATAAGCGTGGATGTGCAACATCACTTCTTAACATCTCAACAACAACAAATCATATATCCGACTGAGCATGGCATACTGACTAGCATGAACATCACAAGTACACTACTTAGAAACATAGCAGGACCACGGGCATGAACAAAATACCATGCAAGAACATAACGATAATACTACCATGCAAGCATCTACCCAACTGGATGCAAAGGAACATGCATAACAACGACACTCGGAACAGACGGTAGTCATGCACCGAAAATCATCACCAACATCAATGTACTACTCGCAAGCATAAGCATACAAAGCAATACTAGCAAGAATACATGATAACCAAGTGTATAAGAACATAGCATGAAAATATACGCAAACCCCTAAGCTCACCGAAACAATGATAACCATATTTTAAACAAGCAAACATTTAAATATTCAAGTTAGAAACCATGGCTACTGCATGACTATCATGCAAGTGGGTATTGTGGCTTGCCTGGGGATGAAGAAGGCACCGGGGAGAAGTGCGGTGAAGCCGCGGAATGAAACGTCGGACGGTTCTCTCTCTGAGGGGGCTGATTAGAGGCAAGGGAAAAATGGTCATTTTCACTGTGGGACCATGTAGTGAAAATGGAACCAGCAAAAAGAGCTCGACGGTACGAAGATGTGAGTGTTGGTTTCACCTCGATCGGAGTTACAGTTAAAAAGTTGTGAAGGGTGGAAGAGCAGGGACTATTCTGCAAAAATATCACCACAAATAGGTCCCTGAGTGGATAAGGCTGAAACGAATTTCAGGAAATATGCATTCAAGTGAGGAAAGCGCATTTCTGCCCGAAGAACAACCGGAATGCGCTTCCTGAACAGGAAAGTGTACTTCAGACAAAAGACAGATAGAATATGCTTTCATCAAGGGAGCACGTACTCACTAGAAAGCCGTCTCCACTTGCCCCTGTGCTTGCGGGACAGAGCTTGGGTGCCTTAAAGGCACCTACCTTTGGGTCTATGACAGGTGGGCCAGCCACCTGCTAGGCCCACCTGTCATAGGCCCAAAGGCAGGTGCCTTAAGGCACCGAAGCAGCGTCCGTGCTCGCGTGAAGCAGAGAAGGGCATGCAGGGAGGAAGCGGCGATGGGGCCGGCCAGCCCAGGCCATCTCCGGCCAAGGGGAGGGCACGGGCGGCTGCGGCGGGGCCTGTCACGCCCTTTCCTGCGGTCAGCCGACGCTGGGGCGGCCTGGAACAACGGCACACGGCGGCAACCCGAGGAGGATAGAGGATGGCGGGCGGTGGTGGCCCGGCCGGCTCCGGCCACCATTGGCCGAGGCGATGCCACTGGTTGTTGCGGGGTGGCCTGGCAAACTCATCCAGAGGCAAATGGGGCACCGGGGAGGGGTGGAACGGAGGGGAGGGGCGGCACCATGAGAAGGTCATGAAGCTTCGGGAGACAGAGGTTGACGGCGCTGCGGGCACTCCGGCGAGGGGGCAAGGGGTTGGGAGGACTCGTGGGAGTGTGGGGGAGGTAGTGGACAACACTAGAGGAGGGAAGGAGGCTCGAGCTCGCCAGAACCAAGGAGGAACCACGGCAGCTGAGGCGTACTCCGGCAAAAAGAGGAGGGGACTGAGGGCTCCGGGGGTCGGGAGAGGCGTGGGAGGGGCTTGGGAGCTGCGGGGGGACTCAGGGCACGCTAATATAGCCAAGGGGATGTCTCCGGATCATCACAAGCAAGCTCAACTAGTGCACTAATGGTGGACAGAGGCTGGGGATGGCACGGGCATGGAGCACGGGGTGATGAATTCGATCACGGGGAAGCTCCAGGACATGGTTTCACGTCGATACGAGGAGGGAGATGACGGGAACAGGGGCAAGAAGACTCCAGAGCACGCAATTTGTATGACATCAGCGTGATCACCACGCGCATTGGAGCAAACTCCAGGTTTTGGCCAGGCCGACCATGTCTAGTGGATTGACCCTAGTGCCCTTAGTCTAAATGAGGAAATAAATAGGTCCAGGGGCAAAGAAGTGATTCACACCTAGTTCCAAAAGATTGCAACGACAAGGTGTTTGTCACTTGCTATGGCTCACACGTGTGGATCTAAACTCTGATCTTTGGCATAGCTTGATTAATCACTATGGTGATCCTGATTACCAAAAATAAGCTTAAGAGGAGGAGTTTAGAGGAGGGTTGTGGTAGAAAGTGCCATAATGGCCAGATTTAGATATTTGGATGATGCACTCGCATAAATGATTGTATTAAGCTGTATTTGAGCATGGTCCAATGATTTGAGGATATGAAGATGATCAAAAAGGTTTCAGGCCATTTGGATGAACCAAAGTGGCACTTGCTTCACAGAGCTTCAATCCGATCACAAATTTGGAAAAATTCCACAGGGAAGATGGAGCAATGGATTGATCCACAACTTGGTGGAGGGAGTTCATATGGGTAATAGAATGTCTTGGTAAATTTAAAGATTAAATGAAGCAACATTAAATATAGTTACTTCACAAACTGAAAATCTAACCAGAAACTAAGAATTGAAGATGAGCTCACATGGAGGCATGACATGAGCTCAACTTTGGTGGAGGGCTATGATATGATGATAATGAGTTCATGCATAAATTTCAACTCATTTGGATATGCCTAGATTGTACCTCCTTCACAGAGCTTCTTTCTGGGCAGAAATTTTGGAAAATCATTAATAAATAATTATGGGCAAATGAGGTTTCATTTTGGCATGTGGCAATTATATGGACAGGAAAAGATGTCCAAGGAGTTTGAGGTCAATTGGGCAATGGAAAATAGCACTTGCCTCACAATGTGCCATTTAGGGCAGAATAGGAAATGAATTATTTGAGGATTATTTTTTAACATGGCAATGAAAAGTTTTACCATATTTGATGAAGA
This sequence comes from Aegilops bicornis, assembly GCA_021605145.1. Classification (NCBI taxonomy): domain Eukaryota; kingdom Viridiplantae; phylum Streptophyta; class Magnoliopsida; order Poales; family Poaceae; genus Aegilops; species Aegilops bicornis. The sequence continues at coordinate 690,456,683 of CM038671.1, read as the reverse complement.
TGTGACCCCAAAAAATTTATGAGAATTATTTGGGAAATTTAGGAGTGAGGGAAATATGGGTTGCTTCACAACCTAGGGCAAATTGAGTTATTCCTTTAATAGAAAAGGAAATATTCCCAATAAAAAGAATATTGAGATTTGGTCCAAGGTGGAAATGGAAAGGTCTAGGGAAGGATTTGGGTATGACAAGCCACTCTGGAAAGAAAGAAGAGGTCATCTTCTTCAGTTTCCAAACCACATAGCCACGGAAAAAGAAAACTCAGGCAAAAACCTTAGAAAATCAAAAGAAAAAGAACCAAAAATCAGGCTGTTACAAATGCTACCTAACATATTTATCAAGGTAATTTTCTTTATTGTGGCATGAACGTTCAGATCTGAAAAGATTCAAAACAAAAGTTTAATATTGAGATAAAAATAATAATACTTCAAGCATACTAACAAGGCAATCATGTCTTCTCAAAATAACATGGCCAAAGAAAGCTATCCCTACAAAATCATATAGTCTGGCTATGCTCTGTTTTCATCACAAAAAATATTTAAATCATGCACAACCCCGATGACAAGGCAAGCAATTGTTTCATACTTTTGATGTTCTCAAACTTTTTCAATCTTCACGCAATACATGAGCGTGAGCCATGGATATAGCACTAAGGTGGAATAGAATATGGTGGTTGTGGGGAAGACAAAAAGGGAGAAGATAGTCTCACATCAACTAGGCGTATCAACGGGCTATGGAGATGCCCTTCAATAGATATCAATGTGAGTGAGTAGGGATTGTCATGCAACAGATGCACTAGAGCTATAAGTGTATGAAAGCTCAAAAAGAAACTAAGTGGCTGTGCATCCAACTTGCTTGCTCATGAAGACCTAGGGCATTTTGAGGAAGCACGTCATTGGAATATAAAAGCCAAGTTCTCTAATAAAAATTCCCACTATTATATGAAAGTGACGAAATAGGAGACTCTCAATCATGAAGATCAAGGTGCTACTTTGAAGCACAAGTGTTGAAAAAGGATAGTAACATTGCCCCTTCTCTCTTTTTCTCTCATTTTATTTATTTGGGCCTTCTCTTTTTTATGGCCTCTTTATTTCTTTTTCTTTTTTTTTATTTTTCGCCCGAAGTCTCATCCCAACTTGTGGGGGAATCATAGTCTCCAGCATCCTTTCCTCACATGGGACAATGCTCTAACAATGAAGATCATCACACTTTTATTTATTTACAACTCAAGAACTAAAACTCAATACTTAGAACAAAATATGACTATGTGAATGCCTCCGGCGGTGTACGGGGATGTGCAATGATTCAAGAGTGACATGTATGAAAGAATTATGAACGGTGGCTTTGCCACAAATACGATGTCAACTACATGATCATGCAAAGCAATATGACAATGATGGAGAGTGTCATCATAAACGGAACAATGGAAAGTTGCATGGCAATATATCTTGGAATGGCTATGGAAATACCATAATAGGGAGGTATGGTGGCTGTTTTGAGGAAGGTATATGGTGGGTGTATGGTATCGGCAAAAGTTGCGACACAAGAGAGGCTAGCAATGGTGGAAGGGTGAGAGTGCGTATAATCCATGGACTCAACATTAGTCATAAAGAACTCACAAACTTATTGCAAAAATTTATTAGTTATCGAAATGAAGTACTACGCGCATGCTCCTGGGGGGATATATTGGTAGGAAAATACCATCGCTCATCCCTGACCGCCACTCATAAGGAAGAAAATCAATAAATAAATCATGCTCCAACTTCATCACATAACGGTTCACCATACGTGCATGCTACGGGAATCACAAACTTTTAACACAAGCATATCTCAAATTCACAACTACTCCACTAGCATGACTCTAATATCACCATCTTCTTATCTCAAAACAATCATAAAGAATCAAACTTCTCATAGTATTCAATGCACTCTATATGAAAGTTTTTATTTATAAATCGTGTATGCCCATCATATTAGTACTAGTTTTATAACCAAAGCAATTTACCATGCTGTTATAAAAGACTCTCAAAATAATATAAATGAAGCATGAGATTTCAACAATTTCTCTTCTATAAAATAAAGCCACCGCTGTGCTCTAAAAAATATAAGTGAAGTACTAGAGCAATATTGCCCAGCTCAAAAGATATAAGTGAAGCACATAGAGTATTCAATAAATCACGATTCATGTGTGTCTCTCGAAAAAGGTGTGTAAAGCAAGGATGACTGTGGTAAACTAAAAATCAAAGACTCAAATTATACAAGACGCTCGAAGCAAAACACATATCATGTGGTGAATAAAAACATAGCCTCAAGTAAAGTTATCGATAGACGAAGACGAAAGAGGGGATGCCTTCCGGGGCATCCCCAAGCTTAGGATTTTGGTTGTCCTTGAATATTACCTTGGGGTCCGTTGGGCATCCCCAATATTAGTCTCTTGCCACTCCTTATTCCATAGTCCATCAAATCCTTACCCAAAAGTTGAAATCTTCACTACACAAAACTCGAAAGAAAATCTCATGAGCTCCGTTAATTAGTATAAGAAAATAAATCACCACTTTAAGGTACTATTTCAAACTCATTCTTTATTTATATTGGTTTAATATCTACTGTATTCCAACTTCATGGTTCATCCCCCCCGACACTACCCATAGATTCATCAAAATAAGCAAACAACACGCGCAAAATCGAATCTGTCAAAACAGAAGAGTCTGTAGTAATCTGTAACTCTTGAATACTTCTGTAACTCTAAAAATCCAACCAAAATAGGAAAACCTGATAAATTCGTCTACCAATCCAGAGAAAAAATAATCAGATCAAAATAACATTTTTGTGAATTTTCAAAACTAATTTACTAAGCGCAAAAGTTTCTCATATTCAGCAGGGTCAACACAACTATCACCGCAAGCTATCCTAAAGGTTCCACTTGGCACAAACACTAATTAAAACATAAAAACACATCTAACTAGAGGATAGATGAATTATTTATTACTAAACAGAAGCAAAAGCAAAGAACAAAAGTAAAATTGGGTTACCTCCCAACAAGCGCTATCGTTTAACGCCCTTAGCTAGGCATAAAAACGCGAATAGATCTAAGTATTTTCATCTTTGGTATGCAATCCATAAGTGGCTCTCATAATAGATTTTTTCATATGGCAATTTAATTTTCTTCCTATGAAAGTGTTCAATGCCTTTCCTTAACGGAATTTGAAATCTAATGTTTCATTCTTTCATATCAATAATTGCACCAATCGTTCTAAGGAAAGGTCTACCAAGAATAAAAGGACATGTAGGATTGCAATCTATCTCAAGAACAATGAAATCTACGGGCACATAATTCCTATTTGCAACAATAATAACATCATTAATCCTTTCCGTAGGTTTCTTAATAGTGGAATCCGCAAGATGCAAATTTAAAGAACAATCATCAAATTCATGGAAACCTAACACATCACACAAAGTTTTTGGAATAGTGGAAACACTAGCACCCAACTCACATAAAGCATAGCATTCATAATATTTAATCTTAATCTTAATAGTATGTTCCTACTCATCATAAATTTTTCTAGGGATAGAAACTTGTAATTCAAGTTTTTCTTCAAAAGATTGCATCATAGCATCAACGATATGTTTAGTAAAAGCTTTGTTTTGATTATAAGCATGAGGGAGAATTTAACACCGAGTGCAACAAGGAAATACAATCTATTAAAGAACAATTATCATAATTATATTCCTTGAAATCCAAAAGACCGGGTTCATTGCTACTTAAGGTCTTGACCTCTCCAATCCCACTTCTATCAATTTTTGCATCTAGATCTAAAAACTCCGAATCATTGGGACGCCTTTTAACTAAAGTTGACTCATCTCCAGTGCCATCTTTATAAAGATTCATATTGGACAACAAATATTTAATAGGAGTCACATCAATCACTTTTATATCTTCATCATTATTATCATGAAAACTAGAAGAACACGCTTTTACAAACCAATCTTTTTTAGCGCGCATCTTAGCGGTTCTTTCTTTGCACTCATCAATGGAAATTCTCATGGATTTGAGAGACTCATTGATATCATGCTTAGGTGGGATAGATCTAAGTTTCAAAGAATCAACATCAAGAGAGATTCTATCAATGTTCCTAGCCAAATCATCAATCTTGGGAAATTTTTCTTCAATCAAAGCATTGAAATTCTTTTGCGAACTCATAAATTCTTTGACACTATTCTCAAAATCGGAGGGAATCTTATTAAAATTTCCATAAGAGTTGTTGTAGGAATTACCATAATTATTAGAGGAATTACTAGGAAACGTCCTAGGATTAAAATTGCCTCTATACGCGTTGTTACAAAAATTGTTCCTACCAACAAAATTCACATCCATAGATTCATTATTATTCTTAATCAAAGTGGATAAAAGCATATCATTTGGATCAGAAGAAACACTCTTATTAGCAAATAATTTCATAAGTTCATCCATCTTTCCACTCAAAACATTAATCTTTTCAATCGCATGAACTTTTTTACTAGTGGATCTTTCGGTGTGCCATTGAGAATAATTAACCATAATATTATCTAGGAGCTTAGTAGCCTCTCCTAAAGTGATTTTCATAAAAGTGCCTGCCGCGGCCGAATATAAAAGATTTCTAGAAGCAAAATTCAATCCGGCATAAAAAAATTGTATAATCATCCACAAATTCAAACCATGCATAGGGCAATTACGTATCATCAAGTTCATCGTCTCCCAAGGTTGTGCAACATGCTCATGATCAAGTTGCTTAAAATTCATAATATCGTTCCTACGGGATATGATCTTAGTGGGAGGAAAATACTTAGAGATGAAAGCATCTTTACACTTATTCCATGAATCAATACTATTTTTAGGCAAAGATGAGAACCAAATTTTAGCACAATCTCTGAGCGAAAACGAAAATAGCTTCAGTTTAACAATATCATTGTTGACATCTTTCTTCTTTTGCATATCACACAAATCAACGAAAATATTTAGATGGGATGCGGCATCTTCACTAGGAAGGCCAGAAAATTGATCTTTGATAACAAGATTCAGCAAAGCGGCATTGATTTTACAAGATTCAACATTAGTAGTGGGAGCAATCGGATTGCTAATAAAATCATTGATGTTGGTATTGGAAGAGTCACACAATTTGGTATTATCTTGAGCCATCGTGACAAAGCAAGCAATCCAACACACAAGCACACAAGAAGCAAGTGAAAAGAGACAAACGGAAGAGGGGCCAAAAAAGGCAAAGGTTTCCGAAAATCATTTTAGAAGTGGGGGAGAGGAAAAACGAGAGGCGAATGGCGAATAATGTAATGTAAGGGAGAAGAGTTAATGATGGGTACTTTGTATGGCTTGACTTGACGAAGATCTCCCCGACAATAGCGCCAGAAATCCTTCTTGCTGCCTCTTGAGCTTGCGTTGGTTTTCCCTTGAAGAGGGAAGGGTGATGCAGCAAAGTAGCATAAGTATTTCCCTCACTTTTGAGAACCAAGGTATCAATCCAGTAGGAGACAACACACAAGTCACCAAATATCTGCACAAACAATCAGCAACTTGCACCCAACGTGATAATGGGGTTGTCAATCCCTTCACAGTCACTTGCAAAAATGAGATCTGATAGAGATAGATAAACTGTAAAGTAAATATTTATGGTATTTTTGGTTTATAGATCGGAAAGTAAAAGATTGAAAAATAGTAGATCAGAAACTAGTAAGATGTAAACGAGATTCAACAATATGGAAAAGAGACCCGGGGGCCATAGGTTTCACTAGTGGCTTCTCTCAAGATAGCAAATATTATGGTGGGTGAACAAATTACTGCTAAGCAATTGATAGCAAAGTGCATAGTTATGATTACATCTAAGGCAATGATCATGAACATAGGCATCACGTCTGTGTCAAGTAGACCGACTCCTTCCTGAATCTACTACTATTACTCCACACATCGATCGATATCCAGCATGCATCTAGAGTATTAAGTTCATAAAGAACGGAGTAACACATTAAGCAAGATGACATTATGTAGAGGAATTAACTCAAGCAATATGATGAAAACCCCATCTTTTTATCCTCGATGGTAACAATACAATACGTGCCTTGCTGCCCCAACTGTCACTGGGAAAGGACACCACAAGATTGAACCCAAAGCTAAGCACTTCTCCCATTGCAAGAAAGATCAATCTAGTAGGCCAAACTAAACCAATAACTCTAAGAGACTTGCAAAGATATCAAATCATGCATATAAGAATTTAGAGAAGAACCAAATTATATTCATAGATAATTTGATCATAAACCCACAATTCATCGGATATCGGCAAACCGCAAAAGAATATTACATCGAATAGATCTCCAAGAACATCGAGGAGAACATGGTATTGACAATCAAAGAGAGAGAAGAAGCCATCTAGCTACTAGCTATGGACCCAAAGGTCCATGGTAAACTACTCACACATCATCGGAGAGGCAATGGTGTTGATGAAGAAGCCCTCCATGATCGAATGTCCCTCTGGCAGGACGCCAAAAAAGGCCCGTAGATAGATCTCACGGCTGCAGCGGTGGAAACGTGGTTTTGTGGCTCCCCCGGATGTTTTCAGGGTATAAGAGTATATATAGGCGAAGGAACTAGATCAGGGGAGCTACGAGGGGCCCACGAGGTAGGGGGCACTCCCTACCCCCCTGGGCGCGCCCTCCTGCCTCGTGGATGCCTCGTTGCATCTCCGACTTCATCTCCAAGTCTTCTGGTTTCCTTTTGGTCCAAGAAATATCATCGTGAAAGTTGCATTCCGTTTGGTATTCATTTTTTGCTAAACTCTAAAATAGGCAAAAAAACAAAAACTGGCACTGGGCTCTCAGTTAAAAGGTTAGTCCCAAAAATAATATAAAATAGCATATAAATGCCTATTAAACATCCAAAACAGATAATATAATTGCATGGAGCAATCAAAAATTATAGATACATTGGAGACGTATCAGGGTCCACGAAGAAGCAACCTTGTCTATCCCACCATGGCCATCCCCCACGAAGGAATTGCCTCACTTGGGTAGATCTTCATGAAGTAGGCGACCTCCTTGCCCTTAGAAACTTCTTGGTTCAACTCCACATCTTGTCGGAGGCTCCCAAGAGACACCTAACCAATCTAGGAGACACCACTCTCCAAAAGGTAATAGACAATGTGTTGATGATGAAATCCTTGCTCTTGTGCTTCAAATGATAGTCTTCCCAACACTCAACTCTCTCACACGGATTTGGATATGGTGGAAAGAAGATTTGCGTGGAATGCAACTTGGAGAAGGCTAGAGATCAAGATTCTAGTGGTAGGATTGGAATGTCTTGGTCTAAACACATGCGTAGGTGGTTCTCTCTCAGAAAATGAGTAGTGGAAGTGTAGGCACATTTTGATGGCTCTCTCTCTCTCTCAAATGGAGGGGGTGGAGGGGTGTATATAGCCTCCACACAAAATCCAACCATTACACACATTTGACCCAACTCGGTCAGAATGAATAGAAGAACTCGATGAGACCGATTTAGTTCACCAAGTGAACGTTAGGAATCTCGGTGGGACCAACATGATAAACTCTGTGTGACCGATGTGCTAGGGCTAGGGCAAAACCTCATCTCGGTGAGACTAATTGCTTGAACTCGGTGAGACCAATTTCAACAAAGAGCAAATACAGAGTTGGTCAAGCAAACTTGGTGGGACCAAAATGTTACGAAGGGAAACAGAGAGTTTGCAGGGCCATCTCAGTTAGACCGAGAGCCGTATTGGTGTGACCAAATTGTCTACGGTTCTGGCAGTGGCTATGTCAACTCAACTTGGTGGCGTCAGATAGAGTAGATTAGTGGGGCTGAGTTTGACTTTGGGTTTTGGACATATTTGGTGTGGGAAAGTGGTTGAGGGTTTTGTAGTAATATCACTAAGTACTTTGAGCAAGTAGACCATTAAGCAACACCTCATCACCTTTTAATAGTATTGGCTTTCCTATAGACTCAATGTGATCTTGGATCACTAAAATGAAAATGAAGAGTCTTGAGCTTTTGCCAATCTTTGTCCTTAGCATTTTGAAAGGGTTCCACATCCTCCTGTCCTTGCCATGCCATTGTTGAACTAGTCTGAAATACACTAGATAGAAATATTAGTCCAACAAGAATATGTTGACATTAATTAGCAAAATCACCCAGGGAGCACTTGTGCTTTCAGACTCTCGTGAGGTGGTGCCCATCGACAATGGGGTCGAGCACCAGGGCCACTGATCCTCTGTGACGGATACTGGTCGGGTGGTCCCTGCGGTCAAAGGTGATTGGGAAAGCCGGCCATGGTTGAATTTTGGTGCTACGCGCTCGACGGCGTAAACATCCCATAGCGCGCGCTTTCTGTCCTTTCTTGGTATGGGTGGCATAGACCATGTTCACTATCTTGACTTCGGGAGGAAATGGTTTTTGTCCTCCACTATTTGGCTTGCGAGGTTCCTCATCGTCCTCGCTCCGAGGGCTTTTTTCGGAGTCCTCGACTGTGAGCTTGTTGGCTTGTTTTATTACCCAACAATTACGGTTGGTGTGGTTAGCGGGCTTCTCATTGGTGCCATGGATCTGGGAGGACCTGTCCAAGATTGCGTCTAGCTTGATGGGCCATCATGGCTGCCTTTAGAAGGCTTTTTTGGTGACCCGGACTTTGGGTTACAGGATCCGGCATTTACTGTCATCTCATCAGTTTCGCCGTCATTATTGCGACGCTTATTCCTATTGCGTCATGGTTCCCCATTTCCGTCCCGAACCTCAGATGTGCTAGGGGGGCTTCTGGGACTATGCTTCTACGAGCTAGCCAACTATCTCCCCCCCCCCTCGCGCAAAAGCGGGTCATCAGGGATGTGAGGCCATTGTCTTCGGTTTTTCCTGGCCGAGCTGGTGTGCCAGCCACTCATCCTGAACATTATGTCGGAAAGCGGCTATGGATTTGGTGTCAGGACAATCAATTATCTGGTTTTTCTTGGCTAGAAGTCGGTTCCAAAATTTCCGGGCTGACTCTCCAGGCTGTTGGGTCATGTGGCTTAGGTCATCAGCATCCAGAGGCCAGATATACGTGCCCTGAAAGCTAGCCCAGAAGGCGTCCTCGAGCTCCTCTTAGCATCCAATGGAGTCTTCTAGTAGGCTATTTAGCCTGTGCCTGGCTGGTCCTTTGAGTTTTAACGGCAGGTATTTCATGGCGTAGAGGTCCTTGCCCCGCGCCATGTGAATGCGGAGTAGAAAGTCTTCAATCCATACACACGGGTCTGTAGTCCCATCGTATGGATCCATGTTTACAGGCTTGAAGCCTTTGGGTAATTGATGATGCATCACCTTATCCATGAAACACAGTGGGTGAGCCGCGCCCCGAACTCGGGCTACATCACGCCTGAGGTCACCTGCCATCCGGACTCGTCCTTCCCGAGCTCTGTCATTGCGGTTTAACCATGCTTGGTATTCGCTCGAACTAGCAGGAAGGTGTTCTCTGGGCCCGTAGATGGACCTCCTCTAACCTGCTCGAGCATCCAGGTCTTGTCGTAGGTCGTACTAGTATACGGGTTGTGTCGGCTCGTTGTCTTTACGGAGAGGTGGAGCGGCGGGTTGTTCGGCTTGGTCAGTCGGTCTATCTCATCCTCAAGGGGAGCGATCCGGCCTATCTCGTCCTCGAGGGGGGCGATCAGGTTGTTCCGCTTGTGCATTCATTGGTGGTGCTAGCCTGACGACCTCTTTGTCGAATTGTGGCAGCAGCTTCCGCTTTGGGTAGCTCTTAGTCTGCTGATCGTGGCCATACCCTTCTTCGGCGGCTAGGACATTGGTCCACCACATCAGCGAGGGTGTCTGTTTGGATTTTATCTGCTCGCTGGTACAGCAAGGTGTTATACAAACGGTTATTAACCCCTTTCTGCGACGACATTTTGAACCGTCGCCAAGTGAGTGTGGGCGATAGGGGGTTCCTTTCCACATGACCTAGAAACCGTCGGGGATAGGCCCTCCGGTCACACACGCTGGGAAAAATAAGGTCGTGCGCGACGGGTAAGCGATCAAATACAGTTATACATATAGTTGCGTTAAAAAATACAATTGTACATGCCCAATCGTTTCCGGTCATAAGTACATCCCACACAGCCAGTCCTGGACAAACGTTTTTGTACGTATCTACATTCCACACAGTCAATCCAAGGAATACGTTTCCATTCGTATGTACATCCCACACAGTCAATCCAAGAAGTACGTTTCCATTCCTATGTACATCCCACATAGTCAATCCAGGGAAAACGTTTCCGTTCGTACGTACATCACACATGATTTTCCCCATTAAATCGTTTGTGATATTGTTGCCATTGGAGACGATATTAACAATTTTACCATTTGAGTTATTGAATGCATCACACACGGTTCGTAGAAGAAACTGTGTGGCATAGGTTGTCCATCACACACACTTTTTATGTGGTAAACATTTCCGCATGGTGGCATAACACAAACAGTTTTCAAGAGGAAGTCATGTGTGATTGTTCATTGATCCAACATGTTTTATTCCTAGAAACTATGTGCGTTGTCTGAGGTCATCACCCATAGTGTTTTATCAATAACCTTTTGCAAGAGGAAAACCCAATTAGCAGGCTAATTTGCCTATTATTAATATTCCATTTATTAATCTAACTGACATTTCATATTAAGCACACAATATATTTCATTTTCGTATTAAGGAAGCATGATTTCATAATTGAAATACATCAGAGTACAATATCATATAGCTTCGGCACTCAGCTACCCTATTACACAACTGCACCGGCACCAAGTTTCACATGCAACATCTATAACCTTTGGAAATTAGCGTCATAGATGGTACATAGACAGATGAATCTCATCTAGAAAACTGCTGAAGCGGAAGGCGAATATTGAGCCTTCATTGATGTTGAAGGTCTTTGCAACTTTAGGCTAGTGCCCGTGGATGATTGACCATCCATCCTTCTTCCTCTTCAGGAAGACTTCAATATTGAACCGTGGGTGTTGTATGAATACCTTCCTCGCCTCCTGACCATACATGTGGTTTGAGAGGTAATCATCAGTGAACTGCTTTGGAAAGGTCTGAAAACAAGGATATGCATAAATATCTTCTCTAGATTTGAAATGGTGCAAATGAATCAAAACTACAAGGTATAACAGCTAGTATAGTGAACTGATGTCTTCTTCATTGTGCAGACAAAGATCTTGTTGTTTTTTGCCGCTAATTTCTTTATCTTAACAATTTTTATGAGTTTCTTGACTTGACTGATATTCATGGACAACTCATTTCCCATATGCAAAAAGGGTCGAACAGTGGGTCAAAACTTCTGACAGCAGGACCTACATGTGCAAGACCAAATTGTTAAAAACCTAATATTTAAAAACAAGAAGTGGAAAGGTGTGTTATTAGCTGCAACATGCCTAATATTTAAAAACAAGCAAACATAGTCATTCAAACTTGTATTGTGTAGGTCTAAGTACACTAGTTATTGGCCCTGTCTGGATCCATGGGTTAGAGTTAGTTTGAGCTAATTTGGGCTCGAATAGCCCTAAAGTATCCATACATGAGGGCTAGTTTGAGCTAGTTGCGTCTAACCCACCCAAAACAACTATCAAACCCAAGAGGTGCTAATTGGGACTAGTTCTCTTAGTGCATTTATTGTCAATCTAACCATGTCATCCAAACACCTCTTTGGCGAGAGTTAGTTTAGGGTTAGTCATTGTTGAGTATCATGGTTATTTAGGAAACGTAGGATATCATAGAATTTATTCTACCTTGACTTGTACTCCAAGATGACCATGTACTCCTATACATATGCCCATGAGGCTCAAGCAATACAATCAACTACTCCACCAATCTCTCTCTCTCTCTCTCTCTCTCTCTCTCTCTCCCTTTTAACTATCATGAGCTAGAAACTAACTCTAACCTCTAGCTAAGTTAGAGTATCCAAACAGTGTCATTGTTGAATCAAATGGACAGGCGTGTTAAATACTCCCTCCTGTCCTTTTACCCTACATATAAGAATTATGCGAAGTCAAACTTCATAAAGTTTGACCTTATTTATATGAAAAAATATCAACATGTACCATGCTAAAGTTATAAAATATGAAAATTTAAGTCATGACACATCTACTGATATTGATTTCATATTGTGAATGTTGGTATTTTTTCTATAAAGTTGGTTAAACTTTACGAGGCTTGAGTTTAGATAAATCTTATATGCAAACTAAAAGATTCAGAGGGAGTACAACATGCTTAACAACAACCAAATATAGTCATTCATAGAGCTATTGTTAAAATTGGTATTGATGAAATTGAACTTCACAGTTCATACTAGCACATATATAGAACATCACACTGTGAATAGTTGAAGTAAACAAGGCATACTACAAACACCCACAGATGGAAATTGAAACTGGACATATGCTAGCTGCAAACAACCGAACAACCAAAACTGTAGAAATAAACCAGGCGTAATGAAAACAACCAAATATAGCAATAAATACTTGATAGGTTCTCACTACAAAATGGGTTCTATAAAACAAATCATGGGATTCCCCCGGTGAAGAGGCACGGCAAAACAAATCATGGGTTTCCTCACTTGTCACAAATTCGCTCCTCCTCGTGGTCGCCGTCGATGAGGTTTGACTTGCCAGCTGAGGATCCCAAGCCAGCATCGCAGAACGTGTCCTTCAGAAATGACAAAAGGGGCTCCATGGAGATGAAGGATGGAAAATTGTTCATAACGAGCCATAAGAGATCAGCGGCAGGGCCATCAATGAGATTACCAGCTGTCAAACCCGAAGGGTTGGGGGTGGGCAACTTAACATGTGACATAGCCCACGTCAAGTCGTCGCTGTTGAAGACCTCAATGACGTAGCCGGCGTCCGTGACGTGCTAGAATACTCTAGCCCGCTGATTGAAAGTCTCCGTCCAGGTCCAGTCATCGTTGTCAGCTTCCTCGATAGTCACGCCGTCGACGTCGGGCAAAGAGGCCGCGGTAAAGATATTTTGGTCCATTCGCTCCTTGACCTCCCCGGGAAGCATAGCCGGGCTTAGGCTGCGATGCACTGGAGTGGGGGTAGGGATGGGGATATGTGGGAAAGGGGGTGTTTCGCAGGTGTCGTCTAAGAAACCGAGGGTAGTGAGGGTATGTATATCGGTGGGTAAACTGCATGGGCATACCGACAGAGGTTGACGATGGAGGCGGTGCAGCGACGACGACGACGAACTAGCTAGGTTTCGAGCTAGGGAGGGGTGGTGTGTATGTGTGTGAGCGGGGGATTTGGGGTGAGCGAAGGATTTTGGGTGTGTGTGTGTGTGGAGGGGGGGGGGGTCCAAGGTGGTGTTTGAGGAAATGTCAAGGGTACTGGAAATTTACTAGGCGGGAGTAAAATGGTGGGGCTACCAAAAATTTGGATCAAGGGATTGAAGCAGAGCGGGGTGGGAGTAACGAACATCACACACGGTTAAAACATAATAATCGTGTTCTATCAAACAGAAAAATACTCTAGCCGAGTAGATATTTTTGAGATTGCAAGGGATGCATTCGGGAGTAAAATGTCGGGGCTACTAAAAATTTGGATATACTGATTTATGTAGAGAGGGAGTAACAGACATCGCACACGGTCCACACATACTAATCGTGTGCTGTCAAATAAAAAAACCATCTAGGCGGGTAGATATTTTCGATATTGCGAGGGAGTAGATATTTTTGAGAGGGGGAGGTGTCACGCCCAATATGCGACCCTATCCAAAAGGAACTCAAAGGTCCCACCAAGGATAGACCCGCATATTGAAACGCTTTTGCAAGGTGGATATCATTACATCAACATTACATAATAGTGGGGATACATACATAAGGCACAAATGCCACAAGAATACATCGACAACATACATGAGAACAACATCCGACTACAGATGAAACATAAACAGAAGCTCAAATGACATCCACCCTGCAAGCCCAGGCTGCCGACCTGGAACCTATCCCCTGATCGAAGAAGAAGCAGAAGAAGAACTCCAACACAAACAAACATCGCTCTCGCGTCATGATCATCGCATAACCTGTACCTGCAACTGGTGGTGTAGTGTCTGTGAGCCACGAGGACTCAGCAATCCCATTACCATGGGTATCAAGACTAGCAAAGCTTAATGGGAAAGGAAGGGGTAAAGTGGTGAGGTTGCAGCAGCACTAAGCATGATATGGTGGCTAACATACGCAAATGAGAGCGAGGAGAGAAACAAAGGCAGTGCGTCAACTAGTAATGATCAAGAAGTGATCCTGAACTCCTAATTACGTCGGACATAACCCGAAACCGTGTTCCTCTCGATGAACCCCGAAAAGAGACACTCACGGTTACGCACACGTTTGGTGTATTTTAGAAGAGTTTGCTTCTAGTTTAATACAACCGGATATTAACAAATTCCCATCTGCCACATAACCGCGGGAACGGCTCTCGAAAGTTTATACCCTGCTGGGGTGTCCAAACTTAGCCCTTTACAAGCTCTCGCTATAAACGATGGATTTTCTTTCTCCCGGGAAGACCCGATCAGTCTCGGAATCCGGCTACAAGACATTTTGACAGCAATAAAACAAGACCAGTAAAGCCGCCCGATGTGCCGACAAATCCCGATAGGAGCTGCACATATCTCGTTCTCGAGCACACCGGATAGGTCAGCCCTCTGAGTAAAACCAGCCCTCGAGTTGCCCGTGGTGGCCCCTTGATCTGCCCGTTTCGGACTAGCACTTTCGAAGAACGGCCCGGGGGCTAAAATAAAGATGACCCTCGGGCTCCGAAACCCAAGGGAAAAAGGGGCTAGGTGAGGCAAATGGTAAAACCAATGTTGGGCCTTCTTTGGAGGAGTTTTATTCAAAGCGAACTGTCAAGGGGGTCCCATAAATCACCCAACCGCGTTAGGGACGCAAAATCCGGGAACATAATACCGATATGACAGAAACTAGGGCGGCAAGAGTGGAACAAAATACCGGGCATAAGGCCGAGCCTTCCACCCTTTACCAAGTATATAGATGCATTAATAATATAAGATATATTGTGATATCCCAACAAGTAAACATGTTCCAACAAGGAACAACATCTCCATGTTCCAACAAGGAACAAACTTCATCTTCACCTGCAACTAACAACACTATAAGAGGGGCTGAGCAAAGCGGTAACATAGCCAAACAATGGTTTGCTGGGAAGGGTGCAAAAGGTTAGAGGCTGACATGGCAATTTGGGAGGCTTGAGCAGCAAGGGATAGGTAGCGCAGCATAGCGAAAGAACGAAGCAATTAGCATAGCAATGATAGTAGTGAGATCCAAGGTGACGGTCATCTTGCCTGAAATCCCGCTAGGAAGAAGAACGAGTCCATGAAGAAGATGAAGCCACGAAGGCAGACCAAGCGTGAGCGAGCGAATCCTCACGATCGCAACGAAACGGGAACTAACAAGAAGAAGCACACAACAAGGTAAACACACCACACATAGACAAGACATGATGCACAACAAGCATGATGCATGACAAATCTAGATGAAGCTACTCATGGCAAGAGATGATGCAAACAAGAGCAACACATCTAGGCAAGTTTAAATGAGGCCGGAAACAACATAGAACAACTCCGGTAAGTCCTCATATGCAAACTTCGAAATTGGTCCAGATCTGAATAACTTTATGTTCAAGTTGTTAAAAAGCAAGTTAAGATGCACCACGATGATCTACACAAAATTCTAGTCAAGTTACATATGAAGTTTATTAAATTCGGAGCTACGGCCTAGAAGATATGAGCAAAACAAGTTAAACATGGCATTGATGCAAAATGCATACAAACATCAAGCAAACACCTCAAAACAAGGATGCAACATGATAATATGAAACTACATGCAAAATCAAGCAAGTTTCATATAGAGCACACTCAAAACGGAGCAACGGTTCAACACATGCATCCTATACAAGTCTTGACAACAATATGTCCAAAACATCAAGCAAACACCTCAAAACAAGGATGCAACATGATAATATGAAACTACATGCAAAATCAAGCAAGTTTCATATAGAGCACACTCAAAACGGAGCAACGGTTCAACACATGCATCCTATACAAGTCTTGACAACAATATGTCCAAAACAGCAACTAGGCATATTGCAAGCACCGAAACAACAAGCTACATCATCTTAACATAAGAACAAAAGGCATGGGCATGATTTACAGGAAAAGTATTACAAAACATGAACACTGAGCTATCTCCAGGAATCACTAGAACATGCTCAAAATGACATGGCAAGATTGCAAATAATAACAGTTTCAGACTTTAGCAGAGATAACATCAGGTTGCAATGTTTAGAGCTATCAAACAACATGCTAGAGGAACTTATCATGGCAAACAAAGGCATGGCATGATACTACTAAATGCATAGATCAAATGTCCTTTAGTGACCATGAAACAAAAAGGAACAGAAGATATGATGGCACCCATGTAAACATGGCAAGTTATATTACAGATTCATACATGGCAGGAACAACAATAAGTAGGCATGTTGATGAGCTTGAACCACTCACCACAGAGCAAAACATGGCATGGAAAGGCAACTCACAGTAAGAAGACATGGCATGGAAGCTATACATGGCAAGAACAAGTTCATAGAGTGCATGGATCACTAACAACAACCTTGGAAAAATTGAATAACATGTAACCAATCTGCCAGGAAACATTTTATAGCAAAAGTAGAGCTCGATTGACTCAAGGTATGGCACTCCATAATTGCAAACAAGGGCATGGATGGATATATAAAGACATGTATAACACAACATCCTTACTGAAGTATCTGAAAATAAGCATGGATCTCTCGGTAGCATCAAGTTTACATGGCATAAAAATATCAGCAAAACAGGGGCTGAAATCAGCAACATCATGAAGCCTAGTTTGCATGCTTGTGCTAGTCACCACATGCCGCTTGGAATCGAGCACACATGCAAACACTAAGCATAATATCTGGCCTAGATGCACATAGGTAAAGTAAGGAACCAATCATGGAGCGGTATACCTTTTGATCAAATTCTTTACCATTGTCGTCGGGACCCAGATGGTGTTTGGCTGGCATTGGCGTCGTGTAACCTTTGCAATCTTGCATTCCAAACTTCTTCAGACAATCTTTGAGGTATTTTTCTTGAGATATGAAGATGCCATTCCTTTCTGATGAATTTGAAGACCAAGGAAGAACTTGACTCACCCATCATGGACATCCGATATTGCTCTTGCATCATGTATCCAAACTCATCACTATACTTACGGTTGGTGCAGCCGAAGATAATGTCATCCACATATATCTGGCACACAAACAGTTCACCATCATATGTCTTTGTGAAGAGTGTGGGATCGAGGGATCCAGGTTTGAAGCCTTTGCTCTTCAAGAAGTCTTTGATCTTATCATACCAAGCGCGACGAGCTTGTTTGAGGCCATACAGTGCTTTGTTTAGCTTGTACACCATATCTGGATGTTTTGGATCTTCAAAGCCAGGTGGTTGAGCGACGTATACTTCTTCTTCAATCTTGCCATTGAGAAATGCACTCTTCACATCCATTTGATATAGCAAGATGTTGTGGTGGTTAGCATAGGCTAGCAGTATGAGAATGGCTTCAAGCCTAGCCACAGGAGCAAATGTTTCATTGAAGTCAATTCCTTCAACTTGAGTATATCCTTGAGCCACAAGACGTGCTTTGTTTCTCACGACTTGACCATGCTCATCTTGCTTGTTTCGATATATCCATTTTGTGCCAATAATGTTATGCTTGCGAGCGTCAGGACGCTTGACAAGTTCCCAAACATTGTTCAGCTTGAACTGTTGAAGTTCTTCTTGCATAGCTTGTATCCATTCAGGTTCCATAAAGGCTTCAGCTACTTTCTTGGGTTCTGATATTGACACAAAAAGAAGTGCCCACAGAAATTTGCTAACTGTGTTGCTCTTGAGCGAGTAAGTGGACCAGGTGCATTGATGCTATCAATTATCTTCTCAATTCGTACTTCATTTGCAACTCGAGGATGAACTGGACGAAGACCTTGCTCTTGCTGATCATTGTCGTTATTTGGAGGATTGTCTTCAGTCTGAGCATTGTCTTCAGGTTGGTTAGGTGCGAAATGATAAGTTCCTCTTCCTTTGTGCTTGAAGGCATGATTTCACCAGTTCCCATCGACTTGATAGATTCATTTGGCGGAGCTTCGTCTAGTGTACTTGGTAGGAGCTCTCTTTGTGAACCATTGGTTTCATCAAATCGCACGTCCACAGTTTCGACGATTTTGTAAAGATAGAGGTTGAAGACTCTGTAAGAGTGCGAGTCCTTTCCGTAACCGAGCATGAAGCCTTCGTGAGCTTTAGGTGCAAATTTTGACTTGTGATGGGGATCCTTGATCCAGCACCTAGCTTCAAACACTCTGAAGTAGCTGACATTTGGCTTCTTGCCAGTAAGGAGCTCATAGGATGTTTTGTTCAGAAGCTTATGGATGTAAACACGGTTGATGACGTGACATGTTGTATCAATAGCTTCAGGCCAGAACTTTCTTGGTGTCTTGTACTCGTCGAGCATTGTTCGAGCCATCTCAATGAGGTTTCTGTTCTTGCGCTCTATGATGCCATTTTGCTGAGTTGTGTGTGGAGCAGAGAACTCATGAGTGATTCCCATTGTATCCAGATAAAGATCAAGTCTGGTGTTCTTGAACTCAGTGTCGTTTTCACTTCTGATTTGCGAAGCGTCTGAAGACATCTTGCACTTCAGTCTTGTAGAGAATTATGTGCACCCATGTATATCTTGAGTAGTCATCAACAATGACGAAGCCATAGAGACAAGAAGTTGCTGTGAGGGTAGAGTAGTGAGTAGGGCCAAATAAGTCCATGTGCAACAGCTCGAAGGGTTGAGATGTCGTCATGATTGTCTTCGAGGGGTGCTTTGCCCTAGTCATCTTTGCAGCTTCGCAGGCACCACACAAATGATCCTTCTTGAACTTGACACCCTCGATGCCTATGACATGCTTCTTCTTGGCGAGTGTGTGTAAGTTCCTCATGCCAGCATGCCCCAGCCTCGGATGCCAGAGCCAGCATTCTGAAGCTTTTGCAAGAAGACATACGACAAGCTGTGGACCTGTTGAGAAATCTACCATGTATAGATCATCTTTCCGATACCCTTCAAAGACTAGAGACTTGTCAGATTCCATGAGTACAAGGCAACGATATTTTCCGAATAGCACAATCATGTTCAAGTCACAAAGCATCGAGAAAGACATTAAGTTGAAACCAAGGGATTCAACAAGCATCACTTTATCCATGTGTTGATCCTTTGAGATTGCAACTGTACCTAGACCCAATACCTTGCTTTTAACAATGTCAGAAATGTGATGTGACTCTTGTCTGATGGACGTAAGGTTGAGTCCATGAGAAGACTTCGATCACCAGTCATATGATTAGTGCATCCGCTGTCCATAATCCATTCTGAAGCATGAGGTGTCATACCCTACAGTACAGTTAGGGGGATAGGCTTCACCAAGAGTATTGTGAAACATAAACATTTGACGGGCAAGAGGATTATTGAAGCTCACATCAAGATTAGGACTGATAGGATGAATGGCAAACAATTTAGGAACAAAATACATAGTGAGACCATTTGGGCATTTGATCTTGCGCCCTACAAGATGTTTTAGGTCCCCAACAATAGCATCAGACGCCTTTGATTTTCGGCTGGAGACCCTTCCCTGCAAAAGGAAGTTAATTCTTCTTAACCACCCACATCTTCAGGGGTGGCATAGAAGCAATGAGTCTAAGTGCAGCATCTGAGAACTTCGGCTTTGGAACCCTAGCAAATAGCCTTGCAGGAGATGAATGATACTCATATGAATAAGCAGAAAAGTGCTTTGTTCTATGAACATAGCGGTTTGAAGACACACGCTCATATTCATAAGTTTGAGTACGGTTTCCCTGCAAAACATTGGCGTTAGGGTGACTTAGGTGAGTCCTCTATCTGTATGAAGCCTTTGGACCATATGACGCCTTAGGTGTGGGGTTTGTCTTCATCCCAGGTGGTGTTATGATCACATTCATTGGAAGATTCTCAAGACAACTTTTGGTAACCCAGATCTTCTTCATAGGTGGTCCATTCCTGGAGTTAGTACCAATATACCTGGCAAACACTTCACCATTCTGATTCTTGAACAGCTTATAGTTTGCATCAAGGTATGCATCAACGATAATAGGATTAGCACAGGTAAAGCCAGATAAGGTGGATGGATCCACTAAAGGTCCCATTACAGCAACCCATGTGGTTTTGGGATACTGCTCAGGCTTCTAGTAGGAACCATCAACATTCATTTTCCTCTTGAACCCAACACCCTCTTTCCTAGGGTTTCGGTTCAGAATATGCTTTTTGAGGACATCGCAAAGTGTCTGATGTCCTTTGAAACTTTTGTACATCCCTATTTCAAGCAATGTCTTCAACCTAGCATTTTCATCAGCAAGTAGTGGTATCCTCTGTAGAGGGGTTAGTTACCACATCAGTAGTTGAAGACAATGCAACAGTAGCAGCAGTGGAACATTGAGCAAAAGAGGTAGCGTTATCACACTCAAGGCATTTTAGACATGGTGGTTCAAATCCATCCTGAGCGGGACTGATCTGTTGAGCATGAAGTGACTCATTCTCTTTTTGAAGATCTTCATGAGCCGCTCTCAATTTCTCAAGATCTTGCTTCCTTTGAAGATAATCATAGGAGAGCTTTTCATGAGTGGTTGAGAGCGTTTCATGATGACTTTCAAGTTCTTGGTACTTAGCATGAAGATTTTTTATGTCTTCAACTAAGGACTGTGAACGTGTCATTACCGCATCCAACAGGTCATCGCTTTTGTCTAATAGTTTTTGAGTATGTTCCATAGCTTTTTGTTGTTCAGTTGCAATTTTAGCAAGTGTTTTGTAGCTGGGCTTGGATTCACAATCAGAGTTACACTACAGGAATCAGCTACTTTGCCGTCTGCCATGGCGGACGGCAAAGGCATGAATGGTGGACGGCAAAATCCTTTGCCGTCAGCCGCGAGCAACAACGAGCTCCGCAACGTAGGCTACAGTAACAGCTACTTTGCCGTCCGCTTCTGGCGGTGACGGCAAAGGCCCTTTGCCATCCGCGACGACGGCAAAAGAGAGCGGACGGCAATAA
Source organism: Aegilops bicornis (assembly GCA_021605145.1). NCBI lineage: Eukaryota > Viridiplantae > Streptophyta > Magnoliopsida > Poales > Poaceae > Aegilops > Aegilops bicornis. The sequence continues at coordinate 690,435,477 of CM038671.1, read as the reverse complement.
TTGCGCCGTCGATCCGTTAAGTGTCTAACGGCGAGCCTTTGCCGTCCGCGGCAACGGCAAAATTTCTAGTGTCTTTGCCGTCGCCACCGATGGCAAAGTGCGTGTTCTTTGCCGTACGCCACGGATGGCAAAGTGCAGGTTCTTTGTCGCCCCGCCATCGATGGCAAAGTGACCAAATGGGTCAGCTTCCGGGAAGCACTGACTAGATGCCACGTGTCTTCTTTGCCGTCCGCGGAAGGCAAAAAGAGCGCGTTACCGTCGATGTGGCAACAAAAGAGCCCGCATATTGGCTCTTTTATCTGTTTTTATTAAATCCAACAATTTTCATCACAAATATATATGACATATATAGATATATTTCAAAAGGCCATTCTGAGCAAACATATAAGATATCCAACACATAACTTCATCATCCAAACATATATATTACATGCATAGTTCCATCATACATAACAAGTTCAACATAGAGGCATCCAACCATATATATTACAATAGTTTCATCCAACGATACATGCATAGTTCAACGATACAAAAGAAACAGAGAAAGGGATAAGGAGCACTCCATCTATGCAAGCTTTAAGTCAAGTGAATGAAATCTGCAAAATGAAAAATAAGAAAGTTAGAACAAGAAGAGTAGAACAAGAAGAAGACTAGAACAAGAAGAGTAGAACAAGAAGAAGACTAGAACACGAAGAGTATGCCATTTATGAGCTAACTTACGTGAAATGGATCATATATGAGCTAACTAAGTTGAAATGGGTCGTTTATGAGCTAGCTAAGGTGAAATGGATCATTTATGAGCTAACTAAGTTGAAATGGGTCGTTTATGAGCTAGCTAAGGTGAAATGGATCATTTATGGGCTAACTTAGTTGAAATGGATCATTTATGAGCTAATTTAGTTGAAATGGATCTTTTATGAGCTAACTTAGTTGAAATGGATCGTTTTGAGCTAATTTAGTTGAAATGGATCTTTTTGAGCTAACTTAGGTGAAATGGATCATTTAAGAGCTAATTTAGGTGAAGTGGATCGTTTTGTAGCTAACTTGGTGAAATGGATCATTTAAGAGCTAATTTAGGTGAAATGGGTCATTTTTTAGCTAACTTGGATGAACTGGATCATTTATAAGCTAACCTAGGTAAAATGGGTCATTTTAGAGCTAACTTAGGTAAAATGGATCGTCTATGAGCTAACTAAGCTAATTATGCAATTTTGACATAAGTAAGCTAAAATGAGATCGTTTAGAGCTAACTTAGGTAAAATGGATGGTTTTGGAGGTCGATAAGCTTATCAAGTCATTTTGGAGGAGAAGAAGCTAAGTCTAGGTCATTATGGTAAGCATTGGAGGAAATAAAGCTAAGTCTAGGTCTTTATGCATGTGTTAAGCAAAACACTAGATAAACTTACCAAGATCCGGGAGGTGTAGGAGGCGGGGTGGCTCGTGTCGGTAGCAAATAAAAACTCATCGACCAACACCTCCCAACAATCCATCCGATCCAAGCACACCATCTCGAGGCGCCTAAGTTAGCAAATAGAAACTTGAGCGCTCTGACTAAGAATTACTAAATGAAGGAACTTAAGTAGAGAAGGCCTTAAGAATTACCTTCATGTCTTGCTCCTTACTCAGGAACTTATCGCGCACGCCCGGCTTGGTCTTCTTGATACCACGCAAGGCGTAGTAGTCTCGAACAGCACACCCGAGCCTCGTGCCGTAAGTTACGGAGTAGGCGCTTCTGACGTTCTCGATAACATGTGCGCGTCCTCCTCGTATCCCTCCTCACACCTGTAGAATGTGCGCAATCAAATGAGACAATATTGATTAGTACAATTAATAACTAGCTAGTTGAAGATTTTTAAATGTGTAAAGGAGAAATTACGAACTTTCGATCACCATATGCGCCCTCGTGTCGCACACGACACCGTCGATAATCTCTTCCGGCGGGGCGAAACAGCCACGTAGTGCTCCCAGCTCAATCCAAGCTCACGAAGCCGACCCTCACGAACAGCGTGACAAACCCGGGAAGTTTTGCGGCAAAGAACTCCAAGGACGGAGTTGGGCGGCGGACACTATGATGGTGGTCCCAACCTCTGCAGCATGACAAGGCCAACGCATTAGTTATTTGCAAAAACGTGAATGCACAAGGTACAAAAATATTAAATGCACTTACGTACCTCTCCCCATCAGGGAAAATCAACCCACGCTCCCGACCAGCGCCCACCATCTTTCAACACCTGCCATGACAAGCGAAGAAACTAAATTAGTACAACATAAAAAAGACCGACATGAATAATAATATGTGTATCACTTAAGTGTATCATCATCAAGTACAACATAAAAAATGTAATACGACACTACTAATAATCTCGATCGGTATCATCAATAAATGCATAATCATCATCATCACTATAATCAATGACGGGCTCATAGGGTTCATTGGCATCAACATGTGCAAGGCCACCTTAGCGTGTCGGTCAAGCATTGACAGGTCATCCGCAGCGATAACCTCTTCTTGTTCCGGCTCTTCTTGTTCCTCCTCCGGGGTGATGTCGGATTCATTGTCATTGTCTACTTCAATGTTTTGGGGTGAAGTATAGCGGTTCTTGAAACAGCTTTTGGAAAGACGTGTCTCTTGGTAGAATTCTCCTTCATATGTATGCAGGTTAATGTGAGGTTCATAATCCTCTTCCTTTGGGGAGAAAGTCTAGCACGTGGCGGCACTTCATAAACGACATCCCAACCTTTCAGATTTGGATTAGTTTGGCAGGCCCACGGTAGATAGAATACTTGGGTGCTTTGTTGAGCCATAATATAGACATCAGGAACATCTAAATGAGTGCTTTGGTTGATTTCAACTAGCCCTACATGTTCATGAGTCCTTCTAGTCTCCTTCGGCTGAAACCAATAACATTTGAAGACTACGACATTCGGTGGGTTTTCACCATAGAACAAAAGTTCATAAATTGCTTCAACTCTCCCATAATACTCGGTACCTCCTTCGCCGATAGCAGATACACAACAATTTGTTGACTTTCGATTGGCTATAGATAGCTCTTTGCCATAGAATGAAAGCGATACCCGTTGATGTCGTACTTGTCAAATGAACGGACCTTATAGTCAAAACCATTAGCGACTTGTCTCAATTCGGCGTCCATAGACTCTGAATTAGCCTACAAGTTTAATATGAAAGGATTGTTGCATTATGCACAAATTAGCGAATGAAATGAAAGAACTGGCTGATGGTAACCTTGATCTTTGCCATCAGCCAGTTCTTTGCCGTCCCCTTTTTGGGTAGCTGATGGCAAAGAGCTTATTTGCCGTCCGCTAGCAGATGGCAAAGAGCTGGCAGATGGCAAAGTAGCTGATTCCAGTAGTGTCATCTTCACTTGATGTTTGAAAGTAAGCATCACGTGATTTTACCTTGGCACCACGTGCCATGAAGCAGTAGGTGGGAGCAGGGTCATCCTTGTCATCAGCTTCAGCGTTGGTGTGGAAGTCATTGTCTTCAATGTTGAAGATGGACTTGGCAACATAGGCTGTGGCTAGAGCCAGACTTGCAACGCCAGGGTCAGACTCCTCTTCAGACTCCACCTCCGCCTCCTCAAAAGCAGACTCCTCCTCTGAATCCATTTCCTTGCCAACAAAAGCACGAGCCTTGCCAGATGAGCTCTTCTTATGAGATGAAGACTTTGATGAGGACTTGGAAGAAGACTTTGAAGATTTCTTCTTCTTGTCGTCAGAATCATATTCCTTGCCCTTCTTCTTCTTCTCATTGTCCCACTGTGGACACTCAGAGATATAGTGTCCAGGTTTCTTGCACTTGTGACATGTTCTCTTCTTGTAGTCATGAGTGGAAGCTTCATCATTTGTTGAGCTAGATCGTGAAGACTTTCTGAAGCCCTTCTTCTTAGTGAACTCGGGAGGCGCCTCCATGGAGGCATGCAGATCTTTGTGAAGACAAGAAACACTCTAATTCAGAAGAGGATTAGAAGACGACGAACCTCGGCAAGATCCTTGCCGAGGAGAGGATCTTGCCGGGGACGACCGCAACACCATACCAAGACCCTTGCCGGGGCCCCGGCAAGGCCCTTGCCTAGGACATCCGCGAGGCCAGAGCCAGGCCCGCACCCGTAAAGTTTCTACCACTGCTCCCATGCAGCTGCCAGCCCACCAGCTGGGCAGGCGCCTGCGTGTCGACATGAGGCTTCTCGGCCAACTCAGCGCATGCCTATGTGGTGGCATGCAAATCTTCGTGAAGGCCCTACCACCGCGCCACCTCAGCAGCCTGCCAGCCTACATGGCACTGACCGACTCGCTGGCCTAGGCACATGTCATGGCAGGGTGAGGTGGCGATAAAGTGGAGGGGACACGTCAGAGGCGCATTAAATGCGTCTTGTCCCGTAATGACAAGCGATAGGCTTAAACACAGTACACCCATGCCACCTCCTGTGTGCCACTGTGGCGATCCCCTTGTCTATAAAAGGAGGCCCAAGGCATCCAGGAGAAGGATTCAGACTCGGGGACAAGTTACGCTCAGTGTAGCTAGCTCGAGAACTCCAAGAACACAAATATATACATCAAAGCAGGACTAGGGTATTACGCATCCTCGCGGCCCGAACCTGGGTAAACAATTCGTCTCTTTGTGCTGACTGCTGATCCCGCTCTTCTCACCACCCCGCGCCCCACAACTGTAGTAGGGATTCTTGTGATCCCATAGGTGTCGTTTCCCACCGACAGCCGACCACTGCGCCTCAGTTTTCTCATCCCGCAGGGCAGCCCGGGTCTTGGCGTCAGCGTGGCGAAGCTCGATGGACTCTTGCACACGTGCGGCAGCCGACTCGGTGTATTTCGCCTTCTTGTCCCTTTTGTTGCCGTCCGGGCGCCCGTCAGCCGTGCCCGGGATCAGCGCGTCCGGCTTGTACGTCTCCTTGGCCTTGGCGAGGGTGCGCCGGTGATGTCTACTACGCAACTTTATTCTTGTAAACACGTGTTGGGCCTCCAAGCGCAGAGTTTTGTAGGAGAGTAGCAATTTTCCCTCAAGTGGATGACCTAAGGTGTATCAATCCGTGGGTGGCGTAGGATGAGGATAGTCTCTCTCAAAATTCCCTGCAACCAAATACAAGAAATCTCTTGTGTCCCCAACAGACCCAATACAATGGAAAATTGTATAGGCGCACTAGTTCAGCGAAGAGATGGTGATAAAAGTGTAATATGGATGGTAGAAATATAGTTTTATAATCTGAATAAATAAAAACAGCAAGGTAGCAAATAGTAAACGGGCACAAAAATGGTATTGCAATGCTTGAAAATGAGGCCTAGGGTCCGTACTTTCGCTAGTGAAATCTCTCAATAGTGCTAACACAATTGATCATATAACCATCCCTCAAAGTGCGATGAAGAATCATGCCAAAGTTCCTATCTAGCGGAGAACATAAGAATAAATTGTTTGTAGGGTACGAAACCACCTCAAAGCTATTCTTTCCATTTGATATATTCAAGAGTTCGTACTAAAATAACACAAAGTTATTCTTTCCGCTCGATCTATCCTAGAGTTCGTACTAAAATAACACCAAAGCAAATTCAGATTTATAATATTCAATCCAACAAAAAAAACTTCAAAGAGTGCCCCAAGATTTCTACGGGAGAAACAAAAGACAAGAACATGCATCAACCCCTATGCATAGATTACCCCAATATCACCGTGGGAATCCGCGAGTTGAATGCCAAAACATATATCAAGTGAATCAATATGATACCCCATTGTCACCACGAGTATTCAATTGCAAGACATATATCACGTGTTCTCAAATCCATAAAAGTATTCAATACGATAACAATGAAATCTGAAAGGGAAAAACTCAATTCATCACAACAAGAAAGAGAGGGGGAAACACCATATGATCCGACTATATTAACAAAGCCTGTGATACATCAAGATCGTGATACCTCAAGAACATGAGAGAGAGATTAAACACATAGCTACTGGTACAAACCCTCAGCCTCGAGGGTGGACTACTCCCTCCTCATTGTGGTGGTTGATAATCCCCAAGTGCAGGGAATGATCGTAGCAATTCCCAAAGGTGGAAGTGATAAGTATGGAGTGTCGAACCCACAAGGAGCTAAAGGTAAGATCAATATTCTCTCAAGCCCTATCTGCCAATCGATACATCAGACGTGCAATCAACGTTTGCTTCCAACTAGAAACAAGAAATAAAACTGCGTTGTGGGTATACAGATGATAAGTTTGCATGATATCGGAGAGCTAAAATATGAACGTAGGTACTGTTATCATAATGTTAGAATATATTACTAAATATTATAAATAGCGAGTGTGGAATAATGGTGGATCGGTGTGCAGAATTGTCCTAGGAAATTGTTAACAAGATCAGTAGTCGTCACTTCAATTTCATATGAGGGAGAGGCATAAGCTAACATACTTTCTTTACTTGGATCATATGCACTTATGATTGGAACTCTAGCAAGCATCCGCAACTACTAAAGATCATTAAGGTAAAACCCAACCATAGCATTAAAGCATCAAGTCCCCTTTATCCCATACGCAACAACACCCTTACTCAGGTTTGTGTTTCAGTCACTCACGCAACCCACTATAAGCGAATCATGAACGTATTGCAACACCCTACAGCGGGAATCCCTCATGCTTGCGCGACACGGAGGGCACCATAGGACAGCACCAAAATAAAACATACAACTCGTACCAATCTTGACCATCAATCAACCCAAGGACAAAAAGATATCTACTCAAAACATCATAGGATGGCAACACATCATTGGATCATAATATGTGGCATAAAGCACCATGTTCAAGTAGGGATTACAGCGGGGTGCGGGAGAGTGGACCGCGTAAAGGAGATGAGGATGGTGATGATGATGGTGATGTTGATGAAGACGATCACCGCGGCGATGATTCCCCTCCCGATGGCACTCCGGTGCCACTAAGAGAGAGGAGGAGAGGTTCTCCCCCTTGTGCTTCCTCCTCCATGGCTTTCTCCCTCTGGTCCTTGGCCTTCATGGCGATGAGGGCCCCTCCGAGATCCTCCTCCATCGCCTCCGTTGATGATGGCCCCCTCCGGCAGGGTGCCGGAGAGGGCCTAGGTTGATTTCTCATGGCTACAAAGGCTTGCGGCGGCGGAACTTCCGATCTAGGTTATTTCCCGAAGGTTTCTGTACTTATAGGAATTTTTGGTGTGGGTTTCACGTCGGGGGGGTCTCCGGGCTGTCCACGAGATAGGGGGCGCGCCCTAGGCGGTGGGCGCGACCCCCACCCTCGTGGGCAGCCCGGGACTCTTCTGGCCGAACTCCGATGCTCCGTGGTCTTCTTTTGGTCCATAAAAAATCATCAAAAATTGGCACGTCAATTGGACTCCGTTTGGTATTCCTTTTCTGTAAAACTTAAAATCAAGGAGAAAACAGAAACTAGCACTGGGCTCTAGGTTAATAGGTTAGTCCCAAAAATCATATGAAATGGCATATAAATGTATATAAAACATCATAGATGGATAATATAATAGCATGAATACTTCAAAAATTATAGATACGTTGGAGACGTATCAGCATCCCCAAGCTTAATTCCTGCTCGTCCTCGAGGTAATGATAAAAGAAATAATTTATGAAGTGTGAATGCTAGCAGGTGCACATGTTTGATCAATGATAATTTCAATCACCTTTTCTAGCAACATTATGTGTCATAATAGTAGCTTATCTCATGAATTTTTTCATGATCAAGTAACAATCTATTCACAATGTCAAGTATGGTTCAGAAACTTCATTGAGAACTAACAAACTATAATCTCAGTCATTGAAGCAATTGCAATTTATCATAACATCAGAAAGAGTCAAGAATAGAGCTTTTCAGCAAGTCCACATACTCAACTATCATATAGTTTTCTACAATTACTAACACTCACGCAATACTTGTGGTTATGGAGTTTTAATTGGACACTGAGAAAGACAGGGGCTTATAATTTCGTCTCCCAACGTATTCACCTTTAGGTGATGTCAACAATAATAATCCATGTTAACTTACATCCAATTGGATATATATATCATGATCTTTCAAACACGAGGAGCTTGCTAAAGGATAAAATGAAAAAGGGAAAGCTGGAGATCACCTTGACTCAAGCATAATGTAAAAACATAAAGTAAAATATAGGCCCTTCGCAGAGGGAAGCAGAGGTTGTCATGTGCGCTTAGGGTTGGATGCATGAAATCTTAATGCGCAAGAACGTCACTTTATATTGCCACTTGTATGTGGACCTTTATTATGTAGTCCGTCACTTTTATTGCTTCCACAACAAGATCGTACAAAGCTTATTTTCTCCGCACTAATAAGTCATACATATTTAGATAGCAATTTTTATTGCCTGCAACATGACAACTTACTTGAAGGATGTTACTCAATCCATAGGTAGGTATGGTGGACTCTCATGGAAAAACTGGGTTGAAGGGTATTAGGAAGCACAAGTAGTATCTCTACTTGGTGCAAGGAATTTGGCTAGCATGAGGGGGAAAGGCAAGCTCAACATGTTTGCAAGGTTAATAACAATATTCTATAACTGAGATGTGAGAAAACATAAACCATTACGTTGTCTTCCTTGTCCAACATCAACTCTTTAGCATGTCATACTTAATGAGTGCTCACAATCATAAAAGATGTCCAAGATAGTATATTGATATGTGAATCTTCTCTTTCTTTATTACTTCCTATTAATTGCAACGATGACAAAAACTATGTTTTTCAACTCTCAACAACTTTTATGCCACATACTCTTTGTATGTGAAGTCATTACTATCCATGTTATAAGCATATGAAACATATATAAATTCAGATTTATGACATTCAATTCATTCCCCCATTTACTCATAGGATATACATGAAGCACATGAGCAAACGACAAACTACTCCAAAAGATATGAGTGAATAACACTGAGTAGTCAAATAATTAACTAGCCATGGGAGGGTTCCTTTTTTATTCAATATTTCAGATCCAATGATTTTATTCAAACAACAAATAAAATTGAAAATACGCTCCAAGCAAAACATATATCATGTGACGAATAAAAATATAGCTCTGAGTATGGTATACTGATAGTTTTGAAGACGAAAGAGGGGATGCCTTCCGGGGCATCCCCAAGCTTAGGCGCTTCAGTATTCCTTGAATATTACCTTGGGTTGCCTTGGGCATCCCCAAGCTTAGGGTCTTCCCACTCCTTATTCTCCTCCTATCGATATCTCACCCAAAACTTGAAAACTTCCACCGCACAAAACTTAATGGAACTTCGTGAGATAGGTTAGTATGATAAAGAGTAAACCATTCTCTTTGGTGCTCTAAAAGACAAGGTTCATAATTTTTTTCACACAATGCCTACTGTACCATATCATTTCTACAATTTATATTGTGAAATATAAGCCATAGAAACTAGAAAACAAGCAAACTATGCGATGAAAACAGAATCTGTCAGAAACAGACAGTCTGTAATGATCTGAACAATAAACATACTTATTATACTCCAAAAATTATCAAATAAATTGGTGGACGTGAGGAATTTGTCTATTAATCTTCTGCAAAAAGAATCAACTCAAAGCACTCTTCTGTAAAAAAATGACAGCTAATCTCGTGAGCGCAAAGTTTCTGTTTTTTTATAGCAAGATCACAGTAACTCTCACCCAAGTCTTCTCAAAGGTCTTACTTGGCACTTTATTGAAACAAAAGCTATAAAACATGATTACTACAGTAGCTTAATCATGTAGACACACAAAAATAGTAAGGGTAAATATTGGTTGTCTCACAACAAGCGCTTTTCTTTAATACCTTTTAGCTAGGCATGATGATTTCAATGATGCTCACATAAAAGATAAGAGTTGAAACATAAAAGGAGCATCATGAAGAATATTACTAGCACATTTAAATATAACCCACTTCCTATGCCTAGGGATTTTGTGAGCACACAATTTATAGGAACAAGAATCAACTATCATAGGAAGGCAAAACAAGTTTAACTTCAAAACTTTACGCACATAGAGAGGAAACTTGATATTATTGCAACTCCTACAAGCATATATTCCTCCCTCATAATAGTTTTCAGTAGCATCATGGATAAAATTTTTGTTCTCATACTCAATTGGAACCTCTTCCGAAATAGTGGTATACTAACTAAAGTTGACACTCTTCCAAATCCACTTTCATAAATATCACACTAAGATTCAGCACCTTCCAAGATAGTGGGATCACTAATTCCTAAAGTTGACACTCTTCCAAACCCACTTTAATTTATAGTATGATTCATGCTCCAAAAGATATAAGTGAAGTTCATGGAGCATTCTACAATTAATATAGACTAACCAATTGTAGCGACCCGACCTCAGATGGTCAAGTCTACGTATACATGTCATCCTGGATCGGTAATCTTTGACACACACGATTACTCGAAGGATTTATAACAGTAGCAATCACACATTTATTACATCGAATGTCTCAAAAGAGGACTTATTACAATAATATGGCTTAAGGCCATCTAATGCGATAACAGCGGAAGGCTTGGAAGACAAAGTGAGTCCATCAACTCCAACAGCATAACTGAGCTGCACGGCAACGACCTACCAATCCTTACTCCTCGTCTGAAAAGTCTGCAACATAATATGTTGCAGCCCGAGAACGGGTCAGCACATGGAATATGCTGGCAATGTAACACATAGAGATTAATGAAATGCGCTAACACTACATGCATATTATGGCTGGTGGAAAAGCTCTATGGTTACAGTTTTGCAAAAAAGCCAATTTTTCCCTACATCAAAGGAATAAATTTTATTTTAACTATCATGGTGGTTGAAACATCATTGAAAAGGTATAACCCCAACTCAATCCCAATTAAAGTGATTAACAACCCAGCAATATTAATTTAGAGTGATGAGATACATGTGAATACTCAAGTACTAGATACTCGAATTGTCCATAACCGGGGACACGGCTAACCATGATTAGATTGTACACTCTGCAGAGGTTTGCGCACTTTTCCCCACAAGACTCGATCGCCTCCGTTGGTTTCTCGCACTACATGGTGTTTGAGAAAGGGATGACCGAGACACAGTCTTTCAGAAACATTAACTCTCTACTCCGGATAGATCATACCAAACCTATAAAACCCACTACCTGCTGATCTACCTCTTGAGAGCTTCACGTAACTTACTCAACTATGCTAGAGCCCATAATAGCTTGTGGCTGCACACGGAAGTTTCTAGCATGAATAGTCTCGATTCCCTTTGAGCCTGGTGGCGGTCCTTAGGAAGATCACACGGGTACCCGGGATTTCAAAAATAAAGCAGACAACACTGGGTTCCCAGTGCCTCAATCCACCAGGATGTGTATTTAAGTTGCCACCTTAAAGTAAACCATTAATTAACAATCTCACATCTGTCATGAATATCTCTCAAACCCAAACCACGTCTCTGAGCATAGCATAGCAATATAAGCAACACGTAGAATTAACTCCCAAGGGTTTAATAGTAAAAGGGCAATAGGTTCCTACCTCATCATCTACTTCCCAACCCACAAATTAATGACATCCTAATCATGCAATGTTTGAGGATTGAGCTAATGCATAAAAACTGGGTATGAAAAGGTATGATCAAGTGTTACTTGCCTTGCTGACGATCCGTGAATCCTAGAGACTCGTAGTAACACGCTTCGCACTCCGGGAATTCTATCGCAAGCAAACAATACATACATAACCAACAAACAAAGATGCACAAACGAAACTTCAACCAAAAGAGGTTGACCGGAGAGTTCAACTTAAGAACTCCGGTTTGCGAAAAGAATCACACCAAACGAAACAACGAAACTCAAACGGAGAGAGAAACAAGATCCGTTTACTAATCTGAACTAGAGTCAAATTTTATAGAGGCAAAAACTGATTTAAGTTGGCTATTCGGAAAGAGGGTTTCGAGATGAAACTCCAGGCACTTGAATTGCATGATTCCGATAAACGAGCGAAAAGTTATACTAATTTGAACATCGGTTCAGAAATCACGATCGGAATAAACGCGGAATAAAACCGATAAAAGAAAATGGCGAACGGCTAAACGAACGAACGTTCGTTAGCGGAAACTAAACGACGAACGGTTCGTAAAAACGAACGAACGGGTGAACGTTCTTAAAATAAATAAACCAGAAAAAAATAAAATAAAACCAATCTAAAAAACGGCTAGGGTTTTATAAAAAAACCGAAGGGTTATTTTTAAAAAAAATCAGCGGCTACCTCCAGCGATCGTCCGGCGGGGCGGCGGCTGCTCCGTCGGGGTCCGACGAGGGGCGGGGCGGGGCGGCGACTCGGCGAGGGGCGGCGACGGCGGCGGCAATGACGGCGATAGCGGCGCTGGCTCGGCTCGGGTCGGGTCCGAGGCGGCGGCGGCGGCGGGCGGTGGTGGGTTAGGGGAGAGGCGGTATTTAAGGGGAGAGGTGGCTTGGAGGAGGGCAAGGCGGCGGGGAAAGAGTCCGACTCGGACTCTTGTCCGGCCGGTGGCGTGGCCTTCATGAGGCGGAGGCGGCGGCTTGGCCGGCTTTGCTGGTGAGCCTTTGGCCCGATGCAGTTTTTTTTTTTTTTGAAAAACATTCCCCCGAAAATTGTAAAATCCCTAGGAAAATAAATAAAAATCTAAAAATGGCAAAACAAGTTTTCTTTGCCTAAATAAAATATTTAGAACAAGATGAACTTTTCTTGGCCCCTAAAATGCAATTTTAAATATATGCAAATTTTCTCTAGGCAAATAATATTCTAAATAAATAAAATAAAATTCCAAATAATGATTTTAATATTTTTCCTCCGGTATTTCAATTATTTTTGGAGAAGTCATATTATCTGCTCTCGTTTATTATAAAACTTGATGTATTTTTTCGGAGAGAAAAATAATAAAATTCAAAATCCTCGTCTTCATTATTTGATAAATTCAAATATGAAAATCGGAAAATCCCCAACTCTCTCCGAGGGTCCTTGAGTTGCTTAGGATTTCGAGGATGGCAAATGAGAAAGCAATAAAATAAGAGATGCATGGATGACACTGTATAACATGCCAAATTGAAAATTTGGGATGTTACAAACCTACCCCCCTTAAGATGAATCTCGCCCTCGAGATTCGGGTTGGCTAGAAAATAGGTGCAGATGGTCCTTGCGGATATCATCTTCTCGCTCCCACGTGGCTTCCTCCTCGGTATGGTGGCTCCACTGAACTTTACAAAACTTGATAACTTTGCTGCGAGTGACTCGGCTATCGAAATCCAAAATCTTTACTGGCTTCTCCTCATAAGTCAAATTATTATCCAATTGTATCGCCTCTAGGGGCACTGTATCCTTTAACGGTATGTCGGCCATCTCAGTGTGACACTTCTTCAGTTGTGATACGTGGAACACATCATGAACTCCTGACAATCCTTCGGGTAACTCCAGCTTGTAGGCAACTTCTCCCATTCATTCCAAAACACGATATGGTCCTACGAATCTTGGGGCTAACTTTCCCTTTACTCCAAAACGTTTCGCTCCCCTCAGGGGTGATACTCGCAGATAGGCTCTGTCTCCAATTTCATAGGTTACTTCCTTGCGTTTTGAATCTGCATAACTCTTCTGTCTAGGCATGCAATCTTTAGTGCATCTCGATCAGTTTAACCTTCTCCTCGAAGTCTTTGATCAAATCTGGTCCAAACAACTGACGGTCTCCGACCTCATCCGACATCAAGGGTGTTCTACATCTGCGTCCATACAGAGCTTCGAACGGTGCCATCTTCAAACTGGCCTAGTAGCTGTTGTTATATGAGAATTCTGCGTACGGCAAATTGTCATCCCAACTAGATCCATAATCTAGCGCACAGGCTCTAAACATATCCTCCAGGATCTAGTTAACTCTCTCTGTCTGTCCATCCGTTTGTGGGTGGAACGCGGTACTGAATTCCAATCTGGTACCCAAAGTTTGGTGTAGCTGATGCCAAAATTTTGAAGTAAACTGTGTTCCTCTATCTGATACGAGGCTCCTTGGAACTCCGTGCAAACATACGATCCTGGCCATATATATTTTGGCCAACTTGGCACTTGTATAAGTTGTTTTCACTGGGATGAAGTGAGCTACTTTGGTCAAACGATCCACAACTACCCATATTGAATCATATCCTGCTTTGGTTCTGGGTAATCCGGTGATAAAATCCATGCCAAGTTTGTCCCACTTCCATTCGGGTATTGGCATAGGCTGTAATAGTCCTGCTGGCTTTTGGTGCTCTGCCTTCACTCTCTGACATACATCGCATAAGCGGCTACGTGCTCGGCAATATCCTTCTTCATACCAGTCCACCGTAAGCGTTCCTTCAAGTCCAAATACATCTTGGTGTTTCCGGGGTGAATCAAGTATGGGGAGTCATGGGCCTCTTGAAGTATTAACTTCCTGATCTCCGAATTGTTGGGCACATAAATCCGGTCCTCAAACCACAAGGTATCGTGCTCATCCTAGCGAAAACCTTTGGCTTTTCCTTTGCCCATCTTCTCTTTTATCTCAGAAATCTCTTTATCCTCCCTCTGAGCTTCTCGAATCTTGTCTAACAACGTCGACTGAACCTCCATTGTCGCAAGAAGACCTCTTGGAACAATCTCCAACCGAAGTTCCATAATATCCTCTGCTAACTCCTTTGGCAGTCCTCTACTTTCAAGGATGTTGGCATAACTCTTCCGACTCAAAGCGTGCGCTTTCTGACGTTGGCCTTTCCTGGATGGTAGTGTAGCTTCATATCGTAATCCTTTATAAGCTCCAGCCATCTCCTCTGTCTGAGGTTCAAGTCCTTCTGTGTGAAAATGTACTTCAAAATTTTATGATCCGTGTACACATCACAACGGTTTCCAATGAGATAATGTCTCCAGGTCTTCAACGCCTGTACTACAGCTGCTAACTCCAAATCATGCGTGGCCTAGTTCAACTCATGTGGCTTCAGTTGTCGTGAGGCATACGAAACAACTTTTCCGTCATGCATAAGAACACATCCAAGTCCCAAGCGAGAGGCATCACAATATACTTGAAACTCCCTATGTATATCTGGCAATGTCAGCACTGTGGCTGTAGTCAACCGTTTCTTCAACTCTTGGAAGCTTGTCTCACAATCCTCTGTCCGTTTGAACTTGGTATCCTTCTTTAGCAATTCTGTCATTGGTTTAGCAATCTTGGAAAAATTCTCAATGAATCTCCGATAATATCCTGCCAGTCCAAGGAAGCTGAATCTCATTGTTGAAGTGGGTGCCAACCATTCGATGATCGACTGAATTTCTTTGGGATCTCTTGCTATACCCTCTCCTGATATAACATGCCCAAGAAATCCAACTTCCTTTAACCAAAACTAGCACTTGCTGAATTTGGCGTATAACTGGTGTTCCCTGAGTTTCTCAAGAACCAGACGTAGGTGTTCTGCATGCTCCTCTTTGTTTTTTGAGTAAACAATAGTATCATCGATAAACACCACAACAAACTTGTCCAAATACTCCATGAACACTTTGTTCATCATACTCATAAAATAGGCAGGGCGTTAGTCAGTCCAAATGACATGACTGTATACTCATATAATCCATATCGTGTGGTGAATGTTGTCTATGGTATATCCTTCTCTCGGATCTTCAACTGATGGTATCCTGATCGTAGATCAATCTTAGAAAACACCTTAGCTCCTTGCAACTGATCAAACAGATCATTAATCATTGGTAAGGGATACTTGTTCTTTATCGTTACTTCATTGAGCTCGGTAATCAAAAACCATCCTTAGGGATTTATCCTTCTTCTCCACCAAAAGTACTTTGGGGCTCCCCAAGGTGATGAACTTCTCTGAATGTAACCTTTCTCCAATAGCTCCTTGATCTGCTTCTTAATTCCCTCCGGATCATTTGCGGGCATCCGATAGGGTCTCTTTGATATTGGCCACATGCACGGCATTAGTTCTATCGAAACTTCGATGTCTCGATCCGGTGGCATGCTGGTAACTCTTACGGAAAAACATCTGGATAATCCTTCACTCTGGTACTTCCTCTTGTACAACTCCCGTGAGGGTATTCACTTGGCTCCTCTTAGGCACATGCCTAGATACATACTTAATCCTTTTTCCCTCTCGGGGTGGTAAGATAAATTGACTTGCTAGCACAATCAATACTTCCTCCAAACTTTGACATCCAATCCATACCTAATATCACATCCAATCCTTGCGACTCCAAGATAATTAGGTCAGACGGAAAAATGTGCGTGCCAATGATTAGGGGTATCTGGGTGCACCACTTGCTAGCCATGTACTCTGCTCCAGGCGAGCTCACTAAAAGAGGGGTCCTAAGGGTCTGGGTTGGTAACTTAAACTTATCCACAAATCCCCTTGATATGTATGAATGCGATGCACCAAAGATTTAAAAAGAACAATAGCGGTAAATGACTGAACCAAAAACTTACCTATTACCGCGTCCGGCCGCTCTTCTACTTCCTCCATGTTAACGTGGCTCACTTTTCCTTTGTTGAATGGATTTGGCTTCTTCCCGGCGCTTCCATTTCCGTTTCCATTCTTTCCTTCAGGGCAGTCGTTGGCATAGTGCCCTGTCTTCCCGCACTTAAAGCAAACAACTTGGCTCAAGTCTCTCTTGGCGGGTGTAGCTGGGTTTGAGCGATTCTGATTATTGTTGGCTCCATTTCCATTCCCATTCTTCACACCATTGTGCGATCCTCCTCCAGTGTGGTTATGTCCTCCATGGTTATGAACTAGTCCTCCCCAGTTCGGGGTTAAGCGAGGCTTCGGGTGAGCTCCTGAGTTATACTTCCCTTGTCCATACTTCCGCTTACGACTCTCAATTTGATGTTGCTTTCCTTCAATCATTAGGGCCTTATCTACCAACTCCTGGTAGTGGTTGAAAGTTGCCACCATCAGCTGCATACTCATCTCATCATTCAACCCTTCCATAAACTTCTCTTGCTTCGCGACATCTGTGGTCACATCATCAGGGGCATAGCGTGATAACTTGCTAAACTCATCCACGTACTGAGCCACTATACGGTTCCCCTGGCGTAAGTTGCGGAACTCACGCTTCTTTATCTGCATGGCTCCAGTTGAAACATGGGCCGTGCGAAAAGCTTGTTGGAACTGGTCCCAAGTGACATTAGCTATAGGAAAAGTAGACGTGTAATTCTCCCACCATGCGGTTGCTTGTCCATCCAATTGATGTGCGGCAAAGCGCACCCTTTCAGCATCCGTGCATCCTGCGGTGGTTAACTCCCTTCCAATACGACGTAACCAGTCATCTGCAACTATTGGCTCGGTGCTACTGGAAAACACCGGTGGTTGTAACCTTAGAAAACGGGCTAAATTGTCCACTGGCGGCGGGCTGTTGTTGTTGTTGTTGTTGTTGTTGGCATTGCCCTGGTTCTGAACTAGCAATTGCATCAAGGCATTCTGCTGTTGGATCAACTGAGTGAGCTCCGGTGGGAAACCAAAATCGGGGTCACGTCTCGGAGGCATCTGAAGGTTTAGATGGGAGAGATTAGAATAGAAAGAGGTCTAGTGAGAAAACACTACCCATATGCACATGAGGCAAACACACATTCATTCAATCAAGCAAGCAAGGGCATACAAAATGATCTAGGAATATCGCATAAGTGCTCAACTACTACTAGTTACATGGGGGAAATACTACTATTATATGGTGGTCATCTAGAAATTTTTAGCGGTGGAAGACTCCATGATGTCTGCTCCAGCTTCGTCTTCATAGTCATCATCACTTGGATCTGAGTCCGTGTCGTCGATGATGATGTAGTTG
Organism: Aegilops bicornis; assembly: GCA_021605145.1. NCBI lineage: Eukaryota > Viridiplantae > Streptophyta > Magnoliopsida > Poales > Poaceae > Aegilops > Aegilops bicornis. The sequence goes on along the minus strand of CM038671.1, from coordinate 690,417,654 downwards.
TCTGGACAAGCGGGATCTTCTTCCTCTTCTTGCTCCTCTTCCTTGGGTGCTGGTCCTCCCATGAAGACTCCGATCTTCTTGACTAGGTCGTCGTTCTTCTCCAAAGAGTATTTCGATTTCTTCCTCATATCCATCACGTGTAGACTTGAGTTCTTCCTCCAGCTCGATGATCTTAGTTTTCGCCTTCTTCAAATCCATCATGTCTGCAAGACATCTGGTTCTCTTGACGTCGAATGAGCTGGTTTAGCTCCTGGATGTAGGCTGCAATGGATCTATCCTTCTTGGTGCTGATTACTTCCCATTGCTCGTCTCGGCGCCCACATATTTGGTATATGGTGTCTTTAAGCTCCTTATTGTAGACTTCTCCAATGCGTCCCATGGTAATGTGAGCTGCCATACTCTTTCCCAAACTCCATGTTGGTGCATTGAAAACACATACTATGGGATCCGTGCTTGGCGCAAACGTCCTTCCAGGAACTAGAGCTTGAATCTTCCAGCATTCTTCTTCTGGTAAGGTGGCGTTGTACGTCCCGGTGAAGCTTGGTATTCCAATATTCAGGTACCTAGTGACTTCCTTCAAGTGGCGTCCAAAAGGTGTGTCTTCATCCGGTTGTGCAAACTTGTACTTCATCTCCGTCATCCTAAAGAGTGGAAAAATGGAGAGGGGTCAGAAATGAGTAGAGAGAAGTGACCTATGGTTTTATCTTATTGGTCGTGTCCTACACTCAGCGTGCTCGATACCATCTTGTAGCGACCCGACATCGGATGGTCAAGTCTACGTGCTTCTATGTCATCCCCGGATCGGTAATCTTTGACACACACGATTACTCGAAGGATTTATAACAGAGTAGCAATCACACACTTATTACATCGAATGTCTCAAAAGAGAACTTATTACAATAATATGGCTTAAGGCCATCTAATGCGATAACAAACGGAAGGCTTGGAAGACAAAGTGAGTCCATCAACTCCAACGGCATAAGCGAGCTGCATGGCAACGACCTACCAATCCTTACTCCTCGTGCGAAAAGTGCGCAACATAATATGTTGCAGCCCGAGAACGGGTCAGCACATGGAATATGCTGGCAATGTAACACATAGAGAGTAATGAAATACGCTAATACTACATGCATATTATGGCTGGTGGAAAAGCTCTATTGTTACAGTTTTGCAAAAAAACAATTTTTTCCCTACATCAAAGGAATAAATTTTATTTTAACTATCATGGTGGTTGAAACATGATTGAGAAGGTATAACCCCAACTCAATACCAATTAAAGTGATTTACAACCAAGCAATATTAATTTAGAGTGATGAGATACATGTGAATACTCAAGTACTAGATACTCAGAATTGTCCATAACCGGGGAAATGGCTAACCATGATTAGATTGTACACTCTACAGAGGTTTGCGCACTTTTCCCCACAAGACTCGATCGCCTCCGTTGGTTTCTCTCACTACATGGTGTTTGAGAAACGGATGACCGAGACACAGTCTTTCAGAAACATTAACTCTCTACTCCGGATAGATCATACCAAACCTATAAAAACCCACTACCTTTGATCTACCTCTTCGAGAGCTTCACGTAACTTACTCAACTATGCTAGAGCCCATAATAGCTTGTGGCTGCACACGGAAGTTTCTAGCATGAATAGTCTCCGTTCCCTTTGAGCCTGGGTGGCGGTCCTTAGGAAGATCACACGGGTACCCCGGGATTTCCAAAATAAAGCAGACAACACTTTGGGTTCCCCAGTGCCTCAATCCACCCAGATGTGTATTTAAGTTGCCACCTTAAAGTAAACCATTAATTAACAATCTCACATCTGTCGTGAATATCTCTCAAACCCAAACCACGTCTACGAGCATAGCATAGCAATATAAGCAACACGTAGAATTAACTCCCAAGGGTTTAATAGTAACAGGGCAATAGGTTCCTACCTCATCATCTACTTCCCAACCCACAAATTAATGACATCCTAATCATGCAATGTTTGAGGATTGAGCTAATGCATAAAAACTGGGTATGAAAAGGTATGATCAAGTGTTACTTGCCTTGTCGACGATCCGTGAATCCTAGAGACTCGTAGTAACACGCTTCGCACTCCGGGAATTCTATCGCAAGCAAACAATACATACATAAGCAACAAACAAAGATGCACAAACGAAACTTCAACTAAAAGAGGTTGACCGGAGAGTTCAACTTAAGAACCCCGGTTTGCGAAAAGAATCATACCAAACGAAACAACGAAACTCAAACGGCGAGAGAAACAATATCCATTTACTAATCTGAACTAGAGTCAAATTTTACAGAGGCAAAAACTGATTTAAGTTGGCTATTCGGAAAGAGGGTTTCGAGATGAAACTCCAGGCGCTTGAATTGCCTGATTCCGATAAACGAGCGAAAAGTTATACTAATTTGAACATCGGTTCAGAAATCGCGATCAGAATAAACGCGGAATAAAACCAATAAAAGAAAACGACGAATGGCTAAACGAACGAACGTTCATTAGCGGAAACTAAACGACGAACGGTTTGTAAAAACGAACGAACGGGTGAACATTCTTAAAATAAATAAACTAGAAAAAAAAACAAATCTAAAAAAACGCCTAGGGTTTTATAAAAAACCGAAGGGTTATTTTTTAAAAAACTGGCGGCTACCTCCGGCGATCGTCCGGTGGGGCGGCGGTTGCCCGGGGTCCGACGAGGGGCGGCGAGGGGCGGGCGGGTCGGCGACTCGAGGGGCGGCGACGGCGTGGGAGGCGGCGGCGACGGGCGGTGGCGGCGCTGGCTCGGCTGGTCGGGTCCGAGGCGGCCAAGGCGGCGGTTGTGGTGGGTTAGGGGGGAGAGGGGGGCGGTATTTAAAGGGGGGAGAGGTGGCTTGGAGGATGGGGCAAGGCGGCGGGGAAACATTTCGCCAAAAATTGTAAAATCCCTAGGAAAATAAATAAAAATCTAAAAATGCCAAAACAAGTTTTATTTGCCTAAATAAAATATTTAGAACAAGATGAACTTTTCTTGGCCCCTAGAATGCAATTTTAAATATATGCAAATTTTCTCTAGGCAAATAATATTCCAAATAAATAAAATAAAATTCCAGATAATTATTTTAATATTTTTCCTCCGGTATTTCAATTATTTTTGGAGAAGTCATATTATCTCCTCACGTTTATTATAAAACTTGAAGTATTTTTCTGGAGAGAAAAATAATAAAATTCAAAATCCTCGTCTTCATTATTTGATAAATTCAAATATGAAAATCGGAAAATCCCCAACTCTCTCCGAGGGTCCTTGAGTTGCTTAGGATTTCGAGGATGGCAAATGAGAATGCAATAAAATATGATATGCATGGATGACCTGTGTATAACATGCCAAATTGAAAATTTGGCATGTTACACCAATGTCCAAGCTCAAATTATATAAGTGATGCACACGAAGTATTCTATAAAACCACACTCAAACGATTTAAGTGAAGTACAAAGAGCAATTCTATAAGATCATACTTAGAAGATATAAGTGAAGCACATGAAGTATTCTATAAATCAATGAAGAGCTATCTCATACTAGCATGATTCTTAAAGAAAAATAAAAACACAAAGGACACAAAATCATGTGAACGGAACAAAAACCGAGGTATACCGATATCTGTTGAAGAAGAAAGATGGGATGCCAACCGGGGCATCCCCAAGCTTAGATGCTTGAGTATCCTTTAAAATATTTACTTGGGGTGCCTTGGGCATCCCCAAGCTTGAACTCTTGTCTCTCTTTATTCTTCTCACATCGGTAACTCCTCGTTCTTCAAACACTTCATTCACAAAAACTTAAACAAAAACTTTGTGAGATCCGTTAGTGTAATAAAGCAAACTACCACTTTAAGGTACTGTAATTAACTTATTATTTATCTATATTGGTGTTAAACCTACTGTATTCCAACTTCTCTACGGTTGATACCCTTACATACTAGCCATAGATGCATCAAAATAAGCAAACAACACACGAAAAACAGAATCTGTCAAGAACAGGACAGTCTGTAGTAATCTGGAAGTTTAATTAACTTCTGTTACCCCAAAAATTCTACCAAAATTAGGAAAAATAAACAATTTGTACAGCTAGACAGTGAAAAATGTATCAGAACTGTTTGACTTTCCAGTAAAAAATGTAAATTCATGCACTACAGCCAAAGTTTCTGTTTTTGTTCTGCACATAGTAAGCAAGCAATCTTATCATACTAAAACCAAAGCTTGGCACATTATTTTATAATACAATGGATATATACAAGGGGATAATTATTTGCAGAGAAACTTCCATGAAAAATTCTACATTGTTTCCGTGAGCATGAACACAAGTGCTCAAGGTCAACCCTCACTTCTTCAATGCATAACTTTCCAACCACTTCTCTTTTTGAAAAACTTTTTTAGGCATGAGAGGCAAGTAAATATTTTTTTGGTATTCTCATTATTTTTTGAAAAAAATGTATGTTTCACCCACAACTAAACGGAAACAAAAAGAAAAAACAAAATCTACTTAGTGAAGAAAGCAAACAAGCACCCATGAGAATATCAACCGCACGCTATTGCTCCCCGGCAACGGCGCCAGAAAAGAGCTTGATAATCCCCAAGTGCAGGGAATCATCGTAGCAATTCCGAAAGGTGGAAGTGATAAGTATGGAGTGTCGAACCCACAAGGAGCTAAAGGTAAGATCAATATTCTCTCAAGCCCTATTTGCCACTGATACGACTCTACGTGCACCGAACGTTTGCTTCCAACTAGAAACACGAAATAAAACTGCGTTGTGGGAATAAAGAGGATAACTTTGCATGATATCGGAGAGCTAAAATATGAAAGTAGGTGCTGTTATCATAAAGTTAGAATATATTATATTATAAATAGCGAGTGTGGAATAATGTTGGATCAGTGTGCGGAATTGTCCTAGGCAATTGTTAACAAGATCGATAGTCGTCATTGCAATTTCATACGAGGGAGAGGCATAAGCTAACATACATTCTTTACTTCGATCATATGCACTTATGATTGGAACTTTAGCAAGCATTCGCAACTACTAAAGATCGTTAAGGTAAAACCCAACCATAGCATTAAAGCATCAAGTCCCCTTTATCCCATACGCAACAACCCCCTTACTCGGGTTTGTGTTTCAATCACTCACGCAACCCACTATAAGCGAATCATGAACATATTGCAACACCCTACAGCGGGAATCCCTCACGCTTGGGCGACACGGAGGGCACCATAGGACAGCACCAAATTAAAACTTACAACTCGTACCAATCTAGACCATCAATCAACCCAAGGACAAAAGATATCTACTCAAAACATCATAGGATGGCAACACATCATTGCATCATAATATGTGGCATAAAGCACCATGTTCAAGTAGGGATTACAGCGGGGTGCGGGAGAGTGGACCGCGTAAAGGAGATGAGGATGGTGATGATGATGGTGATGTTGATGAAGACGATCACCGCGGCGATGATTCCCCTCCCGATGGCACTCTGGTGCCACCAAGAGAGAGGAGGAGAGGTTCTCCCCCTTGTGCTTCCTCCTCCATGGCTTTCCCCCTCTGGTCCTTGGCCTTCATGGCGATGAGGGCCCCTCCGAGATCCTCTTCCATGGCCTCCAGTGATGGTGGCCCCCTCCGGCAGGGTGTCGGAGAGGGCCTAGATTGATTTCTCGTGGCTATAGAGGCTTGCGGTGGCGGAACTTCCGATCTAGGTTATTTCCCAAAGGTTTCTGTATTTATAGGAATTTTTAGCGTAGGTTTCACGTTAGGGGGGTCTCCGGGCTGTCCACGAGATAGGGGGCGCGCCCTAGGGGGGTGGGCACGCCCCCCACCCGCGTGGCCCCCCCGAGACTCTTCTCGCCCAACTCTGATGCTCCATGGTCTTCTTTTGGTCCATAAAAAATCATCAAAAATTCGCACATCAATTGGACTCCGTTTGGTATTCCTTTTCTGTAAAACTTAAAAACAAGGAGAAAATAGAAACTGGCACTGGGCTCTAGGTTAATAGGTTAGTCCCAAAAATCATATAAATGCATATAAAACATCATAGATGGATAATATGATAGCATGAATACTTCATAAATTATAGATACGTTGGAGACGTATCAGTGGTCGCTGGGATGATGAAGATGGCCACCGGTGATTATTCCCCCCTCCGGCATGGTGCCGGAACAGGGTCTAGATTAGTTTTCGATGGCTACAGAGGCCTACGTCGGCGGAACTTCCGATCTAGGGTTACCCCGAAGGGTTTTGGAATATTTTGAATTTATAGGGCGAAGAGGGGGTGCGGGAGGCCACCGAGGTGTTCACTGAAGGAAATATGCCTTAGAGGCAATGATAAAGTTATTATTTATTTCATTATATCATGATAAATTTCTATTATTCATGCTAGAATTGTATTAGCCAGAAACATAATACATGTGTGAATACATAGATAAACATAATGTCACTAGTATGCCTCTACTTGACTAGCTCATTAATCAAAGATGGCTATGTTTCCTAACCATAGACATGAGTTGTCATTTGATTAATGGGATCACATAATTAGGAGAATGATGTGATTGACTTGACCCATTCCGTTAGCTTAGCAATTGATCGTTTAGTATGTTGTTATTGCTTTCTTCATGACCTATACATGTTCCTACAACTATGAGATTATGCAACTCCCGTTTACCGGAGGAACACTTTGTGTGCTACCAAACGTCACAACGTAACTGGGTGATTATAAAGGAGCTCTACAGGTGTTTCCAAAGGTACATGTTGAGTTGGCATATTTCGAGATTAGGTTTTGTCACTCCGATTGTCGTAGAGGTATCTCTGGGCCCTCTCGGTAATGCACATCACTATAAGCCTTGCAAGCAATGTAGCTAATGAGTTAGTTAAGGAATGATGCATTACATAACGAGTAAAGAGACTTGCCGGTAATGATATTGAACTAGATATTGGGATACCGACGATCGAATCTCAGGCAAGTAACAAACTGATGACAAAGGGAACAACGTATGTTGTTATACGGTTTGACCGATAAAGATCGTCATAGACTATGTAGGAGCCAATATGAGCATCTAGGTTCCGCTATTGGTTATTGACCGGAGACGTGTCTCGGTCATGTCTACATAGTTCTCGAACCCGTATGGTCCGCACGCTTAAAGTTTCAATGACGATTATATTATGAGTTTATGAGTTTTGATGTACCAAATGTTTTCCGGAGTCCCGAATGTGGTCACGGACATGATAAGGAGTCTCTAAATGGTCGTGACATGAAGATTGATATATTGGAAGCCTATATTTGGATGTCGGAAGTGTTCCGGGTGAAATCAGGATTTTACCGGAGTACCGAGGGGTTACCAGAACCCCCCGGGGACTTAATGGGCCATAGTGGGCCTTAGTGGAGAAGAGGAGAGTAGGCCAGGGCAGGGCCGCGCGCCCCTCCCCCCTAGTACGAAAAGGACAAGGAGAGGTGGGCGGCGCCCCCCTTTCCTTCCTCTCTCTCCCTCCTCTTTCCCCCTTCTCATAATCCAACAAGGAAGGGAGGGAGTCCTACTCCCGGTGGGAGTAGGACTCCCCTTGGCGCGCCTCCTCCCGGGCCGGCCGCCCCCTCCCCCTTGCTCCTTTATATACGGGGCAGGGGGGCACCTCTAGACACAACAACAGATCATTGATCTCTTAGCCGTGTGCGGTGCCCCCCTCCACCATAGTCCTCCTCGATAATATTGTAGCGGTGCTTAGGCAAAGCCCTGCGACGGTAGAACGTCATCATCATCACCACGCCGTCATGCTGACGGAACTCTCCCTCGACACTCGGCTAGATCGGAGTACGAGGGACGTCATCAAGCTGAACGTGTGCTAGAACTCAGAGGTGTCGTGCTTTCGGTACTTGATCGGCCGGCCGTGAAGACGTACGACTACATCAACCGCGTTGTTCCAACGCTTCCGCTTTTGATCTACGAGGGTACGTGGACAACACTCTCCCCTCTCGTTGCTATGCATCACCATGATCTTGTGTGTGCACAGGAATTTTTTTGAAATTACTATGTTCCCCAACAAGCACAACCCACCTGGGAGCGCCTGGGTGCCTAGGCGCACCCTGGTGGGTTGTGCCCCCCTAGGGGCACTCCCCAGGTGCTGCTCTAGCCCAATGGTGGTCTTCTGGTCCATAAAAAATCTGTAATAAGTTTCACGGTGTTTCAACTCCGTTTGATATTGATTTCCTGTGATGTAAAAGACAAGCGAAAAATATCAACTGGCACTGGGCACTGGGTCACTAGGTTAGTACCAAAAAATGATATAAAGTTGCTATAAAATGATTGTAAAACATCCAAGAATGATAAAAACAGCATGAATACTTCATAAATTATAGATATGTTGGAGACGTATCAGCATCCCCAAGCTTAAATCCTACTCGTCCTTGAGTAGGTAAATGATAAAATAAATAATTTACGAAGTGTGAATGCTAGCAAAGTGCATAAGTTTGATCAATGATAATTTCAATCACTTTGCCAAGCATCATAACAACAAATCTTTCTTATAAAACTTCTCACGACCAAGTAGCAACCAATTCACATGTCAAGGTTCAAACAATGAGTTCTCTTGAAACTCAACAACCTATGTTCTCAGTCACCAAGCAATTGCAATTCAACTTATTCAACAGAGTCTAAGTAAGAGCTCCACATACTCAACCATCATATAGTCTTCTATGATTGCTAACACCCACCACATACACATGAGCAAAACGTTTCAACCGAACACATAGAAAGATAGGGGCTTATAATTTCGCCTCCCAACATATTCACCTTTGGGTGATGTCAACAATAATAACTCATGCTACCCATATTCAGCTGGACATATGTGCCCAGATCTTTCCTCACCACATGATGCTTGCCAAAGGAGAAAATAAAAAGGAATAGATAGGAAGACTTTGACTCTTGCATGAAAGTAAATACTATAAAGTAAAAGATATGACCTTTGCAGAGGGAAGCAGAGGTTGCCATGCACTTATTTGTTTGCATGCTCAACCCCTTAGTGCCAAAGAACGTCATGTTATATTGCCCCTTGTGATAGCAACCTTTATTATGCAGTCTGTCGCTTTTATTCTTCGCCATCACAAGTTCGTACAACACTCAATTTTCTCTTACACTAAATGATCTAACACTGTTAGAAGCAATTTTTCTTGGCTTATTGCACCGATGACAACTTACTAGAAGGATCTTGCTCAATCCATAGGTAGGTATGGTGGACTCTCAAAACAAGATTTGGGTTTAAGGGTTTTTTGATGCACAAGTAGCATCTCGACTTGGTGCGGAATTTTTGGCTAGCAAAGATAGGGGGCAAGCACCACATGTTGAAGGATCTATGACAATATAACTTGTATGTGAATATGAACAAACATAAATCATTACATTGTCTTCCTTGTCCAACGTCAACAATTTTGGCATATAATATTTTGATGGGGGTTCACAATCACAAAAGGTTTCCAAGATAGTGTATTTGCATGTGAAAGTTCTCTTCCTTATACTATTTATTCGTGAATTGCTTGTATGACCAATATTGTCATTTTCAAGCTACAAAAGATTTCACTTTCTAAACCCAATGTGAAGCTACCACTAGGCATGATATGAACATATAATTTCAACTTCATGATATTCAATCCATTCAACAATTTACTCATAGGATATAAGTGAAGCACAAGAGTAAATGATAAGCTACTCCAAAAAGATATAAATGAAGATCATGAGCATAATATTTCTTTCTCTCAAATTAATTTAAATGAAGCAAGAGATAATTTCTTCAAAAATACTAATGCACACCGTGCTCAAAAATATATATAAGTGAAGCACTAGAGCAATTCCATAGAAAAGAGCTTCGTTGACGGAATGTGAATGTCGCTTACCTAGCCTCCCTGGAAACTATTTGAGGACTCTATTTTATTTAAAAACTTCCAGATCTAAGTATTTTATTAAAATAACAAGCAAAACAAAACAAAATGACATTCCAAGCATAGCACAACTCATGTGAAGAAGCAAAAACTTAGGCTCAACCGATACTAACTGATAATTGTTGAAGAAGAAAGGTGGGATGCCTACTAGGGCATCCCCAAGCTTAGATGCTTGAGACCTCTTGAAATATTATCTTTGGTGTCTTGGACATCCCAAGCTTGAGCTTTTGTGTCTCTTTAATTCCTTTTATGCCACAGTTTTCCTAAATCTCAAAAGCTTCATCCACACAAAACTCAACCAGAACTCGTGAGATAAGTTAGTATAAACCAATGTAAAACCTTATCATTATCTACTATAGAAAATCACTAAAATTATTACTCAACATTGCATACTAAATGCTTCTGCATATCTAGTACTCCTATCCTCAAATAGAATCATTAAACAACCAAACATATGCAAACAATGCAAACATAACAGCAATCTGCCAAACCAGTAAAGTCTGTAAAGAATGCAAGGGCATCGATATTTCTTAAATTGTAAAAACTATGAAACAAATACCACACTGTAGAAAATTTATCAGAGATTAATTTTCAAAATCTTTCAACATTTTATCACATTCTAAATTTTCTAGGGAATTTTTGCAACAGCGGTAAACTTTCTGTTTTCAAACAGCAACAAGTATACTTGAAAAATAAACATGGCAAAGGCTATCATTGCCACTTTTATTGAAATAAAATATGCAAAACATTATTCTAAATAACAGAAAGCAAATCCTAACAAAATAAATTGACGCTCCAAGCAAAACACATATCATGTGACGAATGAAAACATAGCTCCAAGTGAGGTTGTCGATAATGTTGGAGACGAAAGAGGGGATGCCTTCCGGGGCATCCCCAAGCTTAGTTGCTTGGATCTTCCTTGAATATTACCTTGGGGGTGCCTTGGGCATCCCCAAGCTTAGGGTCTTGTCACTCCTTATTCTCATCATATCGACATTTCACCCAAAACTTAAAACTTCAATCACACAAAACTTAACGGAACTTCGTGAGATAGGTTAGTAGGATAAAGAGCAAACCATTTCCCTTTGGTCCTGTCAAAGACAAGATTCATAATTATTTTCACACAATTCCTACGGTAGCATATCATTTCCACAATTTATATTGAGCAATATAATCCATAGAAAAAAAAGAAAACAAGCAAACTATGCATTGAAAACAGAATCTGTCAAAAACAGAACAACCTGTAGTAATTTGTACTCAAACCATACTTCTGCTACTCCACAAATTATGAAAAAAACTGACAACTGCAGAAATTTGTATATTAATCTTCTGAAAAAAGAATCAACTCAAAATCTCTCTCTGTTAAAAATGAGAGTTATTTTCGTGAGCACAAAAGTTTCTGTTTTTCAGCAAGATCAAATCAACCATCACCCAACATGATCCCAAAGGCTTTACTTGGCACTTTATTGAAACAAAGACAATAAAACATGATTACTAAAGTAGCCTAATAATGTTAACACACAAAAACAGTAGATAAAAGTGTTGGGTTGTCTCCCAACAAGCGCTTTTCTTTAATGCCTTTTTAGCTAGGCATGATGAGTTCAATGATGCTCACATAAAAGATAATAAATGAAACATAACAAGAGCATCATGGATCACATGGAAAGAAAATTTAAGTCTAACCCACTTCCTATGTATAGGGATTTTGTGAGCAAACAACCTATGGGAACAAGAATCAACTAGCATAGGAAAATAAAACAAGTGCAACTTAAAAACTTTCAACATAAAGAGAGGAAACTTGATATTATTGAGATATATAGAAGCATATGTTCCTCTTTGATAATACTTTTCAGTAGCATCGTGAATGAATTCAACAATATAGCTATCACATAAAGCATTCTTTTCATGATACATAAGCATAGAACTTTTACTACTCTCCACATAAGCAAATTTATTCTCATGAATAGTTGTGGGAGCAAACTCAACAAAATAACTATCATGAGAGTGAAAATATAAAATCATGATGACAAGTTTCATGGTTATCATTATTCTTTATAGCATACATGTCATCACCATAATCATCATAGCAATTTTGTTCTCATCATAATCAATTGAAACCTCTTTCGAAATAGTGGATTCAACATTAAATAAAGTCATGACCTCTCCAAATCCACTTTTCTCAATATAATTATCATAAACAGGAGGCATGCTATCATCATAATAAATTTTCTCATCAAAACTTGGGGGACTAAAAATATCATCTTCATCAAACATAGCATCCGCAAGCTTATGGCTTTGCATATCACTAGCATCATGGATATTCAAACAACATGCTCATTATTCATGGATTCTATGCCAAACATTTTATAGCATTCTTCTTCTAACAATTGAGCACAATTTTCCTTTCCATCATTTTCACGAAAGACATTATAAAGATGAATAATATGATGCAACCTTAATTTCATTTTTTTGTAGTTTTCTTTTTATAAACCAAACTAGTGATAAAACAAGAACTAAAATATTCAATTGCAAGATCTACATATATACCTTCAAGCACTCACCTGCACTACAAAAAAATACACTTCGTGATGATACGTGTTTGTCACAGTAGGTCGCGTTTTTTGTCATGCAGGTACATCCATGATGATTTATCACATTACCAAGATTATCATCACGGAAGTGTCCACTTCCATGACGATACATCGCACGTCACAAAAGTGCTTTCGTCAAGGGTGACCAACACGTGGCATCCACCGTAATAGGACGCCTTTAAGCTATCAGGTCCGGTTTTGAATCCGATAACCCGTTAATAGCCCAGGCCAATGGGAAATTTCCACATGTAAAATTCTGATTGGCCGGAGGAAACACGTGTCAGCTCATCAGTGGGTCAGATAGGCGCCTATGATATGTCGACACGTGTGACGGCCCACCACTGGCCCATTTAGCTTACAAAGGCCAGCATGTTTGACTTGGTCAAAAGTTATGGGGCTGGCCCATGAAAATCATGTTAACGGTCTCTTTGCAAATAGCCTATTTTACCTCCCAGTAACTCATGGCCCGTTAGGGCCTAACCGAAATTGGCCCAACAACGTCATGTGGGCCGTCGAATATAACACCAACCCATTTCACTTTCGGCCCATGTATGGCCCATGATGTCTTTCGGCCCATATGAGGCCTTCGTATCTTTAGGCCCTTTAGAGGCCCACGATGACTCTAGCCCATAATGAACAGTAAATTTCTTTGTACCCATTAACGGCCCATGATTCACATGGGCCGTTTAAAGCTCGTGTTAGCTTTCGACCTACTGACGGCCCATACGTTCTTGGGCTCCTTTCCGGCCCTCGAGTACTTCCGACCCGTTACTGGCATGTTCCCTAATGGGCCAAATTCGGTCCGTGGCAAGAGTCGGCCCGTTTCTGGCCTGTTGTCACGACTGGTTTTCCAATAAAATGATTATTGAGAACCGATCTTTTGAGTCCAGTATGAGGAAAATCCTCCTTACTGGTAGACAAAATCTTGATCTGTAAAGCCGGTAGCATTAAAACATATTATGTGGTCGAAATGAGGGTGCTCAACACTTTATTACAAGCACGCCAATAATTATACATAATGGTGGATATGACACAATGGTGTGGGGTGGCATACTACTGACTCGAGAATAAAGTGGTAGCGGAATAACAGAGTGGAGTGGGTAAGGTAACTCATAAACTGGCAGCTCATCGAGCGTCGAGGTGAGGCTCGATGAATTTATTAGGGTTGCAGAAGCGGATATAAAACAGTGACCAATCCAGGGTCGCATGAGACTGACTGGGACTCCTCTAGGCGTCGGACTCGCTACCGAACTCTTCATCCATGAGATCGCCTTCGTCAACATCTGGCCAAATCAACACGCCAGGTGAGTACTTTGAAAGCACTCGCAAGACAGTTCGGACATAAGATATAACAAATGCATGCATGAATGCGCCATGAGGAAATAATAATGCACATAGAAATAATAATTTCTTGCACAATAAGATAAGTAAAAAGGAAGTCGGGTGGTAGTCTTCCCGAAATTCAACAAAATAACTGAAGACCGATTGGGTGTCTGGAGCGACGCCTCGAAGGGTAAACAAAATAAAATATCATGCCGCAGTTGGGTGTCTAAGTGACACCACAAAGAGGGCTTGTACTGAAAGGTAAACGACATACGTGCCACAGTCGGACATCTGAGCGACATCGCAGAAAGGGCTTATATCGAAAATAAATAACAAGCATGCCACAGTCGGACGTGTGAGCGACATCGCAGAAAGGGCTTATATCAAAAGTAAATAACAAGTGTGCCACAGTCGGACGTCTGAGCGACATCGCAGAAAGGGCTTATATCAAAAGTAAATAACAAGTGTGCCACAGTCGGACGCCTGAGCGACATCGTAGAAAGAGCTTATATCAAAAGTAAATAACAAGTGTGCCATAGTCGGACGTCTGACACTACTACAAAAAGGGCTATAGATGGAATGGCTACTAATGGCGCACCTGCGATGTGGTGCGCCATTACTATATTCTAATGGCGCACCATGTCTCGGTGCGCCATTAGTAATATATTACTAATGGCGCACTGGTGTGTGGTGCGCCATTAGTAGTTTGGAAAAAAACATAAAAAATTTTGTTACTAATGGCGCACGGTGCATAGTGCGCCATTACTAATTGACATAGTAATGGCGCACCACATCCGTGCGGCGCCATTAGTAGTTTTGAAAAAAAATGTAAAAAATAAATAAAAAAAAATTTGTTACTAATGGCGCACCTTGGAGTGGTGCGCCATTACTAGTTTTAACTAGTAATGGCGCACTTTCCACTAGTGCGCCACTACTAAGTTTTTAAAAAAAATAAAAAAAAATATCATTTTTTTATTTTTTTTTCAAAACTACTAATGGTGCACCGTGGGAGTGGTGCGCCATTAGTAGTTGAACTAGTAATGGCGCACCACCCCACGGTGCGCCATTAGTAACTTGGCCACCTTCCACCGAATGCACCCCCCCCCCCCGGTGGATCGCCTTTTCAGTTTTAAAAAAAATAAAAGAAAATGATGAAAATGTCAAAAAATAAAAGAAAATAAGTTTCCCATGTGATATGTGGTCTAGTTGTTGGGAAAATTTGCAAATATGAATTTCGACTTCATTTGCAAAACCTCTCGAGAATTTGTAAAATGGGCATAACTTTTGCATACTAACTCGGATGAAAAAGTTTTTTATATGAAAAATCATCTACTCGAAAAGTTACATCCGAATTTAATCGGGGGAACCCCGTTAAACATTTTCAAAATCCCCAAAAACCTAATAGAAAAAAAGTTACGGGGCTTTCAAGATCTCGCGGCAAAAAAATTCAAAAAATTTCAAACTTACTAGTGGCGCACCGTGGATGTGGTGCGCCACTAGTAACTAAAAAAATTACTAATTTCAAAATTACTAATTTCAAAAAAATTTGATTTTTTTTCAAAAATGATACGTAATATGATCGAGAAGTTTGAAATATTTTTCAAAATTTCATCATAGTCATTAACATGAACAAAGTCCTAGACATCAATAAGGTATAACAGATTGATATGCTACATATATCCACAAGTGCCTGTGAAGTGAGCTGTTGCTGGGGTTGGATAGAACTCTGAAGTTAAGCGTGCTTGGGTTGGAGTAGTGTGAGGATGGGTGACCTTTCGGGAAGTTTGACCACGGAGTGCGATTTGACCTGAGATTAAGCAATAGTGAACTGAGATTAAGAAAAAATTGAAAAAAAAATTGAAAAAAATTAAAAAAAAATTGGAAAAATTTTAAAAAAAATTTCAAAAAAAAATGTTACTAATGGCGCACTTCTATGTGGTGCGCCATTAGTATACCAGATACTAATGGTGCACCTCTATGTAGTGCGCCATTAGTATACTAGATACTAATGGTACTAATGGTGCACCTCTATGTAGTGCGCCATTAGTATACTAGATACTAATGGCGCACCGTGGGCTATACTAATGGCGCACTACATGGTGCGTCATTAGTATACTAGATACTAATGGCGCACTACATAGTGCGCCATTAGTATACCAGATACTAATGGCGCATCAGGTGGTGCGCCATTAGTAAAAATTACTAATGGCGTGCTATTAATGGCGCACCACAGATGCGCCATTAATAGCCATACTAGGTGCGCCATTAGTAGGGGTTTTTCTAGTAGTGTGAGCGACATCGCAGAAAGGGCTTATATCAAAAGTAAACAACAAGTGTGCCACAGTCAACCGTCTGAGCGACATCGCAGAAAGGGCTTATATCAAAAGTAAGCAACAAGTATGCCACAGTCGGACGTCTAAGCGACATCGCGGAAAGGGCTTATATCAATATCTGATAAATTCGCAAAGTTATAATACTCATAGGAAATATTCAACACATAATAAGAAATGGGTTAGTTCATCCACAGTAATAAACATTTAACACTCAAGTGTTTCAGTGGAGTTTTTGTCACTAAGACTGAGACCTGACAAGGTAAGTGGAACACAGTACTGGGACATGGATAAGATGATTCAAAGGATCTTGACTCTGCAGAGTTTGTACTAATTATCCACAGCCAACGGATTTCCGTAGTCATGAGGACTAGTTCCGTTTACGGTATTTCGGTAGAAACACATCTAACCAGTACACACCCATCCCACCTCACGATGCCAGGAATCAACCTAGGCAACGTACAAGAAAAACTTTGAGACGGGGAGATCACACCTCGAATAGCATGGGATCAAATTTATATAGGCGCGCTCTAAGGGGTGCCCCCCTCCCGGTTCCAACAGGAAACACCCATGCCCCCTGACCGGATGACGGGCTTTAATCCAGGGGCATGGAACCCTCATCACGGCCTCTCTATTTGGTGTGTACCAGGAAAGCGGTTTGCAACTTACTAAGCCATATTCCTTGCGGAAAACATGTGGTAGTACAGGAAGGGAAACGAATGGGAACATGACTTGATTCATGTTGACACTGAAGTCAAAAAGTCTGGCATAAGACTGGTATGCTACAACACTGCCATTTTACCCATTCTCATGCCATCACATGTCCATGCAAACTTGTAACCAATAACGTATGGATTTTCGAAACTTACTAGTCTCAACCTTGCATGTAATATAACATTTATCGAAATGCTCATAAACATGCCATGAAACTACTTAATGCAAACATGCAACGAACACTCATCATATCAAAAGTTCAAACATGCTTGCCTAGTTCGGAGTAGTTGGAGTCTAGCTTGGCGAAGTCCGCGGTTCCGTCACCTCCTCCGGTATCTATGGTATACAGAAACACACGTACTATCGTAAATACCGTGGGGTGCACAAAAGTATTCCAAATCTTTTTCAAATAAATCTGATAAAAAACTAGACAAAATTTTAAAGAGGACAGAAAAAGAATCAAACAAAAATCCTTTTCTGTTTAAAAGTTAAAAGGGTTTTATTCCAGGGATCTTTCTGTAATGAAACAGAAACTTCTTAGGGGGCTGAACAGAAAAGACCAGAAAAACGCTTCAGACTGAAAGCGTATTTGCCCGAATACGTTTTCAGAAAACGGTTCGTTTAAAAGAAAAGAGAGGCTGACAGGCGGGTCCCACCCGTCAGGTTTGAAATTTGAAACGGGGAAGAACAGAGCCCGCCGGCGCCCAAGAGCTCCGATGGTCGCCGGCGGCGATCCACGGCGAGGCAGGGGGATCGGGCGGTACCTACATGTTCAGCGTGTCCTTCCGCGTCGGTGGGTGGTGGTGGTGGTCGTCGGCGAGCACTACGTCGACGACGGCCCTTGCTCCGGTGGACGGCGGCTCAGGTGGAGTTGGATCTCGTCGGGGAGGGCTGCGAAGGTCAAATTGAAGCTTGGGTCAGCTCACTGGGTGCTCGAGGAGGCTACTGACGAGGTATGGGCGTCGGGGATGGCCTCACCGGAGTGGGTCGAGCAGGTGGCCGAGGCGGATCGGGGCGGCCGGAGTTGGGGGAGGAGACCTCCTCGAGGTCCTCCTAGTGGCTTGGCGGGGTGTTGGTGGGGTGCAGTGGTGGTGCGTGCTCGAGAGCGAGCTCGGGCCCTTTTTATAGGTGATCCGAGGCGGTGGCCGTGGAACGGGATCTCCAAATGATGGTTACGGCGCAGTGCGTGGTCGGGGGGGGGGGGGGGGTTAGGGCGTTGGGCATCAACATGGAGGTTCACCGGTCCCATTTAGGTGCTAACCAAGTTTGGATTAGGCTCTCTGGGTGGCTTCGACGGAACGGGGCGGCGCGGGCACGTCGGTGGCAGAGGGCGCGCCCTGTGCTTGCCGACCTGACGGCGGTCTTCGAGGTGCGCTGGCATGCATGAGGCCACTGGAGGGCTAGGGGCGTTAGGCGGCGAGCAGGCGTGTCGAGCAGCTGGCCAGCTCCGTTGGCCGCCATGGGTGGCTCTGCCACCTCAGAAGCTGCCGGCGTCGGTGATGCTCGCCGCCATCGACACCTGCGCCCGTCCAAGAGAGCGTGCGGTGCTCTGGTCAAGGAGGAGAGGTCGTGCACAACGCGCCAGAGCGCTCAAGTGATCGATGACAACACTCTGACGAAAAACGACACTGCAAATCTCTAAAACTTTGAACTTTCTGAAAGTGTACAGGAACAGTGCCGACCATGTGTTCGACGAGCTGATTTTTTGGTGGGGTGGCCTCTCATTGCATCTGGGGGCTGCCTGAATTTTGGTAGAATTTTTGGGGAAGAGGAAATATGAATTTCACCAAATTTGACAAATCTGGTCCAAACTTGCAGAGGTTGAAACTTGAAAATTTTGAAAAGAGGAAGAGTGGATCTTGATGGATCTAGGTTGGGGGTGCTAAAGACTATCCAGGGGAGTTGGTTTGAGATCAAAACTCAAAGGGAATTTGGTACTTGCTTTGTAAATCACCTAGGCTTAAAATAAATGACAGAATTGTTTTGGGAAATAAAATAAATGAAATAAAATCCAAAAAATGGGTTGGACTTGTTGAAACAGAAAGTTTAGATTGCTCCAAAGAGGAAGGAGGGGTTTTGGGAGGTTTTACCACATGAGGCATGGTAAAACCATGGGTGGTTTCAAAACGAAAGAAGCCCCAAAACTCATAGGTTTTCTTTTTAAAAGAAAATAATTTCCAAGAAAATATATTTGAGGAGGGAACAATTAGAAGGAAGGTTCTCCTTAACCAAACACTAGGGTTGAAGAAGATACAACAATAAAATCCTTGCCAAGGGAAAAAAATTTGAGAGAAAAGTTTTTGGAAGAATTCAAATGACCTTCTTCAATTCCAACAAAGTTTTCATTGAAAACCTAATAATTTTTTTTGAGTGTCACAACACCTACCCCCTTAGGAAAAATCTCGTCCCCGAGATTTCAGCTGATCCTCAAATAAGTGTGGGTGCTCTGTCCGAAGAAAATCCTCTCTTTCCAAAGTTGCTTCACTCTCGGTGTGATTTGTCCACTGAACTCTGAAAAACTTGATGGTTTTCTGTCGGGTCCTCCTTTCTGACTCCTCCAAGATTTTTATTGGATGCTCCCGATAGGTGAGGTCTGGCTGCACGTCAATGTTTTCATGGGATACCTGCTTCTCTGGGTTGCTTACGCACTTCCTCAACTGCGAGACGTGGAACACGTCGTGGATAGCGGATAATTCTTCGGGTAAGTCTAGCTGGTAGGCTACCGGTACTGTCGTGCCACTACTCTGAGAATGGTCTGATGAATCTTGGTGCTAGCTTTCCCTTAATCTTGAATCGTTGCAGGACTCTTATAGGAGATACTCGTAGGTACACAAACTCACCGGGTTCAAAACTGACTCCCCGATGTTTTTGATCGTAATAACTCTTCTGTCGACTTTGGGCTGTCTTGAGTCGATTCCTAATTACCTTAACTTTATCTTCAGCCTCCTTGAGCATGTCTGGGCCGAAGATATGGCTGTCTCCGGTTTCTGACCAATTTAGCGGGGTACGACATCATCGCCCGTACAGAGCTTCAAATGGTGCCATTTGCAGTGGCTTGGTAATCGTTGTTGTATGCGAACTCTGCGTATGGCAAGCTTTCTTCCCAACCGGTTCCATAGGTGAGGACACATGCTCTTAGGATGTCTTCTAGAATTTGGTTTACGTGTTCAGTTTGTCCATCAGTCTGGGGGTGGTATGCGGTACTAAACGCCAGTTGAGTTCCCAGAGCTTGTTGTAAGTGTTCCCAAAATCGGAGACAAATTGAGTGCCTCTGTCTGATATTATTGTCTTTGGGACTCCATGTAAGCAGACGATACGGGAAAGATAAAGCCTGTCAAGCTTCGGAGTGGTGTGGGTTGCCTTCACGGGGATGAAGTGTGCTACCTTAGTCAGTCTATCTGTGATGACCCATATGGCATCATTCCCGTGTCGTGACTGAGGTAGTCCAATAATAAAATCCATTCCAATTTCGTCCCATTTCCACTCGGGTATCTTATTTGGTTGTAAAAGTCAGGCCGGCTTCTGGTGCTCGGCCTTGATGCGTTGACAAGAGTCACAACATGCAATGAACGTGGCTATGTCCCTTTTCATACCGTGCCACCAAAAATTTTCCTGAAGATCCTTGTACATTTTTGTCCCTCCAGGATGAATTGAATACGGAGCGGTGTGGCCTTCAGCTAAAATTTGTTGTTTAAGGTCCTCGATATTTGGCACGCAAAGCCTCTCTCCGTACCACAATATTCCCTGCTCGTCTATGATAAACTCTGAGGCCTTGCCCAAGCTCACTTTCCGTTTTATGCCTTCAATGCTGGGGTGTCTATGCTGAGCCTCCTTAATCTTTTCTATCAGGGTAGGCTGTATTTCCAAATTCGACAAACTGCCTTCGGTGACCACCAGCAAGTTGAGTTTAGCAAACTCCTGCCGAAATTCAGGTCTCAGGTTTGGTAGGTTGTCGTTGTTCGGGCTATGGTTCCGACTTAGAGCATCTGCCACTACATTTGCCTTTCCTGGATGGTAGTGGATTCCAACATCATAATCCTTCACTAATTCCAACCAGCGTCGTTCTTTGTAAATTGAGTTCGGTTGTGTGAAAATATACTTGAGGCTTTTATGGTCCGTGTATATTTCACAATAATTTCCAAGTAAAAAGTGTCTCCATTCCTTGAGTGCATGAATGACTGCTGCCAACTCTAGGTCATGAGTAGGATAATTTTCATCATGCTTGCGAAGTTGTCTAGAATCATACGCGACTACCTTGCCTTCTTGCATCAATACGCATCTGAGGCCTTTCCGGGATGCGTCACAATACACCTCAAAATTCTTGTGTATGTCTGGCACAATTAATACTGGTGCTGTCGTTAATTTCTTTTTTAGTTCTTGGAAACTTTTCTCGCTAGCTTCCGTCCATTCAAACTTCTTATCTTTCTTGAGTAACTGCGTCATTGGCTTTGCTATGGTGGAGAATCCTTCAATAAATGTTCGGTAGTATCCTGCCATTCCCAAGAAGCTTCGTACGTCCGTTATGCTGGCTGGTGGTTTCCAGCCAAGTACGGCCTTGACCTTTTCCGGGTCTACGGCAATACTTTCTAGGTCAGTACGTGGCCCAGAAAACCTACCTGTCTTAGCCAAAATTCACACTTGCTGAACTTGGCGTACAATTGATGTTTCCTTAGTTCTCCTAGTACGATTCAGAGATGTTCAACGTGCTCTTCTGGTGTCTTGGAGTATATCAGAATATCGTCGATGAATACCACAACAAACTTGTCCATAAACTTCATAAATACTTTGTTCATGAGGTGAACAAAATATGCCGGGGTGTTTGTTAGTCCAAACGACATTACTGTGAACTCACACAGTCCGTATCTGGAGGTGAAGATTGTCTTGGGGATATCCTCTGTTCGTCCTTTTAATTGATGGTATCCCGACCTTAAGTCAATTTTTGAGAAGACCCTTGCCTGAGCGAGCTGATCAAATAAATCATTTATCCTTGGCATTGGGTATTTATTCTTGATTGTGACCATGTTAAGTGCTCAATAGTCTATACACAATCTCAGTGTCCCATCATTTTTCTTGGCAAATAAAATTGGTGAACCCCAAGGTGAGGAACTGGCTCGTATATATTCTTTGTCCAGTAATTCTTTTATTTGCTTCTTCAATTCTACCAACTCGGATGGTGCCATTCTATATGGTTTCTTGTAGATGGGAGCCGTTCCGGGTGCTAGCTCAATGCTGAATTCTATCTCTCGGTCTGGTGGCATGCCTGGTAGTTCTTCGGGAAATACGTCTGGAAATTCACTTACTACTGGAACTTTGCTTAATTCAGAAACGTCCACCTTGTTCAGCCTTGGCTACCGAGATGTTTGTCTCTCTTTGGCTGAAACTTTTATTGTCTTCCCGTGATGGTGGGTGAGAATTACGGTCCGGTTGAAGCAGTCAATAAAACCTTTGTTGGTGGTTAACCAATCCATCCCTAGGATGACATCCAGTCCTTTATTTTCCAAGACAATAAGGTTGGCGTGAAACTTCAATCCTTCAAATTCAATAACCCCACCTTGGCAAGAACTCCGAGTCACTTGCTTAATCCTGTGGGACTTGATGATCATGGATTTTTCCAAGGGAAGCATTGAAAAATTATTTTGCATAGAAAATCTCTTCGAAATGAATGAGTGAGAAGCTCCAGAATCAAACAAAACCATGGCAGGTATTGTGTTGACAGGGAACGTACTGAGTACGATATCCGGGGCGTTTTGTGCTTCCTCTCTGGTCACGTGATTCAGATGACCCTTCCTGTGATTTTTATTGGGGTTGAAATTGTTCCGCTTGGGCGCTGAATTATTGGCACCGTTGTTCGGTTTTGGGGTCGAGTTCCTTGGCTTGGGGCACTGTTTGGCATAGTGCCCTTCTTCTCCACAAGCGTAGCAAGTAACGCCTGGGCGATACGTGAACTCCTTGTCCCTTGCATGGAAATTCTTGATTGGGTGTGAAGCATTCGTCGTGGTTTTGTGTGTCCTACCTTTCTGAAAATCCGTCTTGCTCTGGTGGTTGCGAGCAAGGGTAGTTTGGTCCCTTTTTCGCTTGCGAAAATCCTCCAAGCTGCGTCGCTCATTTTCCAAGGTAATAGCCTTATCCACCAGCGTTTTGAAATATGGAAAGGTGTGCACAACCAGCTGGCATTTAAGCGCGGGTGCCAGGCCTTCTAAGAATTTTTCCATCTTCTTGCTTTCAGTCATACGCTCTTCGTTGGCGTAGCCAGATAACAGAGTAAACTGGCTGTTGTATTCTGACACCATCATGGTCCTTTGTTTGAGGTCATCAAATTCTCTCTTCTTGATCTTCATAACACTTTTAGGAATGTGCGCCCCACGAAAACCTTCTTTGAATTCCTCCCATGTTATTTCATTTTCGTTTGGGTGCATGTGTAGCAAATTTTCCCACCATGATGCAGCTGCTCCAGTGAGATAGTGCGGTGCATATAGTACTTTCTCACGGTCTGAACACTGTGCAATAATTAATTTTCTTTCCATGTCTCGAAACCAGTTGTCGGCCTCAAGAGGTTTGTCAAGATGAGAAAATGTTGGGGACGCATCTTCCGTAGCTCAGACAACTTGGATTGCTGCTGACATCGTCCACGATGATTTCCCATATTGATGACTTGGTTCATCATTTCCTGATGTTGTTGCTGACTCTGTTCGTAAAAGGCGGCATACTTGGGTAAATGCTGTTTCACTGCCCTGTTGACTTGACTGCCCCTGTGTGAAATTGTTGTTTGGTGGTGTGCCATAATTTTCCTCTGGCGGATTTGGCATGGAGCGCGTCCAAGGATGAGACATTTTTTACTCTGGGGATATATTTTGTAAAACTCCTAAAAAAGAAAATGAGTCGCAAAAGTCAATAAATTCACAAATACGGGAAATTTTAAAAGCTCCAGGATTTTTCAGAGAATAAACGATTGCGCACGGAGAAGGACTAGTACATATCTTACACACAAGCAGTAATTATACAATACATCACTCAGGATATGCGTACATATTCCTGACATGTTATTTAGGCTAGTGCACTTCTCCCAGTTCCTACATGGTGCGCAGACAAGCTACTTCTCACAACCTATGTACATATAAACATATCGTACAAGTCGGTACATCACAAGGCGGCTAAGCGCGCTCAGCGGAGATGGTAAGGATCTCCCTTGGCCTGCCTAGGGTGAGGCGCAGTGAGGCTGGGGACTCAACCTCCTCCTCGCTAATAGGCTCCAGACATGAAGCGCTGCGCTGAGTTGATGGAGCGGGTGCCATAGGCGGAGCGACACGAATAGGAGTTGGCGCAATAGGTGGTGCAGAATCTAACCGGAGTGGGCGCAATGACTTGGTTGAACTCCTCGGTGGTAGGCAGGCGACGAGCAGTGGCGAGAAAGGTGGGAGAATAAGATGTCGAGGACGAGACGAAAGTCAGCGGTGGTGCGGTGTGCAGGAGCTCCCTCCTGTTGGTGGCACAGCCATGGACTGAGTCCATGCGGGCAGCCACAAGGTCGTCCACCAGGCTGTCGAAGGCTGCCTCCAGAGCTCGGAGGTACTCGACAAGCATCTAGCATCTCAATAACCTCGTCTCTCTCTCCTCTGGGGCAAGCGAATGAGTAGTGACAGGTGTATGGCACGTGGCATGGAAGGTAGCGGTAACGACGAGTCTTCATTGAAGGAAGAGCATCCCGGAGACGAGCTATCGCCTCACGGGCAGCCATCTGCATAGCATGCCTCTCCGTAGGCATGGCTCTCCCCAAGAACCGGAAGCGGCGTAACTCAACACGCCCTCCCTTGAATTGCATCGCGGCCTGGTGCATGGTCAGATTGTCGTTGATCTTGTGCGGGTAGAGTGTGAAGATTGGGCGCACTGATGGCCCCATCGCGACCTGGACGATGAAGGAGAGGAGCTTGACGAACTCCTCAGGCACGTTGGCGAACACCAAGCTTGTCACGACCGGTTTTCCTATAAAATGATTATTGAGAACCGATCCTTTGAGTCCAGTATGAGGAAAATCCTCCTTACTGGTAGACAAAATCTTGATACAGAAAGCCAGTAGCATTAAAACATATTACAGGGTCGAGCTGAGGGTGCTCAACACTTTATTACAAGCACGCCAATAATTATACATAATGGCGGATATGACACAATGGTGTGGGGTGGCATACTACTGACTCTAGAATAAAGTGGTAGCGGAATAACACAGTGGAGTGGGTAAGGTAACTCCTAAACTGACAGCTCATCAAGCGTCGAGGTGAGGCTCGATGAATTTATTTGGGTAGCGGAAGCGGATATAAAACAGTGACCAATCCAGGGTCGCACGACACTGACTGGGACTCCTCTAGGCGTCGGACTCGCTACCGAACTCTTCATTCATGAGATCGCCTTCATCAACATCTGGCCAAATCAACAAGCCAGGTGAGTACTTTGAAAGCACTCGCAAGACAGTTCGGACATAAGATATAACAAACGCATGCATGAATGCGCCATGAGGAAATAACAATGCACATACAAATAATAATTTCTTGCACAATAAGATAAGTAAAAAGGAAGTCGGGCGGTAGTCTTCCCAAAATCCAACAAAATAACTGAAGACCGATCGGGTGTCTGGAGCGACGCCTCGAAGGGTAAACAAAATAAAATATCATGCCGCGGTCTGGCGTCTAAGCGACACCACAAAGAGGGCTTGTACTGAAAGGTAAACGACATACGTGCCACAGTCGGACATCTGAGCGACATCGCAGAAAGGGCTTATATCAAAAATAAATAACAAGCGTGCCACAGTCGGACGTCTGAGCGACATCGCAGAAAGGGCTTATATCAAAAGTAAATAACAAGTGTGCCACAGTCGGACGTCTGAGCGACATCGCAGAAAGGGCTTATATCAAAAGTAAATAACAAGTGTGCCACAGTCGGACGTCTGAGTGACATCGCAGAAAGGGCTTATATCAAAAGTAAATAACAAGTGTGCCACAGTCGGACGTCTGAGCGACATCGCAGAAAGGGCTTATATCAAAAGTAAACAACAAGTGTGCCACAGTCGGACGTCTGAGCGTCATCGCGGAAAGGGCTTATATCAATATCTGATAAATTCGCAAAGTTATAATACTCATAGGAAATATTCAACACATAATAATAAATGGGTTAGTTCATCCACAGTAATAAACATTTAACACTCAAGTGTTTCACCGGAGTTTTTGTCACTGAGACTGACACGTGACAAGGTAAGTGGAACACAGTACTGGGACATGGATAAGATGATTCAAAGGATCTTGACTCTACAGAGTTTGTACTAATTATCCACAGCCAACGGATTTCGGTAGTCACGAGGACTAGTTCCGTTTACGGTATTTCGGTAGAAACACATCTAACCAAGACACACCCATCCCACCTCACGATGCCGTGAATCACCCTAGGCAACGTACAAGAAAAACTTTGAGACGGGAGATCACAACCTCGAATAGCATGGGATCAAATTTATATCGCGACGCTCTAAGGGGTGCCCCTCTCGGTCCCAACCGGAAACACCCATGCCCCCTGACCGGATGACGGGCTTTAATCCAGGGCCATGGAACCCTCATCACGGCCTCTCTATTTGGTGTGTACCAGGAAAGTGGTTTCCAACTTACTAAGCCATATTCCTTGCGGAAAACATGTGGTAGTACAGGAAGGGAAACGAATGGGAACATGACTTGATTCACGTTGACACTCAAGTCAAAAATTCTGGCATAAGACTGGCATGCTACAACACTGCCATCTTACCCATTCTCATGCCATCACATGGCCATGCAAACTTGTAACCAATAATGTATGGATTTTCGAAACTTACTAGTCTCAACCTTGCATGTAATATAACATTTATCGAAATGCTCATAAACATGCCATGAAACTACTTAATGCAAACATGCAACGAACACTCATCATATCAAAAGTTCAAACATGCTTGCCTGGTTCGGAGTAGTCGGAATCTAGCTTGGTGAAGTTCGCGGTTCCGTCACCTCCTCCGGTATCTATGGTATACAAAAACACACGTACTATTGTAAATACCATGGGGTGCACAAAAGTATTCCAAATGTTTTTCAAATAAATCTGGTAAAAAACTAGACAAAATTTTAAAGAGGACAGAAAAAGAATCAATCAAAAATCCTTTTTTGTTTAAAAGTTATAAGGGTTTTATTCCAGGGATCTTTCTGTAATGAAACAAAAACTTCTCAGGGGGCTGAACAGAAAAGACCAGAAAAACGCTTCAGAAAGCGTATTTTCCCAAATACGTTTTCAAAAAACAGTTCGTTTAAAAGAAAAGAGAGGCTGACAGGCGGGTCCCACCCGTCAGGTTTGAAATTTCAAACGGGGAAGAACAGAGCCCGCCGGCGCCCGAGAGCTGCGATGGTCGCCGGCGGCGATCCACGGCGAGGTAGGGGGATCGGGCGGTACCTACGTGTTCAGCGTGTCCTTCCGCGTCGGTGGGTGGTGGTGGTGGTCGTCGGCGAGCACTACGTCGACGGCGGCCCTTGCTCCGGCGGACGGCGGCTCGGGTGGAGTTGGATCTCGTCGGGGAGGGCTGCGAAGGTCAAATTGAAGCTTGGGTTAGCTCACTGGGTGCTCGAGGAGGCTACTGACGAGGTTTGGGCGTCGGGGATGGCCTCATCGGAGTGGATCGAGCTGGTGGCCGAGGCGGATCGGGGCGGACGGAGTTGGGGGAGGAGACCTCCTCGAGGTCCTCGTAGTGGCTTGGTGGGGTGTTGGTGGGGTGCAGTGGTGGTGCGTGCTCGAGAGCGAGCTCGGGGCCCCTTTTTATTGGCGATCCGAGGCGGTGGCCGTGAACGGGGATCTTCGGCGATGGTTACGGCGGCGCAGTGCTTGGTCGGGGGGTTTAGGGAGTTGGGCGTCAACGTGGAGGTTCACCGGTCCCATTTAGGTGCTACCCAAGTTTGGATTAGGCTCTTTGGGTGGCTTCGACGGAACGGGGCGGCGCGGGCCCGTCGGCGGCAGAGGGCGCGCCCTGTGCTTGCCGGGCCACGGCGACGGTGCTGCGGGGGTGCGCTGGCATGCATGAGGCCACGCGGAGGGCTAGGGGGCATTGGGCGGCGCAGAACGGCGTATCGAGCCGGCGCTGGCTCCGTTGGCCGCCACGGGTGGCTCTGCCACCGCAGAAGCTACCAGCGTCGGTGATGCTCGCCGCCACCGACACCTGTGCCTGTCCGAGAGAGCGTGCGGTGCTCTGGTCAAGGAGGAGAGGCCGTGCGCAACGCGCCAGAGCGCTCAGGTGATCGATGACAACTCTCTGACGAAAAATGACACTGCAAATCTCTGAAACTCTGAACTTTCTGAAAGTGTACAGAACAAAGGCTCGCCAAGTGTTCGACGAAATGATTTTGGCATGTGGGGAATTTTCCTTGAGCTGATTTTTTGGTGGGGTGGCCTCTCATTGCATCTGGGGGCTGCCTGAATTTTGGTAGAATTTTTGGGGAAGAGGAAATATGAAATTCACCAAATTTGACAAATCTGGTCCAAACTTTCAGAGGTTGAAACTTGAAAAATTTGAAAATAGGAAGAGTGGATCTTGATGGATCTAGGTTGGGGGTGCTAAAGACTATCCAGGGGAGTTGGTTTGAGATGAAAACTCAAAGGGAATTTTGTACTTGCTTTGTAAATCACCTAGGCTTAAAATAAATGACAGAATTGTTTTGGGAAATAAAATAAATTAAATAAAATCCAAAAAATGGGTTGGACTTGTTGAAACCGGAAGTTTAGATTTCTCCAAAGAGGAAGGAGGGGTTTTGGGAGGTTTTACCACATGAGGCATGGTAAAACCATGGGTGGTTTCAAAATGAAAGAAGCCCCAAAACTCATAGGGTTTCTTTTTAAAAGAAAATAATTTCCAAGAAAATATATTTGAGGAGGGAACAATTAGAAGGAAGGTTCTCATTAACCAAACACCAGGGTTGAAGAAGATAAAACAATAAAATCCTTGCCAAGGGAAAAAATTTTGAGAGAGAAGTTTTTGGAAGAATTCAAATGACCTTCTTCAATTCCAACAAAGTTTTCGTTGAAAACCAAATAAATTTTTTTTGAGTGTCACACCTGTTAACCCGTTGCACCATTTCCAGCCCGTCCTATATTCTGGCCCATCAACGATCCAGTATGCCTGTGACAGAATTAAGCCTTTGCTATCCTCCGGCCTATTAACGGCCCGTTACCATGCTGGGTCGATACCAATTACGCCCGTTTACGGCCCATGTAGACCCATTTATCGGACGACACGAGGCCCACCGATTCTACGGCCCTGTTGGAGGCCCATTTATTGACGGCCCATAGGAGACCCATGGATCCTACGGCCCATAGCAGGGTCAAGGTTACCACGGTCCGTATATGGCCCATGGTCGTCGCGGCCACTAGAAAACCAAGGAAAAAGAAGACTAGGAGATAAATAAGCCCGAAAATAACACTAGGCTATTAATACTAGGAGATAAAAGCATGCACGAATGGTAAAAGTTGTGTAACAAACTTATTGCATGGAGTGCTCTTTTGATTGCTTTCCCTTGTGTGGAGGTCGGGGGCGCGCGATTGTTAACTCCTACCAACTCTCCCCTAGGAGCATGCGTAGTAGTACTTTGCTTCGAGGGCTAATAAAACTTTTGCAATAAGTATATGAGTTCTTTATGACTAATGTGAGTCCATGGATTATACGCATTTTTACCTTTCCATCATTGCTAGCCTCTTCGGTGTCGTGCATTGCCCTTTCTCACCTTGAGAGTTGGTGCAAACTTCACCGGTGCATCCAAACCCCGTGATATGATACGCTCTATCACACATAAACCTCCTTATATCTTCATCAAAACAGCCAGCATACCTACCTATTATGGCATTTCCATAGCCATTCCAAGATATATAGCCATGCAACTTTCCACCGTTCCGTTTATCATGACATGCATCATCATTGTCATATTGCGTTGCATGATCATGTAGTTGACATCGTATTTCTGGCAAAGCCACCATACATAATTTTTCATACATGTCACTCTTGATTCATTGCCCATCCCGGTACACGGACGGAGGCATTCATATAGAGTCATATCTTGTTCTAGTTTTGAGTTGTAATTCATGAGTTGTAAATAAATAGAAGTGTGATGATCATCATTATTAGAGCATTGTCCCCCAAAAAAGAAAGTCCAAAAATAAAAAAAGAAAGGCCAAAGAAAAAAAAAGAAAAAAAGGCCAAAAAAAAGAAGACGAAAGGCCCAAAAAAAGAAGAAAAAGAAAATAAAAGGGGGCAATGTTACTATCCTTTTCCACATTTGTGCTTCAAAGTAGCACCATGTTCTTCATATAGAAAGTCTCTTATGTTGTCACTTTCATATACTAGTGGGAATTTTTCATTATAGAACTTGGCTTGTATATTCCTACGATGGGCTTTCTCAAAATGCCCTAGGTCTTCGTGAGCAAGCAAGTTGGATGCACACCCACTTAGTTTCTTTTGGTGAGCTTCCATACATTTATAGCTCTAGTGCATTCGTTGCATGGAAATCCCTACTCCTCATGTTGACATCAATTGATGGGCATCTCCA
Source organism: Aegilops bicornis (assembly GCA_021605145.1). Lineage (NCBI taxonomy): Eukaryota > Viridiplantae > Streptophyta > Magnoliopsida > Poales > Poaceae > Aegilops > Aegilops bicornis. Next base: position 690,387,163 of record CM038671.1, on the reverse strand, counting down.
TACCCCGTTGATTAGCCTCGTCAATGTGAGACTTTCTCCTTTTTTGTCTTCTCCACACAACCTCCATCATCATATTCTATTCCACCCATAGTGCTATATCCATGGCTCACGCTCATGTATTGCATGAGAGTTGAAAAAAGCTGAAGCGCGTTAAAAAGTATGAACCAATTGCTTGGCTGAAACCGGGTTTGTTCTTGATGGGAGTATTTTGTGTGATGAAAATGAAGCATAGCCTAACTATATGATTTTGTAGGGATGAACCTTCTAATGCCATGTTATTTTGAGAAGACATGATTGCTTCGTTAGTATGCTTGAAGTATTACTATTTCTTATATCAATATGAACTTTTTTATTGAATCATTTGGATCTGAACATTCATGCCACAATAAAGAAAATTACACTGAGAAATATGCTAGGTAGCATTCCACATCAAAAATTCTGTTTTTATCATTTACCTACTCGAGGACGAGCAGGAATTAAACTTGGGGTTGCTTGATACGTCTCCAATGTATCTATAATTTTTTATTGTTCCATGCTATTATATTACCCGTTTTGGATTTTATGGGCTTTACTTTACACTTTATATCATTTTTGGGACTAACCTACTAACAGGACGACCAGCCCGAATTGCTGTTTTTTTGGCCTATTTCAGTGTTTTGAAGAAAAGGAATATCAGACGGAGTCCAAACGGAATGAAACCTTCGGGAGCGATATTTTTGGAACAAACGCAATCCACGAGACTTGGAGTGGACGTCAAGCAGCGAACGAGGCGGCCATGTGGGTGCCCGACGCCCTAAGGGGGTGGGCGAGCCCCCCACCCTCGTGGGCCCCTCGAGCGTCAACCGACATACTTCATCCTCCTATATATACTCCCGTACCCTAAGAACATCAGAGAGCACCATGAAAAACTATTTCCACCGCTGCAACCTTCTGTATCCGTGAGATCCCATCTTGGAGGGGAAATGAACCATGGGGGGCCTCTACATCTTCTCCAAGGCCTCTCTGATGAGTTGTGAGTAGTTTACCGCAGACCTTCGGGTCCATCATTATTAGCTAGATTGCTTCTTCTCTCTCTTTGAATCTCAATACCAAGTTCTCCTCGATCTTCTTGGAGATCTATTCGATGTAACTCTTTTTGCGGTGTGTTTGTCGAGATCCGATGAATTGTGGGTTTATGATCAATCTTATCTATGAGAAATATTTGGATCTTCTCTAAATTATTTTATGTGTGATTGGTTATCGTTGCAAGTCTCTTCGAATTATCAGTTTGGTTTGGCCTACTAGATTGATCTTTCTTGCAATAGGAGAAGTGCTTGGCTTTGGGTTCAATCTTGCGGTGTCCTTTCCTAGTGACAGCAGGGGCAGCAAGGCACGTATTGTATTGTTGCCATCGAGGATAAAAAGATGGGGTTTGTATCATATTGCTTGAGTTTATCCCTCTACATCATGTCATGTTTCTTAATGCGTTACTCTATTCTTCATGAACTTAATACTCTAGATGCAGGCAGGAGTCGGTCGATGTGTGGAGTAATGGTAGTAGATGCAAGCAGGAGTCGGTCTACTTGTCACGGACGTGATGCCTATATACATGATCATGCCTAGATAATCTCATAACTATGCGCTTTTCTACCAATTGCTCGACAGTAATTTGTTCACCCACCGTAATACTTATGCTATCTTGAGAGAAGCCACTAGTGAAACCTATGGCCCCCGGGTCTATCCTTTATCATATAAGTTTTCCATCTACTTTTATTTGTATCTTTTACTTTCCAATCTATATCATAAAAATACCAAAAATATTTATCTTATCTTATTATCTCTATCAGATCTCACTTTTGTAAGTTACCGTGAAGGGATTGACAACCCCTTTATTGCGTTGGTTGCGAGGTTCTTTTTGTTTGTGTAGGTGCATGGGACTTTTGAGGAGCCTCCTATTGGATTGATACCTTGGTTCTCAAAAACTGAGGGAAATACTTATGCTACTTTGTTGCATCACCCTTTCCACTTCAAGGGAAAACCAACGCAGTGCTCAAGAGGTAGCAAGGACTTCAACATGTGATCTGATCACATATATATAATGTACCTGATACTTCAGATCAGACCAGTGTTTAACGAGGCCTCTCCAGTCTTCATCCGATATATTTTCCACTGGAGATGTTTGGGCAAGTTCACTGTTAGCCTTGCCTTCAAAGTGAGTTTTCCTCAAGTTATACCGATACTGTCGCAGAGCAGACTTGAAAACATGGGTACAAGCTTGTCTGGTTGCATCATGTTGGCTATCCAACTTGAACCTCATCTATTGAAAATTATGGGAGTATCATTATCAGCAACCTAGAAAGCATGGGACAGATCAAGACGATATTACTAGTTTCCATACATAACCATACTTATAGTTAAATGGTCGAGGAAGGTGTTGAACTGGGTTTCTTCTTTGTCATTCCTCTACTGAATCTATGTTGGGAGGATACGTACATGACACCTAATTGCAACCGCTGCCTCTGATACTAACTTGGATGACTCTGTAGCATCATGTGGCCTTTTTAAACCTGCCTCAAAACGGATCTCCATTCTTCCTCCTCTAGATTTAGTTAGCCTATTGAGCATTATCCCTGATATTTGTTTCCTCTTGCGCCTAGGTGCTAGTCCAACAACGAACATAGGAAGTGTTAGTGTGCATCAAACTGTGAGACTACATATAAAGAAGCATGCAACTGTAACTTGACTCCAGCAACTACCTTCTTGTTGTTGAAGCTCACAAAGTTCATCTAATCTTGACAACTGATCTTGTGTTAAGAGTGCTTCAGAAGTAGTGTCAGGTGGCAAGGGAGCTTGGGAATGTGCTGCTAGCTGAGTTAACCAACGAGTAACTCGTGCAGCTAGTGGTACTGTGGAAGGTGTTGCAACAACTAGGGATGTCTCTGCTTGTTTGGTGGCGGCTATTTGTTTCTGTTTGGCTTGTTCGACAGCTCTTGTAGCATGGGATACCCTGTTTGTAGAATTTTCCACTAGACTTTGACCTTCTATTGCACCATCAGTACCAGCAGAATTTGCAGGATTCTTCCGCTTCCCATTCCATGTCTTTCTATGTTGCTTCCTCTTTCTCTGTGCCATGTGAAGTCAAGCCGACAGGAAAAACAAATAACAATTTAGTTCTTCAGAACAAATTGATGTGTGATACAGACGAACTAAACTTTGAGTTAGACAACCACATGATAGGAGGATGTAATATGTACAGAAAATAGGATGGCATGAGATAACCAGAACTATGATGTGTAAACTAAGCAGAAGACATTTCACTAAATTAGAAGCAATGCAATGGAAGGTAGACACCATATGAAAGATGCTACAAATATCGCTCTGCCAAGTTAACAGTGTCTCAACATAAATGGCGTTTAAACAAATGTGAAGCAGTACAAGAAATAAATCATATTCAAGATGCAAACAACATCACACTACCAAGTTAAAGGTCTCTCGTCATTAGTGCCATTGCATATTCACAACTTATGATGTGTAAACTAAGGAGAAGGCATTTCAACAAATTAGAAGCAATGAAAGCTAGACACCATATGAAAGATGCAACGAATATCACTCTACCAAGTTAAAACTGTCTCGTCATAAGTGCCATTTCAACAAATTAGAAGTATTACAAGCTAGAAAGAATGTGAGATGTAACCTATATCACACTCCCAAGTCAAATGTGTCTTATGATAAGTGATTGTTGCAGGTTACACAATAGTAGTACTTCGATGTAAGAACATGGTGTGATAGACAAATATTGTATGTTCTAGAAACAGGAACACGTGTCTTATTCACAAGTATAATGTGTAAAGTAAGCAGATGGAATTCAAAAAAATTAGAAGCAATACAAGGTAGACATCATACGTAACATGCAACCACATATAAAGTGCCAAGTTAGAGGGAGCACCTGTGATGGTGCACTAGGGGAGACGTGCTCATCATCAACACAGCTACGTTGAGTGTCTATGCATGTGTTCTCTTGCAAATCATCTTGGGGGGATGGAGGAGTAGAATCTGTAGAGGCCCTCCGTTTGGAAGGAGCACCTTTATCCGCTGCCTTGCTAACTTCCTTCCGCTTTATTAATTTTGAATTGTCAAGTAAAACCGACAAGAAAAAGCAATAAAATTCTCTCTTCAGAACTCATTTGTGCATGATACTAACAATCACTACTTTGATGTAAGGCAAACTGAAAGGATCGAGAAGAGGTGTCTAGAGGGGGGTGATTAGACACTAAGTACCAAAAGTTGCAGTTTTTAACTTCTTTAATTTGGAGTGGAGTTTAGGCACAAGTTTAACACTCACAATACATATCAAGAAACCATGCAAAGAGTATATGAGAAGCGGAAAGTAAAGCATGCAACTTGCGAGAATGTAAAGGGATGGGATTGGAGGATTCAAACGCAATTGGAGACACGGATGTTTTTGTCGTGGTTCCGATAGGTGGTGCTATCGTACATCCATGTTGATGGAGACTTCAACCCACGAAGGGTAACGGCTGCGCGCACTAAAAAAATACACTTCCGTGATGATACGTGTTTGTCACAGTAGGTCGCGTTTTTTGTCATGCATGTACATCCATGACAAATTTATGACAGAATCAAGATAGTCATACTGCAGCTTTCGTAGAAGTGTTCCATGACATTACCAAAATTATCATCATGGAAGTGTCCACTTCCATGACGATAAATCGTGCGTCACAGAAATGCTTTCGTCAAGGGTGACCGACACGTGGCATCCACCGTAACGAAACGCCGTTAAGCTATCGGGTTGGGTTTTGGATCCGATAACCCGTTAACAGCCCGACCAATGGGGATTTTCCACGTGTAAAATCATCATTGGCTGGAGGAAACACGTGTCGGCTCATCGTTGGGACAAATGTCATCCACTCATTGGATGAAGGCGCCTATGATACGTCGACACGTGGCACGGCCAATCAAGTTTAAATGGGCCGGCCCAACTAAAGGCCCACAAGATTTGGCGGCCCATAATGGGCCGGCCCAGTTAAAGGCCCACGAGATTTTGTGGACTATAATGGGCTGGCCCAACTAAAGGCCCACAAGATTTCGCGGGCCATAATAGGCCGGCCCAGGTAAAGGCCCACAAGATTTTTGTGTGCCATAATGGGCCGGCCCAGGTAAAGGCCCAAAAAATTCTTTATGGATCATAATGGGCGGCCCACTAAAGGCCCACGAGATTTCACGACATTAATGGGCCGGCCCAGCTGTAGGCCCACAAGATTTTGAGGACCCTAGTAGGCCGGCCTATTAACTTGCTGCCATGTTTTGGGCCAAATGTCGGCCCATAATTGATCTGGTCCATTAATGGCCTGCCATGTTCCGGGCATAGTAATGGCCCATATAAGATCCGGCCCGTTAAATGCCTCCCAGTTTCTGGGCCAAATCACGGCCCAGATCAGGTCCGGCCCTTTAAGAGGCTTTGAGCTCACTTATGGCCCATATCAGATTCGGCCCGTTGACTGGACGCTATGCTTTTGGGCCCACTTGCTAAAGGCCCATTTAGTAATTCGCCCGATATTAGTTTCGCCTGTTAAGGGCCCATTTAACATTTCGCCCTATATTAATTTGACTGTTAAAGCCCGTCATATAGTTGGGCCTAACTACAGCCGGTTTGCATCCGCACCGCTCGCCGATATCCGATTAGGCCAAACAAGGACCGAGACAACTTTGGCCTGTTAAAAGCCCGTGAATTGATTCGCACAATCATGGACGGGTCCATTTCGCTGCCGCCGCGCGTGAGCTATTAAGACGCTTGTGCCCAACCTACTTCTCACCCCCTAAAGCCCATTGAGTTTTCTTGCGAAAATAGGGCGGGGTTACTCGCCTATTAAAGGCCCGAATCTACTAGTGGGCTGCTTTGACGGGCCCATGATGCATACCATACATCGTGATTGCATGAAGGTTCGATTATGTACCGTAATTTTACGGTTTGGCGGTTTATCATGAAGACAGGATATATATACAAAGAAAATAACCGCAGCATTGTGAATAAGAAAAACACGGACTATACAATAAAGAAATTACGGCATATTACATCCACTGGGCATCAAAGTTTGCCACTATGATAATAAAGCACAAGCAGACAGTAGATTACATACACTGGGCATCAAAGATCGCCACCAGTGCAAATAAACATGCCGACAAAATAATATACAAAACCGACAGCACTTCAATAGAGTTCAAGAAAGGCTAGCCTCATTGGGAGTCAGCTGCAAGCAAATGAGCAAGATGATGAGACTGCGCTTGTTCAACACTTATATCTTCCTCACTCTGAAAAATACACAAGCAGACAGATGACAGGTTTTGCACATAAAAGTATCAGTGCTGACAATTCATCACATTTCTTACTGACGAATAAAGTGACACAGTTTAAAATTGCACTAACACAATATGATATTGTTCAGGTCAAGACATGGTAGGAATTGACATTGTGAAGGAGTTGGCAGCTTCACGACACCACTAGATTACATATCAAGAACTCATAAGTATCAATGGTTAGTGTGTTGTCAATTTAGCCCATTTCAGATTGGCAAATAAAGAGGCGGTTTAAATAATTGTAGAATGATATGACATTGTTCATAGTTAAGACATTGCAGAATATGACGTTGTGCCGTAGTGGGTAGGTTCACCACACCAATGGATTACGGATGAAGAACAGAAGCATACATGCAGTGCAAAAGAAGATCACTTGCTCTGTATAGTTTAATTTACATGGTATGAAGAAGGAACTTGGTTGTACAACTGAAAACTTAAATTGAGAAGGACAAAATTTTGTTTATGAACTACATAATAAACTTTAAACATGCAATTTGATGCAAACACCAAAAATAAACAGCTATTTCAGTCATGCCTAACCAAATATACACAACAAAGTTTGAAGGCTTGAGAAGGACAAACTTACATTACTGGTGAAGACAGGCTCTATAAAGCCCTTGTCCATGCTGATGGGGGGGTGCAATTCAAGAAGTTTAGCACAGAATGTTCTTCATAAGCATTGCCTTTATCTACATTTTGTTAAGAGTAAATATAGATGTGATAATATACAAAAAATGGAGAATATTTAAGATAAGATGAAGAGTGATGCTACATAACCAAGTAGCTATAAATGTATGTGCAGCGATACAGGCAAAAGACACAACCAAGAGCAATGCACAGCTAAACTTCTTCAGTACCAACCTTATGGTAAGAGTAAATATAGATATGATGTGTAGAAAATGGAGGGCAAAGGAAAATAAGCTGCAGAGTGATGGTACATGAACAACTACCTGTCAATATAAGTACAATCGATAAAGGATGAATGTACTTACAAGAACAATGCAGAGCTAAAAAATTCATTGGCATTGGATATATTCTACACTAATGAAACCATTCATACAGATCAGATAATTTGGAGCGAACAATTGATAAGCAAGCTATCATGCATACTGCTGTCACATAATGAACCAGGTAAGTATGCAAGTACAATGATACAGGACAACAGGTACTAACAAGAGCAAAGCAGCGGGCAGCATATTTGCGATATCATGTCGTTCTTTTCAAACCAGAATTCTTCTTCGAGCTGGTTTCCTGCAAAAAAGATCCGTAAGGCACATGCGGAAAAGCAGAAGTTCAAATTGTCATGTGATTTCATAGGCGATTACCTCATCACAGGAACGAGACCAGTGCATAACAAGGTTTTTCCATTCAATGTCTTCTAAATTTAGCACGGGAGACTTCACCGAAATTCGTTTATAGACTTGCCATCAAAGTGTGATTTCCTCAGGTAACACCGATACTGCTGCAATGCTTCCTTGAAAAGCACAAGCAAGCTTTGCTCGTCATGACTATCCAGATTGACCCTCACCTAGTTACAACAATGTAATGTAAATCATTGATGTGTTCGATCAGCAGAAAACAGGAAAATAATAACCATGAATAATAGCACTTACACGTAAGTTGGACAGGAAGATGTGAAAATGGTGTTTGTCTTCATTATAATCTTCCCATGATGGGAATATATGCACGTAGTCCCTAGAAACATTGAAAGCATTGTCTTCTAAGCTGGGAATAAATGGAATGGGGTTCCAATCTGCAGGAATTGGCGGTCTCTGCAGTTGGGATAGGTCTTCGGCCGGTGGACTTGTACTTTTCTTTGGAGTGGGATTTTTACGTGAATGCGGCTGGTGCTATGGCAAATGAAATCGGTATACCTTTTGCTGGAGTGCATGTCGTGTGTGGTGGGGCTAGTGGTGTGGCCAGTGAAGTATGGGTACAGTCTGCTGGTGTCAGTCCTATGTTTTGTGTCACTGGTTGTACAACCAATATAAGTGGGGCACTGTCTGATTTCTCCGGCACCACCACGTTTTTCAACGACTTTGCTGGTGCTATTTCAGGTTCGGCAATCACCCTCTTCCTTTTTGATGTCTGATGCACAAGAACAACATTTGAGTGGAAAAACATGGTATGACGACAGATGGAATATGTATTGATAATGGATGGGCATAGCATCTCGAGTTATATGATGAGTAAACTAAGCAGATGGTGGTGCAACAAAGTAGAAGAAATGCAAGACAACATATGCAAGATACGCACAATCAATAAAACCATGCCAAATTAGAACAGGCACCTTGATGGGTGAACAGGACAGGCCATCTGCCTTTCGCTCCTCGAGGTTAGAATAGTCACTAGAATGATATTCTGAACAAGAATCAACAGGTGGGGAGCGTACCAGTTTCATTGCTTCCAAAATGGCACTCAACGCCTTGGTGCCAATTTTGTAAGTCATTGCAGTGTTCCACAATATTCTTCTGATGCGGGATTACGATATACACTTTGTAATTGCGTATAATATCCGAGAACCATGAAAACATAAATAGTTGTGAGATTATCTTTGTAATGCAGATGATATTCTAATATAGGGGCGCCCCTGTAAACACTTATGTGCTATCACTGGATTCTGATGAGAGAGCTCATGTGTGCTGTAATATCGTGCATGCATTTATATAATCTGGCACAAGTACACAAAAAATAGGCTCCAAAAGTAAGGATAGCTGGCAGATGATAGGTTCATAATATACTGTATAGATAGTTTATTGCCAAACCATGATAACAAGAGCACACAACAACTAGGCAGATCATAGTGTACATAACAGGGGTACACCATAACCACGATATATAAATCGGGAAAGTAGAACTGGCTTGAAAATACGGTGTTGTATTGCCGCTAGTAATTGAAAGCCTATTGATCGTGTATAGGCCAGCACTATCGAACATGGTAAAGAAGAGCAAGGAGATTTTGGATAATAAAATGTTGGTTGCGCAGTGCCCACACATGATGAACCAGAGCGTATGAAGAATACAACTCCCAGCTGTCTCTCGACCATTTCAGGCTGTCTGTGATTCTTCCCATACAGAACACCGCACGGGCCGCCGGCCGGACCACCAACCCCCACTGCCTGTGTTCCTCCGCCACCCCCACCCCCCACCCGCGTCGAGTTTTCTTCGTTCGGCGAGGCCCCACAACCACCCGAACCCCTTGGATCGCACCGGCGAACTCCGGCGAGCTCTGAAAAATCAACTGACCCAATTTCCAAATAGTCTACTGTGATTTAACTAGTGTGGAATATAAAAGGGGAAAACCATAAGCATTGGGAGTATAGTGTTGAGCGTGCCATGGCAGATCTGAAGGTGCAAACCGGACAAAGGCAACTTCGCAACCAAGACAAGAAATCAGAGTATAGCAGTGGCAATCTATTTTCTTGCTGCGATAAATAAGTTGAGCAGATACAAAAGAGTACCACCTCTGGTGCGGCACCGTGTACGCATCTGGTGAGAATTTGACGGTGCTGCGGTAGCGATGGCTTTGATGGGCGTGGAAGCGGTCTGGGAGGGTGAGCGGTGGCGGCGAGTAGCAGTGGGCGAGGCAGTCATAGGAGTGGCACCGGCAAGGTGGACGATGGCGGGGATGAAGTGAGAGGACAGGATGCAAGGATCCCGGTACGAAGGCATGGATGAGAGAGGTCGAACTCTTGTAATGGACGGCGGCATCTGGGTATCAGCTCCGGCATGGTGGAGGAGGACGGCGGTGGATGGGGTGGCGGACAGCGGCAGACGGAGGAGGGTGGGGGTGGAGAGGGTGTTTTGGCGCCCATGAAGTACTCATGGGGAAAAGGGAGGTAGAGAGGAAGGGGGGGAACCATGTAGTCAGGGCGCGCCTGTCTCAAATGCGAGGAAATTTACAAACTTAGCCCCCGTTTCAAATTTCTACTACATCACATCAACATTAGTCGGTTGGGGATAGGACGGTAATCTCGCATACACCGAATATTTGCCGATGAGAGTTTGTTTTTGGCGCCCACCGTGTATGAATATGAATCGGGGAGGGAGTCGATTTCGGCCGAGGGCACACTGTGTTTTGGCGCCCACCGTCTATGAATCCGGGTGAGAGGCGGTTACGTCACGTTTGGGTGAAATTACAAACCTACCCCTATCGAAACCTATAGAAATCCAGCAGATAGGCTTTGCGTGGCAGGGATAGGCAGTAGTGATTTCCATCTCACGGATTTTGGTTTCGGGCGGTTACTGCGACTTTCCCCGCTTCGCTTCAAATTTTGCGATGCTGCGTTTACCGTGCCAACTCAATTCGAATCTCGTTTGTATTCTACTATTTTTTTCGGGCGGGATCCATTTTAAATTGGAATTACATTCTATATACATTATTTTTTACATATATACTTTCAAAAGCACAACACCATTTATACATAAATATGATTTACAAATGGCATGATCTCATATTCATAAGGTTGTATCCATCAATTTGGATTTTCAAATATTTGAAACCACTTTATGTTGAAATTCAATGTATGCATTCCTCGCTAACTGTCTCCAATTAATGTGTGTTTCATGCGGGTTTTTTTTAAATCTCAAACATGTATAATGTGTTTCACACACGCAACATATAGTGTAATCCCGTTTAGACACTAATTGCATATAAACCATGCATTGTTTGTAATTGAAGAATCTATGGATCACCAATATTGATAAACTATATAACATTACACGTGTGCCCAAATTAAAATGAATATGCATGTTTGATACACCAATTTGCGTTATGATATTATCGATGTCGTGATCTCCAGTTTAAATATTTGAATCCCCTTTAATCCAGATATTCGTCTCATATAGCTATCACTCATGCTTATATAGGACTATCTCTCTGGACCTATACGCGTTCATCGTCTCTCAGGCAATTCTCGTGCTACCTGTATGTCGACAATGATCTTTTATCTTAGTAACACACTGACGGTACTCTCTCCATCGACCTTCATCACTCTATCTCTCTCTAAGTATATCTCCCTCCCTGCTATGTGTCTCTAGCTATGATTTTCCATGTGGAATCTCTTTCTCTCACGCAAACACAAAACTTTGTCTCGCGGGGTCTCATTTCTCTCAACTATTCCCATGTGTGCCACTCGCACACCCCTCATCTGAGAGATGTCTTTCGCTCCTTAGATATGAGAACCCACGACTCTTCCTCTTCAATATCACTTTCTCACACACAAACACAAACTCTGTCTCCCAGGGTCTCATATTTCTCCATTGTTCTATTGTATGTCGCTCAAACACACCCTCTCTCCCTAGAGATATCTTGCGTTCCCTCATATGTCTCTCTAGCTATCACTCTCGTTGTGAAATATCTTTCTCTCTCATGAGACACAAAATTCCGTCTCTCTGGATCTCATTTCTCTCGATATTTGTTTGTATGTGACTCACATGCACCCTCTCTATCTCTCTCACACCCACACACATAACCCAGCCTTCTGATCCACTCGACTCCTATCTCTAGCGCACACTAGCTAGCATCTTTATATTTCTATTTATCTGTTTCTCCATCAACCTTCTTTCTCGCCCTCACTCTTGATTCCTATCACGCACACTACATATGTTTCTCTCTACATGCATGCAGTCAAGTGCCCTCTCACACACATATATAACTTCACCCTTTGAACCACCCGACGGTCATCTCCGACACCCAAACTAACGGATGTCTCTCTAGCTAGCATCTCCATCTCTGTATCTATCTGTAGTTTCTCCGTCAACATTTCTTTCTTGCACGGAGTATTGCTTCCTATCACCCACACTATATATGTCTATCCATACATATGCATTTATAGGTTGATTTCTTTTGCACAATCGTTGCGCCTCACCCCCTCTGCTCACCATAGATGCATGCTCCAGCCCACGCCACTATCTCTTAAAGACAAAAACACATGCTCAATTGTCGGGCCTTCTTCCCTGCATTCTCACATGCATGCATATTGTCATACCGATCCGTCTCTCCCATGTCGTTGATCTTAGGACTTATGTCTTCTTTCTTTTATCTCGATCATGCGCGCGCCCACACACACATCCCACGTATACATGTATAACTCTCACACATGCACGTTCAAGGTCTCTATGTCTCCATACGTAGTTAATTACCCTCAATCCTAACGCCACAACGAATCGTTCTCCTCTTTTGTGCACATAACTTCCGCCTGGATGGGCAAAACACACACTCACACTTAACAATCTCCTTCTAGCTACCCCCCGCCCACAAGACCTCTCACTCTTCCCCTATATCCCCGAAACCAATAAGGCCATCCCTTTGTTTAATTCCCGCCTACATGCACCATCGGTATATAGTAGTCTTCCGTGGTTTCTCTCGAACAAACACGTTCTCTCGATGTCGACTCCTCTCACGCGCACGCACCTTCTCTTCCCTCCTACGGGCATTTTCTCTCTCGCACCCCATCGTTGGTGGCCTCTGCCATACCCATCACCTCTCTATGATGAAGCCATGCACACTTAAATTACATCCGCCACAGAGGACCTCGGGACACACACACACGCGCGCACACAAACACACACACGCACGCACGCACGCACCCCCCCCCCCCACACACACACTAAGACTCCATCTCTCTCTCTCTCACACACACACAAACACACACACACACGCACCCCCCCCACACACACTTAGACTCCATCTCTCTCTCTCTCTCACACACACACACAAACTAAGACTCCATCTCTCTCTCCTCTCTCTCTCACTCTCTCTCTCTCTCTCACACACACACACACCACACACACACTAAGACTCCATCTCACACACACATGCTCTAGGCGGAGCATTTGTTCCTACCACCCTTCATCCAACCTTACCCGTATGATAAACAATCACCTTTATTTACTTGCATAACATGGAAAGATTCCACTTTACTTTAGTAGTCAGCAAACTTATCATCTGTATACCCTTGTAAAAAAACGAGTTGGCAATGATGGTGTGCCTCCCATCTTATGTCTGAGACCGTATGATCTATATCTCGACGGATAGGAAGCAAACTATGATAATTTTACAAAAGATACCCGCACCTCTTTCCACATAATTATCTCCCACAACCTCATTGCTCAGCAATTAAAAAGGAATAAGTCTGGAACAATCTAGCATGCATGGTGGCGGCTGCTGCCGGCTGTATCCATCCCCATGCCTCCGCCCATTCCGACCACGGTCACCACCACACTCCACTCCTCGCCTTATCTCTCATCTTTCATTTTTTCGATGACATTCCTGAGATACCAGTTTTCCGATAAAATTCTCGAGATATCATTAGTTTTTACACATGGGATTACTCCTGCATGGGTCAATCACAATAGGTGTTTTGTAAAAAAATGCATATTTCCGTGCAATGCACGAGAATCTTGCGTGTAATTATATAACACAAATCACGAGCAGGAAGTGACATTTTTTTGACACAACCACGTTAACATGGCCACGTAAATCACGAGCAGGAAGGAGAAGGGAAGCGGGCTATGGAGTAACGCTTTTTACCACAATTTCTTAGGAAGCGGGTGCAATAATTGAGTAGTTTTGCAAACTACCATTACTACTACACCTGAAACGGTTCAAAACCTATACTCCTTTCTAGCGCGGCGCTTCCTGCTGGAAACGGTCAGCGTCCTCGAGCGTCGATTACGCATTAATGCCTGGCCAGAGCGGAGGCGACCTCTCACCGGGCGCCCGGCTTTGAAGTGGCGAACGGCCAGAGAAGCGCCCGCTTCCGGTGCACGCGATCGCCTGCGTGTCGAGATCGCCATAGGCCCTGTTTGGATCCATGGGTTAGAGTTAGTTTGAGCTAGTTGGGGCTCAAATAGCCCTAAAGTATCCAAGCATCGGTTTAAATTGGAGCAAGTTGCACCGAATCCACCAAAAAAACTATCCCACCCAAGAGGTGCTAACTGGAGATAGTTCTCATTGGGACCACTGAAAAATCACTTTTCTCTCTCCATGAAGTGCATTTATTGTCAATCTAACCCTGTCACCCAAACACCTCTTTGGCTACAGTTAGTTCAGGGTTAGCCATGTGATAGTTAACCGACCTCAATAGACGGCAGAAACGCCAGCCCACCGCACTTTGATAGAGACGAGGAGGGAGAAGCGTCTGTGCTGCTAGATTACTAGAGATAGGTGTCGCACGGAAGCCAAGAAATATGGTGATAGCGTGGGTTAGCCATGTACTAGTATGATGTAACTAGACTGGGCTGCCGTGTTTCGTACTCTTCCAGTCCACTGTGGAGATGATTGGTTAATTTTATATCGCTGAATAATATTAAATATTATGAGTGCAGACGCTCCACCACGAGGTTCCTTGCTCCACCACGAAATATGTAATGAATTTCGTCCAGTTTGTAGGAAAAGTTTTCGAAATGTAATGAATTTCATCCGTTAATTTGAAATTTGCTTTGTTTGCATGAATTTCGTCCGGTTAGTTCATATAGTTGTCGAAAGGTATGCGGGAAGCATCGGATGGCATCCATCAGTGTCCTCGGACAGATGCCGGTGTAAATTTGTGGGCCAGCGCTAGAGATGCCCTAACTATCATGCTATAATCGCTAACAATCCTCCATTATTTGGTAGTCAACAGTTATCCCTCGATCAAAATCAGATCCGCGGTGTTTCGCACTCCTCCCCCGTACGAGTGTAAACTCTTTCTTACATAAAAATGGAGCAAGTGGACGGCACTGTAGCACGTCATATCACTCGAACTAGCCCGCCTAAGGAGCAGGAAAGCACCGCCCTCGTCATTTTGTTCTGGATTTCTATCGATCGATCGCGCGAAAATGTTATGCTTCGCAAGTTCTAAAGGAAAAGGCGGCACACTTACGACTCGTACGCGTCGCAACCCCGACATTCCGGCTCGCACGCCGCTCACCAAAGGGGACGCGCGTTGTCTTGCAGTTTCACTGACATGTGGGACCGTAATTGAATAAACCGTCGATAGCCGAAATCTAATCGCTTGGCGGGCGTCGGCTGAGAAGAGAGAAACGGGAGATGGAGAAGAGATCGCCCGCCCGCCGTGCACGGACTCCAAGAAATATATGGTGATAATGTGAGGTGGGCCATGCTGCAGTCCGGACCGCTTTCGGAGCCCGCTCTCACCGGCCTGGCCCCTCAAGACGCCAGCTGCCCGGTGCATGCATAGCAAGTAGTCCCCGCTTATGTGGAGGAGAGAGAGGCATTGACAAAGTCATGGAGTAACAGTGGAGACAATAGCTTTCATAAAAAATAAACAATGAATACTCGTTGCTCGTCCTCTATATCGGAAAGAATACTTTCATTCGCCGACATGTGGGACGTCAACCATCTGGTCCACCTGCCATGCACAAAATTATCCTGGTCTACCCGATCAGATCGCAGGCCCAACCTTTCCCACCGTAAGTTGTTCGGACGAAGGAACCATCATGACTTCGTTGAATTCCGCTTCTTCATGAAAACTTACTGTCGGGGAAGCTGATCGTGGCCCACAAACACCTATGGGACCGAGTCCCTTGTGGTTCGGAGGGGGGCGGAGAATGCACGAAGAGCAGATCGAAGCAATGCACACGAGCAGATTTACCCAGCTTCGGAGCTCTCCGGAGAGATAACACTCCTACTGCTGCTTGTCTGATTATTTGTGTTCTTGCTAGGGAGCAATGGAAGCTACAAAACCTAGCCTGAGAGTAGTCTCGAATGAACTAAGCCGGAGCTGAACCGAGAATCGAGCCCTTTCTACGTTGCACTTGGGCCTCCTTTTATAGGTATAAGGGGTCACCACAGGTGGCAAGTAGACAAGGGTAAGATAGTAAAAACAGAGGTTGGTACACCGCTTTGTACTAAAGGTACGATGATCTATACCTAACTCGACGGCAAGGGACAAGAGTGATAAATGCCCGTCTCGATCGGCAGGCGATTATAACAGGGACCGTCAAGTGCACCTCCGTTCGCCATGATGGTAGCTTGTCAGCGCCGCTCATCGCTGCTCCCCGCTGGCTGCACAGCCCATCGACACGCGTTCCTGGGAAAGCCCCGCGGCGACACGTTGGCGGATGAGCTGGAGCGGAGATGAAGAGAGGTTGCCTGCCGCGGCAAACGCCTTGCCGCGGCAGTAACCCTTTGTCGCGCTTTTGGGAGCTTGGCGCTCACCAAGTCTTCCCGCAAGCTCCTCTTCTTTGGGGCCTTGTTTCCTTCGTGCCTTGAGTGGTCTTCCGGCAAGCTCCTCTTGCGGGGCCTTGATTACTTTGTTCTTGGGTAACTCCAAAGGAGCGGCCGAGGATCTTGGCGGTCACTGTGCCAGCCCTGCCGCGAGGTGCCTTGTTGTCCGTGCACGAGTTCGGGATACTAGGGTACCCCTACTCTAGTACACCGACAGGAGCCCCCGGGCCTGGGCCACACACGGCGCCGAGCTCTGTTGGGCCAGGCCCAAAACAGTGCACGGGCACGCGCGGCCTCGATCTCGCAGTTATTTGCTTCGGACCCACCACGTCCCCCACGAACGGCATGTTCCGGATGTGGCGTCGTGGGAGAGATCGTGGGGTCTTTCTTTAATAGGAAAACCGGAACGCCAGTCCCATCTCCCCCTTTATAAGCAGGGGGAACAGGGGCAGAGCGCCCACTTGTTGTTGCTGTCACATCAGAAACCCCCGCCGTTCCCCCCTTTCTTCTTGAGCCCAAATAGAGCGACCCTCTGCCCCCTCCATTGCCACCGGTGCCACCAACGCCGTCGACCTCCTCCACCACCTCTCCCCATGGCTCCGAAGGCCGACAAGGGAAAAGGCGTGAAATCGGCCGAGGCGCAGCGGCTCGTGGCGCTGCGGAAGGAGCGGGCCCTCTTCGATCCCCTGCTTGACAGGAAGGAGCTGCGGGAGTTGTACTATCTTTTCTGGTCGACGGAGACGCGGGCGCATCCGCGCACGAGGGTGATCTCCGCAGCCACTTCCGAGAAGGTTTCCATCGGGTATCTCTTCTTCGCGCTTTTCTTCTACTGCGGGCTCTGCCCGCCCTTTTCTGAATTCTTCTGTGATGTCATGAACACATATGGCCTCCGCCTCCTTGATTTCACCCCTAACGCCGTCCTCACCTTGGCTGTTTTCGCACACCTCTGCGAGAACTTTGTCGGGGTCCACCCAAATGTAGCACTCTTCCGTCATTACTTCATGCCCCACGTAGAGAGAGGAGAGTCGCTTGCCGGAGGGATTGCATGGGTCTCCAGGATCGGCAAGAAGGAAGCATATCTTGACGGAGATCTGCGTAGCAAGTGGGAGGAGTGGAGAGCTGACTGGTGCTGGATCTTAGAGGAGGAGCCACAACCTTTCACCGCCCTGCGCCAAACTCCCATAGTGCACGGCAATGATTGGAGCAACTTGGCGCCGGAGGACGACAAGTTGAAGATTGCCGTGACTAGGATTTTGCGCCTCCGACAAGCAGGGCTTACCGTAGGAGCTGTTGGCGCGGACTTCCTTCGCCGCCGCATTGCGCCCTTGCAGGAGAGGAGGAGGCCTGCTTGGGAATTCCAAAATGCGGCGGACATCATGAGGCTGTGCCCGGGTCTGAATTGGAATTTTACTGTCTTGGAGCTGGACGGCATACTGCGGGAGCTGTTCAAGCATGATGCGGATCACCCCGAGTGGTTCATGTTGTCGAGGGGAGTCGTGCCCTTGTGCAACAACTCGTCGCTTCACAGCATCCGCGCGATGATGCCGTTGTGCGATTCCCATGGAATCGTTCCAACTTGGCAGGAGCCCGCCGACGACGTCGTGCAGCAGTTCTTCGACAACTTGGCGGAAGTGCCGATCCGCGCCGACGAGCAGAAACGGCTCACCCGCGACACCACCGATCAGGAGATGGCGCGCATCGCCACGAGGTTGGAGGAGGCGGCAGAGGCTGCCGCCGCCGGCGTGTTTGGGTTTACCGTCGAGGAGGCGGAAACAGCTGAAGCGGCAACCCTCGCCGACCGAGAAGAGCTTGCTGGTGAGGAGGAGCAGGCCGAGCCTGACGTCGATCCGGAAGAGCCGGCCGAGGGCGCCTCCCCTCCGCCGTCAAGCAGCTTGCCGCAGGAGGAGCCCGCGGCCCCGCCAAAGAGACGCCTCCGCAAGACCGGAGAAGTGGCGGGGCAGCAGACGGCCCAACAGCCGCCTTGCCGCCAGACGCGCTCTACCGCGGCAAGCACTGTTGCCGCGGGAGCGCCCCATTCCGCCATGGCGACCGGAGCAGGGTCTTCTAGAGTCGCGGCCCCTGCATCCGCCAAGCGTCCGAGGGAATCTTCTCCTCCAATTCGTCGTGCCGGAGCGGAATTTGATCTCTCCGCCCTCAGCTCCGAGGAAGAAGAGGAAGAGTAAGATCTTGTCGCTGTTACTTGTAATCCTTCAATTTATTGCTTTATTTTATATCTCGATGGCTTCACTCTGAACCTTCTCCTTCTTGGGGCGTTAGCTCGGAGGGTGTCGAAGAGGGCCAAGACCCGGTGGTTGTCGTCCCAGATGATTCCCACAATGGCGGCTGTGGGGCACGTCTGGGACTCCCTTGCCGGAACCGGCAACCCTTCAACAGAGCAGCCCCCAGCAAAGCCCCCAGCGTAAGTGTTTGGTTTACTTCTCATGGTTAGGTGTGCTTGGGTGCTTCTCCGTCACTGATATCTGGTTTGTTGAATCATGTAGGAGCAGAGCAGCCTCATCAGGAAGCACCGGAGGTCACTCCCGAAGTTCTGCTTGCTTCAACTACGCCGCCAAGGGAGAACTCTCCGCCAAGGGAGCGCTCTCCGGCAAGGGAGGCCTCTCCGACAAGGGGATCTTCTCCGGCAAGGGGCAGCGCCGACAATCCTCCGGTGGTGGAGATCGCGGCAGCAGACCCTACTCCAGGTAATCTTCTTGTTTGAGAATTTCCCTTGGGTCCTTTTCTTCCGTTCTTCTTTTTCGAGCATTTGCTTGACTTGTTCTTTCTTTTTCTGACCGTCAGATCCATCCCCCGGAGATCCGATGGAGACTGAGGCTGCGGCGAGGAGGACGCCATGGCGACAATATCGACGCCGCCAACATGGAGGAGGAGGCGGCCGACGCGTTCGGCCGGGCGAGGAGGCCACCCAGGCTGCCGGCGCAGAGGCTGGGGAGGGATCCGGCGATCGCACTGACGGCCCTGAGGCACAGGAGCGCCAGGCGCTACACCGACCGCCGATCCTCTCGCCACCGACGCTGCACCAGACTCAGAAGAGCCCCAGCCCGGCGCCTATCTAAAGGCCGGCGAGGGTGTCTTTATCAAGCTCCCATGGGCATCAAGCTCCAGGGCACCGGCCGAAGGGGAGACCTTCGACGCTGGAATCGCTTGCCTCCGCCGGGCTGTCGATGGTCGATGCTCCGAGCAGCAGCAGCGGTGAGCCTGAGGAGGAGCAGCTGCTAAGGAGGTTGTTGTCGCTCTACCGCGCCCGCCAAGCCAAACTGGAGTCCAGGGAGGCACTTGTCGCGAGGGCGGGAGCTGACTTGGAGAAACGCGCGGAAGAGCTCCGGCGCGCCAACAAAGAAACTCTCCGGGATATAGCAGAGGCGCGGGAGCAACTTGCTGAGGAGCGCACGGCCTTCATCTTGGAGAAGGCCAAGGTCGAGGAGCAGCAGAGGCTTGCCGGCGAAGCTCTCCAGAAGAAGGTGAGCTGGCGCGTGAAGATCAACCTCGACAGCTATGAGGAAGATCTCGCCGCGCGAGCAATCGATTGGCGGGCCGCCGGGGAGGCAAAGGATGCTGCTGCGGCTGCCGAGGCCGCCAAGAAGGAATTGGAGACGAGGGTGGCTCAGCTGGAGTCCACCCTCCAGAAGAGCGCCGAGGAGGTCGCCGGGTTGAAGCGCGAGCGCGAGAAGGACGCCTACACTCTGGGTGAGTTGCAGGGTCGTCTCGCTGAGAAGATCAAAGAGATCGACGCTGCCAAGGACTCCAAGGCTGATCTCGAGCTGGCCGACCACCTTGACGGAGGCCTTGGACGGCGCCAAGGAGGCGGGAGGCGGGCCTGTTGGAGAAGATCAAGGCCAACGAGGAGCTGCTTTGTCAAATGCTTGTGACTGCCAGAATAATCTCGTAGACAGCATAATGCCTTGGATGGAAGGTCTTGTGGACACCGCCACGGCATCCATAATGAGTGATGGAGCTGGGGATGGTGGATCTTGGGTACTCCACCGACGAGAACCTCCAACCCAGCGTCAAGCTCAGCCTATTCTTCAAGGGCGTCTTGACGGGTCTCCAGCTGACTCGGGAGGAGATCCCAAAGCAAGCTGGAGGAGTCGCGCCAAGTTTGCGCCGGGGCTCTCTAGAAGGTGCTGATGAAAGTGGCCTTCTGCAACCCAGGCGCCGATTTCACCAAAGTCCTCAAGTCCATGCCTCCATCTGCTGATGTTGAAGCGCTCAAGGCCCTTGTCGCACCCATTGTGGACAGGGTGAGCGGAGTCAAGAGGCTCGATGGCGACCGCGTGGACTAGGCCGCCAAGCTTATCATTCTCTTGTCGCTGTAGATCATGTTTAAAAACAATTCATTAGATCTGCGACAAGTCATTTTTGTAATATACTCTATCTTAGGCAATCAAATGCAGTGTTATTTCCTTTACTCGATTTCTCCCTTTGTATGTTTGTGCCCTATGCTTTCAGGGAACTTGTCGGCAAGAGCATCCTTGCATGGCGAAGCGCTGGAACTTCAGCAGCCTGCTGGCGACGCCGCCTCCGACAAGCAACCTTGTCGCAACTAGTTGCAGCTCACTTAAGTTGTTGAGCGGACTCGAAACAAAGTAAGGGCGCAAACTAGCTACGAGTTGGTTTCTCCGCACATAGGTTTTCCATACAAAGCACTATCGTTCGAGGAAGATAACTTTAAAAATTTAAAAACTGATTGCTCAAACTCTGGCAACTTAGCTTTTTCTGTCGTTTGCCTCCCGGCAAGGCATCATTTCCTCGAGCAACACTTGGCGGTCCACGTCATTATCTTCTCCTCCCCCCCCCCCGGTTAACTTGTGGGTGGATGAACCTTCCTTTCTTTTGAGAAGAAAGAAGAGAAACTAAAGTTATGGAGCCTAGTGGCTCGTTATTGCTTACCGGGTGTTGATGCTGCACAAAAATGTCAGATAATACATGCGAATAGGTTATGAAAGCATGAATTTGATGATCTTTGCGCAACACATAGGCTTTACTGATGCACGGGGTCTGCGCCTGGCTTTGTACAAAGGATTACATGCAACAGCGGCAAGACTTGTACAAAAGGTGGTTCTTTAACGAAGTTAAAGAATCGCGCCTCTATGGGTAAAACTTACGAAGATGCTCTATATTCCAGGAGTTGCTCACCGAACGCCATCTTGATCTCAAAGCGGACAGCGCCGGAGCCTAGTGACTCGTTTCACCCGATAAGGGCCTTCCCACTTCAAGGCCAACTTGTTGGAATTCTTGGCGGATTGAACGCGCGAAGAACAAGGTCGCCTTCCTCGAAGCTCGGCATGAACTTTGCGGCTATGGTAGCGGCGCAAAGCTTCTTTGGTAACGAGCAGCTCGTGATAAAGAGCTCAAGACGATCCTCCTCAAGGAGCAGCGCGTCATCTTGTCGCAGCTGCTCTTGCTCAAGCTCATCATAAGCGAGCACTCGAGGCGATCCGTATCTGAGTTCCGTGGGGAGAACTGCTTGCTCCATAGACTAGAGAAAAGGTGTACGGCGGTGGCTCGATTTGGCGTCGTCCTGATCGACCAAAGAACCACCGGCAGTTCCTCAATCCAGTTTCTTCCGCACTTGCACAACCTGTCGAAAGTTCTGGTCTTGAGTCCTCGCAGCACTTCAGCGTTTGCTCTCTCTGCTTGACCGTTGCTTCTCGGATGAGCAACAGAAGCAAAGCAGATCTTGGCGCCAAGATCTTGGGCGTAGTGCATGAAGGTGCGGCTCGTGAATTGTGTGCGTTGTCGGTGATGATTCTGTTAGGTATCCCAAAACGGCAAACAATTGACCTGAAGAACTTGACTGCTGACTGTGCCGTCACCTTCCTCACTGCCTCCACTTCTGGCCACTTTGTGAACTTGTCGATTGCTACGTACAAGTACTCAAAGCCCCCGACAGCTCGGGGAAAGGGGCCGAGGATGTCGAGCCCCCAGACCGAAAAGGGCCTGGATAAAGGGATCGTCTGGAGAGCTTGAGCTGGCTGGTGTATCTGCTTGGAATGGAACCGCATGCTTCACACTTGGTTACTTGTGCGATTGCATCTGGAGGGCTTCGGCGAGAAGAATCCATGCCGGAAAGCTTTGCCAGCAAGTGCTCTTGCGCCAATGTGGTGACCACATATGCCTCCATGTATCTTCGCCAACAGCTTCACATCCATCTTCCGGCAAATGCACTTCAATTTCACACCGTTGAGTCTTCTTACATGCAGGATGTTGTCAACAAACTGGTACATACTTGACTGCCGGGCTACTCTTTCGCTTCTTCTTGTTCTTCGGAAGTTCTCCTGTCTGAAGGAAATGAACTATCTGCTGCGCCCATGCTGGAGCCTGCGGCTCGACAACAAGGACTAAAGGCACATCTATCGCTGCGGCAACATCAGCTTCTACGGCATGAATCTGCGGCTCAGCCGGAGCTTGATGATCCCCGGCAAGCTTGCCGTAGCGGAGCTTGTCGGGAGCGTCTGCTTCAACGAAGCAAACCCTAGGGCTTGTCGGAGCAGACTGCTCCTCAGCGATATTTGTGTTGATTTTGGGGACCTTCTTGGCGGCGGCTTCAGGGAGCTCTGCCGAAAAGTAGTCGCCGGAAATCAACTTCCTCTTCTTATTATGTCCAGTTGATGGTGTTACGGTTGGTTGAGTCAGCTTGAGCACAAAAATTCCTGGTTCCACAGGTCACTTGAGTGCGGCACACTTTGAGAGGCCATCAGCAATGTCATTCTGTGCTCTTGGAACATGTTCCATTTGCAGGCCTTCAAAGTGCTCTTCTAGCTTCCTCACTTCATCGACGTAGGTACCCCTGACAAGTTGTGAGTCACGCCTGACAATGAGCTTCTTGATCCCAAGGTCCACCGCGATCCTGAGACCGGCAAGCAATCCTTCATACTCTGCAGTATTGTTTGTTGCTTGTTCCTTGGGAAAATGCATCTGGACTATGTACTTGAGGTGCTCTCCGGTGGGTGCGATAAGCAAGACGCCGCACCGGCGCTTTGCAGCGAGAAGGCACCATCAAAGTACATCAGCCACTCTTTATTTGCCTCCTTGACGGGATGCTCGTCTCGAATTTCTTCATCCGGTGTTGGCGTCCACTCTGCTATGAATTCTGCCAATGCTCGCTTTGGATAGTTGAAGTGCTTTCAAACTTGAGGCCAAAGCTTGACAGTTCAGTGCCCACTCGACAATCCCGCCTGCCGCTTCGGATTTTGCAATATCCTCTTCATTGAAAGCAGTGACAACTGTTAGCTCATGTGCTTGGAAGTAATGGCGCAGCTTTCTTGAGGCCATGAGGAGGCGAAGAGCAGCTTCGCACACCGTAGTACCTTTGATCTAGCCCCCTGCAAAGGGAACTAACAAAGTAGACTGGGCGCTGCACCATCCTTTTCTGAATCTTGTCGCAATCCTGTGCAGATCTGTCCTCGTCGGGACCAGAGCTTGACGGTGAAGTCCCTTGCTTGTCGCTGGATGGGCTTGTCTCGGTTGCCGGCTCATCATCCGCCTCCCTCTCCGCTACTAACGCAGCACTAACCACTTGATTGGTTGCCGCTATATATAACAGCAACTTCTCTTGTGGCCTAGGTGCGACAAGTATTGGAGTGGAGGACAGATATCTTTTCAAGTCCTGCAGCGCAGCCTCCGCTTCGGGAGTCCATTTCATTGGACCTGCCTTTTTCAAAATCTTGAAAATGGCGGTATGCCTCAGCAGAACTTAGAGATAAACCTACTGAGAGCAGCCACGCAACCGGCAAGTCTTCGTACATCCTTGACGCGCTTTGGTGCTTCGATCTGCTCAATGGCCTTAATCTTGTCGGGATTGGCTTCAATTCCCCGCTGAGATACAAAGAACCCGAGAAGCTTGCCGGAAGGGACTCCAAACACGCACTTCTCGGGGTTGAGCTTGAGGTTGATCTTGCGCAGATTTGCAAAAGTCTCATCCAAATCTTGAACTAAAGTTGCTTTGTCCTTGCTCTTGACCACTATGTCATCCATGTAAGCTTCTACATTTCTGTGTATCTGTGGCTCAAAAGTGTCGTGGACTACTCTTGCAAACGTTGAACCAGCATTCTTCAAACCTAAAGGCATCCGTATGAAACAGTATGTGCCACATGGTGTAATGAATGCGGTTTTCTCTTCATCTTCTTCTGCCATGAAAATCTGATGATATCCTGAATATGCATCAAGAAACGAAAGCAGATCACATCCAGCTGTGGAGTCAACAATCTGGTCTATACGCGGCAAGGGAAATGTGGTCTTTGGGATAAGCTTTATTAACATCCGTGAAGTCAATACAAAGTCTCCTTTTCCCATTAGCCTTATGCATAACTACCGGATTGGCCAACCACGTGGGATGGAGGACTCCTCGACAAGGCCTGCTGCTTCCAACTTCTTAATTTCTTACGCAATGAACTCTTGACGCTCCACCGCTTCGCTTCTCGACTTTTTGCTTGATGGGCCGCGCGTGAGGACAGCATAACTAGGTGGTGCTCAATTACTTTCACAGGAACACCGGGGATGTCAGATGGTTGCCATGCAAACACATCGACATTCGCCCGCAGGAAAGCAACGAGCTCGCCTTCCTATTTAGGGTCTAGAGTGGCACTGATGGTGAAGGTACCACCAGTGCCGCCCTCCTTGGCGGACACTCTCTTGGTCTTCGGTGGAGCTGCCATCTTCTTCTTGCACTTGCCGGTGGAGCTCGATGGTGCGTCCTCGACAAAGAGCGCAGCACTCCGAAGAGGTGCGCTTGCGGAGTGGGCATCGAGCTCTTGCCGGACTTGGTGGTCTTCTTCCCGGAGCTTCAGGCAAGTGATTTGCTATCCGTCGCCGCCGTGCATCCCGATAAATCTTGTCGGCGCAGATAAGCGCATCCTTCTTGTCGCCATGGACAGAAATGACGCTTATCGGGCCGGGCATCTTGAGTAAGTTGTAAGCATAATGAGAGGCTGCCATGAACTTGGCGAGTGCTGGACGGCCAAGTATGCCATTGTAGGGCAATGGGAAATCGGCAACGTCAAACGTGACCCTCTCGATTCGAAGTTGAGCTCGCTGCCAAATGTTACCGCAACGTGATCTTCCCTTTGGGCTTGCTCCTTCTGGGTTGATTCCTTGGAAAGTACCGGTCTCTTCGAGCTTCATTGTCGAGGATTTGAAGTTTCAAGCACCGCAGAGGAGATCGATTCAGGCCGCCCGCCGTCAACCAACATCTTTGTGACCTTGAGGTTGCGGATAGTTGGTGATACCAACATCGGCAAGCACCCGACCGCAGTGATGCGATCAGGGTGATCCTCAATGTCAAGGATGATGGGCGTGCTGGACCACTTCAGTGGTTTGCGCGACTCTATGGATGGTTCTGCTGCATTAACCTCACGCATCCATTGCTTGAGTTGGCGTTGCGAGGTATGCAGAGAAGCACCACCGTCAACGCAGAGGACCTCCGTTGCCTTCTGAAACTCTTGCTCGTCAGCTTCATCGTCTTCCATGTCTTCTTCATCTTCATCTTCGTCTTCTTCCTTGTCGCGGCCGCGGGGAGGTCTGTCTCCTTGCCACTGCTTGGCCTTGCCGCGGCGTCCTCCCCGACCTGGTCTCTTCTTACTAGCTGCACCAGCACCTTCTTGGGCCTTCTCCTTGTCTCGCCGCTCGTATTCAGCCCTCTGTAGCTCAACAAGCTGCTCGACTTTCTTACAGCTTTGGAGATCGTGGCCCTTGGTGCGGTGGATCTTACAAGATCTTGTTTGTTGGAGCCGCCAGTTTATCGGCGGCTGCCACAGCTTGGCAGTCATTGTCAGCGGCAACCTCCTTGTCGGAACCGCTAGCCTTGGCTTTGTTGGCGGCACCATCCTTGCCGGACTGCTCGACAACTAATACCTCTTGGTTTTTCTTCTTTCTGTTGTTCCGCCGTCGGCTCTTCCTTGCCGGGGCGGTCTCCTCACTGTCAGACTCTGCTCCCACATTCTCTCCTGGGAGTCTTCTTCCTTCTTCAGCACGTGCACACTTGTCGGCCAGTATGTAGAGCTCGGCCGACGTTTTTCACTTTGCACATCGCCATCTCCTTCCTCATCCCGCGGTTTCGCACATTACGATGAAATGCACTAATCACCGCGGGGTGGACATCCGGGATGTTGTAATGCACACGGCTGAATCTTCGGATGAATTTGGCGCAGGACTCTCCTTCCTTACAGGCGCAGCAAGAGAAGTTCACTCTCTTGCCCATGAGGCTTGTGGCCGCCAGTGAAGGCGCCGACAAACAGGAGACAAAAATCCACCCAAGAAGAAATAGAGCTGTCCGGCAAGTGCATGAGCCAAGATCTGACATTTGGCTTGAGCACCAGAGGGAAGTAGTTGGCAAGAATCTTGTCGTCTCGTCCCCCCGCAGCCTGCACTGCGATAGTGTAGATGCTGAGGAATTCCGATGGGTGTGTCCTGCCATCATACTTCTCCGCACATCCGCTTGAAGTTTTTTCTTGTCGGGCCATCGACTTGCCGCAGCTCACGAGTGAACGCAGGGCAACCTATCACAGACGGCAAGTCGCTGGTTCTTCGGGCGCATGCATATCGACGATGGGGCCCGGCGCGCTGGTCGGATTGACGCCGCGCTTCTCTTCGGCGCTCGATGCGGGTTCGAGCGTCTTCTTCTTGTCGTTCCTTAAGAACTTGCCGCTGATCACGGCGGGCTCGTGGATCCGACGACGCGGTGGAGTCGCTGTCGATGTGGATCCGAGGAGCTGGTGATCTTGGCCTTCGGGAAGGGGAGTGCATGGTGGTGTCACCCCCGCAGGTTTCGCCGCCACCAGCTCGTGCCTTGTCGCCTTGCCGCGGCAAAGACGCAGTTGGTTGCCGCGGGACGTTGCCGTTGGCAAAGCCGATGAGACTCTGAATTGTGGCCCTCCATTCGTCGACCTTGTCGATCGTTGGAGGGTAGTCTAGAAGTAGCTGAGCTCTCGCCAAGGCTTCCGCTGGAGTGGTGGGTGGCAGTTGCGTACGGAGCGAGGAACGAGATGTGCTCGGACTCCTAACCAAGTTAGGAGGAGCAGCAGCCCAAGCGACCATACTCCACTCGTACCGGCATGCTGAGGTGCATGTGGGTCTCGAGGGCCTCGGGATCCTCCAGCTTGGCCTTGATCCAACGAGCGTATGGTGCTACGAGCATCATGACGCTGTCGGTCCCGTGCCCCCTGAGAAGGACGCGGTGCGGACTCGGACGCCGACGCCTACCGCCTTTGTCTTTGGACCTGGTGACGTTGTGGGCTCTCTCGACGACGCCCGTTCCTCCGCCAGCGTCTTCCCCACCACCCGTCAGCTCCGGTGGCGGTGGGTTCGACGCGGACGGCTCTGCTGCAGCCGAAGACTTCTTCTTCGGTGCCATGTTGATGAATATGTTGATGAAGTTGATCGTGTGACCGCTGGATCAGGTTCACACAGCCTCGACGCCCCCTACCAGGGCGCGCCAAAGATGTCGGGGAAGCCGATCATGGCCCACGGACACCTATGGGACCGAGTCCCTTGTGGTTCGGAGGGGGGCGGAGAATGCACGAAGAGCAGATCGAAGCAATGCACACGAGCAGATTTACCCAGCTTCGGAGCTCTCCTGAGATAACACTCCTACTGCTGCTTGTCTGATTATTTGTGTTCTTGCTAGGGAGCAATGGAAGCTACAAAACCTAGCCTGAGAGTAGTCTCGAATGAACTAAGCCGGAGCTGAACCGAGAATTGAACCCTTTCTACGTTGCACTTGGGCCTCCTTTTATAGGTATAAGGGGTCACCACAGGTGGCAAGTAGACAAGGGTAAGATAGTAAAAACAGAGGTTGGTACACCGCTTTGTACAGTGTATAGTGATCTATACCTAACTCTGACGGCAAGGGACAAGAGTCATAAATGCCCGTCTCAGTCGCTTGAACAGTGTAACAGGGACCGTCAAGTGCGCCTCCGTACGCCATGATGGTAGCTTGTCAGCGCCGCTCATCGCTGCTCCCCGCTGGCTGCACAGCCCATCGACACGCGTTCCTGGGAAAGCCCCGCGGCGACACATTGGCGGATGAGCTGGAGCGGAGATGAAGAGAGGTTGCCTGCCGCGGCAAGCGCCTTGCCGCGGCAGAACCCTTGTCGCGCTTGGGAGCTTGGCGCTCACCAAGCCTTCCCGGCAAGCTCCTCTTGCCGGGGCCGTGTTTCCTTCGTGCCTTGAGTGGTCTTCCCGGCAAGCTCCTCTTGCCGGGCCTTGATTACTTTGTTCTTGGGTAACTCCAAAGGAGCCATCGAGGATCTTGGCGGTCACCGTGCCAGCCCTGCCGCTGAGGTGTTGATCGTCTGCGTGCACGAGTTCGGGATACTAGGGTACCCCTACTCTAGTACACCGACACTTACTGTACCCGCAATACTGCTACCACACGCGAAGACTGGACGGCACTGTACCACGTCATATCACTGAAACCCACTATGCCAAACTAGCCCGCCTAGGTCATCTATTCTGGAACGGAGGGAGTACGTCTCTGCACTGCTATGATTTTGTGTTGCATGTTCTGTGTACTTTTGCTACGATTTTCCTACCCTATGAACCAAATGAGGCCTGAATGTATGTCGACTATTGTCTGATCAATCGCTAAGCCTACAATTTTAGGAGCTAGGGCTATTGGTCGATCAACGAGGGATAAGTATAAGCATACCACGAGCTCATCAGCTCCAACGTTTCTCTTCGGTGAGTGTTTTGCAAGTACTATATCTCGCACGGTAGCTAGCCTACTAACACTAAGAATCATCAAACAAGCCCTGCTGATATCATAAACAGTTCAAACTTACATCTAAGCATGCCATATATTACATCAAAAGCTGGTGAGGATACATCTGTTTCCATAACTCGGAGAGGGTTCGCATGATTCATCGAATGATTCACTATCAAACAAAAGTAGCAAGATCCGCCCACACAAGACAGTGCACTAGCCCTAAGATTGTTTGATAACACGCATCGTTCTGGTAATTAAACATAGGGAAATGCAAACTACCCTGAAGGATTAGCGCGACCAACTATTTCTTGTCATCGATCTCTCGGGCAATGACCACAGCACGGACAGCCGCATGGGAATCGATTTCTGGGGCGATGTCCACAAGACTGACCGCGACATCGGAATCGTTCTCTGGGGCGATGTCCACAGGATGGACAGCGGTATCGGAATCGATCTCCGGGGTGATGCCAACAGGACGGGCCATGACATCGGAATCATCAAGGACAACCACCGACACCTGCACAATACTAACATATTAGCAAGCACATTGCAAATAATCAAAAAGCAAACACATTGCAAATAATCAAAAACCACAACTATGGTAATAAGCCATTATTTTTACCTTGTGCAGCTCACCGGGGATCTCATCCCTCCGGGGGCAATCTCCTCGTCCTCGATGGGGGCCATCACCTTGCCAGGGGAATACTGCTTCTCAATGGCGACTATCTCCTCAAACTCGGTCTTGAGCCTCACATAGGTGGCAATCAGAGCTCCTGGGGTAGGCACGGTGGGGCCCTTGCTGTTCCTCCAACTTTCTTTGAAGAGTTTGTCCGCCAACGTCCTCAACTCTTTGGCCAGTGCTTGTTTCTTGGAGTTGTTTGTCTCCATGGGTTGGCCCGCCAACATGGTCAACTCGTTGGTCGGTGCTCGCTTCCTGGAGATCGATGTCTCCAGTGGGTTGTCCGCTGGCAACTCTTTGCCTAGTGCTCCAAGATCCATCAATGAACTGACAACCAAAAAGCAATCGAAAGGAAACCACAATTGCAATGAAAACGGGAAAAGAATAGGATGTGAGAATCGGTCGGTGCTTCACAAAAAGAAGATTATTGGAATGAAAATATAGCAGCATAACTGATTCGGCCACCTTTCCTTCGTCGGTAGAGAAAAAAATGGCAGAAGTGAGTAGCCTGGAGTGAGGTTTTCTTCAAGAAAGGGAAGAAAGGGCTTGAACGAGCGTTCCAATGAAATGATGGTTGCTTCGTCCAGTCCAACTTGATGCCACCTTACCACCGCCGGTATAGGTGTGGGTTTTGTGATATGAGGGGTCATGACGGCCACACCGGGGTGACAGGTGAGTCTCGACTGTAGCACCTCGCTGTGATTTGGTGGATGGCACGTGGGCCCGGATGCTTTGAAATGTCATTAACTTGATTTTAGTCTCTTTAGTATTTGGATCCAAGGATGGATGAGGCTAACAAGTTTTAGTCCAACTACTTTTAGTCATGAGACTAAAACGTATCAAAGCACTCTCTCAGGCTGGTCATAGTGGGGAGTAACTTAGACTAGTGTCATGCATATGACACTAGTGTAAGTTACTAGTCCCTCCTTTCCGGTTTATAAGGCTGAATTCAAAAATCTCATCAACCAAGGTAGATGGTGAGTGGTGGAATACTTTTTGTAGTTTGCAAAAGCACCCAATTAATGCTCTTGTTTTCCTCAAAAAAGTATGTTTACCAATGCATTAATTGCAATGCATGCATGCATAAATTACATGCATTGGTCAATTTTCTCTTAATACTTGCATGCAATGATTTAATGCACCTTGGAATCTGAACATGTGATTGGGAACAACCAAATTGAGCCTTATAAAATGGAAAACGAAAAATTTAAGATAAGCCCTATAAACCGCAAAGGAGGGAGTACCTCCATAGTGCAAAGTAACATAGTAGTAGTATCATAGATTGCTTCATTTATTATCTCATAGACTCATTTTGCCTCGGAAAGCGCTATGTTACAGTAACATATTATGTTACAGTAACATATTATGTTACCACAAGCACCTCTTTCCTCATTAAATACTTGCCACATAAGCAAAATTGTCTTGGGATGTGTTAAGTTACTACCTAAGTTACTCCCACTATGGCTAGCCTCAATATTGTGCACCGCGACCAAGGCGGAGAGGAAAACGAGAGAACTACATAATTAATGCATGAGTTTAATTAGGGTAGTTTTGTAAAGTACGAGATACATTCCTCCAATAGCAAAATGCCTTGGTTCATGAGATTTGAGATTTGAGCCCTATAAACCGGACGGGGGGGTACTGCACACGGTGTAGTCTCGTCACTTGTTTTTTAGTCAAGTCTAGTCACTTGTTGAAATCTCTAGAAAGGCAAATACTCCTTTCCGGTTTACAGGTCTATACTACTCCCTCCGTCTAGGTGTGTAAGTCATCTTACGAAAACCAAATAGTCCCAAAACACTTAGGCGCGGTGCATTAACTTCTACCTTGTTTCTTGTTTCTTGACATACGTATCAACCAATAAGAGATGAGAGGTGTGCATGCTTGTAATGACTTGCAATGGCTAGTTCATTGCATCGAATACTTTTAATTAGCAAATAAACATTGGTGACCCCAGGTGGAAACGGTGCTAGTGCGTGGACCTATGCAGAATGAGTATCAACCAATGGATAATGGAGTTTAATTGTTAAACAATAGCAATTTTGTCTCATGCAAGAGCCTGGCTAGTACTCCAAGGAACCGCACCACGCGAGCTGCTCAAGAATCGCCACGTTCGGTTTGCACTTGGCTCTTCGCCTCTTCGAGAAGACGAACAATGATGTTACCCCTACTTCTACAGAATCGAATCCACCGCTGCATGTTCGTCCACCTCGTGCGGGAGGGATAGCGTGTAGCGAAAGCTTCTACTTACTGCTCCTGCCTTTGCTTCCATGACAGGTGGGCCCAACAGGTGGTTGGTCCACCTGTCATGCAGCCAAAGGCAGGTGCAGTTAAGGCACCGGAGCTCAGTCCGTGAGGGAGAGGCCGTCGTAGTAATCAAATTTCTGGGGCTTGTACGAGTTGACGCGACACATCAAAGCACTGCATTCGGTAAAACTCTTTTTATACACATTTCAAATGGGCTACTTCGTATGTAGGAGTAGACATATTCTGCTTCGTATGTACTCCCTCTGTTCCAAAATAAGTTTAGAGATTTCACTATGAACTGGAGTACATATGAAACAAAATGAGTGAGTCTACACTCTAAAATATGTCTATATACATCCGTATGTAGTTTCTAGTGGAATCCCTAAAAAGACTTACATTTAGGAACGGAGGGAGTAGTCACTTGTTGCAATCTCTAAAAAAGACTTATATTTGGAAAGGGAGGGAGTACAACGCATGCATGCATGACGTGACTTTCCTTTTGATACGTGCATGTGTTGATTTGATGCACCTTGCCAAATTTTGACTATAAATTTAACTAACCAAATTTTCATGCATGTCACAAAAAATCACGGGGCTGTTTGGATTGTGACTATGTTTGTCTTATGTTGCCACATTCTTTTTCCCACACTTGCCACACTTGCCTAACCTGAGTTGCTCAAATTGTTAGACACACTTTGGCTTGCCTAAGGGAATCTTGCCACAATTTTTGTGTCTATGACATGTGGGGTTCACTGCTAATAAAAAATTCTTGTCTTAGGTGTGGCTAATAAAAAGGCTTATATTTAGGAACCGAGGGAGTAGAAAATATAAATAATAATGCTTGTTGGGGCAACCCACGTTTCCGCTTAATTTTAGCCGTGGTGCTTGTTCACAATTTTTACGAGGGGTGGTTGTTCATTTAATGGAGGGACTTCTAGTACTACCAGACTTGAACGATACAAAGTGCGACCTGGCACACCGTAACACCACTTGGAACAAGCGGGTAGCTATCTCAAAAAACAATCAACAACTAAAAAACCGCGACCTGGCATGTAAGTATAGTACACAATTTTAAACGATTGTTTTGATGAAGTGAAAAAGGAAAACTACCCCACTACTTATATATAGGTTGGAGCCTCCGCGCTTGCTTGCTAGGGTTGCTCTATTCACACACTCTCGTCCTCTCCAGATCTAAAAAAGATAGGGGTAGTAACCCTGTCTTTCTCCCTTCAAAAAAACACTGGCTTTCTATCCTCACCGCTGGTTACAGATCCGGACGTATCCCCCTCCGCCAGTGAAGGGGAGGAGGGGCAGCATTTGGGCCGTCG
Source organism: Aegilops bicornis (assembly GCA_021605145.1). Classification (NCBI taxonomy): domain Eukaryota; kingdom Viridiplantae; phylum Streptophyta; class Magnoliopsida; order Poales; family Poaceae; genus Aegilops; species Aegilops bicornis. The sequence goes on along the minus strand of CM038671.1, from coordinate 690,353,663 downwards.
TCGACAGCGAGGGAGGAGACCCACTGCCGGCCGCACCGTTATGTCTGGCCGAAGGCCGCGCTGGAGGTCCTCCGATCCTTAAATGCGTTGCACGTGGGCGGATCCGGCCTCCCGCCGCCCATCTATCCACATCCCGACGACCTTCAGGTATATCTTCATTTGAAACCGCCTTAGCTCTATGTCAGGACCCCGATCCTAAGTCACACCGATCTAGCATGTAACACATCATATCACTTTGCGGCCTCACGCACGGTATTCCCACGGGTGTCGCCTTACCATGTCCCGGGATCGTTTGCGTCTTTTGGCTCACGTATATGACAAAGTGTCGCTAGCATCCATATGACAAAGAACCGGGCCGACATGGCTAGTCGTGAACCCAAAGCGGCGCTTAACCTATGGGGACAGGCATACATGAATCACATCGAGCATGTCGGTCATCAACGTATATATTCGGGCTGTAGCACTGGCTAACAGGACTCGGTATCCCGGGCTGTAGCAGGCTAGGCAGGACTCGAATAACACCGCGTGACATTTCCCGAAGGACAGACATAGGAACAGTGAAACACATGCCGCCAGTCAAGTGTCCAAGCGGTATTTCTGGGCTAGCAGGACTCCGGTGAACCGGGCTGTAGCGGACTACTATCGCTCAGAAGCACGAGACTACATTTCCGCATATGAGAGGCTGCCAAGGATAAACAACTAGTTTGTCGGATCCCACACATACCAAGCATTTCAAACATACACACATTATACTTGATATGCGTAGATACAACATGGCATCACAACATAACTCTACGACTCAAATATTATTCATTAGGCTCCGAAGAGCGAGATATTACAAACATGGGTCTCATGACCCAACACTCAGAGCATACAAGTCAAAGCACAAGCGGAAGCTAATCATGTCTGAGTACAGACAACTATAAACGAAAAAGGCTAAGAAGCCTGACTATCTACCAGATCCTGCTGAGGCACAAGATCGTAGCTGAGGTATCAAGCTAAACGTCGAAGTCCACGTGGAATTACTAGCGAGACTGACGTCTCTCTGCAAAACATAAAATAAGCAAACGTGAGTACAATTGTACTCAGCAAGACTTACATCAGAACTAACTACATATGCATCAGTATCAAAGGGGGGTGGTGGAGTTTGACTGCAGCAAGCCAGCTTTGACTCGGTGGCTATCCTGAACTACATCGCAAGTAACTCTTTTGAGGTGGCACACGAGTCCACATATTCACCATGTCAATACACCACTATGGACCCGCTCCCGTCTCCCTACGAGAACGCCATCCATAGCACTCACGCTTATCTTGCGCATTTTAGAGTATCCACTTTCACTTGTCTATGAACTGATATAGGCAATCCAGAAGTCCTTTTCCGTGGACACGGCTATTCGAATAGATCATATTAAACCCTGCAGGGGTGTACTTCTTCACACACGCTCTCACCACTTACCGCCGTTTACACGACATGTACTCGTCAACCTTCAAGCGGAAGCCCAACGTGGGTGTCGGCCACGACCTACCTAAACACACAAGTCCCAAGTCCAGGTTTATCGCCTATTCGGGTTCCATCCGCAGGAGTCCGGCCGAGGTTTCCCATACAGCCCCGAACGATGTGTGCAGGGTTCCGAGATACCAAACGGGCACTTTCGGTACACCGGCCCACGGTGCCTACCGCAACACAACCCACCCCTAAGGTCAGCGTTGCGTGCGGCCCCTCAAAGATACTACAAACACCGAAACTACTTGCAACTCCCTTGACCGAGGACAAGGGTGGTTAAGAAGCCGAGAGGGTCCATTGGTTTGGGCCCAATGCGTGGTAGTAACTGTTTCATGGATCACAAACACGTAACTCAGTTCCTGAGGACGGCTGCAATGAGACAACCCACCATGTACTCCTACATGGCCTCTCACCGCTACCTTTACCAAATCATGTTCAACACTTAGCTCACACACCATAGGACATGTTCACACAACCATTCCAATTCATTCCCGATGAATCAGACCTGACTCAACTCTAAGCAGTAGCAGGCATGACAACAAGCATAAATGAGTAGGCACAACATGGCTCAAACAACTCCTACTCATGCTAGTGGGTTTCATCTAATTACTGTGGAATGACAGGTCATGCAAAGGAACAAGGGGTTCAGCTACCGCAGCAAGTAACACATGAGTCGTTGTTGTCCTAATGCAATAAAATAGAGCAGGAGCGAGAGAGTGGGATTGTATCGGAATGAACAAGGGGTTTTGCTTGCCCAGCACTTCAAGATAATAGTTCTTCATCGGTGTCATCGAATAATCATCGCTTGGTACATCGTCTAGGGCGGGGACAAACACCCAAGAATCGAGAAAGAGCACAATCAATGCAATCCACATATATGATGCATGATCATGTTAAGGAACTGAATTCACCTAATGCAACAGTAATCCAAGTTAATTGAAGTGGAATTCAAACAAGGTTGAACTCCAACTCCAAATGCTATTTCATAAATTACCCTAATCATGATTCATCCTATTCAGTGAGGTTAACTTGTTCAAACATGCATGATCATGGCATAAACAGATTCTTCATATTTTTCTGATCATTTTTCATATATAAATTATTTCCATCCGAGTTACGGTTGAATTTCTATGAATTTTAGAAGTTTAGGACATTTTCTGAAATTTACTGAATTAAATTAAGTCCAGAAAATGATTATGGCGTCAGCACCACGTCAGGGTGACGTCAGCAGGTCAGCTGGGCGCCCAGGTCAAACCTGACCTGTGGGTCCCAGCGTGTCGAAGGCACAACTATTTAACCCAGTTATTTAGCCTTAAGTTAATTTTAACTAAGCTTTTTGTGGGGCCGGGCCCACTAGTCAGCGACTAACTAGCTAACTAATCTAGGTTAATTAGTGTTAAGCTAATACTAACTAAATTGTCAGGGGGGTGGCCCACACGTCAGTGATGCACGGGGGAGGTCAACCCATGGTCAAACCCGGGCCAACTCGCCGGAGTTGACCCATGACTCGCCGCCGGGCGGAGCGAGACGGCGGAGAATCTTGAGTTTCCTCCGGCGACCAAATGGCCGGCGGAGGGCGTCTATGTGACGCGGGCGCTCGTCCGCGTCGAGTAGTGGCAGCGGCTGGGCCTAAGGTGGCCGGCGTCGTCACCGGCGTCGACCGTGGTGGTCGCCGGAGCTCGGGCGAGCTCGGGGTCGACGCTACGGTGGCCGGGGAGGCTCGTGCGGGGCACCTACGGGACCTATGCAGCGCGGGGAGGAGGCTGAGCACGACAGCCGGGCCACTAGGTGGCCGGAGGCACGTCGGCGGCGGTCACAGCGGGCGGCGGGTTTGGCCACGATGGGGATCGGGCTAGAGGATGAGCGTCGCTGACGGGGAGAGGCGAGGGCGCAGGAGCTCATCATGGTGCGGCGATGGTACCGGGCGAGCCTGGGGACACCGAGCCAACGACTGGACGGCGGCACCGGGCGGGTCGAAGAGGGGAAAATGATGGGGCGGCGCCTCAGGGCGCTCCGGCGTCGGGAGGCTCGGTGAGGAGGGCGAGGATGGAGTGGCGGGGCTTGGGGCATGTCAGGGAGGTAAGGGGGAGGCGGTGGCCGCGGCGAACGGCGACGGTGGCGACGAGGCCGCTCGGTCCGGGCGAGAGAGAGGGAGCAGAGGAGAGGGAGGGGTCGGGAGAGAGTGAGAGAGCCAGGCACGTGGCTCTCCGTGGCGTCGTCTAGGAGGGGCCGGGAAGCAGGAGGTGGCGGGGAAGCAGGGAGGTGGCGGCGCTCGGCGGTCGCCTGTCCCTCCTCTCGCCTCTTGGCAGAGGTAGGCGACGAGCGGGCGTTCGTTGGTGGGCTGGGCCACCAACCGGGCCAGCGTGGGGAGGGGAAAGAAGGTTGGGCGGGTGGTCTGCGCAGTGAGGCCAGTGCACAGTTCTCTCCTTTCCTTTTCTATTTCTATTTTACATTTGTTTTAGTTTAGTAAAATACTAAACTATTTAAATAAATCCTGAAAATAATTGTGGGCATTAACTAAATTATTACAGAGGCCCTTAACTATTTTCAGAATTGTTGGAGCATTTAAAAATAATATTAATAGTATTTAAATGCCCCAATTCAAATACAATATGGTTTATTCAAAATCCAGAAATGTCTTGGAAAAATATCCATCACCTCTGGATATGGTTTTCACCTTTTTCCATTAATCATGAACATTTTTGCAAACCACTTTGGGTTCTTTGAAGATATTTTGAAGTTGAACCTATTTGAATTGCTTTAGTGCTAGAGCTTGATCATCCCCATTTCAAATTTCATGGAAATTAAACATGATGCATGGATGCAATGCTACTAGTTACAAGCAAGCTCTAGGGCTGATCTGGGCTGTGATGACTCACCCCCACTAAACAAGAATCTCGCCCCGAGATTCAAGACGTGAGGTAAGAGGAAAAGGGGGGGTCACAAACTAACACAATCTCCATGATCCATTTGCCCTTCTCGAAGATGTTGATTTACTCCATCATCTTGGTCTTGACGTCTTTGCTTTCAAGATCTTCACTCGACACGACAGTAGAAAGAAGGGGGAAACCCTACATGATTCGATCTTCACGAAGATCAAGTAAACATGATCGACTCACGGACTGAGACGGTGACACATCTCGAGTTGAGACACAAAACACATCGAGAGGGATGGAATAACAAAGGACGGGGTTTGATTGGTGGTAACAATTCCACGCTTAGGGAGATGATGGATGGTGTCAAGGTGGCGAGGAAATATTTGCCATGATTCAATAACGGGGCACCCCAGGGGAGGTGACACGAGGAACTATTCCCTTAAGTGGCAAAAAGAATTACTTTTGAATCAGAGATCATCGAAGCTCTTCATACCATCCTAAGGCAATCACAAGCGATCATTTGGTAGAATGCAAGGAATGGTACACCCGGACTAAAATGGATGATGTGGACTACCTTGTTGAAGACAACGCAATGGATGATTTTGCTTATCATCGAGGGGGGGGGACCCATGGTGAATCCACTTTTGAGGATGATCCTAGACAAGAATTACTAAGAAGGCAGCCCATAGTGAAATGGCATAGGGACGGTGCAAGCTGGGAACGAAATGCAACTGTTCGAATGTTCCAACCATCACGTCTGCCTGAAATTCAGATCTGGTTGGTGTTAGGATATTTCAGACTCATCATGTCTGAAAAGGAAGGGTTGCAACACAATTCGACGAGATGGCGTTGCGAGATTCTCGGGATATGAACTACGATAGCAAGCTCCAAAACATGAGCTGGTTTTGCTACAAACATGTGAACACGTTGTCCTAGACAAGCATGACCACATGGTAGTCTTATAATAAAACACTACCGAAGTTCGGTGGGGAACCATAATCGAGGATATTGAAGTCCTTGCATAAGGCATGCTCTTAAGAAGGAACTTCCTTTCCTCGAACAAATCAATCAGTGGCTTGGTGTGCTAGGAATACATACGGAATGAAGATGATCAGTCTATCAAACCATAGAATACTTCGCACATGCATGACTGACTTGGAATGATACCAGAGGAAGCAAAACAAACCTTTCTCAAATTCATGGCGGCAACTTACACCTAAACACATAAATTCGAGGAAGTCTCTTCAACCATCCAAGCATAAGCTTCATGAACGGCACACGAAGGAATGCTTACACAATTTTCCAACACTAGGTTGATGTTCAACACGACTCATGGGGGAGACGAAATGCTACTGATGGGCTCAACAGCAACTCATCGAAATTTCCATATCACTGGACTTCCACCATCATGTGAACACGGTGATAGCATTGGCCAGACCAAAAGACATAATGGTGTATGCTCGAGGGATCAACCACGAGTAAGACAACATTACGAATATCGTTGGTTCTGATTTGACTTGATAATGGCCCATACTCAAATCAAAGAATTGGTAGGACAATAGATCTAACAACTGATCACGAGGAACGATCGATGAAGATATCATCTTTCTTCAACACACACTACACAAGAATATCCCTTTGGATCGAACTAAATTAGGCAAGCTTTTATCTTCCAACTCTCCAAGTTATTGTCTAGCTTAACCAACTAGCTCAGGGATATTCAACACAGATTCTTGGAGAAGGGGTGGTTTACAGGAAAACCAACTTGATCACGAGCTCAACACAACAGTCAGGAAACAACCCGGTAACACTTCCAAGAAGATATTTGGAAAATCACGAACCACCGGTATGTTACTAAGCTCGAGAACAATCTTGCTTTTCAGGGCAAGATGATATGATCAAATAAGCAAGGGATTGAATAATCCTAACTCATTGATCGTAGGGTGCACCAGAAATAAGGACTAGGTAGCACGATCAATCTTAGAATGATGATTTAATAACCAACGCGCTAAGGATGAGAATATTGTCCATTCTCTACCAAGCAACAAGTTGCTCGGGGTATTGATTTCACACATCACAACTCATTTGTCGGCATTCCGGTTGCAACAACACGGGACCGAGGAATGAATAATGATAGCGAGAGTATCACTGCGTCAAGAATTCCTAAGAGGTTGTGCAATTCCCATGACATTATTGACATAAGATGGCAATACTTCAGAGTAGAACAGATTCAAAAGCTGAATTGGCATTTTGATCTGCGGGATACAACTACTTTGACCCAATCCTGGATATGGACGAGGTACTGGAGTTTGTTTATCCTAGTCATTCCGGAATAGAATGGCTTGACGGGCCACAAGGACAAAATGCATCGATGAACACAAATGCGCACATACCCTTGGCTATCAATTGATAGATGAAGGTCAGAAGGCATCTAAGAGAATAACTCAAAGGGACATATAATTTTTTTGAGTTGTGGATGCACAGATTAGTGTGTCGAGCAAGCTCAACATTTCTTAGGATAATCCATGCAGAAAGGTAGAATTGGCAGATTCACAATTATGAATGGAGAACTCCTCAAGAGCACTCTTATTGTGATCTTTTGGTTCAAAAGAACTTCCGCCATAATTAGTTCATGGTATTTGGAAGAAGGAGAATACCACGGACTTCGAGGACTATCACGAAGGTTACTAATATCCTAAAGGCACTAGCAAATACTAACAACATGAAGTAGGATGAATCTCGGGTTCAGTAACCCAGGAGTAGAATACCTACTACTAAATGGCATCACGGGATGCTTTCCAAATGATGGCCAGAATCATCACACTAGGGATACAAAAGCATTGCTAAATTGCTAGGTGACTTCCTAATCACCTAGGGTCATAATCATAGTTCCAACATATGTGTCGAGGCAACAGAGTACCTCAACCGACTGGTTAGTGTGCTTCTTCTGACCAAAAAGGACATCGGGAACGGAAAGAAAGGATTTGCAAATGCATCGGACTATTTAGAGACACAGGATGACTCGGACAGCATAACGGCTGTAAATGCTCAAAATGATTTGAGACATCCTGCAAGAATGGTGGCATAACCACTCAACAACATCATAACAAGATTACGAGATCAACAGGTTATCATACAGAAGTAGTAGGAACTGAACTGGGGATTAAAACCAACAATATTATAGGTCTATGGATTAGTAACACGTCATCCTGATAGATAGATGAGAAGCCTAGTTCTTAAACCCCGTAGAAGAGAAGAGGATGACTCAGATCAGAAGGCCATGAGGTATAAGGAGTAAAAAAAGAGCCTTACGTTCCCTTCCACAATCAATTCCCTTACATAACTAAAGCATTTCTAGACTCAACTTCGACCAGTTTTGGCTTGGTAATCCTCTGAGCAGTCAGGGCTCGATACCAACGCTGTCGGGACCCGATCCTAAGTCACACCGATCTAGCATGTAACACATCATATCACTTTGCGGCCTCACGCACGGTATTCCCACGGTGTCGCCTTACCATGTCCCGGGACCGCTTATGCGTCTTTTGGCTCACGTATATGACAGTGTCGCTAGCATCCATATGACAAAGAACCGGGCCGACATGGCTAGTCGTGAACCCAAAGCGGCGCTTAACCTATGGGGACAGGCATACATGAATCACATCGAGCATGTCGGTCATCAACGTATATATTCGGGCTGTAGCACTGGCTAACAGGACTCCGGTATCCCGGCTGTAGCAGGCTAAGCAGGACTCGAATAACACCGTGTGACATTTCCCGAAGGGACGGACATAGGAAGGCGAAGTGAAACACATGCCGCCGATCAAGTGTCCAAGCGGTAGTCTTTGGGCTAGCAGGACTCCGGTGAACCGGTCAGAAGCGGACTACTATCGCTCAGAAGCACGAGACTACATTTCCCCATATGAGAGGCTGCGAAGGATAAACAACTAGTTTGTCGGATCCCACACATACCAAGCATTTCAAACATACACACATTATACTTGATATGCGTAGATACAACATGGCATCACAACATAACTCTACGACTCAAATATTATTCATTAGGCTCGAAGAGCGAGATATTACAAACATGGGTCTCATGACCCAACACTCGAGCATACAAGTCAAAGCACAAGCGGAAGCTAATCATGTCCGAGTACGCATAACTATAAACGAAAAAGGCTAAGAAGCCCCGACTATCTACCAGATCCCGCCGAGGCACAAGATCGTAGCTGAGGTATCAAGCTAAACGTCGAAGTCCACGTGGAATTACTAAGCGAGACCGAGCGTCTCTACGCAAAACATAAAATAAGCAAACGTGAGTACAATTGTACTCAGCAAGACTTACATCGAACTAACTACATATGCATCAAGTATCAAAGGGGGGTGGTGGAGTTTGATGCAGCAAGCCAGCTTTGACTCGGTGGCTATCCTGAACTACATTTGCAAGTAACTCTTTTGAGGTGGCGCTACGAGTCCACATATTCACCATGTCAATACACCACTATGGACCCGCTCCCATCTCCCTACGAGAACGCCATCCATAGCACTCACGCTTATCTTGCGCATTTTAGAGTATCCACTTTCACTTGTCTATGAACTGATATAGGCAATCCAGAAGTCCTTTTCCGCGGACACGGCTATTCGAATATATCATATTAAACCCTACAGGGTGTACTTCTTCACACACGCTCTCACCACTTCACCGTTTACACGACATGTACTCGGCAACCTTCAAGCGGAAGCCCAACGTGGGTGTCGTCCACGACCTACCTAAACACACAAGTCCCAAGTCCAGGTTTATCGCCTATTCGGGTTCCATCCGCAGGAGTCCGCCGAGGTTTCCCATACAGCCCCGAACGATGTGTGCAGGTTCCCGAGATACCAAACGGCACTTTCAGACACCGGGCCACGGTGCCTACCGCAACACAACCCACCCCTAAGGTCAGCTATGCGGCCCCCAAAGCATACTACAAACACGAAACTACTTGCAACTCCCGGACCGAGGACAAGGGTGGTTAAGAAGCCGAGAGGGTCCATTGGTTTCGGCCCAATGCGTGGTAGTAAGCTGTTTCATGGATCACAAACACAGAACTCAGTTCCTGAGGACGGCTGCAATGAGACAACCCACCATGTACTCCTACATGGCCTCTCACCGCTACCTTTACCAAATCATGTTCAACACTTAGCTCACACACCATAGGACATGTTCACACAACCATTCCAATTCATTCCCGATGAATCAGACCCGACTCAACTCTAAGCAGTAGCAGGCATGACAACAAGCATAAATGAGTAGGCACAACATGGCTCAAACAACTCCTACTCATGCTAGTGGGTTTCATCTAATTACTGTGGAATGACAGGTCATGCAAAGGAACAAGGGGTTCAGCTACCGCAGCAAGTAACACATGAGTCGTTGTTGTCCTAATGCAATAAAATAGAGCAGGAGCGAGAGAGTGGGATTGTATCGGAATGAACAAGAGGGTTTTGCTTGCCTGGCACTTCTGAAGATAATAGTTCTTCATCGGTGTCATCGAATAATCATCGTCGGTACATCGTCTACCGGGAGGGGACAATTACCGGCAACTGAGAAAGAGCACAATCAATGCAATGCACATATATGATGCATGATCATGTTAAGGAACTGAATTCACCTAATGCAACAGTAATCCAAGTTAATTGAAGTGGAATTCAAACAAGGTTGAACTCCAACTCCAAATGCTATTTCATAAATTACCCTAATCATGATTCATCCTATTCAGTGAGGTTAACTTATTCAAACATGCATGATCATGGCATAAACAGATTCTTCATATTTTTCTGATCATTTTTCATATATAAATTATTTCCATCCGAGTTACGGTTGAATTTCTATGAATTTTAGAATTTAGGACATTTTCTGAAATTTCTTGAATTAAATTAAGTCCGAAAATGATTATGGCGTCGGCACCACGTCGAGTGACGTCTGCAGGTCAACTGGGCGCCCAGGTCAAACCTGACCTGTGGGTCCCAGCGTGTCGATGGCACAACTATTTAACCCAGTTATTTAGCCTTAAGTTAATTTTAACTAATTTGTTTTGTGGGGCAGGGCCCACTAGTCGTGACTAACTAGCTAACTAATCTAGGTTAATTAGTGTTAAGCTAATACTAACTAAATTGTCGGGGTGGCCCACACGCCGCTGACGCACGGGGAGGTCAACCCATGGTCAACCCGGCCAACTCACGGAGTTGACTCATGCTCGTCGCCGGCGGAGCCAGAGACGGCGGAGGGGTGCGGGTTTCCTCCTCCGGCGACCAAATGGCCGGCGGAGGGCGTCTATGTGACGCGGGCGCTCGTCCGCGTCGAGTAGTGGCAGCGGCTGGGCCTAAGGTGGCCGGCGTCGTCACCGGCGTCGAAAGTGGTGGTCGCCGGAGCTCGGGCGAGCTCGGGGTCGACGCTACGGTGGCCGGGGAGGCTCGTGCGGGGCACCTACGGGACCTATGCAGCGCGGGGAGGAGGCTGAGCACGACAGCCGGGCCACTAGGTGGCCGGAGGCACGTCGGCGGGCGGTCACAAAGGCGGCGGGTTTCGTCACGATGGGGATCGGGCTAGAGGACGAAAGGCCGACGGGGAGAGGGGCGAGGGCGCAGGAGCTCACTGGTGCGGGCGATGGTACCCATGAAGCCTGGGGACACCGGAGCCGACGACTGGACGGCGGCATCGGGTCGAAGAGGGAAAATGATGGGCGGCGCCTGGGCGCCCAAGGCCGGGAGGCTCGGGGAGGAGGGCGAGGATGGAGTGGCGGGGCTTGGGGGCATGTCGGGGAGGTAAGGGGGAGGCGGTGGCCGCGGCGAACGGCGACGGTGGCGACGAGGCCGCTCGGTCCGGGCGAGAGAGAGGGAGCAGAGGAGAGGGAGGGGTCGGGAGAGAGTGAGAGAGAGCCAGGCACGTGGCTCTCCGTGGCGTCGTCTAGGAGGGGCCGGGAAGCAGGAGGTGGCCGGGAAGCGGGAGGTGGCGCGGCTGGGCGCTGTCGCCGTGTCCCTCCTCTGCCTACTGGCAGAGGTTGGCGTCGAGCAGAGTTCGGTTGGTGGGCTGGGCCACCAACCGGGCCAGCGAGGGAGGGAAAGAAGGTTGGGCAGGGTGGTCCAAGAGTGAGGCCAGTGCAGTTCTCTCCTTTCCCTTTTCTATTTCTATTTTACATTTGTTTTAGTTTAGTAAAATACTAAACTATTTAAATAAATCCTGAAAATAATTGTGGGCATTAACTAAATTATTACAGAGGCCCTTAACTATTTTCAGAATTGTTGGAGCATTTAAAATTATATTAATAGTATTTAAATGCCCCAATTCAAATACAATATGGTTTATTCAAAAATCCAGAAATGTCTTGGAAAAATATCCATCACCTCTGGATATGGTTTTCACCTTTTTCCATTAATCATGAACATTTTTGCAAACCACTTTGGGTTCTTTGAAGATATTTTGAAGTTGAACCTATTTGAATTGCTTTAGTGCTAGAGCTTGATCATCCCCATTTCAAATTTCATGGAAATTAAACATGATGCATGGATGCAATGCTACTAGTTACAAGCAAGCTCTAGGGCTGATCTGGGGCTGTGACACTCTACTTCCCCAGCTCGCTACGTCGCTGCAAGTGCATCATTTTCTACCTCTCAGCCCCTCTTGATCGGATGGTCCAACATCACCTTTTTTTCTATTGTTAGAGGTAAAGCTACTTCATGGAGTCGAATCTTGTACTCCCTCCGTCCGAAAATACTTGTCATTGAAATAAAGTGGGGGTGGGGGAATTTAGTATGTACACTGGACTTGGTACAAACAGGAAGGAAAGGGGATGAAAGTAGTACAGACTGGTCATCCAACCGGTCTCTTGGTCGAAAAGGGAAACATAGGGGTAACGCTGTACACAGTGGTATGACCAGGACTAGATTTGCTATCCACACATAGGTGTAGGTGGCTAGAGTGAAAAAAAATGGGACCAACCCAGATATGTTTCTTGGATGTTTGTTTCTCGGGGCAACAAACTATGAATCACCACTTTATGCCCCTGTTTATGTACATGGTGTTGTACTGCTGGTGCACCCACTGTCCCATGCCCTTATAACAAATACTTAGGCCCCGGTCGGAATAAAGGGGCAGAAAACATAGGTCTTGATGAAAATAGAGGAATAGGAAAGGAATGTAGGTATAAACTATGGAACAACGAACCGGAGGAAACTCTCAAGACAATGTGTTCGGATGGACTACGAAATGTACAGATTTGTTTTTTTAGAGTAGCATGCTTGGCAGTATGAGATGCTATTTGTTTATTCAGCTACACAGTGACTACTCTTGTCCTCACCTCACGTACCACACATAGGTTGATTTTTTTATTCCGGCAAACACAACACAACAACCTGTCTAACGCATGGCAGCGAGTGCCTGCCTCGGGCTTCCGCCCAAAAAACGAGCAGCGTGTGGATGTTTCTAATCCGATGGAATCAGTACTACCAGACCAGCTTTCCTATGAAACACTATTCACCTTTCCGTGTTCAGAATGGTTGGAAGGGAAAGAATACGGTAGGAATTGTGTTCCTACGAAAATCCTGCACCAAACCTGTGAACCGAACGCAGCCTTAGCTGTTCTTAATATAATGTCCCTGGTAAAAATGAAGCCATGCCACTGTTTTTGCCTGTAATTGTTTGAGACTCTGATAAGTTTAGCCAAATGTTTTTGCCTCTAACTGTTTGAGACTCTAACTGTTTCCTCTCAGGCCTTTTTCTCAACGAGGATATCCAATTCACACAGTTCTTTGTTGTGACCAACACAGTGCGATTGCACAAAACTCTTCTTAAAAGGAGTGACTTTTGTCTTTGTTTAAGCTGGAATGCCGGATGGAGCAGTTGGTTCATTTTGGTGGAACTGCACAAAGGGAGATCTGTGTTCCAATCCTCATCATCCATATTGGCGCAATAACCTTCCTTTAGGTAAGAATGATATTTAATGCAGGTGTTCATCTCTATTTTCCGACTGCCATGAGAAAATAATGTTGTTTTTTACTAGTACACTTGTACTCCCTCACTGACAAAACCAATTCTGAATTAGAAGGCCAATCATGTACTTGGTTTACCAACTGGTGAGGAGAAAGATAAACATAGCATGAAGAGGAGGAAGAAGAAGAATAAACAAAGATTAAGGCGATCTTGTTGAAGCCGAGGCCTCGGTCGAGGCTATTCAAGGTCTCCGGCAACGACTACCTTACATGTGAGACGATCCTCCAGGGAGCCCTTCCACTTCTGCTGTCTCACTTAATTAATTAGGAATAGTTAAGTACCACTAATTTATTACTGCCTAATTTTCCTGTTGGAGTTAAAAAATCTTTAGTAGGACCCTATGCTGAATCATGTACGTGTGAATGTTTGTCTATGGAGGTGAATCATGTGGTGGAGCAGGGAGGGAATATTATTAGTGTCATGACATAATAGTGCTATTGTTTTGCATGTCAATTTATTGCCATTGGTTCAATTAGGCAATGTTTTGCGTATTGTCCATCATGAATTTGATGCTACTGTTTGAGTAATATGCTAATGTCTTCCTATCCTTTCTCACTAAGCTAATGAAGGTTTCACCTTGTTCCTACTTGTGCAAACAGGGATCATGTTGTGAAAATCATACATTTTAGTGGAACTACACAAGACAACACAATGAACTGTATCCCAACCAGTGCTTTAGCTCTGCTGGAAGTTCTTGACAATCTTTCGATATAATCTCAGCACTGGTAAACAAGTGTGATTTCAACCATACATTTGAAGTGCACAAAAATATATACTATTGTGTGATTCCAGTGAGTGCTTTATCATCTCTTATGGGACTACATGAATAAGCTCTTTTTCTCAGGTTGGTACGGGCCTAAGGCCTTCATCCATATTAGTTTGTTGTCATCTCTATTTGTATCGTGCTGCTGTCATGAGAAATTCCTTTATCTTTGCACTTTTAAGTTTTGCAACCTATGATAAATGGCAATGCTTTGAGTGTTGAGTTGAGCTAATTGGCACTGATTAAATAAACTAATACCTCTCTTTAAGCAAGACTACTATGTTGCTAACTTTACCCATTAAGATAATGAGGGTGCTTCTATTTTTTAGTGTATGTTTCATCAACTAGTCCCACTATTACAATAATCTCACCTCTCAATATATGTGCCAACAGGGATGCTCGATTTTGGTGGAACTGCACAAAAACTTTGGGTGCTTCATTGCCTCGACGGCTTCCGTCCTTTCCTGTCAGTCACTAATATCCGCTTGCTTTCTTCCTTTGCTGTCAGACGCTTGGCTTACCTCGCCTTCTAGTCAAAGGAAATAGTAATTGATATGCTACCTCACACAGGTTGGTACTGGTCTTTATCCTGATTATTCTACCTGTCATATGTATTGGTAATTTGGTATTGTGCTACTGTTTGCCGATTTCATAAAGGAGTAATTTGGAGCCTGAACTGCAGGCAAATCAATACATCGGGTGATTTCAGAGAACTGCACAAAATGATCCGATGGATGTGTACTTATTCTGCTGCTATGTACTCCAAAGTTCACTCAGACAAGCATCGATGTTGACAAGAAGTGCCTATATTCATTCGAGTATCAACCGACGTCAACCAATTGTCAAACTCCAAGTATTAGGAGAGTGAATGCCAAAAATATTGCTTGGTGCATAGCCCAGAAAAACGCAGTCCAGCCTTTGGTCCCAACTTGTGCCTTTTGGTTATCGGCACATATGGTAGCGAACTATATGGCATGGAGTCTAAAGATTCCAGACAAGTTGGTTGACGAGTATATTCATCTAGGACTTAATCAGTCTGCATCGCCAGGATGCTCCATTTCAGCTTGAAGCGCACAAAAATTTGGCTGGTTCATTTTCTCAACCGCCTCCTTTCTCGCTCGCAATGTAGAATTTTGGCGAGATACAGGACCAAGATTAGCCAAGAACTAGTTGGATGAAAGTAGTGGCCAGGTTGCTCAAACCTCCGTCGACACGAGGCCACTATTTGAGGATAAACCTACAAGCAAAGTTCAGATTGTCTTTGCCTCTTATGTACTCGAAAGTTTACTCGTACAAGAACTAATTTTAGCAAGAAGTACCTCTGATTGAATGCCATTTACCAGTCTGTACCCTAGGTAATTAAAGTTCGTCCATGGATCATATTGGCTGTGATCTTAATCATTTGGATGCATAAACATACTGAACATGTGTATATCTGAATCTTTTTGTGAATTATGTTTGAATATTGTCATGTGATCTATCAATCATTTGGATGCATAGATATGCTGAGCTTGTGTATATATGAATCTTCTGAGTTGTTGATAGTGAATGTTGGCTATGAATATGAACGTGTCCTGTGAACCTGAGTTTGATATGAATTGCAACAGAACCAGTTATAACCCTTCTCCTCCTCTCAATCTGCGACTCCACTGCCGCGTTTTCCCATCTCCGAGTCGTTCCCGTCCGAGGCCTCGCCGTCGTCCACCACCTCGCTGTGTTCGGTGCGGCGTCGTCAACAAACGACAGTCATCGGAAGAGGACTGCACGTGGAGAGCCTGACGGCTGGGACCCACGAGGTCCATGGTCGCACGCAAGGAAAGTTCCTCCTTATTAAGCTGGAAAAAAAATGTTTCATCCACCGATACCGGGACCCACGGTTGTATCTTCGCACGGAAGGAAGTGCCTCCTTCTTTTGTAAAAAATTATTCATCCCGTTGATACCGGGACCCGCTGACGGTGATCGACTTGTGGGCTCGCTAAGCTTAACGATGTACGCACGGCTTTGTCAACTTAATCAACAAATGATTCTAGCAGCTGGACCGTTGGATGTTAATCCAACGGCCGTGCTCCTTCTTCAACCTCTCGTTCTTGCTCCTGTCTCCCATGGGCGGCACTGGCCGTGGCCGCCAAGACCAACCGATGAAGTTTCCCCACTCCTCTCCATCTGCGACTCCACTGCCCCGTCTTCCCCATCTCCGGGTCGTTCCAGTTTGGGTGCGCTCGGCATGGTGTGGTCAACATGGTTAACAACCAAGAGTCATCGGAAGATGACTGTACGTGAGAGGCTGACAGTGGGGACGCACCACGCCCATGGACGTGTGCATGCAACGGAACGCGGCGAGGTCAACGTGGTCAAGGAACGACTTCCATCGGAAGTATATCAGACGTGGAGAGTCTCACCTGGGTCCACGGCCGCAAAGTAAGTGCCTCCTTATTACGCCGGAAAATAACGATTCCTCCGACTAACAACAGGGGACTCCTTTGGATGGGCCACCGTATTTTGCGAAAAAACGTTTGCCCGACCGCTGGGACCCACCGACGGGCCACCGTATTTCATGAAAAAACGCCCCCATTGTCAGCTCGGACCCACCGGAAGTGCCTCCTTATTACACAAAAAAATGAATACTCCCCCGGCTAGTTGGGACCCACCTTGCTGGGAGGCTGACTTGTGGGCCTACTAATTTGACGGGGAGGAAGGGCTTTGTCAACTTAGTCAATATGAAGAATTCTAGCTCCAGTGACCGTACGATGTCCATCCAACGGCCGTAGTGCTTCTTCAACCTCTGGTCTTCTTGCTCCAGCCGCCCAAACTACCGCCGGTCGTGCCTCATGCTCCTGCCTCCCGTGGCCCGCTGTGCTGCTGCGGAGGACTCACCGCCCCCTACTATTCCCATCGCTGGCCAGGCCCTGCGGCGACGGCTGCCTCACGCCGCAGCCGAACCAGTGAACCCTCGTACTCCTCTCCGTGCGGGCTTCCACTGCCGTGTCTTCCCCGGCTCCGCATTGTCCCCTTCCTAGGCCTCGCCGTCTTCCACCGCCGTGGTGCTCTCCGCGCGGCGTGGTCAACATGGTCAAGGAACGACTTCCATCGGAAGAGTACTATACGTGGAGAGGCTGACAGCTGGGTCCACGGCCATAGCCCAGTTTTTTTGTGATTTGCCAAGTAAGTCGCTTTGTCAGGCCTGTTGGGCTGCAAATCTTTCAAGACGAGGAGAGCTTTCATTAATTTGGCCGAGAAAATGGCCCATCAGTAATGAGAAATAGGCTGTACATTTTTAAAACACATCAAAGCGGCAATTAGTTTCAAATATCTTTTTTTTCATTTCGAGATTTTAAATTACATTAATTTTTATGCGTGCAGAATTTGTTGGATTTTATATTGATATACATTTAGTTTTTAAATCAGTTTGAATGTGAGTCGAAATTTCGGGATTAAAAACAGTTCGGACCGCACCAAAATATGCAAAATTTCGTATAATTTTTTAACCGTGGCCACAATATGGGCTGTAATGATAACAAAAAGAATATGGGCTCCAAAAAACCTTAAGAATTAGCAAATGGGCTGTAAATTATTAGAAATAATGGCAGATGGGTTGTATGCTATTTTCCACAGATTTGAGGCTTTCCTAAAAAAAGGTTGACGCACAATCAGTGACTGTTGGATGGCCATCCAACGGCCGTCGTGCTTCTTCAATCTCTGCTCTTCCTGCTCCAGATGCTCAAACAAGCGCAAGCGGGACTGCCTGCTCCCTCCTCCCGCGGCCGGCTGTGCTCCCGCGCAGGCCTCACCGCCCCACCGTAATCCCATCGCTGGCCTAGCCATCCCTCTACTCACCCACACCTGCTGTTATTCTCCGGCGACGGCAGACGAACAAGTAAACCCTCGTTCAGTTGTACTCCCCTCCGCGTGGGAAACAACTGCTGAGTCTTCCCTGCCTCCGTGTCGTTTCCTTCCTAGGCCTCGCCCGTCATCCACGACCACGGTGCTCTCGGCGCGGGCTGGTCAACGTGGTCAACGACCGACATGCATCTGAAGTGGACTGTACGTGGAGAGGCCGACAACTAGGTCCACGGCCTCACGCAAGGAAATGCCACCTTATTACACGCAAAATAATGATCCGTCCACCTGACATCATGGACCCACCGAAAGGGCCTCAGTATTTCACGAAAAAAACGTTACCGCCGCTGAAAGCTCGGACCCACCAGCTATATCTTCACACGCAGGGAAGTGCCTCCTTATTACGCACAAAAAAAAATGAATACTCCCCCTGTTTGTAGGGGAACGTAGTAATTTCAAAATTTTCCTACGCACACACAGGACCATGGTGATGGCATAGCAACGAGAGGGAAGAGTGTCTGTCCACGTACCCTCGTAGACCGAAAGCGGAAGCGTTATAACAACGTGGTTGATGTAGTCGTACGTCTTCATGATCCGACCGATACAAGTACCGTACGCACGGCACCTCCGAGTTCTGCACACGTTCAGCTCGATGGCGATCCCGGACTCCGATCCAGCAAAGTGTCGGGATGAGTTCCACAAGACGACGGCGTGGTGGCGATGATGATGCTCCACCGACGCAGGCTTCGCCTAAGCTACTGCTGACGATATGACTTCTCGGCGCAGGCTTCGCTAAGCTCGCGACGATATGACGAAGTGGAATATGGTGGAGGGGGCACCAGACACGGCTAAGGAACGATCCGTAGATCAACTTGTGTGTCCATGGGGTGCCCTTGCCTCGATATAAAGGATGGAGGAGGAGGAGGCCGGCCAAGGCAATAGGTGCGGCCAGGGTGTGGAGTCCTACTAGGACTCCAAGTCCTAGTAGGAGTCCACCAAGAGGGAGGAAGGGAGAAGGAAGTGGAGGAGAAGGAAAGGTGGCGGCCCCCTTTTCCTAGTCCAATTCGGACTAGAGGGAGGGGCGCAGCAGCCCCTTGGCCCTTTCTCCTCTTCCCACTAAAGCCCATCAAGGCCCATTGCTTCTCCGTAACTACCGGTACTCCGAAAAATACTCGAATCATTTGGAACCTTTCCGATGTCCGAATATAGTCGTCCAATATATCGATCTTTACGTCTCGACCATTTCGAGACTCGTCGTCATGTCCCCGATCTCATCCGGGACTCCGAACTCCTTCGGTACATCAAAACTCATAAACTCATAATAAAACTGTCATCGAAACCTTAAGCGTGCGGACCCTACGGGTTCGAGAACTATGTAGACATGACCTAGAACTATTCTCGGTCAATAACCAATAGCGGGACCTGGATGCCCATATTGGCTCCTACATATTCTACGAAGATCTTTATCGGTCAAACCGCATAACAACATCGTTGTTCCCTTTGTCATCGGTATGTTACTTGCCGAGATTCGATCGTCGGGATCCAAGACCTAGTTCAATCTCGTTACCGGCAAGTCTCTTTCCTCGTTACGTACTGCATCATCTCGCAACTAACTTAGTAGTTGCAATGCTTGCAAGGCTTATATGAGGTGTATTACCGAGAAGACCCAGAGATACCTCTCCAGGCAATCGGAGTGACAAAACCTAATCTCGAAATACGCCAACCCAACATGTACCTTTGGAGACACCTGTAGTACTCCTTTATAATCACCCGATTCACGTTGTGGACGTTTGGTAGTACCCAAAGTGTTCCTCCGTAAACGGGAGTTGCATAATCTCATAGTTATAGGAACATGTATAAGTCATGAAGAAAGCAATAGCAACATACTAAGCGATCAAGTGCTAGGCTAACGGAATGGGTCATGTCAATCAGATCATTCTCCTAATGATGTGATCCCGTTAATCAAATGACAACTCATGTCTATGGTTAGGAAACATAACCATCTTCGATTAACGAGCTAGTCAAGTAGAGGCATACTAGTGACACTCTGTTTGTCTATGTATTCACACATGTATTATGTTTCCAGTTAATACAATTCTAGCATGAATAATAAACATTTATCATGAAATAAGGAAATAAATAATAACTTTATTATTGCCTCTAGGGCATATTTCCTTCACTGTTAGCTGGGACCCAGTATAGTGGCAGGCTGACTTGTTTGCCTACTAAGTTGAAGGGGACGGAGGGCTTTGTCAACTTAGTCAATATGCACGATTCTAGCTCCAGTGACCGTAAGATGTCCATCCAACGGCCGTAGTGCTTCTTCAACCTCTGGTCTTCTTGCTCCAGCCGCCCAAACCAGCGTCGGTCGTGCCTCGTGCTCCTGCCTCCCGTGGCCGGCTGCGATGCGGAGGAGGCCTCACTGCCCCCTACTACTCCCACCGCTGGCCAGGCCATCCCTCTACTCACTCACACCCCCTGTTATTCTGTGGCGGCTGACAACCTCACACCGCAGCCGAACCAGTGAACCTCAGATTCTCTCTGTGGCGTGGGCATCCACTGCCGCGTCTTCCCCGGCTCCGCGTCGTCCCCTTCCTAGGCCTCGCCGTCGTCCACCGCCCTGGTGCTCTCGGCGCGGCGTGGTCAACGTGGTCAAGGAACGGCTTCCATTAGACGTGGACTGTACGTGGAGAGGCTGACAGATGGGTCCACGGCCGCAGCAAGGAAGTGCCTCCTTATTACGCGCAAAATAATTATTCCTCCACTTGACAGCGGGGACCCACCGGACGGGCCACCATATTTCACAAAAAAAAGGTTTCCCCCTGACTGCTGGGACCCACCAGCTACACCTTCGCACGCAAGGAAGTGCGTCTGGGCAAAAAAAAACCATTCGCCCCCTGACTGCTGGGACCCACCAGCTACATCTTCGCACACAAGGAAGTGCCTGACAGTCGGGACCCACCTGGTCGAAGCTTACGTAGCGTTGTCATTCTGGTCGCGAACGTGTACGTACATATATACTGGTGGATGTAGAGGCGCGCACGTGTCGTAGTAGAGGCTCGCACGTAGCATGTACACGTACTTACAGTGGCGAGGGTGCAAGAAAGAAAATCTGACCACGCACGCATATTACGGGCGGTCTCGAACGCCTACCGGCGCATACGTACATGGCTGGGTTGGAACAGAGAAACAGCGTCGCTGCCGTGTTCATGGGGAGCCAACCGGCTGGTCGGAACGGAATGCGTGGTCGTGTTCATCGGGAGGGCTTGGATGGAACAGCGATGGAAGCGAGGCTTGGCGCATCAAGACAACGGAGGAAAGCGGCCTTGTGTTCGACCGCCACGTCAAACGGGTCCTGTTGATCGGGAGGGGCTGACGGCATCGCAAAACGGAGAAAGCAGACATCCTCTGATCAAAACAGGGTCCTGTTTATCGGGAAGGGTGTGGCGTACCGCAAAACGGAGGAAACGGACCTCCTACGGTCGAAACGGGGGTCCTGTTGATCGGGAGGGGTGTGGCGTACCGCAAAACGGATGAAGCGGACTTGTGTTGGAGCGCTACGGTCAAAACGGGGGGAGGGGTGTGGCGTACCGCAAAACGGGACTCCATGAGATGCCTGCCTGCCTGCGGCCCACCACGTGGCTCCATCGACGGTCTGGTACGGCCCAGCTTCAACATCAACAACACAAGATCCTCGCGACGAGCCAAGCCTCGTGAGGCGGACGACGCCAAGACCCCCGAGGGGATCGGCCTCCTCAGGCTGACTCCCGAGGGGCGAAGAGTTCTATGCAAGGTTTACCTCACGAGGCTCAGCTGACGTGAGCCATGATGACCAAGGCCAGGCGGGCGCCAGGCGGGAGCAGGTCGCAGGTTTCCTCTTCGGTGCAAACGAGGCAAGCCACGGGCGCGGAGTCCCGAGGAATCAGGCAAAGGTTTCCATTCTGGTGCAATGAGACCAAGACCGCCAGGACGGCAGGACGGAGGTCATCGATGAGCCCACCGCAGCGTCACGACCAGAGGCTTTTTGCAAGCGACGACTACTTTTGTCAGGATAAGTTGTACTACTTGTCCCCTTTCAAATCTGGCCGTTGTGGGATCCCTTTCTGCCAACATTTGGGAATAGGACCAAGGCCACTATAAATAGGACTAGCCACCACCACAGAGGCAAGACAAGTCGAACACACCACACCAGCTCCCTTGAGCTCAAGAACACCTCACCTCCTGAGGCCAGTTCATCCATTGTACTAGTTCATCCTCAGCCCTCCGAGGCAATCCACAAAAATGCTGAAGTAGGGTATCACACCCCAAGGTGGCCCGAACCAGGATAAACTGTTGTGTCTCTTTGTCTCTTTGGGCTTGTTGCGCTAGGCTTAGGAGGACCGTGAGTAGGCAGGCTAGGTAGGTTGAGATCTCCACACGCACACCAGAGTTCGAACCTCTCAAGGGTTTGCGGAACCTGTAATCCGACATTTGGCGTGCCAGGTAGGGGTGCGTCGGATCTTCTCTTCCGTCGACCGGTCCCCTGCCACTCCAACACCTCCATGGCCGACGCACGCCGAGCTCGTGCCGAGCGTCGGGCCGCAGTCGCCGCCTGCATCGCTCAGACGGCTCCGGCGGGTGATGGCTACTCCCATCGCACTCCATCTCCGGTGGCCAACGCCGCCACGGGCCCTGCCGGTCACGAACAGCAAGCTTCATCGTTGCACTCGTCAGTGCGTCGCGACAGATGCAACGCTACTCCATCACTGACCCGAGCAGCTTCGTCATCCCACGGGCGTTGCGGCCAGGTAGACGTGCACGCCGCTCTGCTCATGGCGCGAGAGCTCCTTCGCTACACCCGGTTGGTGACCTCTACGAGGAGTGGCTTGAGCGGATCGCTGAGCTCGTTAGCATGGCGCACGGGGTTCCACCGATCCGGCTCGTTCACTGCCTCAGCAGCCTCCAGCAGCGGGCGACGTGGCGCACGGGGCTCCTCCACCACCTCCGGCTCAGGGTGCCATCGTCGGACCAAGGCATGCGGCACCACGGCGCGACCAGCCGCGCCCTACGCCAGCTCGGGAGGACGTGAGCTGCCAGGTGGTGCAGCGACCTCCTGGAGAACCGTGCGTACTTCCACCACCCCAGCACCAGGCTCGCGTACTGCCGCAGGAGGTGGTGATGCGCGTGCACCAGGACCAGTTTCCACCCCCTCGATGACCTCCGGTTGCCACGGAAGGGTGCCACACGTTCACCCCGAAGCTCCGCAATGTCGTCTGGCCAAGCAAGTTCAAGCCTGACCTGCCTCCGTGCTACGACAGCACCGCCGAACCCACAAAGTTCCTGCAGCTCTACGAGCTGAGCATCGAGGCGGCCAGCGGCGACGAGAAGATCATGGCAAACTGGTTCCTGATGGCCCTCAAGGATGGTGCATGTTCTTGGCTCCTAAACCTACCCGAGGGGTCGGTTTATTCCTTGGAGGGGATGCACGGCCGCTTCATCGCCAACTTCCAGGGCACTCGCGACCGTCCGCCGGCCGCGGGTGACCTGCCTCACATCAAGCAGCAACCTGGAGAGACCCTGCAGAAGTATATCCAGCACTTCAACAAAGTTCGCCTCAAGATCCCCAAGATGTCGGACAAGGCCATCATTTCAGCATTCACTGATGGCGTTCGTGATGTCAAGATGAAGGAGGAGCTCGCCATCCACGAGGATCTCTGCACAGCTCTGAAGATGTTCAACATGGCAAACAAGTACGCAAGGACTGAGGAGGGGCGCCTCTCCCTCCTCAAGCTCCCTGATGCTGATCCAGAAGACAAGAAGGCCAAGACCAAGGACGTGAAGCTCAAGGGACCGGCCGTGCTTGCGGCTGAGCCAGAGACGAAGCGCAGCTGCGACCACCCCGAGTCATCCAAGAGCAACTGGCCGTTTTCCATCTTCCACAATGTTCACAGCCACAATACCAACGATTGTCAGGAGCTCAGGGCCCTCCGTGACGGGCGCCTCGGTCGATGCCCCGAGCAAAACAATCGAGCCTACGGTCGTGGAGGCGGCCGAGGTGGAGGACGCTGGGACGGACACGACCACCATCAGGAGTGGCGTGACCAGCCTCGTGAGGACCGCTGGCAGGGCCAGCCTCGCGAGGGCGCCTGGAGGGAGCAGCCTCATGAGGAGCGCCCTCAGGGCAATGTGGCTCTGCCTCCTCTGCCTCCACCACCAAGAAGGAATGAAGATCACCACAAGGACGAGGGGGTTGGGGGCTTCCAGGAGCCACCAGCCATCGCCTGCATCTTGGGCGGCTCACAGGCCCCAGCTTCCCACTGCGTCTCCAAGCAGTTCGTGCGCGAGGTGAATGCAGCGCCCCCCAAGCCCAAAGCAACTCGCCCTCTCAGGTGGTCCAAGTGCGCCATCACCTTCAGCTCCTCAGACTAGCTCAAGTGCGCGGCGGCTGCTGGCGTGCTCCCTATGCTCTGCTCCCCCATCATCAGCAACGTGGTCGTAACCAAGACTCTCATCGATGGCGGAGCTGGGCTCGATGTGTGGTCCATGCAGACGTTCGACAGGCTTTAAGTGCCATACTACCAGCTTCATCCGACCAAGCCATTTTCAGGAGCGATCGACGGTTCTACGCACCCGAAGGTCCGCCTCCCTGTCACCTTCGACGAGCGCAACAACTACCGCACCGAGCTCATCGACTTCAACGTCGCCGACATCCGCCTGCCCTACAACGCCATCCTAGGGTACCCAATGTTTTCCAAGTTCATGGCAGCTACGCACCACTGCTGCAACGTCCTCAAGATGCCAGGAAGTGGCGGCGTCATCACGGTCGCATGCCAAGAGAAGGATGCGGTGTGCTCCCTCGAGCGCGCCTTCAAGGCTACAGCGGTCGAGAACCCTGAAGACGAGGGTGGCACCCTCCCTCCTGAGGTTTCCCACAAGACGAAGAAGCTGCAGCTAGGACAGGGGCCTTGTGAAGAAGCATCGCTCGAGGATGCTGCACCGAGCCTCGCGTCCCCGGACGTAGCACCTTCACCCATCGCATAGGAAGGCGCGCCCGGCGCCCCTCTCACGGTGGGCTCGGGGGCTCTCCTCGGCAGGGCCTCAGACCTAGCCAGGGTCACGAGGGTGGCGCTCGGGCACCATGTGGAGGCACTCTTCAGAGTGCGCTTCCTAGGAGAAGGCAGCAGGCGGGTGGCGTCAGATGGTCAGGAGTTCATCAGCAAGGCAATCAAGGAGATTCAAGAAGCAAGGGTTCTGCAAGGCGATCGACACCTGCCGCGAGGTGCAGCTAACTGCCCGGCGAGAGTAAGGAGTTCCGCGTCTGCATTGACGTCCCCGGGCTCAATAGGGCCGCGTCTTGGCAGCTCATCTAGCCGTCTCGTGTCGGCCAGTGGAAGGGTCCACCTCACAGCTACGTCTACATGCCTTTCGGCCTGCCGGGCGCGGCTATGGTGTTCCAACGCTGCATGAGGGACACCCTGGTGGCTCGCGAGGCCAGGCATCAGGCTATCCTGGCGGAGATGGAGGAGCACCTCCAGGAGCCTCTCGGGCCCTTTGAGCCTCCCGAGGTTCGGCACCAGAGCGGCTCATGAGGAACGACTCCAGCAACACGCGTTTTTGGCTACTTCAACACCTCTAATGTCTACTACACAACCTTCTTCTTGTAGACGTTGTTGGCCTGCAAGTGCACAGTTTTGTAGGACAGTAGCAAATTTCCCTCAAGTGGATGACCTAAGGTTTATCAATCCGTGGGAGGCGAGGGATGAAGATGGTCTCTCTCAAACAACCCCGCAACCAAATAATGAAAGTCTCTTGTGTCCCCAACACACCCAATACAATGGTAAATTGTATAGGTGCACTAGTTCATGAAGAGATGGTGATACAAGTGCAATATGGATGGTAGATATAAGTTTTTGTAATCTGAAAATATAAAAACAGCAAGGTAACTAATGATAAAAGTGAGCGTAAATGGTATTGCAATGATACAAAACAAGGCCTAGGGTTCATACTTTCACTAGTGAAAGTTCTCTCAACAATAATAACATAGATAGATCATATAACAATCCCTCAACATGCAAAAAAGAGTCACTCCAAAGCCACTAATAGCGGAGAACAAACGTAGAGATTATCGTAGGGTACGAAACCACCTCAAAGTTATTCTTTTGGATCGATCTATTCGAGAGTTCGTACTAGAATAACACCTTAAGACACAAATCAACAAAAACCCTGATGTCACCTAGATACTCCATTGTCACCTCAAGTATCCGTGGGCATGCTTATATGATATGCATCACACAATCTCATATTCATCCAACCAACACAAAGTACTTCAAAGAGTGCCCCAAAGTTTCTACCGGAGAGTCAAGAAAACGTGTGCCAACCCCTATGCATAGGTTCATGGGCGGAACCCGCAAGTTGCTCACCAAAACATACATCAAACGACACGTGATATCCCATTGTCACCACAGATAAACACGGCAAGACATACATCCAGTGTTCTCAAATAAAGACTTAATCCGATAAGATAACTTCAAGAGGGAAACTCAATTCATCACAAGAGAGTAGAAGGGGAGAAACATCATAAGATCCAACTATAATAACATAGCTCGCGATACATCAAGATCGTGCCATAGAGAGAACACGAGAGAGAGAGAGAGAGAGATCAAACACATAGCCACTGGTACATACCCTCAGCCCCGAGGGTGAACTACTCCCTCCTCGTCATGGATAGCGCCGCGTTGATGAAGATGGCCACCGGTGATGGGTTCCCCCTCCGGCGGGGTGCCGGAACAGGCTCCCGAGAGGTTTTTGGTGGCTACAGAGGCTTGCGGCGGCGGAACTCCCGATCTATCTTGATATATGATGTTTTTAGGGTACGTAGGCTTATATAGGCGAAAGAAGTAGGTCGGGGGAGCCTCGAGGGGCCCACGAGAGGGTAGAAGCGTGACCAGGGGTGGGCGCCCCTATCTCGTGGCCTCCTCGATGATCTTCTGACGTGAACTCCAAATCTCCCGGATCATATTCTTCGTAAAAATCACGCTCCCGAAGGTTTCATTCCGTTTGGACTCCGTTTGATATTACTTTTCTTCGAAATACTGAAACAGGCAATAAAACAGCAATATGGGCTGGGCCTCCGGTTAATAGGTTAGTCCCAAAAGTAATATAAAAGTGTATAATAAAGCCCGTAATCATTCAAAACAGATAATAAGATAGCATGAATGCTTCATAAATTATAGATACGTTGGAGACATATCAGCGTCCCCAAGCTTAATTCCTACTCGTCCTCGAGTAGGTAAATGATAAAAGAAAGAATTTATGAAGTGTGAATGCTAGAAGGTGCACAAGTTTGATCAATGATAATTTCAATCACCTTTTCTAGCATGATAATATGTCATAATAGTAGTTCATCTCATAAAACTTCTCACGATAAAGTAACAAGCAATTCACATGTCAAAGCATAGACCATAAACATTCTTGAAAACTAGCAAACTATGTTCTCAGTCATCAAACAATTGCAATTCATCTTATTTTCAGGAATAGAAAACTCCACATACTCAACTATCATATAATCTTCTACAATTGCTAACACTCACGCAATACTAATGGTTATGGAGTTTCAATCGGACACTGAGAAAGATAGGGGCTTATAGTGTTGCCTCCAAACGTATTCACCTTTGGGTGATGTCAACAATAATAGTTCATGCCAACTTACATCCAATTGGATATATATATATATATATATATATATATATATATATATATATATATATATATATCAGGATCTTTCCAACACGTGGTGCTTGCCAAAGGATAAAATGAAAAAGGGAAAGGTGAAGATCACCTTGACTCTTGCATAAAAGTAAAAGACATAAAGTGAAAGATAGGCCCTTCGCAGAGGGAAGCAGAGGTTGTCATGCGCTTTTAGGGTTGAATACACAAAATCTTAATGCGAAAGAACGCCACTTTATATTGCCACTTGTATATGGACCTTTATTATGCACTCCGTCGCTTTTATTGCTTCCATGACAAGATCGTACAAATCTTATTTTCTCCGCACTAATAAGTCATGCATATTTAGAGAGCAATTTTTATTGCTTGCACCGATGACAACTTACTTGAAGGGTCTTACTCAATCCATAGGTAGGTATGGTGGACTCTCATGGCAAAAACTGGGTTAAAGGATATGTGGAAGCACAAGTAGTATCTCTACTTGGTGCAAGGAATTTGGGCTAGCATGAGGGGGAAAGGCAAGCTCAACATGTTTGAATGATCCATGAAAATATACTTTAACTGAGATGTCAGTAAACATAAACCATTATGTTGTCTTCCTTGTCCAACATCAACTCTTTAGCATGTCATACTTAAGGAGTGCTCCCAATTATAAAATATGTCTAGGATAGTGTATTTATATGTGAAATCTCTGTTCCTTCAATATTCTTTCATGAATTGTTCAAATGACCAATACAATGCTTGCTAACCTTCAATAAATTTACAACCTCTACTTTTAGATGTGAAGTCATAACTCCCCATGGGATTAGAAAATGAGACATATATAATTTCAGATTTATGACAGTCAACTCATTCAACCATTTACTCATAGGATATAAGTGAAGCACACGAGTAAATTGACAAACTACTCCAAGAAGATATAAGTGAAGATCAATGAGTAGCTAAATAATTATGTAACTATATGAAGACTCTCTCTCAATAAAGAATTTCAGATCTTGGTATTGTATTCAAACAGAAAGCAAAACAAAATAAAATGGCATTGCAAGGATAGCACGACTCATGTGAAGAAGCAAAAACTTAGGCTCAACCGATACTAACCGATAGTTGTTAAAGAAGAAAGGTGGGATGCCTACCGGGGCATCCCCAAGATTAGATGCTTGAGACTCCTTGAAATATTATGTTTGGGTGCCTTCGGAATCCCCAAGCTTGAACTTCTGTGTCCTCTTAATTCCTCTCATATCATGGTTTCTCTTTTTATCAAAAGCTTCATCCACACCAAACTCAACAAGAACTCGTGAGATAGGTTAGTATAAACCAATGCAAAACCTTATCAATTTCTACTGTAAAAAATCACTAAAATTATTATTCAACATTGCATACTAAATTCCTCTGCATATTTAACACTCCTATCCTAAAATAGAATCATTTAACAAGCAAACATATGAAAACAATGCAACCATAACAGCAATCTGCCAAAACAGTATAGTCTGTAAAGAATGCAAGAGTATCAATACTTCCCTAACTCCAAAAATTATGAAATAAAATTCCCACTGTATTAAATTTATCATATCTCATTATGCAAAAGGTTTCAACATTATATCATTCTCTGACTTTTCTAGGGAATTTTTTCAACAGCAGTAAACTTTCTATTTTCAAACAGCAACATGTATAATAGCAAAATAAGCATGGCAAAGGCTATCCTTGACTTTTTTATAGAAACTAAAGATGCAAAACATTATTCTAAATAGCAGAAAGCAAATACTAACAAGAGAAAATGATGCTCCAAGAAAAACACATATCATGTGGTGAATAAAAATATAGCTCCAAGTAAAGTTACCGATGAACGAAGACGAAAGAGGGGATGCCATCCGGGGCATCCCCAAGCTTAGGCTCTTGGTTGTCCTTGAATATTACCTTGGGGTTCCTTGGGAATCCCCAAGCTTAGGCTCTTGCCACTCCTTATTCCATAGTCCATCGAATCTTTACCCAAAACTTGAAAACATCACAACACAAAACTCAACAGAAAACTCGTAAGCTCCGTTAGTATAAGAAAATAAAACAACCACTTAGGTACTGTAATGAACTCATTCTAAATTCATATTGGTGTAATATCTACTGTATTACAAATTCTCTATGGTTCATACCACTTAATAATAGCCATAGATGCATCAAAATAAGCAAACAACACACGAAAAACAGAATCTGTCAAAAACAGAACAGTCTGTAGTAATCTGTATCAAATGTATACTTTTGAAACTCCAAAAATCCTAAAAAATTAGGAAGTCCTAAGAAATTTGTGTACCAAGCCAGATCATAAAGAATCAGATCAAGAGCACTTTCTGTGAATTAACAAAACTAATTTACTGGGTGCAAAAGTTTCTGATTTTCAGCAGGATCAACACAACTATCATCGTAAGCTATTCTAAAGGTCTTACTTGGCACTTTATTGAAACAAAAGCAATAAAACATGATTACTACAGTAGCATAATCATGTGAACACACAAAAACAGTAAGGATAAATATTGGGTTGTGTCCCAACAAGCGCTTTTCTTTAATGCCTTTCTAGCTAGGCATGATGATGACAATGATGCTCACGTAAAACATAAGAATTGAAACATAACGGGAGTGTCATGAAGCATATGACAAGCACATTTAAGTATAACCCACTTCCTATGCATAGGGATTTTGTGAGCAAACAACTTATGGGAACAATAATCAACTAGCATAGGAAGGCAAAACAAGCATAAGTTCAAAACTTGAAGCACATAGAGAGGAAACTTGACATTATTGCACTTCCTACAAGCATATGTTCCTATCTAATAATAATTTTCAGTAGCATCATGAATGAATTCAACAATATAACCAGCACCTGAAGCATTATTTTCATGATCTACAAGCATTGAAAATTTACTACTCTCCACATAAGCAAAATTCTTCTCATTCGGAATAGTGGGAATATCATAAGAGACTTGAACACTAAAAATTGTTTCCACATTAAAAGAGTAATGTTCAGAAAAAGGGTAATCATAATCATGACAAGATTTGTAAATATAGTCATCACTACTTTTTATAGAATAAGTTTCATCACAATAATCATCATAAGTAGCAACCGTTCTCATCATAATCGATTGAAACCTCTCCCAAGATAGTGGAATCACTAAATAAAGTTGACACTCTTCCAAATCCACTTCCATATTCATCACAATAAGATTCAACATCCTCCAAAATAGTGGGATCACTACTTCCTAAAGTTGACACTCTTCCAAACCCACTTTCATCAATATAATCATCATAAATAGGAGGCATGCCTTCATCATAATAAATTTGCTCATCAAAACTTGGGGGACAAAAAATATCATATTCATCAAACATAGCTTCCCCAAGCTTGTGGCTTTGCATATCACTAGCATCATGGATATTCAAGGAATTCATACTAACAACATTACAATCATGCTCATCATTCAAAGATCTAGTACCAAACATTCTATAGATTTCTTCTTCTAGGACTTGAGCACAATTTTCCTTTTCATCATTCTCACGAAAGATATTAAAAAGATGAAGCGTATGAGACAAACTCAATTCCATTTAAATTTTTTTTTTATAAACTAAACTAGTGATAAGACAAGAAACAAAAAGATTCGATTGCAAGATCTAAATATATACCTTCAAGCACTCACCTCCCCGGCAACGGCGCCAGAAAAGAGCTTGATGTCTACTACACAACCTTCTACTTGTAGACATTGTTGGGCCTGCAAGTGCACAGGTTTGTAGGACAGTAGCAAATTTCCCTCAAGTGGATGACCTAAGGTTTATCAATCCGTGGGAGGCGTAGGATGAAGATGGTCTCTCTCGAACAACCCTACAACCAAATAACAGAAAGTCTCTTGTGTCCCCAACAGACCCAATACAATGGTAAATTGTATAGGTGCACTAGTTCGGTGAAGAGATGGTGATACATGTGCAGTATGGATGGTAGATATAAGTTTTTGTAATCTGAAAATATAAAAACAGCAAGGTAACTAATGATAAAAGTGAGCGTAAACGGTATTGCAATGATAGGAAACAAGGCCTAGGGTTCATACTTTCACTAGTGCAAGTTCTCTCAACTATAATAACATAGATATATCATATAACAATCCATCAACATGCAACAAAGAGTCACCCCAAAGCCAGTAATAGCGGAGAACAAACGAAGAGATTATGGTAGGGTACGAAACCACCTCAAAGTTATTCTTTCGGATCGATCTATTCAAGAGTTCGTACTAGAATAACACCTTAAAACACAAATCAACCAAAACCCTAATTTTACCTAGATACTCCATTGTCACCTCAAGTATCCGTGGGCATGATTATACGATATGCATCACAAAATCTCAGATTCATCCAACCAACACAAAGTACTTCAAAGAGTGCCCCAAAGTTTCTACCGGAGAGTCAAGAAAACGTGTGCCAAACCCTATGCATAGGTTCAAGGGCGGAACACGCAAGTTGGTCACCAAAACATACAAGTGGCACGTGATATCCCATTGTCACCACAGATAAACACGGCAAGACATACATCAAGTGTTCTCAAATAAAGACTCAATCCGATAAGATAACTTCAAGAGGGAAACTCCATTCATCACAAGAGAGTAGAGGGGGAGAAACATCATAAGATCCAAATATAATAACAAAGCTCGCGATACATCAAGATCATGCCATAGAGAGAACACGAGAGAGAGAGAGAGAGAGAGAGAGAGAGAGAGAGAGATCAAACACATTGCTACTGGTACATACCCTTAGCCCCGAGGGTGAACTACTCCCTCCTTGTCATGGATAGCGCCGGGATGATGAAGATGGCCACCGGTGATGGGTTCCTCCTCGGCAGTCTTGAACGGGCTCCAGAGAGGTTTTTGTGGCTCTGAGAGGCTTGCGGCGGAACTCCCAATCTATCTTGATATATGATGTTTTTAGGGTACGTAGGCTTATATAGGCAAAAGAAGTCGGCCGGGGGAGCCTCGAGGGGCCCACGAGAGGGTAGGGCGCGCCCAGGGGGGTGGGCACACCCCCCTATCTCGTGGCGTCCTCGATGATCTTCTGACGTGAACTCCAATTCTCCTGGATCATATTCTTCCTAAAAATCACGCTCCCGAAGGTTTCATTCCGTTTGGACTCCGTTTGATATTCCTTTTCTACAAAATACTGAAACAGTCAATAAAACAACAATATGGGCTGGGCCTCCGGTTAATAGGTTAGTCCCAAAAGTAATATAAAAGTGTATAATAAAGCCCGTAATCATTCAAAACATGTAATAAGATAGCATGAATGCTTCATAAATTATATATACGTTGGAGACGTATCAACCTCTTCAGCGACGGTACCAGGTGACATCTCTCAATTTCGTTCAGTTTGGGGGCACCCCTCGGGCTGCGTCATCCCCAGACCGTGTGGGTCCGGCCCTACGGCATGTTTCGTTTTGCATTCACCAGGACTATCTAACCGTTTTTTGAGTTTACCTATGATCATCACCCCACGACCGCGAGCCTTAGCCGCCCCGCGGCCCCCCATGTGTTCGCTGGCTTGTACCTCTCCCGCATCACTTCATGACAATTCACGTCGGCACGGCGCTTGTGCTCAGGTCTGTCCCTACAACACTGACAAACCCGGGGATCGAGCTCTGGTTCACGACCTGCCTCGTGCACACCACCTCGCCAGGTCCTCGGTGCCTCTGTCCTATGCCCTGGGCTACATGTCTGCTCCGCAGGGGTTCCCGATCCTTCCTGTCATCTAATCTACAGGTTTATCTAGCAATGGGCCATGGTTCGGCTTGGGCGACCACCATCTAGCCTCGCGAGTCGCTTGCACGTTAAAGGGGGGCCTCCCGATCATCGTGTCTCGGGAGTTCCTACTAGCTCTCCAGCTCTCACCCCCTAGCCTTGACCACGGTATCGTGACCTGACATACCAGCGGCGGCTGAGCTCGCTCGAGAGTCGGGTCCCGAGGATGTAGGGCACCTAGGCAAGCAGGGTAAGAAGGTAGCCATTGCAGGCCGAGCCCGATGGTACCACCGCAGGCGTAGGAGCAAGCGTCGTCTTCCTGACGGACCAAGACACCAAAAGATAAGTCATGATCCGCTGCGGCACCAGCATCGCTCCCTGCACACCCCGCCTCACATATCCATTTTGGTAGTTCCAGTCCCCTTTCCGATTCTCTGGGCATCTGCTTGCATGCCAAGGGGGACCTTGTGAGCATCGCGTCTCATGAGCTCTTACCGAACCTCGGGCCGCTCACCTCCTAGCCTTGACCACGGCATCGCGACCTGGCATACTAGCGATGGCTGAAGCCTGCCTAGTGACTGGGACCTGTCGGCGTAGAGCGCCGCGCTGCCAAGGAAAAAGGAAAGGGAGGTACCATGCCAAACTGGAATACGCGAGTTCATCACAAAATCAAAAGAAGCAATGGCGATATTAAGTACATTCCGATCTTTACAAACTCCACGGGGGCTAATCTTCATTCCGCGCAAGGAAAGCAGACAAGGGAAAGCAGCTACTAGGCCCAATGGCATCACTGGCGATGCCGGGGCGGCAGCCGCGGCCGCACTTCGGCCTCAGCAGGAACTGTGGCACGTAGCTATCGTCACTTGACTCCGGAGAATCACTGTGCTCAGGAGAGTGACTGGATTCCCAAGAGTCGCCGCTACTACCGGACGGAGCGCCAAGGAGGACAGCAGCAGGCCCGGCACCCGCTGCGGCGTCCCTCGGGCTGCCTCCTCCGGGGCAGCATTCCAGTCGTTCTCCCTCTTCATTGAAGACCTTGTAGAACAGAGTCGCCACCCCGTCATAGTGGAAGTGGATCGCTAGGGCTCCCTTTGCGCGGCAAGCCCGGGCGACCTCGCCCCATCCTCACCTCATGAAGACATCTCCAGGGGGCACCACCTTGACTTCAGCCCCGGTGGCCAAGCTACAGCACCCAACATGCTGCAGCCACAGGTCAACCGGCCCCCAAGGAGGCAGCTCGCTGGCGAAGAACCGCGGGAGTCAGATCCAGGTGCCGGGAGGCATTGCCGCCCACACCACGAACTCGCGCGAGCTACCCTCGGTGTGGGTTCGTGGTGCGGCTGGCAGGGCGATGGCGGCCCTGCCATCATCATCAGGCGCCGCTCGGCGGTACACACCTTCATCCTGGGCACGGGCATATATGGGGAGAGGAAAGCCAGGCGAAGGCCTCGACTGCCAAGGCCTGGTCACCTCTCGCCCCGTGCCGGCGTCGTGAGGGAGGCGGAGCCGCTTTTTTGGCGGGAGAGCATCAGGCCCCTCAATAGGAGCTTTTCCCTTCTCGGCCGTGGAATACCTCTTGATCGGTGCCATGAAAGCAAGATGGAGAAGAAGGAAGCAAGTGGAAGCAAGACGAAGGAGAAACGAGCGAGGGGTTCTGCCCCTCCCTCACCTTTATAGCCAAGGGAGGCCAACCGCCGGCCTCCACGACCTTGCGCCATCATGACCTTCTGCATGTCGCATCATCCTGTCAAGTCGAGCAGTTGCCGAGGCAGCATGGGGAAGCGGAGTTGCCCACGTCCCATCAATCGCCACACGTCATCAAGGCCGCAGATGGTTAGGGTCTGCGGTGCTCCGCACGTGCCCTTTGGCTTTGCCTGGAAGCCAAGTCCGAGCGCGCCTTGGGCCCGGGGGCTACTGTCGGTGTCCTGGATATGGGGGTAGCTAGGCCTGCCTGCCTGCGGCCCACCACGTGGCTCCATCGATGGCCTGGTATGACCCGGCTTCGACATCAACAACTCAAGACCCTCGCGAGGGGCCAAGCCTCGCAAGGCGGATGACGCCAAGACCCCTGAGGGCATCGGACTCCTCAGGCTAGCTCCCGAGGGGCGGAGAGTTCTATGCAAGGTTTACCTCATGAGGCTTAGCTGACGTGAGCCATGATGACCAAGGCCAGGCGGGCGCAGAGCGCAGGTTTCCTCTTCGGAGCAAACGAGGCAAGCCACGGGCACGGAGTCCTGAGGAATCAGCCAAAGGTTTCCATTCTGGTGCAACGAGACCAAGACCGCCAAGATGGCAGGACGGAGGTCATCGATGAGCCCACCACGGGCCACGACTCAGAGGCTTTTTCAGCCTTGACGACTACTTTTGTCGAGGATAAGCTGTACTACTTGTCCCTTCCAAATCCGGCCATTGTGGGATCCCTTCCCGCCAACATTTGGGAAAAGGACCAAGGCCACTATAAATAGGACTAGCCACCACCACAGAAGCAAGACAAGTCGAACTAGCTCACACCACACTAGCTCCCTTGAGCTCAAGAACACACCTCACCTCCTGAGGCTAGTTCATCCATTGTACTAGTTCATCCTCAGCCCCCCGAGGCAATCCACAAAAACGCTGGAGTAGGGTATTACACCGCAAGGTGAACCGAACCAGGAGAAATTGTTGTGTCTCTTTGTCTCTTTGGGCTTGTCGTGCTAGGCTTAGGAGGATCGCGAGTAGGCAGGCTGGGTAGCTTGAGATCTTCGCACGCACCCCAGAGTTTAAACCTCTCAAGGGTTTACGGAACCCGTAATCCGACAACAGCCTGTGTGATATGGGCCGGACTGATGGGCCGTGAAGACACAGAACCAAAGACCTTCTCCCGTGTCCGAATGGGAATCTCCTTTGCATGGACGGCAAGCTTAGAATTCGCGGGTGTAGTTTCCTTCCTCTATAAACCGACTTTGTACACCCCTGGTTACCTCCATTAAGAGGGCCCGAACCTGGGAAAACATCGTGTCCCCTGCCTCCTTGTTACCTACGATCCTCAGACGCATAGATCGGGACCCCCTACCCGAGATCTGCCAGTTCTGACACCGGTATTGCTGCTTTCATTGAGAGTTCCTCTGTGCCGTCGACGGAAGGATTGATGGCTCGCCTTGTCATCAAAGACAGCATCACTTCCGGAGAAGCCTGCTATGTCTTGAGCTTACGTTGGTTTTCCTTGAAGAGGAAAGGGTGATGCAGCAATAGTAGCGTAAGTATTTCCCTCAGTTTTTGAGAACCAAGGTATCAATCCAGTAGGAGGCTCCTCAAAAGCCCCACGCACCTACAAAAACAAACAAAGAACTCGCAACCAACGCAATAAAGGGGTTGTCAATCCCTTCACGGCCACTTGCGAAAGTGAGATCTGATAGAGATAGTATGATAAGATAAATATATTTTTGGTATTTTATAATATATATGCAAAAAGTAAAGATGCAAATAAAAGTAGATTGAAAGCTTATATGATAAAAGATAGACACCGGGGCCATAGGTTTCACTAGAGGCTTCTCTCAAGATAGCATAAGTATTACGGTGGGTGAACAAATTACTGTCGAGCAATTGATAGAAAAGCGAATAATTATGAGATTATCTAGGCATGATCATGTATATAGGCATCACGTCCGTGACAAGTAGACCGACTCACACTGCATCTACTACTGTTACTCCACACATCGACCGACTCCTGCCTGCATCTAGAGTATTAAGTTCATAAAGAACAGAGTAACACATTAAGCAAGATGACATGATGTAGAGGGATAAACTAAAGCAATATGATATAAACCCCATATTTTATCCTCGATGGCAACAATAAAATATGTGCCTTGCTGCCCCTACTGTCACTGGGAAAGGACACCGCAAGATTGAACCCAAAGCTAAGCACTTCTCCCATGGCAAGAAAGATCAATCTAGTAGGCCAAACCAAACTGATAATTCAAAGAGACTTGCAAAGATAACACAATCATACATAAAAGAATTCAGAGGAGATTCAAATATTTCTCATAGATAAACTTGATCATAAACCAACAATTCATCGGATCTCGACAAACACACCGCAAAAAGAGTTTACATCGAATAGATCTCCACAAGAGAGGTGGAGAACATTGTATTGAGATCCAAAAAGAGAGAAGACGCCATCTAGCTAATAACTATGGACCCAAAGGTCTGTGGTAAACTACTCACAACTCATCGGAGGGGCTATGGTGTTGATGTAGAAGCCCTCCATGGTCAATTCCCCCTCCGACGGAGCGCCGGCGAAGGCTCCAAGATGGGATCTCGCGGATATAGAAGGTTACGGTGATGGAAATTGTGTTTTATTGGCTCCCTGGATGTTTTCGCGGTACGTAGGCTTATATAGGAGGAAGAAGTACGTCGGTGGACGCCCGAGGGGCCCACAAGACAGAGGGGCGCGCCCTCCTATCTCGTGGCCACCTCAGATGCTTCTTGGCTTGCACTCCAAGTCCTCTGGATCACGTTCGTTCCAAAAATCACGCTGCCGAAGGTTTCATTCCGTTTGGACTCTGTTTGATTTTCCTTTTCTTCGAAATACTGAAATAAGCAAAAATACAACAATATGGGATGGGCCTCCGGTTAGTAGGTTAGTCCCAGAAATGATATAAATGTGTAAAATAAAGCCCATAAACATCCAAAAGGGGTAATATAATAGCATGGAACAATAAAAAATTATAGATACGTTGGAGACGTATCAAGCATCCCCAAGCTTAATTCCTGCTCGTCCTCGAGTAGGTAAATGATAAAAACAGAATTTTTGATGTGGAATGCTACCAAGCATAATTCTCAATGTAATTTTCTTTATTGTGGCATGAATGTTCAGATCCAAATGATTCAAGATAAAAGTTCATATTGATAAAAGAAATAGTAACACTTCAAGCATACTAACCAAAGCAATCATGTCTTCTCAAAATAACATGGCTAAAGAAAGTTCATCCCTACAAAACCATATAGTTTGGCTATGCTTCATTTTCGTCACACAAAGATGTTCCCAACTTCTATACCCCTGATGACAAGCCAAGCAATTGTTACATACCTAAATAATCTCAAACTTTTTCAACCTTCACACAATACATGAGCGTGAGCCATGGATATAGCACTATGGGTGGAATAGAATATGATGATGGGGATTGTGTGGAGAAGGCAAAAAAGGAGAAAGTCTCACATTAGCGAAGATAATCAACGCGCTATGGAGATGCCCATCAATTGATGTCAACATGAGGAGTAGAGATTGCCATGCAACGGATGCACTGGAGCTATAAATGAATGCTCAACAAAAGAAAACTAGTGGGTGTGCATCCAACTTGCTTGCTCACGAAGACCTAGGGCATTTGAGGAAGCCCATCATAGGAATATACAAGCCAAGTTCTATAATGAAAAATTCCCACTAGTATGAAAAAGACAACCTATGAGACTCACTATATGAAAAACATGGTGCTACTTTGAAGCACAATATATGAGACTCACTACATGAAGAACAAAGTGCTACTTTGAAGCACAAGTGTGGAAAAGGAGATAGTAACATTGCCCCTTTTATTTATTTTCTTTTTTTCTTTTCTTTTCTTTTATTTATTTTCTTTATTTTTTGGGCCTTTCTTTTTTTTCTTTTGGCCTTTCTTCTTTTTTATTTTTGGGTAATGCTCTAATAATGATGATCATCACACTTTTATTGATTACAACATATGAATTACAACTCGAAAATAGAACAAGATATGACTCTATATGAATGCCTCCAGCGGTGTACCGGGATGGTGCAATAAATCAAGAGTGTCATGTATGAAAAATTATGCATGGTGGCTTTGCCACAAATACGATGTCAACTACATGATCATGCAATGGCAATATGACAAGAGTAATGTATGTCATGATGATAAACGGAACGGTGGAAACTTGCATGGCAATATATCTCGGAATGACAATGGAAATGCCATAATAGGTAGGTATGGTGGATGTTTTGAGGATGATATAAGGAGGTTTATGTGTGATAGAGCGTATCGTATCACGGGGTTTGGATGCACCGGCGAAGTTTGCACCAACTCTCAAGGTGAGAAAGGGCAATGCACGGTACCGAAGAGGCTAGCAATGGTGGAAAGTGAAAGTGCGTATAATCCATGGACTCAACATTAGTCAAAAGTACTCATATGCTTATTGCAAAAATTTAGAAGTCATCAAAAATCAAGCAGTACGTGCATGCTCCTAGGGGGATAGATTGGTAGGAAAATACCATCGCTCGTCCCCGACTGCCATTCATAAGGATGCACAAGCCAGGTACACTTCATGTTTCAAATTTGTTACACAACTTTAACCATACGCGCATGACACGGGACTTTCTAACTTCAACTCAAGTATTCTTTAAATTCATAATCACCCAACTAGCATGACTTTAATATCACTACCTCCATATCTCAAAACAATTATCAAGTATCAAATTTATCATAGCATCCAATTCACTTTCTATGATAGTTTTTATTATACCCAACTTGGATGCCTACCATTCTAGGACCAATTTTATAACCATAGCAAATACCATGCTGTTATAAAAGACTCTCAAAATAATATAAGTGAAGCATGAGAGACTAGCAATTTTTACAAAAATAAGCCACCGCCGTGCTCTAAAAGATATAAGTGAAGCACTAGAGCAAACACTATCAAGCTCAAAAGATATAAGTGAAGCACATAGAGTATTCTAGCAAATTCTAATCAAGTAGGCTTCTCCCAAAAGGTGTGTACAGAAAGGATGATTGTGGCAAACTAAAAACCAAAGACTAATATAATACACGACGCTCCAAGCAAAACACATATCATGTGGCGAATAAAAATATAGCTCCAAGTAAAGTTACCAACGAACTAAGACGAAAGAGGGGATGCCTTCCCGGGGCATCCCCAAGCTTAGGCTTTTGGCTATCCTTGAATATCTTGGGGTTCCATGGGCATCCCCAAGCTTAGGCTCTTGCCACTCCTTATTCCATAGTCCTTCAAAGCCTTACCCAAAACTTGAAAACTTCACAACACAAAACTCAACAGGAAATCTTATAAGCTCGGTTAGTGAAAGAAAACAAAACCACCACATAAGGTACTATAATGAACTCATTATTTATTTATTTTGGTTTTAAACCTACTGTATTCCAACTTTTCTATGGTTCATAAACTATTTTACTAGCCATAGATGCATCAAAATAAGCAAACAACACACGAAAAACAGAATCTACCAAAAACAGAACCGTCTGTAGCAATCTGTAACTAACGCAAACTTCTGGAACTCTAAAACTCCTACCAAAATAGGAAGTCCTGGAAAATTTGTCTGTTGATCAGCAGCAAAAAGAATCAACGCAAAATCACATTTCTGTGATTTAACAAAACTAAATTCGTGCATGCAAAGTTTCTGTTTTTCAGCAGAATCAAATCAACTATCATCATAGGTTATCCTATAGGTTCTACTTGGCACAAACACTAATTAAAAGATAAAAACACATCTAAACAGAAGTTAGATGCAAAATTTATTACTAAAGAGGAACAAAAACAAAAAACACAAATAAAATTGGGTTGCCTGCCAACTAGCGCTATCGTTTAACGCCCCTAGCTAGGCATAAAAGCGAGGATAGATCTAAGTAGTGCCATCTTTGGCACTCAATTCATAAGTAGCCCGAATGATAGATTCATAAGGTAATTTGACTTTCTTTCTTGGAAAGTGCTCCATGCCTTTCTTTAATGGAATTTGGAATCTAATATTCCCTTCCTTCATATCAATAATCGCGCCAATCGTTCTAAGGAAAGGTCAACAAAGAATAATAGGGCAAGAAAGATTGCAATCTATATCAAGAACGATAAAATCTACGGGCACCAAATTTCTATTTTCAAAAATGAGAACATCATAGATCCTTTCTATTGGCTTTTTAATGGTAGAATCCGCAAGGTGCAAATTTAAAGAGCAATCATCAAGATCATGGAAACCTAGAATATCACATAAAGTTTTCGGACTCGTGGAAACACTAGCACCCAAATCACACAAAGAAAAACACTCATGATCTTTAATTCTAATCTTTATAGTAGGTTCCCACTCATCATTAAGTTTTGTAGGTATAGAAACTTCCAAATTAAGTTTTTCATCATAAGATTGCGTCAAGGCATCAACAATGTGTTTGGTAAAAGCTTTATTTTGACTATAGGCATGAGGAGAATTAACAATGGTTTGCAACAAGGAAATACAACCTTCTAAAGAACAATTATCATAATCAAATTCCTTGAAATCCGAGATAGTGGGTTCAGTACTATTTGAAGTCATGACCTCTCCAATCCCACTTTTACCAAATTTAGCATCAAGATCTAAAAATTCCGAATTATTGGGACGCCTTCTAACTAAAGTTGACTCATCTCCAGTCCCATTATTATCAAGATTCATATTGTAAAACAAAGATCTAATAGGAGACTGTAGGATCTTGAGAAGAGGTGTCTAGAGGGGGGGGGGGGGGGTGATTATACAATAAGTACCAAAGTTGCAGTTTTTAACTTATTTTAGGTTTAAGTGGAGTTTAGGCACAAGTTTAACATTCTCAATACATAACAAGCAAGCATGCAAAGAGTATATAGGCAGCGGAAAATAAAGCATGCAACTTGCAAGAATGTAAAGGGAAGGGTTTTGAGAATTCAAACGCAATTGGAGACACGAATGTTTTTGTCGTGGTTCCGATAGGTGGTGCTATCGTACATCCACGTTGATGGAGACTTCAACCCACGAAGGGTAGCAGTTCTTGTGAGTCCACGGAGAGCTCCACCCACGAAGGGTCCACGAAGAAGCAACCTTTTCTATCCCACCATGGCCGTCGCCCACGAAGGACTTGCCTCACTAGCGGTAGATCTTCACGAAGTAGGCGATCTCCTTGCCCTTACAAACTCCTTGGTTCAACTCCACAATCTTGTTGGAGGCTCCCAAGTGACACCTAGCCAATCTAGGAGACACCACTCTCCAAGAAGTAACAAATGGTGTGTTGATGATGAACTCCTTGCTCTTGTGCTTCAAATGATAGTCTCCCCAACACTCAACTCTCTCTCATAGGATTTGGATCAGGTGAAAAGAAAATTTAAGTGGAAAGCAACTTGGGGAAGGCTAGACATCAAGATTCATATGGTTGGAATGGAATATCTTGGCCTCAACACATGAGTAGGTAGTTCTCTATCAGAAATAGGATGTTGGAAGTGTAGGCTTGTTCTGATGGCTCTCTCCACGAATGAAGAGGAGGTGGAGGGGTATTTATAGCCTCCACACAAAACCTAACCGTTACACACAATTTACCAAACTCGGTGGGACCGAATCATAAAACTCGGTCACACCGATTTAGTAAACCTAGTGACCGATAGGGTTTTCAGTGGGACTGAAATGCAACTCGGTAGGACCGATATGGTTAGGGTTAGGGCATAACGTAATCTCGGTGAGGCCGATTACACAAACTCGGTGAGACCGATTTTGGTAATAAGATAACCAGAGAGTTGGTCAGGCAAACTCGGTGGGACCGATTACTCAAACTCGGTGGGGCCGATTTTGGTAATAAGTTAACCAGAAAGTTTGCATTGTACACTCGGTAGTACCAATTACACAAACTCGGTGAGACCGATTTTGGTAATGGACATACACAGAGAGATTACAATCCCATCTCGGTGAGACCGAGATCCCTATCGGTGAAACCGATTTGCCTAGGGTTTGTGGCAGTGGCTATGACATCTGAACTCGATGGCGCCAGATTGAAAGAATCGGTAGGGCCGAGTTTGACTTTAGGTTTAGGTC
Source organism: Aegilops bicornis (assembly GCA_021605145.1). Lineage (NCBI taxonomy): Eukaryota > Viridiplantae > Streptophyta > Magnoliopsida > Poales > Poaceae > Aegilops > Aegilops bicornis. Next base: position 690,310,379 of record CM038671.1, on the reverse strand, counting down.
ATATGTGTGTGGAAGTGGGAAAGTAGTTGAGGGTTTTGGAGCATATCACTAAGCACATGAAGCAAGAGGCTCATTAAGCAACACATCATCCCTCCTTGATGGTATTGGCTTTTCCTATAGACTCCATGTGATCTTGGATCACTAAAATGTAAAATGAAGAGTCTTGAGCTTGAAGCTTGAGCCAATCCTTTGTCTTTAGCATCTTGAAGGAGTTCCCACATCCTTTAGTCCATGCCACTCCATTGTTGAACTTATCTGAAACATACTAGATAAAAGTGTTAGTCCAACAAGAGATATGTTGACATTAATTACCAAAACCACCTAGGGAGCACTTGTGCTTTCAATCTCCCCCTTTTTGGTAATTGATGGCAACATACACCAAAGCTTTAGATAAAGATATAAAGAATAGAAAGTAAAGCATCGGAAAGAAATGTAACAAGCATAGGCTCCCCCTATATGTATGCAATCATGTGAATATGGAATATAGAAACATGTGAGAGCATAACCATGATAGTGTAGGCAATGTGTTACATGTATCTTGGCCATATGCATCAGAGCAAAGAATATTAAAGACGGTACCTTCATGCTCATGAGTCTTTCTTGCAAACAGTATGTACATCAGCAAGAATTCCTCATACACATGAGTGTGATGCATATACTTACCTTGTAGTCTTGAGTTGGCTTAGGGTGGAATGAACCTGCACAAACAAGGTTAGATAACACAGGTACATCTACTAGCGAGCAATCAGAAGAAACCACAAGAATACCAAGACTGGGATGACATGTAAAGAGTGAGTACTAAGTACCACATTGGATTAGACATGTCCCCAAGAGTAAAGATATGCAATGAATTTGAATGATTCCTTTCTCTTAGATGTCTTGCTCCCCCTGAATCTAGCATGGGATACTGGGAGAAGATAGGGAACAGAAAATCAGAGCTAATGAATAGAGCTTAATGAAAGCTAATGAATAGAGCTTAATGCAAATACGCACATATGAACATGTCTTTCACCCAAAAAGACATGTGGCATCTCTCCTCTTGAACACCAAGCATCTGGGATCCTTGAGCAATACTTTCTACTTGAGTACTCTCTCCCCCTGGAGATCTCTCTCTCCCCCTTAATACTCTCTCTCTCTGATGTGATCTCTCTAAGTGATAAGCTTTGATGTGATATCTCTCTCCCCCTTTGACATCAATTTCCAAGAAGGATCTTCTGGAATTTGTTGTGTATGGGTTTGGTCCTTGAGTCACAACACAAAGCACTGGATAAAATTTGTGATGCTTGTAGAGGACAAGATTCATTGAGAGGAGCGGGATCAGAAGAAACACAGAAAAAGTGGCAAATTGTTTTTCCTGTTGTGAAATCGGTGGCACCGAGTGGTATGCTTCGGTTGTACCAAAAGGATTCGGTTGGACCGAAAACAACAAATCGGTGAAACCGAGTTCATCACAGAGAAAACTCTTGTCACCTCAGCTCACTAGACTAGAAAGATCTCACAAAGATTTGCAAGGAATTAACTGAATGATTTGCAATGAATTGGATGCAGAAAATGCAGAGCAAACAGAAAAGAAAAGAAAGAAATCTAGATGAATTTTTTTGAAGGAAACAAATATGCATGAAACAAATGCAAAAACACAGAAAAGAACATGATAGAACTTCATCTAGAGATGGTCGGCGACAAAGTCACCTATGTTAGAGTATATTGACTTAGGAGTCAAGTGAGATCACTTGATCATAGGTCATACTCATCGTTTAAGCTCAAAATGGGGTTACCATTTTTCGTTTAAGCATCTTGATGTATTCACATCTTGTCGAGTTGCTTTAGCTCATGACTCGGAGTAAAGCTTCTCTAAGGTGGAATAAAATACCTTGGTTGGTGGTGTTGACCATGTAGTTGAACTTGTGTGGGTTGCTCAAGGTTGATGTAGCTCACTCAACAGTTAGGAGCACCACTTGGAATTTGAGTCCATCTACCTACATGGGTTAGTTTTTGCAAGGAAGAGCACTTGTGTATCCAAAAATGATAATCATGAAGCTCAGCAAAGAGTTTGTCAAAGGATATGTTTGAGTGATTTCGTGCTTCCTTGAATTCAGCCACCATAGTGTAGAGATTTGGTGATGTAGAGATTGCTCAAGATGTGAGTAGATTACAATCTCATGGAATTTGATTCAAACAAGTACCTACAAGGGTTAGATAACATGCAAGATGCAAATATATCCAAGATATAATATTTTCAACATAAGAAAGATATCATGGATTAGTCATAAGCTCATGTCTTGCATGTATCCAATGGAGTTTCTACTCCAAGTTTGAAGCATCTATGATGTTCAATTCTCCTCTCAACCTGCAAAACACTTTCTCATCAAGGGGTTTAGTAAATATATCCGCTAATTGCTTTTCGGTGCGAACATGCTTAAGATTAATGTCACCCTTAGCAACACGATCTCGAATGAAATGACGACGAACTTCAATATGATTAGTTCGAGAATGTTGTACGGGATTATGACCAATTTTGGTAGCACTTTCATTGTCACAAAGAAATGGAACATGTTTCACATATATCCCATAATATTTAAGAGTTTGGGTCATCCAAAGTAATTGAGCACAACATGAACCAGCGGCAATGTACTCCGCTTCGGCTGTAGATAAGGATACCGAGTTTTGTTTCTTGGAGGACTAAGAAACAAGAGATCTACCAAGAAATTGACAAGTACCCGATGTGGACTTTCTATCAACCTTGTCTCTGGCATAGTCCGAGTCGGAATAGCCAACAAGATCGAAAGAGGCCCTCTTAGGATACCAAATGCCAAAATTTGGTGTATGAATTAGGTATCTCACTATCCTTTTCACGGCCTTAAGATGACATTATTTAGGAGCAGCTTGATATCTTGCACACACTTAGCATAATATCGAGACGTGAAGCACATAGGTATAACAATGATCCAATCATAGAGCGATAAACCTTTTGATCAACCAGTTTACCATCTTTGGTCAAATCAAGATGTCCACTAGTAGGCATGGGTGTGGACATACCTTTGCACTCTTGCATATTGAACTTCTTGAATAAGTCCTTAGTGTACTTCGTTTGAGAGACAATAGTACCTTCCTTAGTTTGCTTGATTTGCAACCCAAGAAAGAATTTGAGTTCACTCATCATTGACATCTCAAACTTCTCCGACATTAGCTTTCCAAACTTCTCACTAAAATGAGGATTAGTTGATCCAAATATGATATCATCAACATAAATTTGGCATACAAATAATTCTCCATTAACCCTTCTAGTAAAAAGTGTGGAATCAATTTTCCCAATTTCAAAGCCTTTTTCAAGAAGGAACTTGGTCAAGCATTTATACCAAGCTCTAGGAGCTTGTTTAAGACCATAAAGGGCTTTGTGAAGTTTGTAAACATGGTTTGGTTTCTTAGGATTAACAAAGCCGGGAGGTTGTTTAACATAAACTTCCTCTTCTATTTCCCCATTTAGAAAAGCACATTTAATGTCCATTTGGTACAAAGTGATATTATGGTGATTAGCATACGCAAGTAAGATGCGAATGGACTCAAGTCTAGAAAGGGGAGCATAAGTCTCACCATAGTCCATACCTTCGACTTGTGTGTAGCCTTGGGAGACGAGACGTGATTTGTTGCGAACTACTTGTCCATCTTCATCTTTCTTGTTGCGAAACACCCATTTGGTACCGATGATGTTGTGGTTGTTGTCGGGCTTCTCAACCAATGTCCAAACTTGGTTTCTCTCAAAGTTGTGCAGCTCTTCATGCATAGCATTTATCCAATCCGGATCTTCCAATGCTTCTTCGACCTTCATAGGTTCAATGCTAGAGATGAAAGAATAGTTTTCACAAAAGTTAGCTAAACGAGTTTTAGAGCGAGTGATTCTCCCGGTTTGAATATCATTGTAGATTTGCTAGACAGGATGGTCTTTAGCAATTCTTGCTCGAACTCATGAAAGCTTTTGTTTGGGTCTCGGTTGAACATCTTCTTCATCTTGTTCTTCTTCTTCTTGATCATCTTCATTGTTGGCATTGTCGTTTTCTTGTCGAGGTGGAGAAGGAGGTTGTTGACGTTCGTGATATTCTTCCTCGTTTTCTTCATCTTGGTGTGTTCCACTTGTGGATGCTTCCGTATCAACCCTTGGTTCACCTTGTCGTGAAGTAGAAGCTTCCACTTGGACAGACGAGGTACTCTCGTTCGCCTCCGTTGGACGGACCTTGCCAATAGACAAGTCTTGGATTGCTTCCGAAGGGTCTTTGTCTCCTACATCAATTGGCAATTGCTCTACTTGCGAGCCGTTAGATTCATCAAACTTCACATCTACCGTCTCTTCAAACTTTCGGGTGAAATTGTTGTAGACACGGTAAGTGTGAGAGTTTGAGCCATAACCTAGTAGAAAACCTTCATGAGACTTAGGAGCAAATTTTGAACGCCGATGCTTATCAAGAATGTAGCACTTTGAGCCGAATACTCGGAAGTATCCAACTTGGGGTTTGTTACCGGTGAGGAGCTCGTATGCCGTCTTGCCGAGTAGCTTGTGAAGATACAAGCGATTTGTTGCATGACAAGCTCTCTCAACCGCTTCTGCCCAAAAGTGCTTCGGCGTCTTGTACTCATCAAGCATCGTTCTCGCCATTTCGATGAGCGTCCGGTTCTTCCTCTCAACAACTCCATTTTGTTGAGGTGTGTATGTAGCCGAGAACTCGTGTCAAATCCCTTCTTCGTCAAGAAAAGTGTCCACATTTGCGTTCTTGAACTCCTTCCGTTGTCGCTGCGAACCTTCTTGATCTTCACTTCAAACTGATTTTGGGCCTTCCTAGCGAAGTTGTTGAAGATCTTTTGGACCTGTGATTTATCATCGAGAAAGAACACCCACGTAAATCTTGAAAATCATCAACTATAACGAGACCAAAAGAATTTCCACCGAGGCTTTTGTAAGCGTTGGGACCAAAGAGATCCATATGAAGTAGCTCGAGTGGCCTCCTTGTGGTCATGATGTTCTTCATGGGATGCCTTCCTCCAACCTGTTTACACCTTGACAAGCACTGCAAAGTCTATCCTTATCAAATATGACATCGTTAACTCCAAGGATATGATTTCCTTTAATAAGCTTGTCAAGATTTCTCATGCCAACGTGACCTAGTCGTCTATGCCATAACCAACCTTTTGAGGATTTAGCAATGATGCAAGTTTTAGGTTGTGCCTTTTAGAGAAATCAACAATGTAAAGATCACCTCTTCGTATCGGTAAAGACCATTTTATGATTGTCTCGACGAAACACTTGACAATCTACTTGAGTAAATAGGACATTGAAACCGAAATCCATGCAAGTCTAGATCTGAAAGTAAGTTGTAGCCAAGAGATTCAACGAGCATGACATTACGAATGGAGCTATCATGTGAGATGGCCACCTTACCAAGGCCAACCACCTTACCCTTTGAGTTGTCACCGAAAGTGACATACTTTCGAGGACTATCATTTTCAGCAAGCTCATGAAACATGTCTTTATCTCCAGTCATGTGATTGGTACATCCACTGTCAAGAACCCATTCCTTTCCTCCTAACACATATCCCCGAAGATTTGCCATAAGACCAAAATGTCTCATTGCATCATCAAGATCGAAGTCACTATCATCATCCTCATCATAGTATCCATGTTCAACATCGTCATGTGGTGGATCAAGTCCTAGAGAGGGTAATTCGTTAGAGTGAGTTTGACAATGATCTTGCTTATGAATTCTTATAGCTTCGGAAATAATATTACCAATAATTCCAACATCTCCTTTGGCACGCATAAGGTCGGTAAGTTCAAATAGACGATCACCAAACATAGGATCACTAGTATTCATATTACTCAAGGAAATAGACTTATAGAGAATTTCATCTAGATTTTTCAAGGACTAATTTGGAAAGCGTTCCTCAGGAAATTTCCATATAGTGTAGGCACACTCAAAAGTAGGCAAGATTCTAAATAAGTTTCTAGGCAAGCCTCTAGTGATAAGATTAACAGTTCTAAGGTTTCTAGTCATGTCAATAGATTCATCAAGGGTAGGATGCATAGGGTCAACAAGAGGTGCACAAGGACTAGCAATGTACTTGTTCAAATGATATTGATTGAAAATTACAAGCATCTCATTTTCCACTCATGAAAATACTCTACATTAAGAATAGGCACTCTATGACTAAGACTCCCCAAAGTAGACTCATCCATCTTCCTCCAATGGTGATTAAACCAAGGCAATGGAGACCAATGCTCTGATACCACTTGTAGGATCTTGAGAAGAGGTGTCTAGAGGGGGTGATTAGACACTAAGTACCAAAGTTGCAGTTTTAACTTCTTTTAGGTTTAAGTGGAGTTTAGGCACAAGTTTAACATTCTCAATACATAACAAGCAAGCATGCAAAGAGTATATAGGCAGCGGAAAATAAAGCATGCAACTTGCAAGAATGTAAAGGGAAGGGTTTGGAGAATTCAAACGCAATTGGAGACACGGATGTTTTTGTCGTGGTTCCGATAAGTGGTGCTATCGTACATCCACGTTGATGGAGACTTCAACCCACGAAGGGTAGCAGTTCTTGCGAGCCCACGGAGGGCTCCACCCACGAAGGGTCCACGAAGAAGCAACCTTGTCTATCCCACCATGGCCGTCGCCCACGAAGGACTTGCCTCACTAGCGGTAGATCTTCACGAAGTAGGCGATCTCCTTGCCCTTACAAACTCCTTGGTTCAACTCCACAATCATGTTGGAGGCTCCCAAGTGACACCTAGCCAATCTAGGAGACACCACTCTCCAAGAAGTAACAAATGGTGTGTTGATGATGAACTCCTTGCTCTTATTTTCAAATGATAGTCTCCGCAACACTTAACTCTCTCTCATGGGATTTGGATATGGTGAAAAGAAGATTTGAGTGGAAAGCAACTTGGGGAAGGCTAGAGATCAAGATTCATATGGTTGGAATGGAATATCCTGGCCTCAACACATGAGTAGGTAGTTCTCTCTCAGAAATAGGATGTTGGAAGTGTAGGCTTGTTCTGATGGCTCTCTCCACGAATGAAGAGGAGGTGGAGGGGTATTTATAGCCTACACACAAAATCTAACCGTTACACACAATTTACCAAACTCGATGGGGCCGAATCATAAAACTCGGTCAAACCGATTTAGTAAACCTAGTGACCGTTATGGTTTTCGGTGGGACTGAAATGTAACTCGGTAGGACTGATATGGTTAGGGTTAGGGCATAACGTAATCTCGGTGAGACCGATTACACAAACTCGGTGAGACCGATGTTGGTAATAAGCTAACCAGATAGTTGGTCAGGCAAACTCGGTGGGACCGATTACTCAAACTCGGTGTGACCGATTTTGTTAATAAGTTAACCAGAAAGTGTGCATTGTAATCTCGGTAGTACCGATTACACAAACTCGGTGAGACCGATTTTGGTAATGGACATAGACAGAGAGATTACAATCCCATATCAGTGAGACCGAGATCCCTATCGGTGAAACCGATTTGCCTAGGTTTTGTGGCAGTGGCTATGACATCTGAACTCGGTGGCGCCGGATAGAAAGAATCGGTAGGGCCGAGTTTGACTTTACGTTTAGGTCATATGTGTGGAAGTGGGAAAGTAGTTGAGGGTTTTGGAGCATATCACTAAGCACATGAAGCAAGAGGCTCATTAAGCAACACATCATCCCTCCTTGATAGTATTGGCTTTTCCTATAGACTCAATGTGATCTTGGATAACTAAAATGTAAAATGAAGAGTCTTGAGCTTGAAGCTTGAGCCAATCCTTTGTCTTTAGCATCTTGAAGGAGTTCCCACATCCTTTAGTCCATGCCACTCCATTGTTGAACTTATCTGAAACATACTAGATAAAAGTGTTAGTCCAACAAGAGATATGTTTACATTAATTACCAAAACCACCTAGGGAGCACTTGTGCTTTCAGAGACACATCAATAACTTTGAGATCTTCATCATTATTTTCATGGAACCTAGAAGAACACGCTTTTATAAAGCAATCTTTCTTAGCACGCAATCTAGCGGTTCTTTCCTTGCACTCATCAATGGAAATTCTCATGGCTTTGAGAGACTCATTGATATCATGATTAGGAGGAGAAGATCTAAGTTTAAGAGAATCAACATCAAGCGAAAGTCTATCAACGTTCCTAGCCAAATCATCAACTTTGAGCAATTTTTCTTCAAGCAAAGCATTAAAATTCTTTTGAGAAATCGTAAATTCTTTCACACTATTCTAAAAATTAGAGGGCATCTTATTAAAATTACCATAAGAATTATTGTAGGAATTTTCATAATTATTAGAGGAATTACTAGGGAACGGTCTAGAATTAAAGTTTCCTCTATAAGCATTGTTTCCAAAACTATTCCTACCAAAAAAATTCACATCCATAGATTCATTATTATTCTCAATCAAAGTAGACAAAGGCATATCATTGGGATCAAGAGGAGTATTTTAGTAGCAAACAACTTCATAAGTTCATCCATCTTTCCACTCAAAACATTGATTTCTTCTATAGCATGCACTTTTTTACTAGAAGATCTTTGATTGTGCCCTTTGAGAATAATTAGCCATAATATTATCAAGCAATTTTGTAGCATCTCCTAATGTGATTTCCATAAACGTGCCTCCCGCAGCCGAATCTAAGAGATTTCTAGAAGCAAAGTTCAAACCGGCATAAAAATTTTGTATGATCATCCATAAATTCAAACCATGAGTAGGGCAATTGCGAATCATCAATTTCATTCTTTCCCAAGACTGGGCAACTTGCTCATGATCAAGTTGCTTAAAATTCATAATATCGTTCCTAAGAGTGATGATCTTAGTGGGAGGTAAATACTTAGAGATAAAAGCATCTTTGCACTTGTTCCAAGAATCAATACTATTTTTAGGCAAAGACGAAAACCAAACTTTAGCACGATCTCTAAGTGAAAACGGAAATAACATCAATTTAACAATATTATTATCCGTATCTTTCGTCTTTTGCATAACACACAAATCAACAAAGTTGTTTAGATGAGTAGCGTCATCTTCACTAGGAAGGTCAGTGAATTGATCTTTCATAACAAGATTCAGCAAAGAAGTATTGATTTCACAAAACTCAACATCATTAAGAGGAGCAATCGGAGTACTAAGGAAATCATTATTATTGGTATTCAAGAAATCACACAATTTGGTATTATCTTGCGCCACGGCAATAAGTAATCCAACACACAAGAAAACAGAAAAAAGGCAAGCGAAAAAGAGAGAAAGAGAGAGATTGGGAAAGAGAGGGCGAATAAAACGGCAAGGGTGAAGTGGGGGAGAGGAAAACGAGAGGCAAATGGCAAATAATGTAAATGCGAGGGAGATGAGTTTGTGATTGGTACTTGGTATGTCTTGACTTTGGCGAAGACCTCCCTGGCAACGGCACCAGAAATCCTTCTTGCTACGTCTTGAGCTTGCGTTGGTTTTCCTTGAATAGGAAAGGGTGATGCAGCAATAGTAGCGTAAGTATTTCCCTCAGTTTTTGAGAACCAAGGTATCAGTCCAGTAGGAGGCTCTTCAAAAGTCCCACGCACCTACACAAACAAACAAAGAACTCGCAACCAACGCAATAAAGGGGTTGAAATCCCTTCACGACCACTTGCGAAAGTGAGATCTGATAGAGATAGTATGATAAGATAAATATATTTTTAGTATTTTATAATATAGATGCAAAAAGTTAAGATGCAAATAAAAGTAGATTGAAATCTTATATGATAAAAGATAGACCCGGGGGCCATAGGTTTCACTAGAGGCTTATCTCAAGATAGCATAAGTATTACGCTGAGTGAACAAATTACTGTCGAGCAATTGATAGAAAAGCGAATAATTATGAGATTATCTAGGCATGATCATGTATATAGGCATCACGTCCGTGACGAGTAGACCGACTCCTGCCTGCATCTACTACTGTTACTCCACACATCGACCGACTCCTGCCTGCATCTAGAGTAATAAATACATAAAGAACAGAGTAACGCATTAAGCAAGATGACATGATGTAGAGGGATAAACTCAAGCAATATGATATAAACCCCATCTTTTTATCCTCGATGGCAACAATACAATATGTGCCTTGCTGCCCTAACATCCTTTGGGAAAGGACACCGCAAGATTGAACCCAAAGCTAAGCACTTCTCCCATGGCAAGAAGCATCAATCTAGTAGGCCAAACCAAACTGATAATTCGAAGAGACTTGCAAAGATAACTCAATCATACATAAAATAATTCAGAGGAGATTCAAATATTTATCATAGATAAACTTGATCATAAACCCACAATTCATCGGATCTCGACAAACACACCGCAAAAAGAGTTTACATCGAATAGATATCCACAAGAGAGGGGGAGAACATTGTATTGAGATCCAAAAGAGAGAAGAAGCCATCTAGCTAATAACTATGGACCCGTAGGTCTGTGGTAAACTACTCACAACTCATCGGAGGGGCTATGGTGTTGATGTATAAGCCCTCCGTGGTCGATTCCCCTCCAACGGAGGCCCGTGAAGGCTCCAAGATGGGATCTCATGGATCTGAGAAGGTTACGGTGGTGGAAATTGTGTTTCGTTGGCTCCCTGGATGTTTTTGGGGTACGTAGGCTTATATAGGAGGAAGAAGTACGTCGGTGGCCTCCCGAGGGGCCCACAAGACAGTGGGTGCGCCCTCCTATCTCGTGGCCGCCTCGGCTGCTGCTTGTCTTGCACTCCAAGTCCTTTGGACCACGTTCGTTCCAAAAATCACGCTCCTGAAGGTTTCATTCCGTTTGGACTCCGTTTGATTTTCCTTTTCTTCGAAATACTGAAATAGGCAAAAAAACAGCAATATGGGCTGGGCCTCCGGTTAGTAGGTTAGTCCCAAAAATGATATAAATGTCTAAAATAAAGCCCATAAACATCCAAAAGGGGTAATATAATAGCATGGAACAATTAAAAATTATAGATACGTTGGAGACGTATCAAAGCCCTAGCCTTAGGGCAAACCCTCCAGCTCGGCAGCTTCATTATGGGCGCTCGCCCGACCATTAAGCCAGAAGCAGCCCGGCTCATCGCCAAAAATCGCCTCCACGTCGGCCCTGAATACTACGAAGAGATGGATCCGGCAAATATACCGGCCTTAAACAAACTGCTAGACCGCATCGCCGCCCTGGGGGTCGCAACCGACTAGGATCAGATTGGGCTTAAACCCAATCAAAGAGAAATCAGATCTCCGCCGATCACCCATCATGTGGCAATCGTGGAGGAACAAGCTGACGATGATGATACGTCTCCAACGTATCTATAATTTTTGATTGTTCCATGCTATTATATTACCCGTTTTGGATGTTTATGGGCTTTACTTTACACTTTTATATCATTTTTTGGACCAACCTACTAACCGGCGGCCCAGCCCGAATTGCTGTTTTTTTGCCTATTTCAGTGTTTCGAAGAAAAGGAATATCAAACGGAGTCCAAACGGAATGAAACCTTCGAGATCGATCTTTTTGGAACAAACGGATCCAGGGGACTTGGACTTGACGCCAAGCAACAGAGGAGGCGGCCACGAGGTTGCCTGGCGCGCCCCCTACAGGTGGGCGTGCCCCCCACCCTCGTGGGCCCCCGAGCGTCCACCAACCTACTTCTTCCTCCTATATATACCCATCTACCCTGAAAACATCGAGGAGCACCACGAAAAACTATTTCCACCACCGTAACCTTCTGTATCCGTGAGATCCCATCTTGGAACCTTCGCCAGCGCTCCGCCAGAGGGGGAATCGACCATGGAGGGCCTCTACATCAACTCCAAGGCCCTTTTGATGAATTGTGAGTAGTTTACCACATACCTTTGGGTCCATAGTTATTAGCTAGATGGCTCCTTCTCTCTCTTTGAATCTCAATACAAAGTTCTCCTTGATCTTCTTGGAGATCTATTCGATGTAACTCTTTTTGCGGTGTGTTTGTCGAGATCCGATGATTTGTGGGTTTATGATCAAGTTTATCTATGAGAAATATTTGAATCTCCTCTGAATTCTTTTATGTGTGATTAAGTTATCTTTGCAAGTCTCTTCGAATTATCAGTTTGGTTTGGCCTACTAGATTGATGCTTCTTGCAATGGGAGAAGTGCTTAGCTTTGGGTTCAATCTTGCGGTGTCCTTTCCCAGTGATGGCAGGAGCAGCAAGGCACATATTGTATTGTTGCCATCGAGGATAAAAAGATGGGGTTTATATCATATTGCATGAGTTTATCCGTCTACATCATGTCACCTTTCTTAATGTGTTACTCTATTCTTTATGAACTTAGTACTCTAGATGCATGCTAGATAGCGGTCGATGTGTGGAGTAACAGTAGTAGATGCAGGCAGGAGTCGGTCTACTTGTCACGGACGTGATGCCTATATGCATGATCATGCCTAGATAATCTCATAATTATTCGCTTTTCTATCAATTGCTCGATAGTAATTTGTACACCCACCGTAATACTTATGCTATCTTGAGAGAAGCCACTAGTGAAACCTATGGCCCCCGGGTCTATCTTTTATCATATAAGTTTACCATATACTTTTATTTGCATCATATAAGTTTACCATATACTTTTATTTGCATCTTTACTTTTCCAATCTATATCATAAAATACCAAAAATATATTTATCTTATCATATTATCTCTATTAGATCTCACTTTCGCAAGTGGCCGTGAAGGGATTGACAAGCCCTTTATTGCGTTGGTTGCGAGGTTCTTGTTTGTTTGTGTAGGTGCCTGGGACTTCTGAGGAGCCTCCTACTGGAATGGTACCTTGGTTCTCAAAAACTGAGGGAAATACTTACGCTACTTTGCTGCATCACCCTTTCCTCTTCAAGGAAAACCAACGCAGGCTCAAGATGTAGCAGATGACTCTTCTCCTACGTTGAGAACAAAGTATGTTCCGGTTTCCGAACCCGGAGAACCTGTGTCTCCTCTTCTGGAAGACAATTCATGTCCTCCGAACATTGAATTGGGTACTAAGCCTAAAAACACACCGGATGCTCCGGAGCCCAGGCTTGTAATCTCGGAAATTCCTCAGATACAGATTTCTTAGTGGGTTAGGGTTCGGATTCGATCCCGCCCACCCACCACAAGCAATATTCTCCAAGGAACTCCGGTCCTCCAGACATATGCGACTTAATGTATGTGCGGCAGCAGCCTCAGGAAACAGTCCACCACTTTTGGGCTAGATTCCTGCTTGTTAAAAACTAGATCAAGGATTGTTGTGACGACGATGCGATCTGGGTATGTTGCAACAATTGCACGGATGAGGGAATCCTTAATGCCCTCAACCATCGTCGCTTACTGCACTTTGCCGATTTGGCGCATATAGTGCAATCTTGTGCAATGGAAAGCACAGAAAACCTGCATAGCCACCGGGAACCGCAGGCCTTTAGGCCATCCCCCGGACAGGCAAAGAGGATACACCCCCGCGGAGCATCCAATCATCATCCCATGGACAAGAAAATTAAACCCAGGCATTAAACTGTCCTCGAGGAATGGCTCGACAAACCCTGCAAAATTCACATAACACCGGAGAGCGAACCAACGCATAGCCTTCAGGCATGTTGGATACTCCGGCAGGTGGCCAAAAGCGGCGACGGTCTCCTCACTAATAACACTCCAGAGAACTATTCTTTGGAGGACAAAGATCCCGAAGTATTCACGGTCTTCGAGACCTTTTCTTCGAATAATCGGCGCAAGAGAGCGCTCCGCGACCTCGCCGAAGTCTGCCATGTGGCAACAGTACACCCTTGGAATGACACGGTGATCACTTTTAACACCGATGACGAACCAAGAGCCCGCTCAGTCTGGGCAACAGGCACTTTGGTCCTAAACCCAATCATAGACGACTTTCGGCTCACTAAAGTGCTCATCAACGGTGGTAGCAGACTGAACCTCATTTACAAGGACACGGTCAATAAAATGCAAATGGATAGGAGTCGCATTGAGCAAAGTAACACAACCTTTCGCAATATTATCCTCAGTCGAGAAGACAGATGCTCGGGAAAAATCAAACTTGATGTAGTATTCGGCACACGGGAGAACTATAGGTCCGAAGAGTTACTCTTCCATGTGGCACTATTCAACAGCGGGTATCATGCTTTGCTGGGGCGAGACACATTCACGCGCTTCCAAGCCGTACCCCATTACGGGTATGTGAAGCTCAAAATGCCCGGGCCCAATGGAATTATCACTACCGCCAGTGACCCGGAAATCGCACTTCGAGCCAAAAAAACCTGCCTCTCTGGCCCTTGAGGCATTATCCGAGGCCCTCGCGGCCGAGCAATTGACCACTCTATGTTCCACAGTAGACAAGGACGATGTAATCCTCGATAAGAGACCCAAGTCTACCTCCTTCAAGCTGGCAGACGAAATATTAAAATTTCAAGTCCACCCAACGGACCCCAATAAAACAGCTTGCATTGGGGCACAGCTGGATCCACGGTGGACGCCGCATTACGCGCATTTTTGCATGAGAACTGGGACATTTTCGCCTGGCACCCTTCGGATATGCCAGGTATCCCACGAAGACTGGCCAAGATATTCTCAACATCCTGAAAGGATACAAACCAGTCAAACAAACTCTTCACCGATTCTCCGAACCCAAACGACAAGCTATGGGGGAGGAGCTACCCAAGCTACTCGAAGCCGTGTTTATCAGAGAAATCAAACATCCGGACTGTCTAGCAAACCTGGTCATGGTACCTAAGAAGGATAAATCCTGGCGCCTGTGTGTCGACTTCAAAGACCTTAATAAGGCTTGCCCTAAGGACCCCTTCCCACTACCTCGAATCGACCAGATTATTGACGCAACCGAAAGGCACGATTCATTGTGCTTCCTCGACGCATACTCAAGATATCATCAAATCAAGATGAAAGAATCCGACCAAGCTGCAACGGCATTCATCACCCCGTATGGGCCCTTTTGCTTCAACACTATGCCTTTTGGACTCAAGAATGTCGGCGCAACCTACCAATGCATGATTCAAACATGCCCGGAAAAACAGATCGGTAAAACTGTGGAGGCATATGATGACATGGTCATCAAAACAAAATGTGTCGATTCGTTGGTGGATGGCTTACGCCTTACATTCAACAACCTCCGATCATATGACATACGGCTCAATCCAGAAAATGCATTTTTGGCGTTCCAGCCAGAAAGTTTCTAGGATTCATCGTCTCCAATAGAGGAATCGAGGCACATCCGCTAAAATCCGAGCCCTGTCACAGTTGGCAATACAAACAGACGTCAATCAGGTCCAAAAACTAGCTGGGTGCATGGCAGCTTTAAGCCGTTTTATCTCCAGACTAGGGGAAAAGGTGCTACCATTATATTGCTTACTACGCCGCACTGACCACTTCGTCTGGACGGATGCTGCCACAGCCGGATTGGAAGAAATAAAGGCTCTGTTAGCAAGTAACCCAATCCTGGCCGCACCAAACATCGATGAACCGATGCTTCTATACATATCTGCAACTCACCAAGTGGTGAGTGCGGTGCTCGTCGTCGAACGTGATGAGGAGGGACATAAATTCCCACTTCAGAAACCAGTATATTATGTATCAACGATCCTTGCACCATGTAAATCCGATACCCGCACTACCAAAAGATAGCATATGCGGTCTTTATGGCATCCCGCAAGCTGCGGCACTACTTTCAAGAGTGCTCCATCATGGTGGCTTCCTAAGTACCACTTAACGACATTATAAATAATCGGGATGCCACCGGTCGGATTGCCAAATGGGCCATTGAGCTCTTACCATTTGAAATAAATTACAAGCCACACCGAGCTATTAAATCTGATGTGTTGGCTGACTTCGTCGCCAAATGGACAGAGGCCGAAATCCCTAAAGAATACGGCACATACTCCAACTGGGTGATGCACTTCGACAGCTCTAAGATGTTAGCTGGATTAGGGTTGGTGTCATCCTGACATCCCCCACAGGAGACACAGTCCGTTATGTGCTTAAAATACTGTATACAGATTCTAACAATGCAGCCGAATACGAGGCACTAGTGCATGGTCTACAGATGGTTGTCTCCATGGGCATACAACGCCTTGAAGTGCGTGGGGACTCAAACCTCGCAATATCTCAAATAAATGGAGACTTCGACGCAAAGGATTCAAAGATGGCGGCTTATCATAACGCTGTACTCAAAATGTAAGCTTGGTTTGAAGGGCTCGAGTTTCATCAGCTCGAGAGAGTAATCAAGCTGCGGACATACTTGCTCGCATGGGCGCTAAACGCGACCCTGTCCCACCTAACACCTTCGTGGAGAGGCTCTTCAAGCCATCCCTCGTGTGGCAGGACATGAGCGGCAACATTGTTACAGAGCCGACCATACCCCCAGATTCCGAACATAGCTCTGATATCATCAAGGGTTCGGGCACCAAGATAACACCATCGGCCCATGAAATCATGGCTGTAATCGCCCCATGGACCGAACCTTTCCTCGCCTACCTTACTAGGAACGATCTCCCTGATGATCAAACGGAGGCCCATTGCATTGTTCGATGCTCGAAGGCTTATAAGGTTCATGAGTCTTACAAAGATGTATCTCCGAAGAAGAAGGACGACAGCTCTTGGCCGAAATACACACCGGTCTTGATGGCCATCACGCTGCTGCTCGAGCCCTTGTAAGTAAGGCCTTCCGTACAGGTTTCTTTTGGCCCACAGCCCGAGCAGACACACAAGACCTCATACAGCGATGTGTTGGATGCCAGCTCTTCGCAAATCAAAGCCATATGTCGCCCACCGCTTTGCGAACAATCCCCATTACATGGCCTTTTGTGGTCGGGGGGCTTGACATGGTCGGACCCCTTAAAGGGGGAAGCCATCAGAAGAAATATATACTGGTTATGGTTGACAAATTCACTAAGTGGATAGAAGCCAAACCAGTCAAAATGGCCAAGGCCGGACCAGTTATAGACTTCATATCGGTGTGGTGCACCGTTATGGTGTCCCGCATAGTATCATTACTGACAACGGTTCTAACTTTACGGCCGATGAAGTAAAAACTTGGTGCGCTAATTTGGGCATTAAACTCAATTATGCCTCTGTATATCACCCTGAGACAAACGGTCAGGTTGAGCAGGCTAACGGCTTGATAATGAGCGGCATTAACCAATACTAGTATGATCCTTGCATGAATCAGACAAGCACTGGGTTGAAGAACTTGATTCTGTACTCTGGGGGCTGTGTACAACGCCCAATCGCACGACCAGATACACACCTTTTTTCATGATGTACGGCGTCGAGGCAGTACTGCCTTGCGACATTATTCATGACTCACCTTGAGTGTGCATGTATGAAGAGAGAGAGAGGCCGATCTCGATCGACAAGATGATCTGTATGGCTTGGAGGAGGAGCGCGACATCGCGAAGGCCCGTTCCACATTTTACCAACAGAAAGACCGGCGATATCAAAGAAGGGAAGTACATGCAAAGAGTTATAACATCGGTGAACTCGTCCTGCGCCTAACAGAGAAGAAAAAGGAAAATCTCAAGCCCAAATGGGAGGGTCCGTTCATCATAGATGAAGTTCTCACTGGAGGAGCCTATTGCCTTCGCAATGCTTCAGATAATCGTTAGAGCCAAACCCATGGAACGCTGCTCGGCTCTGAAGATTCTATGCCAAAATCCACACTTGCAACTTTTTTCGCCTTTTCTCCCTCTCACCCCTCTTTTCTCTTTTTTCAGTTTTTTTACAACTTCTAATAGTGTTCGGATCAACCGCACACTCGAGGGATATACATCATTAAATGTACATACCCCATATCACCTGGGGGCTTCTTCTTACAGAAGCTTATTCTGATTATTATTTTGGACCGTCAAGCTCACCATATATATGTGTTGTCTACTCATATGTGTCCTGTCCTCACCATTATATGCACCTTTATGGCTTATGTTTTTGCCAAGATGGGTTGCCTGACTCCTATGCTTATGCCCTACGTGTCGGGGGTTGGGTGTGCCATATGCCAAAGGATGGATTATCATGGTGGGAGCGAGTAGAACGTCACCGGTGCCTGGAAGCGGGATGAGGCGTAGACATGTACGCCGACGAACTTTACCTAGGTTGGGGGCTCTCCGTGGAGATAATACCCCTACTCACCTTTCTGCAGGGGTCTCCGCATGATCACTAAGGCACTAGTGATACAAGGTGCTCCTTGAGCTGTGTCTAGAGGTAGGAGAAGGCAAGACTAGCTTTTCCCTGCCCTAGGAAACTGGCTAGTTCTATCAGGGTTGGAACCCTTTGCATGGGTGGCCTGGGGGATTATATAGGCCTGCCCCCCAGGGGTACAATAGTAATTGGTCCGGCTGCTGGGCCCGTCTGTCAGCGTCTCCAGCCTCCGACTTCTCCGCCGACTACTAGGGCCCGCCGCCTGGTGGGCCCTGCCGGCTGGTTGGTGGCTATTTATTGTAGTCATGCTGTCTATGACGAGGGCTTGGTCATGTTATCGTGGCTACAGTCCCGCCTGCTGGCGGGAGGTTACTGTAGCCACACCTGGTCTCCTCAGGTTAATGGCGCGCTTGCCTCGGGGCATGGGACGGCCGCCTGCTAGGGGCCTTCCCATCCCAAGTCTGACTGATTGGGCGTCTGCCGTCTTCGGTGGTGTCCCTGCCCGGTAGGTCCTGCGGCTGGCAGGCTGTACCGACAGGCCGTCGTGGGGAACAGGGTTCCGCCTTCTTGGAGCGACGTCAGGGGAGACATGGCACAGTGCCCTTCCGTGTGGAGATCGCCGCCTGTACGGAGCATTGTGGCCATGCCTATCCCGTACGTTGGGGGCGACGTGCTTCACTATAGCCATGCTCTGGCTTGTACTCTTGATGGGGGCTCAGTTGCACCGAGCCCGCGAGGTAGCCGCCTGCCTGATGCCGCCCTCTCTGGAGGCCGGCCGGCTGGAGCCGGCCACTCGCAGTGCCATAGGCTTGGGTTGGCCGCCCTCTGGCAGCCGACCGTTGAGCCAGCCGGCCCCCAGAGGGCGGAGCTTCAGCTTGGGGTCCAGCTAGGCGGAGTTGGCCCAAAGTCTTGATGAATTCAGGGACTCGGGTGACAATGGGCCGGGCCCTCCACTACCGCGCCTCGGCAACCGGGCGGATCCGCTGTGCCGAGGGGGCGGTTGCCATTCCCACGATCGTTTACGGCGTGGTGAATGCGTGCGATAAATGGGGGTCGTGGGGTCGTGGGCACAGTTAATCCCACGACCCACGCCCCGCCCCCTCGGCTTCGTAGCCCGAGGGCTATAAGTAGGGGGATGGGAGGGGTGCGGCAAAGCTCTCGCGCCCCCGCCCACTCTTCTTCTGCTGCTGTCGTTCGTCGCTGAAGCACTCCTCCTCCTCATGCAGCTAGTTGGAGGCCATGGCGCGCGAGAAGGGCGGCGATTGGGACAGGTCGACAGTGATCGAGGATCACATCTCTTTACTCCGCGACACGCGCCGAATGCCCAGCGCGGCCTTCGTCAAGGCGCGGGTGCCACCGGAGGAGGAAATCTCACCGGCGCCGCGGGGAGACGAGCGGGTCGTCTTCCGCTCGCACTTCCTCCGCGGCTTCGGCCTTCCGGTGAGCGGCTTCTTCCGCTCTTTTCTCGCCTTCTACCATCTCCAGCCTCACCACCTCACGCCCAACACCGTGACTCTACTCTCCGCCTTCGTCATGGCGTGTGAGGGGTACATTGGCGTCCTCCCCACACTCGAGTTGTGGGGAGCGTTCTTCTACGGGAAGCTCGGCACCTCCGCCAGGGAGATGGCGGCCGAGTGCGGCGGCTTCGTCGCCGTGCACCGACCGGCGAAACGAAACACCTTCCCCGTCATCAAGCTGGCGCAGTCGATGAAGATGTGGCAACAGTCCTACTTTTACGTCGAGAACATAGATCCGACTGCCGACTTCCTCAACCTGCCGCCTTATGAAGCCGACCCTCCCACCGGGACTCGGCCCACCTGGGGGTACAAGCTGAAGCCAGTATCGGCAGACGCGGCGGTCGCCATCGGCCGACTCCGAGTGCTTCAGGAGTCGGAGGGCCTCGTGGCCTCCGACCTCCTTGTTGCCTTCGTCGAGCGCCGGGTCCTCATGCTTCAGAGCCTCCCTCATCCGATCTTTCGGATGGGCAGGCACCGCGACCCATGCCAGCTATGCACGAAAGGGATGCTGCCCGCTGAGGTTGCGCGGATGGTGAATGAGATCTCCGACCTCAAGGTGTCGGAGGAAGACTAGCATTATGGGAAGCAGCCGTACTCCCGCCACAATCCGCCGCCTGCAGTAAGTTTCTTCATCTTGTCCTTCTGATCTGCTTTCTTTAGCTTCGTTCTTGTCGTGATGCAACTCCTTTCTGGTCACAGATTTACATGTCTGTGGTGACGGCCGCCCTCCTGGGGCCGGGCGACGACCTCCATCCGGACAGGGCGGTGAGCGACCTAGACGACCCCGACTTGGGGGTGGCCGCCCTGGCGGACGACGCAACAGGCGGCGGCGGTAGAGCAGACGGTGGCGGCGGAGCAGGCGGCTCCGAGGAAGGCGGCAGCATGGGGACTTGGCCCGACGATGACGACGACAAAGACGAACCGCGCCCCACCCAAAGCTCTGCCAACACCGGCGCCAGCCCCTCTTCCCGGGCCACCCGCCGGCGGCAGCAAGCGCAAGCGGAAGCAGGACGCTGCCCTGTTTGGCAGCGCCCCGAAGAAGCCCAAGAACCCGGCCGCGGCGACCAGGCAGAAAGATGTCGTGGCCAAGGTGGCCAAGTATCAGAGGCAGCCGAAGGTACCCGTCATGGTGTTGGCGTAAGTATATTTTCCTTATTACCCGTCTTCTTGTCAATCTGGCGTGAGAGCCTTCTAACTTGTCTTCTTATTTCAGGGCCCCGCTAACCCTCGAGAAGTCGAGCTCCGCCTTGGTCCTCAGGTCGGCGGCCACCTCCTTGACTAGCCGGCGAATCGACCCGGCCGCCGACCTTCGGGAGGCGACAGAGCGGAACACGCGGGAGGCGCGTGAAGAAGAGGCTGGCCGCTTGGCCAAGGAGCAGGCGGACATGGCCGCCGCGTCTGCCGAGAGAGTGTTGGCATAGGCGGAAGCCCAAGCCGCGGAGAAGGAGCGGCTCGCGGAGGCTGTACGCCGCCAGGAGCCGCTGCTCGTGGCGCCCCTGAACAATGCGCCGCCTCCGCCTGAGTTCATGGCGGCGGCCGTAGGAGCCGGCGACGATCACCCAATCTGGGAGCGGGGGGGTGGGGGGGGGGCAGCGACGTGGCTATGCCGAACGTCTTTGTGCCACCGCCACTGCCTCCGCCACCACCACCAGCCAGCGGGACGCAGGACGAGCAGCCGGCTGCACCGCCGGTGCCACCGGTCGAAAACACGGTGGTGTCGGACCTGATTCCTGCGGTCCACACACCCATGCGTCGCCGCCTTGAGAAGGCGACCTCAGCACCGCGGCCATAGGAGGCCGGCGCCGCAAGCTCGTCGGTCCCCGACACCGAGGCAACCAGCATCGCGCCCGTAGGTTGGATACACGGGGGCGGGACGGGCGCCCTGAATCAGGCATCCCTCGACGTCCAGGACAATCTCCGAGCTGAAGCCGAGGCCCTCAGGCGCTGCAACGAGGCCTTCTTGGAGTCGCGAACCGCCATCCGCGTAAGTTATCTTCGGCTTTCTTCTTTGGATAATCCTCTTGCTTCTCTCGTGGGGGCGCGCAAGCGCACCCACTAGGTGTAGTCCCCAAGTTCCGGGCCGGCTACTGAGCAGGCGGGCCGGAACTTTATCTTGCAAACATCGACTGCTGACTTCGTCTGGTGTTCCTTTGCAGGACTACCACAATCTCCGCGTGCCGGAGTAAGCTCTATCTTTCTTTCTTCGCGGGGGCGCGCTGGCGCACCCGCGGGCTGTAGTCCCCAAGGTTTGGGCCGACTACTGTGCAGTCGGGCCGAATCTCCTCAGTGTTTCTTTCTTCATTAGTTACTTCTTCTCTGGAGGGCGCGATGGCGCACCCGCGGGCTGTAGTCCCCGAGGTTCGGGCCGACTGCTGAGCAGTCGGGCCGAATCTCCTCAGTGTTTCTTTCTTTGTCTTGTCCGCTTGATTGATGCTTTTTTCTTCTTTTCCTCTTCCCAGAGGCCAACGCCGCCTTGCAGGAGCAGCTGGGCGAGGCCAACACTGCTCTGCACGGCAAGGAGGCGGAGTGCAGCAAGCTAGCCGAGGAGCAGGATCGCCTGGTCGCTGAGCTTGCCGAACAGGCGGAGGCCCTCAAGGCGGCCCAGCTGAAGGTGAAGAAGGAGGCCGACCTTCTCACCGAGTTTGAGGTTGACCGCTCCGCCTGGGCCGACAAGGAGGCCCAGATGACAGCCTGCCTCAGCAGCATTGAAGACTTGGTCGATGGTAAGCTTCATTCTCTTGGTTTCTTGTTTTGAACTGTCGGCCCTTGTCCAGGTTGGTCCCTTGCTCATAACCTTGGTCCTTTTCTCCCTCCATCCGAACAGACTTCTTCCCGGGCCACTCTGTTGCCGCAATCCAGATGATCGAGGCCCAGCGCGAGGAGCGGAGGGCGGAGGGCGCGAAGATCGCCGCTGATGCTCCCTGGACTCTTGGCGAACAGCTTCTCAGCATTCAGGCCCTCCTTCGGCCTGCTCATCGCATGCTGCGCCGTCTCCAGCGCATCGGAGCTCAGGCGGTTTCCGCCCTCTGGCCAGGTTTTCCGGCTCCGCGCAACCCCAAGTCGGAGTGCCGACTGGCTGGAGGTGGTGGCCGGCCGTCTGGAAGTGTGGAGTGGCTCCGCCGCCCGGGCAGGAGCGCGCCAGTCCTTGGAGTTCGCCAAGGCGTGGTATCCTGGGCTGGACTTAGCCCAGTTGGCCACGTTACGGCTGGAAGCACAGGGGGAGATCACAGCGGTGGAGGCCGAGCTTGTCAATAGGGCGGCGGCGATCGCCGACTTCACCGACACCAGCATCTTCGTTTCGGAGGTGGTCGAGGAAGGCGGCGAAGCTTCGCAAGAGTGGCTTGGGCTGAACCCGGAGGACAGCGAAGATTCAGCTGAAGTCATCGAATCCAGCGATGAAGGGGAAGACGGGGAGGAGAATGAGGAGGAGGAGGAGGATCAGGAGAGCGACGTCGACCTGCCGGAGGTCGGGGCGGACGGTCAGCCCCAACCTGACCGGGCCTCAAGCAACGAGTCGTGCACCAAGGTGCCGACTGCTACTGGAGACAGCCAGGCGGGGATCGACCAGCCACCCGTTCCTCCGATGGATGCCATCGACTCCGTCCTCCAACCCTCCGCCGCCCTGCCTGCTGCTGGCAATTGTTCTGCTCAGACGGAGCCACCTGCCGCGACAGGCGGTGCAGCCGACCCCAGCATCCAGCCAGTGCCTTCTGCCATGCCATCCGGAACAGCCCAGCCGGAGCCTTCTGCCGCCCAGCCGGAGTCTTCTGCTGCTCCTTAGAATATTATCTATTTTCTGCTTGCTACTCTGAACACTTTGGTTAAATTCGCACAATTCCACCCGCGGGGTGTATATCAAAACTTCATTTGAATGCCGGCCAGAAGGCCTTTATCCATGTAAATATTCAATCACAGCTTTATGCTTTGCTTTGCCGGCTTCTATCTTTCTTTTCCCTTTTACTCCTTGGTTTTTTCCTTTGCCACCCTCCCTTGCCTATCCTCTTGCCAGCCAATCAGCAGCTCTGCGGACTGCGGCTAGGTTGAGTACTTAGTCATTTGGAGGAGGGCTAGTACTTAGCCATTCGGGGTGTTGGCAATAAAAAGTAGGAGCCGGCCGGCCGGCTGCTCGGCAGCCGGACGAAAAAGGTGATATGCCGGCCTTCGCTATATGCGTTTTTTCTTTAGTCATCTTTCGTGTAGGCGCCGGTTTGGGACCCCTGCGGCCAGACTTACGCTCTCTATGAAGCCGACTTCGCAAGGGAAGTATCTGGCGCCAGCACACTACTTGTCCGGCTACAAGAGATGGCATATAGAAGAAGGCGGCGTGCCTCTAGGCCGACTGGTCGAACCCGGTGCCAAGCGGAAAAACTATACTTACTCATGGCATAATTCTTATCACATAGATAAAGGAGGGTAGTCCTCGAGTTCGTCTCGGGGGACCCGGAGTCTTTGTACATGATACAAAAGGTAGCGTGATACATACTGCTTTTCAACTGAAAAATCTTCGGAGGAGGTTTGCATTCCATGGCCTCTCCGTCTCCTTGCCTGAATCATCTCTCTTGCGTGCTATGGGCTTCTGGGCGTCGATCAGACAGTAGGAGTCATTGCCCAGCACCTTGCAGATGATGAAGGGGCCTTCCCAAGGCGCCGAGAGCTTGTGCTGGCCGGCTGTTCGCTGGATGAGCCGGAGCACAAGATCTCCCTCTTGGAAAGATCTTGGCTTCACTTTGCGGTTGTAGTATCGGTGCAGACTCTGCTGGTAGATGTCGGACCGGCAGAGTGCCAATAGTAGGCCCTCTTCCAGCAAATCGACGCCGTCTTCTCGCGCCTCCTTGGCGTCCACCTCGGTGTACATGGTGACTCGTGGGGAGTCGAACTCTATGTCTGTCGGGATGACGGCTTCAGCACCGTAGACGAGGAAGAAAGGCGTGAAGTCGGTCGACTTGTTCGGAGTTGTGCCCAAGCTCCAGAGGACGGCCGGAAGCTCGTCGAGCCAGCAGCCGACCGAACGCTCTAGAGGCTCGACTAGTCGGTGCTTGATGCCGGACAAGATGAGGCCGTTTGCTCGCTCAACCTGGCTGTTTGACTGCGGGTGGGTAACGGATG
This sequence comes from Aegilops bicornis, assembly GCA_021605145.1. Lineage (NCBI taxonomy): Eukaryota > Viridiplantae > Streptophyta > Magnoliopsida > Poales > Poaceae > Aegilops > Aegilops bicornis. Next base: position 690,285,579 of record CM038671.1, on the reverse strand, counting down.
CTAAGTCCAGTCGGATGCCCTGTGTCACGCAGAAACGAGCCAAGGCTCCTTTGGCAAAGTTTGTGCCATTGTCGGTGATGATGCTATGTGGTATGCCGTACTGAGTGGTGATGTCGGCCATGGAGGTCATGGCAGTCGGCCCATTCAGTTTCTTGATTTGCCTGGCCTCTATCCACTTGGTGAACTTGTCCACAGCGACAAGCAGATGAGTCATGCCGCCACGGGCTGTCTTGAATGGCCCCACCATATCCAAACCCCAAACAGCAAATGGCCAAGCAATCGGAATGGTCTTGAGTGCAGAAGCTGGCAAATGCGTCTTGGAGCGGAATCTTTGGCACCCTTGGCATTTCTGAACCAACTCTTTGGCCTCTTCAAGAGCAGTCGGCCAGAAAAAACCATGACGAAAAGATTTGGCAACAAGGGCTCTTGAGGCCGCGTGGTGGCCACATTCACCCTGGTGAATGTCTCTGAGGATTGCTTGGCCCTGGTCCGGCTCCACATATTGGTACACCGGTGACCTTTGCGCCGAACCAGCTCTCTGTTGACTATGGTATATCTTTGCTGCTCATTTGTTGCACTACTGGTGAGATCTCAACGGTCGGCAGCTCTTTGTTCACTAGAAATCTGAGGATTGGCTGAGCCCAGGAAGGTGCTGCTATTTCTTCCACCACCACAACTGCAACTTGTATGAGCGTGGTTGGGCCGGGAGGTGGCAGGTTGGCAATTGCTTCTGCCTGCTGTCTTGAAGAAGTCCCTGGGCAGACTGCTGCAGTCCCCGGGCCGGGCTCTGGAATTGCCAGGCCGGGTGCGATGGCTCTGATCCCGGGCCGCTTCTTTGAAGTCCCTCTGGGCTTACAGGACCCTCAAGTCGGATCCGATCGCTTGCCGGGGCGGCACAAAGATGGAATCTGATTCTAGGGACGGCTTGACGGACGGCTTGAGAAGGCGGCATAAGGTGACGCCGGCTGGTATTGCTTGTCGGGTGGAGCCAATCCATGCCAAAGCATCTGCTTGCTCATTGTCGTTTCTTGGCACGTGGAGAAACTCGCACCCGTCAAAGTATCCACTGAGTTGCTGCACAAGGAAGCAGTAGCTTGCCATATTTGCATCCTTGGCGTCCCAGTCGCCTGACGACTGCTGGACCACCAAGTCGGAGTCACCATAGCACAAGATCCGGCGAATGCCAAGTTCCTTGGCAAGCCGGAGTCCGTGTATGAGTGCCTCATATTCTGCTACGTTGTTGGAGGCGGTAAAATGGACTTGCAACACATATTTGAGCTTGTCGCCTTTGGGATAAGTGAGGACGATGCCGGCTCCCAGACCGGTGCGCATCTTTGATCCATCAAAATGCATCCGCCAATGGGTAGAGTCTAGTGCTGGCGGCAAGTACTTGGTCTCGGCCGAGTCGACGAGGAAGTCGGCCAACACTTGCAACTTGATGGCGGTGCGAGGCTGGTAGTAGATGGTGTAAGGTGCCAGATCGATGGCCCACTTGGCCACTTGGCCAGAAGCATCCCGGCTTCCCAGAATCTCAGCAAGCGGAGCCGTACAGACGACGGTTATTGTGTGCTCTTGAAAGTAGGGCTTTAGCTTCTTGGCGGCGAAGTGTACGCCATAGCACATCTTCTGATAATGCGGGTAGTTTTGCTTGGAGGCGGACAGTACTTCACTCAAGCAATATACCGGTCTCTGGACCGGCAATGCCCTGCCCTCCTCCTTGCGCTCTACCACAATGACTGTACTGACGACCCGACTGGTGGCAGCAATGTAGAGGAGCATGGGCTCCTTCTCAGTCGGAGCTGCCAGGATAGGCGGGGTCGCCAACATCTTCTTGAGCTGGGAGAATGCTTCGTCCGCCTTGTTGTTCCACTCGAAAAAAGTGGTCTTCTTAATGAGTTGGTACAGAGGGAGAGCCTTCTCGCCCAGCCGACTGATGAAACGGCTGATTGATGCCAGGCAGCCGGTAAACTTCGGCACGTCCAGCAGTCGGGTGGGTACCTCCATCTTCTCAATGGCCTTGATCTTCACCGGGTTGCACTCTATGCCGCGCTCTGAGACCACAAACCGAGGAGCTGGCCGGCTGGTACTCCAAAGACACATTTCTCCGGATTGAGCTTGATCTGAAATTGGCGCAAATTCTCAAAAGTCTCCTTGAGGTCTTCTAAAAGCGTGCCACGCTTCTCCGTCTTCACCACCACATCATCCACATAGACATGGGCATTCCTGCTGAGTTGCTTGAGGAGACACTTTTGCATGCAACACTGAAACGTGGCGCCGGCGTTTCTCAAGCCGAACGTCATGGTCAGGTAGCAGATGGCTCCGAATGGCGTGATGAAGGCGGTCTTCAGCCTATCGGTCGGGTTCAGCTTTATCTGGTGATACCCTGAGTATGCATCCAAAAAACTCAACAGCTCGCATCCGGCTGTGGAGTCTATCACTTGATCAATCCTTGGCAGAGCAAAGGGATCTTTAGGGCAGGCTTTGTTGAGGCTGGTGTAGTCAATTCACATGCGCCACTGCTTGTTTTTCTTCAACACTAGGACTGGGTTGGCCAGCCACTCTGGAGAGAACACTTCCATAATGAATCCGGCTGCTAGAAGCCGAGCTATCTCTTCTCCGACAACTCTTCTCTTCTCTTCCGACAGGAGGCGCAAGGGCTGCCTGACCGGCTTGGCGTCAGGTCATACATGTAGCTTGTGCTCGGCGAAATCCGTCGGAACACCCGGCATGTGTTTGGGAGACCATGCGAAGATGTCCCGATTCTCACGGAGGAAATTGACGACCTCGCTTTCCTATTTTCTTTCAAGGCTTGTGCCTACGACAGCGTGCCTCTCTGGATGTTCCGGGTCCAGGGGTATCTTCTTTGTTTCCTTGGCCAGCTTGAACGAGCCCTCAACCTCCGACTCCTGGGGATAGGTGACATTTCCGGCTTCTTGCCTGCCAACGCCACCACCCGGTCAAGGAGCCGCTTCTCGGCTGCGATCATGAGGGACTCGGCCGGCCGGCTGCTATCTGCGGCGCAAGCGACCGACTTCTTGTAGTCTCCGACTACTGTCAGGATCCCCTTGGTACTCGACATCTTCATCTTGAGGTAGGCATAGTGGGGGACTGCCATGAACTTGGCCAGATCTGGTCGGCCAAGGAGCGCATGGTAGGGGCTTTCGAGGTCCACCACTTCAAACCAGACTGGCTCTCGGCGGAAATGATTCTTGTCCCCAAAGAGGAAATCAATCGGGGTCTTGCCGATTGGTGAGCAGGAAAGGCCAGGGACTATGCCATGGAATACAGTCCGACTAGGGATGAGCTGCTTCTGCTTGATTCCCAACTTCTCCATTGTGTCACGGTACAGGATATTGATGCTGCTGCCGCCATCTATCAAGACTCTGGAGAAACGGGCTGCCCGCCTCTCTGTTGCAAGGGTTGCTGCTAGGACCAGGGCGTGTCAACCAGGGGAAGGCATCACTTCCGGGTGGTCGGCCCTGCTCCAACTGATAGGCTTCTTGGACCAATGCATGAATTCTGGAGTGTTGGAGGCCACTGCCTGCACTTCTTGTTGTTGTTGCCGTCTGCTGCGTCTGTCATCGGCCACGCTAGTGAGCACAACATTGGCTCTGTGTTCCTCTGGGTACTCGTCTTGTATGGCGCCGAATGAACGGCCCATTCTTGAAATTTGAGGAGGCGGCGGTCCGGCAGGCGGAGGAGGTAGGAGTCCATATCCCTTGGCGATTCTGGTGAGCCAGTGACACTTCCGAGTGGTGTGCTTGGATGGCTTCGCGCCACTATGGAACTTGCATGGTGCATCTGAGGTTTGCTCGTAAGAGAAAGCGGGCAACCAATTGGACTTGCCTCCCTTCTGCCGCTTCGGTGCCGGCTGCCCTTCTGGCTGCTGATCCTCGACCGTTGCCACCTGCCGGCGGGTGGAAGCCGGCTGGGTGGCCTTCCGCTTGTTGTCGCCTGGTTGCTGTCACCGACTGGCGTCACCAGCCGGAGTCCGAGGGGCCTGAGGTGCCACCTTGTCGGATGCATGAACCAGAATTTCTGCCTTCATGGAGGAGTCGGTTGTGGCGTGCTTGTCAGCGGTGACCAGCAGCTCATCGAGCGTCTCGGGCTCGTCGCAAAGGAGTCGATGCTTGAGGAGGGTGCCCTCTCGGCACCCGGCGGTGAAGTACTCGATTGCCTGCACCTCGTGCACGCCTTCGCAGGAATGCAGCTCGGTCCAATGCGTGAGGTAGTCGCGAGTTGACTCTGTGGGCCCTTGGACGCACAAGGAGAGCTGTCGGGGCTGGGGAGCCCGCTTGTAGGTGCTGGTGAAGTTGCGGATGAAGGCCTCGGTGAAATCAACCCAACTGTTGATGTTGCGGGGCTTCAGGCTGTTGAGCCATGTTCCGGCAGTGCCTTGAAGCATGAGTGGGACGTACTTCACGGCAACACGCTTGTTGTCGTTCGCTATGCTGACGGCTGTCGAGTAGTCGACCAGCCAGTCCTCCGGCTTCACGGAGCCGGTATACTTGGGCGTATCTCGAGGGAGGGTGAACCCTTTGGGAAAGGGATTATCCCGAATTCATGGGCCGAAACAAGGCGGACCCAGCGCATCTTCTTCTTCTAGCGCCAAGGATTGGTTGAGGCGGTCGATCTGATGACGGGCATCGTTCTCTCCGACTCCCTCTCGGCGGCCAAGGCGTTCGCCGAGTGTCGGGTGCGTGACAGGCGGCGGAGTGGGATATCTTGCTCCGTGATGAGGAGGAGGCGGAGGATTGCCTCGGCGCTCCACCGCTCGAGGGTGGCCCTCTGCGTCACGCTCGACGGAGAGGCGAGTCCAGCTCCGGCTGGCCGCCGGCTCGTTGCCTCGTTTCCAGGGGCGCCGCCAGTCGGCGTCCGGGAGGTCGCGCCATGCTCTTGGAGATGCGGCGGCTCTTCATTCCGCAGGGCGGGCTCTTCAGCGCGGCAGACGGCTTCGTGCAACGCCGCGGCCGCATCTAGGAATTGCTGGATTCTCTCCGTCATGTGGCGACGCTCGCCGCCCTCGTATTTTTCCAGCTCGTTCGTCACCGCCTGGGCGGCCCGGACATTCTCCACAGGCATAGCGTATATGGGGCGTTCTGCCCCGAACATGCTGGCGATGGTCCCGCCACGCTGCCGGATAGGGCCAATGCGGCTAGGCCCCCCGGGAGCTGGCGTACCACCGACCGCTCTGTCCATCTCGCGCCGATAGGCGTCCGAGAGGCGCCGCACGCTGGCCAGCCGGCCAGCGCTCTCGAGAAGCTGGACACGGCATGCCTCCAGCATCTCGGCATCTGCGTCTTCTGGGATGGGCGCTGCCAAGTCCCGCAGTGCCGCATCGAGTGGCTCGAGTTTCTCCGTTCGAGCGCTCGCCACTGTTAATGACGAGCACTTCCGTGACGGTGCTCTCGCCGTTGTGCTTGCAAGGAGGCGACTCGTCGTAGATCACCACGTTGGTGGGGAACGCGTCAAGCGATGCCGTGCGGGAGTTGACAATCATCGGGTCAGTGGAGCCGACAGACTCCAGGTCCACAGCAGGCTCGCTGGTGACATGAAGCTGGTCGAGGAGGCTGACGAGGCGGCTCTTGGGGCAGCTGGTGCCTGCGTCGGAGGCCGGCTCGTCGGAGAGGTGAATCTCACCAACGAGGTCGGCGAGGCAGCTTGTCGCGCAGGCGATCTACGCACCGTGCAGGGCGTCGAGGCTGACGCCATCGGGCGTGCTGGGCTGGCTTCGCTCGCCAGGAAGGAACAGGGTTCCTGTCTAGAGCAGGTCTCTGGGAGACGGTGCACCTCGCCCCACGGTGGGCGCCAAATGTTGGGGGTTGGGTGCAACATATGCCAAAGGATGGCTTATCATGGTGGGACCGAGTAGAACGTCACCGGTGCCTGGAAGTGGGATGAGGCGTAGACACGTACGCTGACGAACTTTACCCAGGTTGGGGGCTCTCTGTGGAGATAATACCCCTACTCCTGCTCTGTCGGGTCTCCGCATGATCACTAAGGCACTAGTGATACAAGGTGCTCCTTGAGCTGTGTCTAGAGGTAGGAGAAGGCAAGGCTAGCTCTTCCCTGCCCTAGGAAACTGGCTAGTTCTATCAGGGTTGGAACCCTTTGCATGGATGGCCTGGGGGGCTTACATAGGCCTGCCCCCAGGGGTACAATAGTAATTGGTCCAGCTGCTGGGCCCGTCTGTCAGCGTCTCCAGCCTCCGGCTTCTCCGCCGACTACTGGGGCCCGCCGCCTGGTGGGCCCTGCCGGCTGGTTGGTTGCTATTTACTGTAGTCGTGCTGTCTATGACGAGTGCTTGGTCATCTTATCGTGGCTACAGTACCGCCGGCTGGCGGGAGGTTACTGTAGCCACACCTGGTCTCATCAGATTAATGGCGCGCTTGCCTCGGGGAATGGGACGGCCGCCTGCTGGGGGCCGGCCCATCCCAAGTCCGACTTATTGGGCGTCTCCCGTCTTCGACGGTGTCCCTTCCCGGTAGGGCCTGCGACTGGCAAGCCATACCAACAAGCCGTCGTGGGGAACAGGGTTCCGCCTGCTTGGAGCGACGTCAGGGGAGACATGGCACAGTGCCCTGCCGTGTGGAGATCTCCGCCTGTACGGAGAACTGTGGCCATGCCTGTCCTGTACGTCGGGGGCTACGTGCTTCACTTTAGCCATGCTCTGGCTTGTACTCTTGATGGGAGCTCAGTTGCACCGAGGCCGCGAGGTAGCCGCCTGCCTGATGCCTCCCTATCTGGAGGCCGGCCGGCTGGAGTCGGCCACTCGCAGTGTCGTAGGCTTGGGTTGGCCGCCCTCTGGCAGCTAGCCGTTGAGCCAGCCGGCCCCCAGAGAGCGGAGCTTCAGCTTGGGGTCCAGCTAGGCGGAGCTGGCCCAAAGTCTTGATAAATTCAAGGACTCGGGTGAGCCTACCCGTGGCCCATTACTCCGACACTATGTTCCTGCTTAATCGGCTAGGGCATAAAGGGAGCAGCTCTACGATTGTTATAGTCGGGTTATCCGGATGTGTACCTCAGACGGGTGAAGCCGAAGGCTAGCGTTCTTAAGGGAATAATCAGTCGGCGGAAAAGATATGAACTGCCCACGTTGCAATATACGCCCCCAAATTATAAGATATACTATGATTTCTCACATCGCAGTTTATGTATGCGCAAAAATGCATGACTGGCCCAGGGAAAGGAACCCTTAACGGAACTATTCTCTCTGGAAGATGTTTCTTAAGATCAAATGTAATATAACATGACTCCCCGAATACAACTTGTCCATTCAGGCAACTATGACCGGACTGCCTAGTTTCTGAGCATGCCTTGGTGTTTACCAATGGTTTAAATATCCGAAACACTCCAAACCTCAGGTACTGGAGGTCGAAGCAGAAGGTCTGCCATGACTATCATTTTACAATTCGGCTGGAGAAAAGTTTGTTGATAAAGTACATTACTACGTGGACTCAAAAAACTTCTTGTTCCTCTAGACCCTCTAGTAGGTTGTCTAGTATACAATCCTGTTGAGAAAACTTAGCTAC